>OW240918.1:78941585-79418266 GCA_933207985.1 Pelobates cultripes
CCCGGCCCCCACCTCTGCATGGTGGGTGGGGGCCATAAATCTCAATGGGGGGGGACCTACTGTCCTCCCGCCCGCCCCCACACGTGAGCGGTGGGTGGGGGCCATAAAAAAAATGAGGGGGGGGACCTACTGTATGATGTTGTATCGATCAGGTAGTGTAAGGGTTACGCCCACTTCACAATGACAGACCAAACTCCCCATTTAACGCACCACAAACAACCGCAAACAGTCCATTTGCACAACCGCAAACTCCCCATTTGCACAAGGTTGGATACCAAGCTAACCATGTCCCGTTCCTTGTCCTCACTGATGTCATTGAAGGTCTATTCCTCCACCCAGCCACGTACAACACCAAGGGTCCCCAAAAGGTGACAACAAGCCCCCTGGGACGCCTGCTGTGTTTGGTCTTCCACCTCCTCAAAGCCACCTTCCTCCTCTGACTCCTCTCTCTGCGTTGCCTCTCTCTGCGTTATTATAAGGTGTGTTAAGTAATATATTCCTATCAGTTTAATCCCTGTTACGTCCCCTATCAGGGGATGTGTATATGGCATTGATTTTAGGAACCGGGAGATGGAAAAAGATGCTTGGTCGGTCCTCCTACTTCAAATTTGGGGCACTGCGCGTGCAATCTAATGTGCCACCAGGTAGGAGTGGTGTGTTAAGTAGTACTATTCTTATCAGTTTAATCCCTGTTACGTCCCTTATCCGTTGATGTGGAGCAAGACGCAGCAGCAGAGGAGGACTCAGCCGAGGAGGTTATGGAAGAGGATGGAGTAGGAGGAGTAGAGGAGGTGGCAGCAGGCCTGCCTGCAAGTCGTGGCGGTGTCACCAACTCCTCTGCAGAGCCGCGCATTCCATGCTTGGCAACCGTCAGCAGGTTTACCCAATGCGCAGTGTAGGGGTGGCCTGCCTCTGCCTGTCATTTTGTTTTTGATTAGTGGTACTATGCGTGCAAGCTACTGTGACACCAGATATGAGTGGCTCTATGAACTGGCAGAGGTTGGCAGAGTACACGCTGTAGGGCTGACATACCCGCTTGAAGACAACTAACTGCTATTCAATCTATAACAGTGAAAAAAGTTTTTTGTTTTTAAATGCAAGCTATTGTGACACCAGATATGAGTGGCACTGTGAACTGGCAGAGGTTGGCAGAGTACACGCTGTAGGGCTGACACACCCGCTTTAAGGACACTGACTTCTATTCAATCTATAACAGTGAAAAAAGTTTTTTGTTTTTAAATGCAAGCTATTGTGACACCAGATATGAGTGAGTGGTGGCACTGGGCACCGTATCCACTGTGAGCTTAACACACCCACTTTAAGGACACTGACTGCTATTCAATCCTATAACAGTGAAAAAAGTTTTTTGTTTTTAAATGCAAGCTATTGTGACACCAGTGAGTGAGTGGTGGCACTGGGCACAGTATCCACTGTGAGCCCTGGCCACCTGCTTTGAGACAACTAACTGCTATTCAATCTATAACAGTGAAAACGTTTTTGGTTTTTAAATGCACGCTATTGTGAAACCAGTGAGTGAGTGGTGGCACTGGGCAAGTGGGCACAGTATACGCTGCGAGCCTGACACACAGACGCTTGCAGACAACTAACTGCTATTCAATCTATAACAGTGAAAACGTTTTTTGGTTTTTAAATGCACGCTATTGTGACACCAGTGAGTGAGTGGTGGCACTGGGCAAGTGGGCACAGTATACGCTGTGAGCCTGACACAGTAGTTGGCAGACAACTAACTGCTATTCACCCAAAACAGTGAAAAAAGTTTTTTGTTTTTAAATCCAAGCTATTGTGACACCAGATGTAAGTGGTGGCACTGACTGAGGAAATGGGCACAGTATGCACTGTGAGCCTGACACAGAAGCTGGCAGCAGTGGCAGACAACTAAGTGCAATTACATTACATAGAAAAAAAAATCAAAAAAAGCATACCCTAACCCTAACCTAGCTATGTTTTTCCCTATCTAATGAACAGCAGCTACACTTTCCCTCCTCTTACTAAGCATGCAGCTTGAGAATGAATCTAAAATGGATGCCTTCCAGGAGGTGGGAGGGTCTGCTAGGAGGGTGTGCTGCTAATTGGCTGGAATGTGTCTGCTGACTGTGAGGTACAGGGTCAAAGTTTACTCAATGATGACGAATAGGGGGCGGATCGAACCGCGCATATGTTCGCCCGCCGTGGCGAACGCGAACATGCTATGTTCGCCAGGAACCGTTCGCCAGCGAACCGTTCGGTACATCACTACTGGCAATTTATATTTTGAAAGAAAAATATGCATTATTGTTGTTCATTTTGTAGGAAGTATCAGCATTGAAAATTGTGATGTTTGATTACAGATGGTGCCCTCCTTTTGGTTTTGGTCTTACATTCGTAAATTCTAAATTTAACAAGGGGAATTGCAGTTTGGCTCCATCACTGTGAGATATTGCAATTTTGTAAAAAAAATAAAAAAAATAATAAATTTAAAAAAGGTTTTATTGGTTGAGCTGTTATATGTTGTTGGACGGGCCTGCTAGCTAACACAATAAATTGGCAAGTTGAGTATTGTGCAAGGCTTGACAAAGGCCATGGTGATGTTTTAACTTATGCCACTCTTCATAAAAGGATTGCATTGACGGAGAAGGTTTGCTGGATGTATATTATATATGTGCTTGAATATCTTTTCCTAGCAATAATTTGTGTTAAAGTTACACTTAAGCTTTTTTTGTTTGCTTATTTTTGATACTTTGTCTCAATCATGATGGCTACAATGTATTGACATTTTCCAAACTTTATATCTACCTGTCCATTCAGTAGGGCTTGATTGGGATAAGTAGCTTTCTAAATGATTTAACACTGCTATGATTTTTCTATCTTAAGAAGTCACTATTAAAAGCTATGGGCATTCTCGTAGATAAATGACTTGGAATCGTTATTCAAATTCCAGTTGAGTTTACGATGACGGAGCATCCTGATCTGTGATCTTAATGTATCCCATGTGATCCAGTTATCCCAACTCCTGCTCTGCTTTTAGTATTATCTGTTTTATCTCGCAAGCTCCAGATTCTATTAAAATATTGAAGTGTGTTACTTCCCATACAGTTATTTTATTGCATTTAGGAATATGCAGAGCATCGTATCTATACTATATTGTGTTTGTTTTCTTTTCTTTATTAGTTATTGCGTAATTCATGTTCACTGATTTTCCTATTATTCTTCAAAAAAGAAAAACTGAGGTAGGATTCACTTGTCCATTGTTGTTGGCTAGTATTGATTGTCAAGGCATATTATGTCTCACATGTATGTTCCACATTTACCTCAATTAAAATAAGAGATTGACAAAAAAGAAAAAGAAGTCTAGATCAGGAAGCACTCTGTTTAAAAGCTCTTCCAATTTTGTCTTTTTCTGGTATCGTCCATATACTTTGTAAAAACTGTTTGACAATAGGGTGGAGACAAAATGGACAACGTAGCAGGCATAATAAGTTATTTGCTTATGGTTATGAAGAGTGTTACTTAACACTTATTTTTACTGTTTATTTTTCTTACTAACAAAACAACAAATTTACTGTGCAAAGATTTGAGGGTCCTACATTTTGAACTTTTTCGAAAGGCCACTTCTCTAAAAGGCTGAAAAGGAACCACTGCCTCAGATTACTTATAGAGAAAAAAATATATATTACTAGCTAGCAGCCTGCATTCATAGAACTGGCCAGTAGATGGCCCAAAAGAGCCATGCACTATCTCCCAACACAACCCTGACATTTCCAACCATTGTACTCTGTGTACTGCGTGTAAAATGTTGCTTCTTTGGAAAAAGAATCAGCTGTCTCAGTTTTGGCAAAAGAGCAGAGCAGAAACGGTTGGTTCCTCCTACAAAGGTAATCCAGTGAACACGTTTATTGTGTGTTAGCCTTGCAAAGCAGGATCTGTTAATCAAAGGCTTACCACAGGTGCTGGAGCTGTTAAAAGTGCCTGCAGATTCAACCCCTGCACTTCATCTTCTCCAGGTTAAGAGGGATTCTATTAGGAGGTGGATTACAATCTGAACCTGGGCTGAGAAGGCTTTATTTTTGGCTACTACCTGTTCAGGAGTAAGACATGTAAATCATGTCCACCCTACTTTTTCCTTAGATTAGCCAAGGACCAGTAGATTCCAAGTTGGATCCTGGGAATTCACTGGCAAGAGGAGAGCTTTAAATTGCAACACTTTTGGTAAGTGCCAGGTAGGAAGAGGTTCTGCTTCCTGAATGCATGTTTAGAACAGTCATATCTGTTACTATTTGCAGCTTTTTTCTTTGATTTTTCTTTATATTGAAAAGCTGGCTTATTTGTTTAGAATAAAGCAGCTGAACATCATGAAGACATCTAATTGTGTCCAGTTTCAGATGACCTTATACCTGTATTGGTAGAATACTGTTTTTAGTATTCAAAGCACATGAAGTATATGGTGTGTGAATAAGCTAGAAGTACATGTGTTTTATAGATGATGTGCCATTTCTGTAGACAGAGTGCTTAAGCCTTTTGCTATGGATTTGTTTAAAGATTTCATTATGTGTGGTTTGTTTTTGGTTTTTAATTGAAATTGATCATTTGAGTTTAAGTAGGCTCGCAAGCCTATATAGAGGTGAGCTGGAAAGTCGGTTTACAAAATCTAGGCCCCGATGACAAAACTGAGAAAGAAAAAGAAACTTGGCATATTGCCCAAATATTGAAAATACCATGATTATTATTTTAAAATATAGTTATTGTATGATCCAGCTTGGCCGATTCAGAAAAGTTGTATATGGATATTCTATCCAAAAATCTTGCTGCCAGGAAGTGACACTATAGACATTGTAACAAGTAAGGACGGTTCATTTGTGTCTTTGCCATAACCTTGTTACATAATCATAGTAGATCCAAGTATTTTAAAGAAAAATAAATGATCAACAGATATATGAATACAAAGTTAAGATAGGCATTATTTGTTACATGTTTATTGACTAAACTGTAAATTGTTAAACATTAAAAACTTTAAAATTTTAAATCAAAATAGCTAAACTGGAAAAAAAAATCCAAATTAGTTTTTTTTCCGTCCTTATCTGTTTTTGCCTAAAATGTGAAATTCTTCGTTTGGCATGCAACTGAATAATTATTAATATTATATATTTTTTGTGATATCTCACAAAACATTTTCCTACAAGGAGTGCCCCTTACATTTATTAAATTAAATTAAAGTAAGATACATCAACGCCAGAATTTGCCTTAAGAAGGCTTCATATGACACATGTCCCTATGGGCCACAGTGGTCATGGGGCGAGGGTCAACTGATTGAATCAGGTGATCTCCAAATGTAATTGGCTCTGTGACTCGCAAAAATTGACTGCATCCTGTTCCCTGTTGCTTCTTATTGTCTGCACTGTGAAGGGGTTATAGAGAGCCGTATAGCTTCCTCTACGGGCCTCTAATAATTCTGCACCAGAACTGAGGTAGCCGAGACTAATGATGAAAGCCTACCTCACGTGTACATTTTTGCTTGACAAATTAACAACATGAACACAGATGAAAAGCGATTTCCTAGTTTATTTTTGGACCACCATTTTTAAAGGACTTCAAATAGGGAGTCCACTATCTGCATGCATGTACATCCATCCAGAACTTGCACACATACAGCCACATTCTATGAATTTTGGAATACCTCAATCATAACATATGGTGAGTTGGATGCCATGTTGGATGTGGAAGAAGCCATCTTTACTACATAGACTCATGTTGTTAACTTTTCTGTTATATTAGCTAGCTTAAATCTTTTCCTATCTAAAGGCTCATGTGCTTTGTGGATGACTGGTTCACTTTAAAGAGTACTAGTCATGGCAAAGAAGAAGTTAATCTAATTTTTCATTTTTTTCCTCTACTTCCCTTTGCTTTTACTGCAATGCCATCAGCATAGTGGTAAAGACTAATTCGGTGGAGATCATCCATTCCAGGAAGCCATGTTACAAGAGAAGGAATCAATCTTCAGGGTTGACAGTGCATTTGGAATTGAGTTTGAATTCAAAGAGCTCAATGCTTAAAGGGTTACTCCAACCATCATGACCACTTCTGCTTCGGGATGCAGCAACTTAGCTATTCGCAGTTTAATTGATATGCTTTCCTAAAGTAGTGAGTTCTCTATGGTATTTTGAAGGAATGGATACTGGGTGAACTTCTAGCAGAGAAGGGAAGGGAGTTCCACAGGAATGATGCAAGCAAGCATCCAAGGTGGGAGTATGAACAAAGAAAAGATGTAGGTCTTCGGTAAGCGTAGGGGCCAACACAGGATATGCTTGTGTATTAGGTAGGAGCAGCATTTTTGTAGAGATTTGTAAGCAAGAACCAGAGTTTTAAATTGAGTTCTGTATCTTACAGGAAGCAAATGTACAGAAGAAAGAGAGGGGGAGGCATGGGAGGTGCGGGCAGACAGAAAGATGAGCCTCTCCACTGCAATCATTAAAGACTGTAACAGGGCAAGTTGGGAGCACGTAAGATCACTGAAAAGTGTCTGGAACTCTGTTTCTGATTGCCTCATGTCAATTCTGTGCAAAAGTAGCATCTGTCATTAGCACACTGGTGATAGACATACATAGCTTCTATCCTTGCAGGCAGTGCTTGGAACTGCAAGGTGAAGCTTTTATCTCCCCTCCCTTCTAAGCTAAAGCTTTCTCTGCCTTTATATACACTCTGTTTTTGAATATTCCCTCCTTTCCTCTCCCTATCAGCATGCACTCTGAGCTGGTGAAACTGTCCGATCAAATGTAAGAAGCATTTGATTGAACCTCAAGACAGCTGTAGTGACATCAGACAGGGAGTGGATAACAGCAATGGGAGTTTTGGCTAGAGCTAGATGTCAGGTAAGTTAGATGTTTTGTTTTGTTTTTCTTTGGGGGGGATTGTGACTTTAAGAAATAAAATCAATGGCAAAAAGGGTTGGAGTAACCCTTTTCATCTAAGCATAGCTCCGACAAAATTAAAATGATAATGTCTATAGATATACAGCTTAGGTATACTTGTCCTCACTATTATTTCTCTGCGGTATTAATACCCACAAATTATAGAAGAAACTCAGAATTTACTTTAATGAGTGGTTAGTTTAATAAGTCATGTGTCTAATTTTATAAGAAGAAATGTAAGACCCTATAATTATAACACACAGACTGTGGGAAAAGGCTGATGTTGTAACACATAGGGTTGAAGTTTTCATTGCAATAGATTCAATATAAATATACACAAAAAAAATTAAACAAGTAATTGTTATATTGATAAAATATAATCTACTTATAAGGCACCCAATACGCTATGCAGGCCCTAAACACCAACTTCATAACAATACTTCCGTTGATCCAATTTTATGGCAAGAGCCACCATTGGATTTATATATGGATTTATGCTTCTGCATCAGTGAGGGTGGTGGAAGATGAGGAAGCTGGGTCAAGTGGTTGGACACCATAAACAAAACTTTGGCGTTAAATAGTTAAAAAAACTATTTAATCCCACACTGAAAGAGGGGGCACAGAACCCATAATGACTTAATCTGATCTTGATAAAGACCTGAATAGGTTGAAACGTTGATCTGTTGAACTGAATTTATGGACACAGTAAACTGAACACTTTTTCAAATCCTGGAGCGCGCCTAATTATTCGTAATTCTAATAAATAAATATATATACACATATATATATATATATATATATATATATATATACACACACACAGACACACACACAGATGTATATTTTCTATTGCTCCTAAAAATAGATTGGCTCCTAGATAAAGCCTGTGTTCTATTCTAGTACAAAAGGTAAATTGGTGGGATTCCGTGTCAAAACATTATAGAACACTGCAATGCCAGTATCTATTGTACATAGTATGACAATGTGTAATGGAATCCTGTTGTTATTGAAAATTGTGTATTTACTTCTAATCTGCTCAGAAGATTACCTTAACATTTTTATGCATCTTTATTGTTGAACATGTATAATACATTTTGATGCCGTTTTTCATATATAAAAATTGTTAGTAAATTTTTTTTTTTTTAAGTTACAGTTTTGGATCTAAAACACTAAGCTAAACAATTTAATAAAATATATACTACTTAACAGACCTACACAGTCCTAATAGGGCTATAAAAGGCCATTCCTTAGCAGCCAGAGTCCCTTGCATGGTCTAGCTCTTAGCATCATTCCTTGTAGCAGTGATTTCCTGATTATTTTCTTGTTGTGACTTTTGTTGTTGTGGCAGCTTCTAAATATCCTTAATTTATGTCAAAATGTTTTTGAGAGTTTTGACAAAAACTTGGTTTTCTTGGAACCAAATCTTTGCCATCTGCTACGGCTTGGATAATGCAAGCGTAAGTGGGAAAATTAACGTGTGGTCAATTTTTTTGTTTTGTTAAGAACTTTCATCACCATAGTAATGTTACCTTAAGACTCGTACAGTTGTAATCAAAATTATTCAACCCCCATTGAAAATCAGGGTTATTGTCAAAGTTTACAAACTTTTAGCTGTTATCAAAGAACAAATTAAACAAAAGTAACTTCAACTGAAAATTCAACTTATAATGACCTCTTCAGTCTCAATATTATTCAAACCCTTGAATAGATCCCTCACAATAGCACAAATAAACAAATCAGGTGTTGTCTCCAGCACATATGATGCAAGTAATCAAGGACTTCATTAGTTGCACTAGATGTGCTTTAGCTGACCCTCTTGAAATACCTGAACTGGTTACAGGTTTTAGTGTCACGTTTGACTTCTTGTTAGACATATGGCTAAGCCAAAAGAATGGTCCACAAAGTTAAGAGAATAGATCATCACCCTTTACAAACAAGGAACAGGATACAAAAAGATAGATAAGGCACTGAATCTTCCTAGAGACACTGTTGGAAGCATAGTTTGCAAGTTCAAAGTTGAAGGAACAGTGGCTACACTACCTGGTCATGGCAGAAAAAAAGATGGCTGCAACAAGATTTCTGAAAAGGTAGGTTGTGAAAAACACTCGAGTGATTGCAAGGTTTCAGTGAGCACAGTAAGGTGCATACTAAAAGCAGAAGGTTTCCATGCCATAACTCCAACACTTACACCTCTACTGACCCAAAAGCACAATAAAACTCATCTCCAGTATGCTCAAAATCAGATAAATAAGCCACAGATGTTTCGTGATCCTGTACTGTGGAGCGATGAAACAAAACTGGAAATATCCACAAGTAGCTCAGTGATGCTCAGTAATGCTTTGCATCCTCTGGCACTGGAAACATGCAACGTGTGAAAGGCAAGATGGATTCATTAAAGTATCTGAAAATCCTAGGAGAAAACTTCATGCCGTCTGTGAGGAAGTTGAAGCATGGGTGTCACTGGACTTTCCAACAAGACAATGATACTAAGCATACACCTCAAATCGCAACAAGGCTTGGTTGCAGAAGAAGTCCTGGAAAATTCTATCAGGTGACTTGAACTACATAGAAATCTCTGGTGGATTTGAAGAAGGTGGTTGCAGCACGCAAACCCAAGAATATTACTGAACTGGAGGTCAGTGCTCATGAGCAATGGGTTAAGATTCCTCAAGAACACTGCTGTAAGCTGGTGTCTAGCTATGCATCTCATTTGCAGAAGGTCACAACCGCAAAAAGGGGTGCTCTACTGTGTACTAAAGATGCTTGCCAAAAAGGGGTTGAATAATTTTAAGACTGGATAAGTCTTTATAAGTTTCTATTTCAGTTGAATTTGAGGAAACCATTTGAGGTATTCCCTGTATTATTAATATTATTATTATGATATTTATAGAGCACCATCAAATTCCGCAGTGCTTTACAATGGGTGGATGAACAGACATGTAGTTGTAACCAGACAAGTTGGACACACAGGAACAGAGGGGTTGAGGGCCCTGCTTACATGCTAGAGGGAGTGGGGTAAAATGACACAAAAAGGTAAGGATAGTATTAGACTAGTGACAGTTGCAGAAGAGGAATCAGTCAGGAGCTATTAACAGTTTAATTGATACGCTTTTATGAAGAAGTGGGTTTTTAATAATTTTTTTAAGGAGTGGAGACTGGGTGAGCACCTAACGGAGGAAAGCAAGTTCCACAGGAATGGTGCAGCCCTCGAGAAATCTTGAAGGCAAGCATCAGAGGTGGGAGTACGGACAGAAGATAGACGTAAGTCTTCAGCAGATCTTAAGGGCCTAGACGGGACATACTTGTGTATAAGGGAGGATAGATAGGTGGGAGCAGTATTATGTAGAGATTTGAAAGCAAGAACCAGAATTTTAAATTGAGCTCTATATTTTATAGGAAGCCAATGTAGGGACTGATAGAAGGGTGAGGCATGGGAGGTACGGGCAGACAGGAAGATGAGCCTCGCTGCCGCATTCATTATGGACTGTAACGGCGCAAGTTGGGAGCACATAAGACCACTGAGAAGAGGATTACAGAAGTCAAGGCGAGAAAGGACAGTGGAATGGGCCAACACCTTAGTCGCATCTGGCTTTAAGTAGTCGCAATGTTTTTGAGATGGAATGACAGGATTTGGTGATAGATTGAACATGAGGCTTGAAGGAGAGGTCAGAGTCAAAGAGAACACCTAGGCAGCGAGCCTGCGTGGTGGAGCTGATGGTAGCACCGTTGACTTGGAGGGAGACAGACACAGGAGTAACAACACTTGAGGGAGGAAAGAGCAGAATTTCAGTTTTGGTCAAGTTTAGTTTAAGGAAGTGGGCAGCCATCCAGTTAGAAACAGCAGAGAGGCAATCAGAGACACTAGTCAATAGGGACGGGGAGAGATCAGGAGAGGACAGGTAGATTTGCGTGTCATCTGCATAGAAATGATTTTAGAAGCCAGAGAAGCTAATGAGTTTTCCAAGGGAGGCAGTATAGATAGAGAACAGTAGGGGACCAAGGACTGAACCTTGGGGGACACCAACAGAGAGGAGTTGGGGAGAAGAATCAGAATCAGAGAAAGAAACACTGTAAGAGCGCTGGGAGAGGTAGGAGAAGCACCAGGAGAGAGCAATATCTTGTAGACCGATATTGCGGAGGATGAGAAGAAGCTGTTGATGATCAACAGTGTCAAAAGCCGCAGACAGGTCAAGGAGAATTAGGATAGAGTAGTGACCACGAGATTTTGCAGCGAGTAGATCATTGGATACTTTGGTCAGTGCCGTTTCCATAGAGTGCTTAGCGCAGAAACCAGACCGAAGCGGGTCTAGCAGAGAGTTGGACTCGAGGAAGTCTGTCAATCTCGCATACACAAATTTCAAGGATTTTGGATGCAAAAGGCAGTAGCGAGATAGGACGATAGTTGGATGGGGAGTTAGGGTCAAGATTGGGCTTCTTTAGAATTGGGGTTACAGTTGCATGTTTGAAGGGCAATGGAAATATACCAGAGGAGAGAGAGAGAGAGATTGAGAATTTTTTAGTGAGAGGTGGAAAAAGAGAAGAAGACAGAATACGGATGAGATGCGAGGGAATTGGATCTAGGGAGCAGGTGGTGGGGTGGGAGGACTGGAGCAGAGCAGAAACCTCTTCCAATGTAGAGGGTGCGAATAAACATAGAACAGACGAGGGAGTGAAGTTAGGGGAAATATTGTAAGGGGAAAAAGAAAGATGAGAGATCTCTTCTCTGATGGTAGATATCTTGTCAGTGAAGTGAGTTGCAAAGTCTGAGGCGGTCAAGTTAGTAGGTGGAGGAGGAACAGTAGGGCGAAGAAGAGAGTTAAATGTGTGAAATAGTCGTTTGGGTTCGCGGGAGAGTGTGGTTATGAGGGTATTGAAGTAATTAACTTTTGCATGTTGAGCTATTTCACTTGCTTTTGTTTGATTTGTTCATTACAGACAGCTGAAAGTCTATAAATGTTGATAATAAACCTGATTTTTAATTGGGGGTTGAATATTTTTAATTACAACTGTACATTTAATGCTCTCTCCAGAAGCACTTGAAAAATTCTTTAGTATTCATACTTTTCATGTGGGGATGGATGGATGGATGGAATGGATATAATTGAATTAAAACAACATGCAGGATCAAGGATAGCCCTTCTGTGAATCATTTATTTTCCTTTGGTAGCTTGGGAATGTGCCACCAGAAAGCACTGTGAAATTATTAGTATCTGGTAGAAATCCACCAATCATGATCACTCATGTGACATCGGTACATTCAGGGATCCGAATAGTAAATAGCAAACATACTTGCCATACCTTTGCCTCAGCAATACATGACTCCTTAAATAGATTTCAGATGGCTTTTCTGGTGCTGTACTTTACAGAATATGTCTTGGACAGCACTGTGTGTTGTATTTTGCAATGTCTGGAAGTAATCAAACAGAATGAAAGAACAAAAAAAAGGGGACACAGAATCTGAAAAATCATGTTCCTCTGCCAGACACCAGCTATTAAACCCTTACCTTAGCAAACTTTAATACAATACATTATTTAATATTTAGGAACTATTTTGACTAATATATGAGCTATGTTTTGGCAAAAAATCTGGAATTTCTGCCAACTTCAACCTGATGCACCTTGCCAATTCCCAATAGCTGTCTAAATATAGTATATCAATACTAAAGTGTGAGGATCTGTACAGTATTCATCTGTCTTAAAAGATCTTCCCTAGAACCCCATTGTGTACTTTAATGCATGCTCAAAAGCAGCGGTATATTTACCGCGAGGCTGACAAGCAGTGGCGTACACACAACCCATGGGGCCCCCGTGCGAAACTGATCCATGGGGCCCCCTTCCCTCTAATTCTCCCTCCCCCCCCCGACAGACACACACACACACACACACACACACACATACATACAGAGACACACACATACATACAAAGACATACATACAAACAGACAGACAGACGCACACATACATACAAAGACACATACACACAGGCAGGCACACATACATACAAACAGACACATACATACATTCAAACAAACCCACACACCCTCCTGTTTACTACCTTTTAAGTGCAGGAGGGTGACTTTCCCTGGGGTCCAGTGGTGGCTCAGGTTGATGGTAGTCAGAGTTCCCACTCTGACTCCCTCTGCTTCCTCACGCGCTGGCTCTTAGTGATAGCTGGGAGGAGTGACGTGGAGTCCCTTCCTCCCAGCGTGTGATGATCTCATCACAGGGGGCCGATCGCGCTGTTCAAGCAGCTAGTGAGAGTGTGCGTGTCTTTTAGTGAGAGTGTGTGTGTGTGTGTGTCGGTGAGTGTATTTATTTGACTGTGTCTGTTAGTGAGGTGTGTGTGTCTGTTAGTGAGTGTGTATGTCTGTCAGTGTGTATATGCGTGTCTGTCAGTGAGTGTGTATGTCTGTTTGTCAGTGTGTATCTGTCAATGAATGCATGTGTCAGTTAGTGTGTCTGTCGGTGGATGTCTGTGGGTGAATGTGAGTGTGCATGTCTGTCTGTCTGTCAGTGAGTGTGTATATTTCAGTGAATGCGTGTTGGTTAAACAATGTGTGTGACAATGATTGTGTATCTGCCAGTGAGTGTATGCCAGTGTATGCATCAGTAAAGGTGTGTGTCTGTCAGGCAAAGAGCATGTTGGTTTTTAATAGGAAGTAAAATTTAGAAGGAGAGGGTGCCTGAATTTTGTCATGCCTAGGGCAGCACAAAACCAGAATACACCACTGCTCAAGAGTACACCAGTAACATGACTCTTGCAGGCTGTATCTACCAGGAGCTGGAAATGGAGCTGAACTATAAAATGTCACCTCTGGTGGCTGGCTTCACATAGGTATATTTACCTTTGTGATCTCCCTATTGGGTCCCATCATGCAAGTGACCATGTCACCTTGCAGAAATGCAAAGACACCGCAAGTGACAGTGTCCCATTATTTTCCAATTCACTCTCACAGAGATCTGGATCTGTTGCCTCCTATTCTATAAGTCCAAAACAGGCCACTTTATTTTGGAATGTGGGATTACCGAGTCTAAGTGCTAGCCTTTGTTTTTGTTAAATTTTTAAAAGCCATGACTAATATATATATATATATATTAATGATAATGGAAGATCATTTTAGAACTGATAATCAGAAAGTAGTTGGTCTTTAGTATTAATAGTGCTTTTGTGTTATGGACAGGAATGAGAAAACTAATGAATCTGATGACTACTGTAGAAAAGATAACAGAAGCAGTGTGTGCCTTTCACACCTATAACGTTACTCCTTTCCATCTTAGTGATATCTGTAATCATGTTAATTTTAATTATGCAAATTTACTTTAGTCAATTAAACCCTATTTAATTTTTTCTTCGCTCCAGCACTGTTTTAAACCATGTAAATAAACAAAAAGGTTTTCTGAACTGGCTCCAGTCTATGCAATGTTACTATAAATGGCAACCCTCAACCATGTTTTTCAAAGAGGGAGGAGGTGGAGGGGAGGTTGTTGGGCAAGTACTATGGCTTTTTTGCACACATAACTCAAGTATCTCTGTGATGATGCCCCTGCTCACACTGGAAAAACATTATATATCAGTTTTACAGCCAGAAGCTGCTGGAGTAGCACCAAGAGACATTATAGAGCAAGTGATCAACTGCTTCATGTAACTCCATGATTCCAACGTCTCATCTCACCTCATAGCATCCTACAAATACCTCCACATAAATATATGCAGTCTTCCATGATATATCCCAGTGTCAGAAAATTCCTGGAGAACATTAAGATTGAAGGCCATGAACCCTGGCACACATCACATGGTGCTGGGTTAACAAATGCATTTCTGATTTCCTGCTTGATCGTTCACTCCTGCCGTACTTTAACAGGCATCCCAAGGGGTCCCCAATTACTTTAAATCAGGAGAGGAATGGTAACAATTTCCAGTTCTCCCATGTTCTTAAAGTGCATACGTTTAACTTTATTATTGCATTCTCACACATCCAACATTTCAAATGATCCAAGATGGACACTAAGTGTAGAGGTGTGGGTGGGGTGGGTGGCAAGAGGCAGGGCTATTCTGAGACATTTTAGGTGTCTTGCTTATGATTTTTGCAGCTAAAATATAATTTCGCACAAGGATTATGCATCTTATTTACTCATACTGAAATCTTATTGTAGTTTAAAGATACATTACTGAGGATATTATTGCTGTGGATCTCTGTTAAATACTCAAATGCCAACTATATGGTCATTAAGGACATAAAATATGAGTCCAAAATAGGGACTGTATCTCCTAAATAGGAACACTTGGGAGGGATGCATTCCAAAGAGTATGGAAAATGGATGGCTCTGAGGACATAGAGCGCACTGCAGAAATTCTGTGAAGGTGGGGGTAGATGTTATGTATCTTACAAATACTGATAAGCATATTAATTTAAATTGTATCAATTTTGACATACCTACTTACTGTATGTGGCCAACATTGTATTTATGCTTCATTATTACTATTTTATACCGTATCTGATATATTGCCAGAAAGGGATTGCCATAAAATCTCCATCAAATTACATCCTTGTGATAGATCATAGGATGAACAAAGAAATAAAAAACAAATAACAATTATGCAAATGTACATACTTTTTTAAATCCTATGTGTATGTGTTAGTGGTCTGTTTATGTTTGTGTTCAAATAACTATCATGCTATTTTTAAGAAAAAAAATTTTGGAAAAAGAAATTGCACCAAAAATATGTAATTGGGAAGCCGCACTGCGAACATGACCATTTTATTTAATGTGCTCTTCAAATGAACCAAATACACCTGGTGTATATCCTCATTATAAGAGCTATGTATCTCTTAAGACAGCAGAAATAACACCTTTCAGATGAAATATCCATTATATTTTATGGGGTGCATGAGATTTTGCTCTGGATACAGCATTAAGCCACCCCTGTTACATTATGTTATTGATTTTTTATTTTTTTTATTTTAAATGTTTAATTTTTGGTTTAAAATTGATAAATATGTCTAATGCTAGAGTATCTTTGATATTATTAGGGCCTTTTTAATTGAAAAACGTAGAAACATTTTATAAAACATATCTTTCTTCTGAGCACTGAGACAGACTCCCACTCAGACGACATCATCCGTTATAATGACTTCTGTTAGAGAAACATTGGAAGTATAGAATGTGACAATCCTGAACATGAAGACCTTTGATTTTCTAAGATATATAATGAGTAATCTTGTTGCATGTTCTATGACGGAGTGCACATTGCCATTATTTGGGAATGACAATTTTTCACATTGTCAGATAAATAGAGACACCATCTGTGCACAAAACCACGTAATTAAGATAAAGTGCTATTGGTGCTTAGAGTCTTTTTAGTAATATGTAATGACGTTCAAAGTAACAAGTAATTTAATTAATGCAGGTTCTCGATGGAGTGAAAAAATTATGTCTCAGATTTGATTGATAACTTGGACACAACAAAAGCAGCTATAATCCACACCAGCATTTTTAAAAAGGTTAAAGGAACACGCTGGTGCATAACTTCAGAAATGAGTTGTTATGGTGCCAGGAGGTCCTTGGATGCCGCTTACCTTCACGGGATAAACTGTTAACGTATTGTTTAATCCTAAAGTTTTCTGTCCTGCGTCTGTCAGCTATGCCCTCTCAACATCATTTTGAGTCCAAGGCTTGAGGAAAAATATGTTAATTAATAAAGCCATTTTGTTAATGGTAAGCTGATCATTGGTACATAATTTGAAGCTTTCCGTTTCAAGTCTCAGCCTCAAACAGATGTGGAGGGGAAAAGTCAAAAAGATGAAATTGGGGTTAAACCAATCCTACAAGGGATCTCTTGACACCATAACAACTTCATTCCAATTAAGCTGTTATCGTGCCCATAGTTTTTCTTTAATATCTAATGGCTAACAAGCCCATGTGCCAAAGAGCTCTTCTGGCCTGCCTGCCAGCAGCCTACTCCTTGCAATTATCATTCACTCCACTTTTAAACATGCACTGATACCATTGTATAATAAGGTTGGAAATGATAGAGTTCGTAATTGACAGATTCAAACAAAGGAAATCGCCAGGTCACGGCGGCTTTACTAATGCATGTTAAACTCTTTAAGAAAAACATCCTCTCATATTTGACAGCTATTTTTAATGAGATTGCTCGGAAGATCAGAGCTTCGGAAGACCTAATAAGAGCACATATTCTACCAATCTTAAAACAAGACAAACCACCTACTGATTTAGCAAACTAACACCCAATATCAGTCAATGTTGAAATTAAATTGTATGCTTCCATCTTAGCGGAACTAGTTAAAAAGGTCCTGCCTTCAGTTATAGACTCTGATAAGATAGGATTTCTTTTAGGACGAAAGTCATGTAATAACACATGGAGAATGGTTGATATTATGGATTGGGCACAGCATGAGGAGCTCCCGTTCTGACCTTGTCGGTGGATGCAGAAAAGGCCTTCTACAGGTGTGGATATTTGAGGAAAGTTATGGCCCATTTTGGTTTTGAGGGCTGGATTGTGGACACGATAGGGACTTTGTATTCAATACCCTCAGCTCAGTTAGTGGGACAGGATTTCTGCTCCTATTGGTTCCGTATATTGAATGGTACCAGACAGGCTGGCTACTTTCTCCTTTATCTTATATTATGACTATTGCACCTCCTGCGATCAACATAAGAAATAACCCTCTGCTTAAGGGTATAACCCTAGTAAATAGAGAAGCGAAGATCTGTCTCTATGCAGATGATATTTTAATATCGGTCATAGAGCCTATGGTCTCGATACCTAATCTTATCTGGAAATTCAGCAGATACAGTACTATATCAAACTATAAATTAAACATGAACAAAACCACTTTACTTACTAAATATAACAAAAACAGTCTTCAGAGGTTGGAAAGGGACTATGGTTTTAATAAGACCTCTAAGGAAATTCAGTATCTGGGCATAGAATTCACTTCTGACCCAGACAAGCAACGGAGACTAACTTCTTAAAGCTTTTTAAGGCCTCTAACAGATTATTAAGGAGCGGTGACATGTGGGGATATCCTGGTGGGGAAGGATAAATACTTTTCAAGCTTATATTTTACCCAAATGGGCATATTTATTTCGGATACTTCCCCTATCTATCTCAAAACACTGGCTAAATATAATACAAACTTGTTTTGCAAACTACATATAGAGAGGTAAAAGAGCCTGAATTAACCTTAAAATATTAGCCAGAAAAGGATATCAGGGAGGAGATGGCTATCCTTTAATCAGAGACACATTTCAGGCAAACATGATGGCACATATCTATAAATTACAATTAACCAAGTCAACTGATTAATCATGGTATAGATTAAAATCAAAAAAGGGTTGGAATTGAAACTCTTGCATTGTTGTTATAGAGTAATACAGGAAATAGTACATTTATTCTGTCCGAAGAAAATTCCCTAGTTCTGTTTCAGACATTAAAAGAATGGCAGACCCTGAAGAAAGAACTGAGAATTACAAACAAAATCTATGATGGCACCAATATCAAGATATTAGAGTTAACTATATTGATCTCAAAAACTGAAATAGACAGAGTGATTATTTAATAAGAGACCTATATAATAATATTAATTTATTGCACTTTGAGGAACTTAGGCAAAACTTGAATCTTCCCCACCTGGAGTTCAACTTTTTTGCATTCAGAGACTCCTAAAAGTGTTTGCTGCGTCTAGACCATGGGTAGTCAACCTGGTCCCTACCACCCACTAGTGGGCGGTTTGGGATTTCAGGTGGGCGGTGGTGGGTTCTGTAGAAAACAACCGGTGGGCCTAGTTGGCAGTGGACCAAGGCCAGCAGGGGTGATCCTTTCATCTCCTCTGCTGGCCCATGCAGAGCCTCTTGGGCTGGTTACATAGTTACATAGCTGAAAAGAGACTTGCGTCCATCAAGTTCAGCCTTCCTCACATTTGTTTTTTTGCTGTTAATCCAAAAGAAGGCAAAAAAAAAACAGTTTGAAGCACAATTTTGCAACAAGCTAGGAAAAAATTTCCTTCTTGACCCCAGAATGGCAGTCAGATTTATCCTTGGATCAAGCAGTTATTACCCTACATTGAAAGATTATATCATTGAATATTCTGTTTTTGCAAGTATGCATCTAGTAGCTGTTTGAACATCTGTATGGACTCTGATAAAACCACTTCTTCAGGCAGAGAATTCCACATCCTGATTGTTCTTACAGTAAAAAAACCTTTCCTTTGCTTTAGATGAAATCTTCTTTCTTCCAGTTTAAACACATGGCCTCGTGTCCTATGTAAAGTCCGGTTTGTGAATAGATTTCCACACAATGGTTTGTATTGGCCCCGAATATATTTGTATAATGTTATCATATCCCCTATCCCCTCTCAGGCGACGTTTTTCTAAACTAAATAGGTTTAAATTTGTTAACCTTTCTTCAAAGCTGATATGTTCCATTCCTTTTATTAATTTTGTAGCCCGCCTCTGCACTTTTTCTAGTGCCATAATATCCTTCTTTAGAACAGGTGCCCAAAATTGCAAAGCATATTCAATATGGGGTCTTACCAGTGATTTATAAAGAGGCAAAATTATATTCTCGTACCGAGAACGAATGCCCTTTTTCATGCATGACAATACCTTACTGGCCTTGGCCACTGCTGATTGACATTGCACATTGTTGCATAGTTTGTTGTCTATAACAATTCCCAAGTACTTTTCGTGTGTTATTATCCCTAATTCGCTTCCATTAAGGGTATACGTTGCTTGTGTATTCTTTACGCCGAAGTGCATAACTTTGCATTTTTCAACATTACATTTCATCTGCCATCTGAGTGCCCAGTCCCCCAGTCTATCTAAATCCCTCTGCAGCAAAGTAATATCTTGCTCACATTGTATTATTTTACAAAGTTTTGTCTCATCTGCAAACACTGAAACATGACTTTCAATGCGGTCTTCAAGATCATTTATAAACATGTTAAATAGAAGGGGTCCCAGAACAGACCTCTGAGGGACACCACTTGCCACCTCTGTCCAGCTTGAAAATTTACCATTAATGACAACTCTTTGTACTCTGTTTTTAAGCCAATGTTCTACCCAAGAACAAGCATTTTCATCTAGACCGATTTCCTTGAATTTGAACACTAATCTATTGTGTGGAACTGTATCAAATGCCTTGGCAAAATCCAAATAGATCACATCCACTGCAACACCCTGATCTATACTTCTACTTACTTCTTCGAAGAACGCAATCAAGTTAGTTTGACATGACCTGTGCTTCATAAAACCGTGCTGATTTTTGCTGATAACCATGTTCTTCTCAAGGAATTCTTGAATATTATCCCTTAATAACCTTTCAAATATTTTACCAGCCACAGAAGTTAAGCTCACAGGTCTATAATTTCCAGGCAAGGATTTTGAACCCTTTTTGAATATAGGAACCACATCTGCCTTCCTCCAATCCTCCGGAACACTTCCTGAAAGAAAAGAATCTTGAAAGATTAAAAACAGAGGTTCACTTATTTCTACACTTAGTTCCTTAAGTACACGTGGATGGATACCGTCAGGCCCTGGAGCTTTGTTTATATTAACTTTCTTTAGTTGCTGCAGCACCTTGTCTTGAGTTAACCAATTACAATTATTTTGCAAGTTTTTAGTAGCAATCATTTGCACATCTATTGCCATGGGTTCTTCCTTAATATATACGGAGGAGAAATAGTTATTTAAAATTCCTGCCTTTTCCTGGTCTTCATTAACTAACACCCCCGTTTCAGTTTTTAGTGTACCTACACTTTCATTTTTTTTTTTTTTTAGAATTTATGTACCGTATATACTCGAGTATAAGACGACCCGAATATAAGCCGAGGCCCCTAATTTTACCCCAAAAAACTGGGAAAACGTATTGACTCGAGTATAAGACTAGGGTGGGAAATGCAGCAGCTACTGGTAAATTTCTAAATAAAATTAGATCCTAAAAAAATTATATTAATTGAATATTTATTTACAGTGTGTGTATATGATGAATGCAGTGTGTGTATGAGTGCGCAGTGTGTGTGTATGAGTGCAGTGTGTGTATATATTGCAGTGTGTGTGTATATAATGCAGTGTGTGTATGAGTGCAGTGTGTGTATGAGTGCGCAGTGTGTGTTTGAGTGCAGTGTGTGTGTATGAATGCAGTGTGTGTGTATATAATGCAGTGTGTGTGAGTGCAGTGTGTGTGAGTGCAGTGTGTGTATATATTGCAGTGTGTATATAATGCAGTGTGTGTATGAGTGCAGTGTGTGTATGAATGCAGTGTGTGTGAGTGCAGTGTGTGCATAAATGCAGTGTGTGTGTATGAATCCAGTGTGTATGAATGCAGTGTGTATGAGTGCAGTGTGTATGAGTGCAGTGTGTATGAGTGCAGTGTGTGTATGAGTGCAGTGTGTGTGTATATGAATGCAGTGTGTGTGTGAGTGCAGTGTGTGTGAGTGCAGTGTGTGTTTGTGTTGCAGAGCCTTGGTGGGGGGGTGGGCATTTTTATAAAAAAAAAAAATTATTATTTTAATTTTTTTTGTTATATTATTATTTTTTTATTATTATTTATATTATTTTTAATATTATTTTTATTATTATTTATATATTAATTAATTTATTTTGTTGTCCCCCCTCCCTGCTTGATACATGGCAGGGAGGGGGGCTCTCCCTTCCTGGCAGTTCAGTGGGGGGAGGAAGGGGGCTGGCAGAGCTGTTACTTACCTCTCCTGCAGCTCCTGTCAGCTCTCTCCTCCTCCGCGCCGGTCCGTGCAGCTCCTCTCTCAGCTCACAGTGTAAGTCTCGCGAGAGCCGCACTATGACCCCGAGGCTCTCGCGAGACTTACACTGGGAGCTGATCGAGGTGCTGACCGGACCGGCGCGGAGGAGGAGGAAGCTGACAGGAGCTGCAGGAGAGGTAAGTAACAGCTCTGCCAGCCCCCAGTCTGTATTATGGCAATGTAAGTTGCCATAATACAGACACTGACTCGAGTATAAGCCGAGTTGGAGTTTTTCAGCACAAAAAATGTGCTGAAAAACTCGGCTTATACTCGAGTATATACGGTACTTAAAAAAAGCTTTGGGGTTGGTTTTGCTCTCTTTAGCTATCATTTTTTCATTTTGAAGTTTAGCAAGTCTAATTGCCTTTTTACACGCATTATTTGCTTCCTTATATCTTTTATAAGATGCATCCGATTTGTCTGATTTAAATGCTTTAAATGCCCTTTTCTTATTTTTAATCTCTTGTTTTACTTCTCTATTAAACCACATTGGTTTTAATTTGTTTCTTTTATATTTATTTCCCAATGGTACATACTGAGAAATGGACCTTTCTAATATTTGTTGGAAGATGATCCATTTATCCTCAGTGTTCTTTTCACTAAAGAGTTTATGCCAGTCAATATATTGTAAAGCTTCCCTTAACTTATGGAAATTGGCCTTTTTAAAATTATGTTTTAGTATAACCCAAGTGCTTTTGTTTTTTTGAGTTTATTTCAAAGGACCTTATATTGTGATCACTATTTCCCAAGTGCTCACCTACTTGAATGTTGGTCAAAAGATCAACGTTGTTTGTTAAAACCAGGTCCAGACAAGCGTCCATTCTAGTTGGTACTTGTACAAGTTGTGACATGAAGGTGTTATTTAACAAGTTTAAAAACCTAATTCCCTTTGCTGAACTACTAGTCCCTCTATCCCAATTTATGACCGAGTAATTAATTAAAATCTCCAATAATGAAAGTGTTACCTAGATTTGCAGCTTTCTCAATTTGCTCAAACGGCTGTTGTTCCTCGTCAATATTAACATTAGGTGGTTTATAACATATCCCAACCAATAGTTGGTTTCCCTTCTTTTCCCCAAAGCAGATATTTACCCATAAAGCTTTCACATTTTCCTCATCGCATTCCATTTGCTTAAGATTTGGCTTTAAATCATGGTTGACATACAAACATACCCCACCACCCTTCTTGTTTTTCCTATCCTTCCTAAATAACATGTACCCATTTAAGTTAACTGCCCAGTCATGTGTCTCATCCCACCATGTTTCAGTTATGCCTATTATATCATATTGTTTAGTTTATGCTAATGCCTCTAGTTCCCCCATTTAGTTTTTTAGGTTCCTTGCATTAGTAAGCATACATTTAATATTATGCGTCACTTGTATATTTTGTGAATTATCATCATTACATAGCTTCTCTGTTCTGAGCTTGCCCCTCCCCACGTCTCCACACCCCTTATATTGTGCTAAAGCCCATCTCCTTTCTGTCCTATCTCCATTTTGTAGATTGCTATGACCCTCCCCCCCTACTACTAGTTTAAAATCTCCTCCAACCTTCTAGCCATCCTATCCCCCAGCACTGTAGACCCTCTCCCATTTAGGTGCAATCCATCACCACTATAAAGGTTGTACCCAATCGCAAAGTCGGCCCAGTGCTCTAAAAACCCAAAACCCTCATTCCTGCACCAAGACTTAAGCCACGCATTGACCTCTCTAATCTCCTGCTGCCTTTCCACTGTAGCGCGTGGCACATGTACTATCTCAGAGAATACCACTTTGGAGGTCCTTTTCTTAAGTTTGCTAGCTAATTCCCTGAAATCATTCTTTAGGACCTTCCATCTTCCTCTTACTTTGTCATTGGTACCAACATGGACCATGACCGCTGGGTCATCCCCAGCCCCTCCCAATAATCCATCCACTCTGAGATCAAAAATTTTCCACACTGGCCCACTGGCACTTAGTTCCAGCAGAGGGAGGGAAGGGCCTGGGAGCCTCTTTGTTCCTCCCGCGAACAGCCTGGTCAGATCGTTGCCGTGCGTTACCATGGCAGCACTCCAATACAGTGCTGTGCTCGCAGGAGGACAGGAGAGAGGAGCTGCAGGTTAAAGTGAACATGCCATCACTGGACCACCAGGGCTTGCAGCATTATGTACCCCCTACCTGTTAAAAAGGTAAGAAGAAGGGAGGGGGAGACCTTAAGATAGATTTCCACATCTCACCCACCTACACACAGCATAGACCCTATGCACCCTTCACATACAAACACACACTACACTCGTTACACACACACACACACAGACTGCCCCCTCACACACTACACCCCTCCCACACACAGACTGCCCCCTCACACACACACTGCACTCCTCCCACACTGCACCTCTCACACATACACTGCACCCGACACAGACACACACACATACACAGCAACCCTAACAAACACACACACAGCAACCTTCACACACACACTCTGCACCCTTCACACACACCCCACCCCACAGACACACATAGAAAAAAAAAAAGTAAATTTAAGTACATCTTTCCCCTTTCTAAAAATAAAACAAATTCATACTTGCGCTATAAAATTTGTTACTGTGGCACTGGTGGGCGGTAAGGAAATTTTACCATCAACAAAGATACAAAAGTGGGCGGTAGGTATTAAAAGGTTGACTACCCCTGGTCTAGACAATGAAACAGGTAAATTAATTAAGAAAATGTTCAGTGGGGCAAAGCAAAAGACAATATATTCCACTGCCATGGAATTGCAAAACCTGAAAGGGAATATAAACATCCCCACAGCTCTGAAGAAATGGGAGAGTGATCTGTCCGTTCGCTAATCTATGTTCGGGGGAATTATTAGGGAGCCTTCACAGCTCCTCTTTTTTAATTATATGTATTTGAGTGTTATTAGTTATAGAAATGTTCAAAATAAATAATCTATTCAGGGGACATTCATTGATTTGTTTTTACTTTATTTTCATATTTTATATCTTGTGTTTCTAAAAATAATGAATTTCTGTTGAACTAGTACAGGGGTAGGCAACCTACGGCACTAGTGCCATGCACGGCACTCAAGGTGTCTTTGCACGGCACTCAAGGCTGCTAGAGCCAAACAGTAGAATCTGGTCAGGTGATTTCTGCTTTGAAAAAACAAACAGCAAAAAAACAAAACACTAAGGCAACTTAACTGTGACATTTATGGCTTAACATTTGACATTTACAGGCAATGTAAAGAAAGCCTGACTTGGCCATCGTATTACTCTGTGGATATAGTATTACCTCCAGTGAAAGAGACAGAGCTAAGACAAATAAAGTAAAATAAGTGAAATGAGAGAAAAAGTAACTAACAAAGAAAGTAAAATAATGAAATGGACAGTAACATACAATTAACAATGCAGCATTCTGGTTCAAATAGTTGCAAAGACTTTTTCCAGGTTTATAGGTCCTACTTTACATCTCAGGAAATTGTCTGTCATAAGATTATTGACAGCTAAATCACTGCAGCACTCATAATGGTAATAGATTCAGATATCAACATCTGACATTGGCTGACAGCCTGATACGTCCGGATTGTAAATATGTCACAAGCTTTGTATGAAGTGTTCCCTCCAAACATTTGATATATACACACGCACATACAAAGACCCTGTACTGCAGGTTGTTCCCATAATAAACTGGGAACAATGCAGGGATAACAGAGGTTCCTAAACTCAGGTAGAACTAGAACATGCATGTCCTGGTCTGCCTGAGACTAATGAGAGTACTACCTTTACAATAAAATCATCCCTACATTACCCTAACATACTATACTAAACATTAACCCCTACATTACCCTAACACTACAATAAATCAAACATTACCCGTGCACTACCCTAACATGCTATGCTAAACATTAACCCCTACATTACCCTAACACTACAATAAATCAAACATTACCCGTGCACTACCCTAACATACTATACTAAACATTAACCCCTACATTACCCTAACACTACAATAAATCAAACATTACCCGTGCATACCCTAACATGCTATACTAAACATTAACCCCTACATTACCCTAACACTACAATAAATCAAACATTACCCGTGCACTACCCTAACATACTATACTAAACATTAACCCCTACATTACCCTAACACTACAATAAATCAAACATTACCCGTGCACTACCCTAACATACTATACTAAACATTAACCCCTACGTTACCCTAACACTACAATAAATCAAACATTACCCGTGCACTACCCTAACATGCTATGCTAAACATTAACCCCTACATTACCCTAACACTACAATAAATCAAACATTACCCGTGCACTACCCTAACATGCTATGCTAAACATTAACCCCTACATTACCCTAACACTACAATAAATCAAACATTACCTGTGCACTACCCTAACATGCTATGCTAAACATTAACCCCTACATTACCCTAACACTACAATAAATCAAACATTACCCGTGCACTACCCTAACATGCTATGCTAAACATTAACCCCTACATTACCCTAACACTACAATAAATCAAACATTACCCGTGCACTACCCTAACATACTATGCTAAACATTAACCCCTACATTACCCTAACACTACAATAAATCAAACATTACCCGTGCACTACCCTAACATACTATACTAAACATTAACCCCTACGTTACCCTAACACTACAATAAATCAAACATTACCCGTGCACTACCCTAACATGCTATGCTAAACATTAACCCCTACATTACCCTAACACTACAATAAATCAAACATTACCCGTGCACTACCCTAACATGCTATGCTAAACATTAACCCCTACATTACCCTAACACTACAATAAATCAAACATTACCTGTGCACTACCCTAACATGCTATGCTAAACATTAACCCCTACATTACCCTAATACTACAATAAATCAAACATACCCGTGCATTACCCTAACATGCTATGCTAAACATTAACCCCTACATTACCCTAACACTACAATAAATCAAACATTACCCGTGCACTACCCTAACATACTATGCTAAACATTAACCCCTACATTACCCTAACACTACAATAAATCAAACATTACCCGTGCACTACCCTAACATGCTATGCTAAACATTAACCCCTACATTACCCTAACACTACAATAAATCAAACATTACCCGTGCACTACCCTAACATACTATACTAAACATTACCCCTACACTACAATACATCAAACATTACCGTGCACTACCCTAACATACTATACTAAACATTGCCCCTACACTACAATAAATCAAACATTACCCGTGCACTACCCTAACATACTATACTAAAGATTAACCCTACACTACCCTAACACTACAATAAATCAAACATTACCCTGCACTAACCTAACATATTATACTAAACATTAACCCCTATACTACCCTAACACTACAATAAATCAAACATTACCCGTGCACTACCCTAACATACTATACTAAACATTACCCCTACACTACACTGCATTTTCACTAAACACTAACCTATAATACAATAATACTGAACATAAGCACCTAGACTATACGAACACATACCAGCAAATCCAGCACTTTCACTAACTCTAATCTAATTATATTATGTAACATAAAATATACATAATGGCAAAGCTTGCACTGGAGAAAAATAATGTTATCCTGGGGTTTTGGAGGCATTTATAAGCAACTTTACCATTGGTCTCATGGTTTTATTATGATGTGTCCACAAACCCTCGATGGCATTATTTTAACCCCTTAAGGACTGGACTGTTTTTGCGATGTTGTACATTTGCGACCAGGCATATTTTTACACTTTTGTGGTGCTTGTGTTTGGCTGTAATTTTCCGCTTTCTCATTTACTGTTCCCATACAAATTATATATTGTTTTTTTCAGGACAAAAGGGGCTTTCTTTACATACCATTATTTATATAATCTCATGTATTTTAATTTAAAAAAAATAAAAAAATATGATGAAAAATTGAAAAAAAATACATGTTTTTGACTTTTACTTGAAAAATCTTTTACTCATCTACAAAAGCGAATGAAAAAAACTGCTAAATAGATTCAAAATTTTGTCCTGAGTTTAAAAATACCTAGTGTTTACGTGCTTTTTTGCTTTTTTTTGCATGTTATAGGGCTATAGGTACAAGTAGGATATTGCGGTTTCAAAACATACATTTTTTAAAATTTATCAATAGTGACATTGTAACACTATTATCTGTCATAAATCTCTGAATAACACCCCACATGTACATATTTTTTTTAAAGTAGACAACCCAGGGTATTCAATATGGGGTATGTCCAGTCTTTTTTAGTAGCCACTTAGTCGAAAACACTGGCCAAAGTAAGCATTCATATTTGTTTGTGTGTGAAAAAGTAAAAAAACTAAATTGAACGCTAATTTTGGCCAGTGTTTGTGACCAAGTGGTTACTAAAAAAGACTGGACATACCCCATTTGCAATACCTTGGGTTGTCTTCTTTTGCAAATGGTATGCCATCATGGGGGTAATTCTCATTCCTGGGCTACCATACGCTCTCAAAGGCAACGTAACCAACCTGGCCATTTTCAATGTAAAATATTTGACCCATATATTTGACCTTGTAACTTTCAAAAATGCTATAAAACCTGTACATGGGGGGTACTGTTTTACTCGGGAGACATCGCTGAACACAAATATTAGTGTTTAAAAACTGGAAAACGTATCACAACAATTATATCATCAGTAAAAGTGCTGTTTGTGTGTGAAAAATGCAAAAAAGTAACTTTCACTGACAATATCATCACTGTGATATGTTTTACTGTTTTGAATCACTAATATTTGTGTTCAGCGAAGTCTCCCGAGTAAAACAGTACCCCCCATGTACAGGTTTTAGGGTGTCGTAGAACGTTACAGGGTAAAATATAGTGCTAGCAAATTAAATTCTCTGGAATTTCGGCCTGGGTTGGCAGGCAGGTCCCTCAAATTGCAATCAATAAAATTACTGAATTATGTAAAAATATTACATAAATACGCACGTAGAATTTAAATATATATGCATATTTATATATTTGAAGTCTACGTGTATATTTATATAATTATTTATGTAATTTTGTATATGGATGTATGTATATTTCTTATTATTTTTATTTATTTTTATATACATAGATATATATACAAATTCATTCTAAGTGTATTTTGATATAAATATATATATATTAATTTTAAAATACAGTTAGAATAAAATTTCATATAGTATATAATTTTTTTTAAATTTTTTATTATTATTTAAAAAATTTTATTTAATTTAAATTACTTATTATTTATATTTTATAATAATATATATACAATATATATAGTTATTATATATATTATATATATACGTGTGTAATTTAATTATAAGTGTATTTTTATATTAATATAAGTACATATTAATATAAAAATACACTTAGTATGGCATTATATATATGATATATAGACATATATTATATAGATATAATATATGTCTATATATCATATATACACATATATAATTATTATTATTTTTTTATTAACATTAACTTTATTTATTTTTCTGATTTTACACTAGCAGGGAGACTGCCTGTCAGCACAGACAGTCCCCCTGCAGGCAGACACATGGACACCTATTGTGACCATGTGATCGCTGTGTTAAGCGATCACATGGCCACAGGGGTCCTAATCTGCCGTGGGGAGACTGTCTGGGCTGCAGACAGTCTCCCCACAACCGGAGCCACGCTGATCGCCGCCGGGGGAACGACGGCGATCAGGTAAGTAGCTCTGACCGTTAGGACGGTTCAGGACCGTCATCGGTCGGCAACGCAAAAATGCCGATGACGGTCCTGAACCGTCCTCGGTCCTAAGGGGTTAAACTAATACACGGTTCAGTATTCTATATGTTCTCTCTCTATTGTGACAAAAGTACTCCTTTCCTCTGGTATCTGGTCCTGGGATTAGGGTGTTACACACAGTCTTTTCAGGTTTAAGATACTCTTCACACACTGGATGAGGTAAAATGGCTTGCTCTTTTTACTGTGGTTCCAAAATTCAACAATGTGCAGTAAAGTATAACAAAGTATAACAAAATAAAGAAAAACAAAATCCTTGCTCTTCTGAGCACTAACTTAAAGGACCACTATAGTGCCAGGAAAACATACTCGTTTTCCTGGCACTATAGTGCCCTGAGGGTGCCCCCACCCTCAGGGTCCCCCTCCCGCCCAGCTCTGGGGAGAGGAAAGGGGTTAAACTTACCTTTTTCCAGTGCTGGGTGGGGAGCTCTCTGCCTCCGATCCTCCTCCGCTCCTCCCCGTCGGCTGAATGCGCACGCGCGGCAAGAGCTGCGCGCGCCTTCAGCCGGTCACATAGGAAAGCATTATCAATACTTTCCTATGGACGCTTGCGTGCTCTCACTGTGATTTTCACAGTGAGAAGCACGCAAGCGCCTCTAGCGGCTGTCAATGAGACAGCTGCTAGAGGAATTGGGGGAAGGCTTAACCCATTCATAGTTTCTCTGAAACTGCTATGTTTATAAAAAAAATGGGTTAACCCTAAAAGGACCAGGCACCCAGACCACTTCATTAAGCTGAAGTGGTCTAGGTGCCTAGAGTGGTCCTTTAACAAAATAATTATTTTACTGGGTTGGATGGCTTGTCCATTTCTCAACATAAATATTCACCCTTTTATTTGTCTATGTTCTTTCTCTCTCAACTCACAGGAAGCCAAAAACACAATCGCTCCTCCTTCTTGGCAGTGGAGTATTTAATAGCACCTGCAATTAATTATCTTTTTTTGAGTGAGGTAAATCAGAGTGGTGAAACTCTGCAACCGGACTATTCACTTGCAGTTTCCAAGTAACCTCCAAAATGTTGTCCACCCTTTTCCAATCTGTGTTTTATTTGAGGTATAGTTGGTACATTACAGAAATGAGAAAAAAGAGTTATATCTCTTTGTGCACAAAACCATAATATAACAGGTATACATAAGATACTAAACTCTGCATTATTCAGCTTCTTTTTTGTTTTGTTTTGTTGAAGATAACAGGATTTCTTCCGGTTTGTTTGGCCAACCTCATGAACAAGCGGTAAAATTGTACTGAACATGTGTAGCATAATGCGTCATAAGAAAAATAATGCAAGTTAATGCAATATTAATTTTAAAACCACACGTTTCCATGGGACTAATATTCTGCATTACACAAAGTAGCAAGCACAATTCCTTGATTTCGGTCACATGTTATATAGATTATATATATTTTATATATATAAAAGCAGAAGTCTTGCACTCTGATTTCTGTAAGATTTTTTGGCTGGAGCACTGTAATATATTTGCATTTCATCTTAATGTAAACATATAATGTAATATAAAAGGTACATTATAGCAATTCATATATGGGAGGATCTCTGGGTTTTACATACATTTATAAATTACTTTCTCTATGTGTAAATTTTACACAAATTGTGTTTTTGTTAAAAATAATTTCTTTCCATAATGGTAAATGCCTGCACATAGAGAAAACTTGGAATATGTAATACAGTGTGGGTAAAAACATGTAATAGATTTGCTGTCACGGAAGGCATTTTTTGTGAAAATCAATTTCCAATGTTCCTGTTGATTCTGGTTATTGTGGCCCATAGAATGGAGTCTGTTCAATAATGTCCCCTGCTAGTACATATTGCTTTCCACTCACAGTGCAAACCGCATAGATCTAATGATGCTCATCTACAGATAATTAGCAGTGTAATCAATAGTGGCAGAAACAGTTCACAATATCATACAATGATGTGTGCATCCCTTTTATTGTATAAAAACGGTCACAAAACAATGTTTGTTTAACATGGTGTGGTTGAAGAAGTGGCAGAGAGAAAAACTGAATTTTAATTGGCTTATGGTGCAAGAAATTTAGAGCAAGAACATATTTGTAGTTATTTTATTTACACAAACTACATCACAAACAAATTTATAAGTTTGAAGGCTTATTTGTGTAGCTCTCCGATAGATTGATGTACGCGCAATGTTATGGAGAGAGTAATGTCAGGGTAGAAAAGAGGATAGAGTGATTTGGGTGACACCAGAAAGTGTTACTCTGGATATGGTGAACTGTTTGGTGCCTCTGTAACTGCACTGGATTTGCTGTCAGGTAACTGGGTTTTGTCAGTTATATCCCCTGAATGTCACTGACACAAAAGGTGGGGTACATTAGCGACATACCTCCTACTGTCACATGCCCTTCCATACCAGTTTACTAAGCATGGAGGTATGGCTGTACAGTGTTGGGACCTTGGTGTTGATATCAAAGAATTTCAAAACCATCCCTCCTCTCAAGAACTTAAATAAAAAAATGTAAAAACACCGATGTGCACTCAATGAGTCTCCATCTCAAAGCTTTATACTTATGACCCACAATTCTGCATCAGTGCCTCTCCTGACTTTTCTAGAGTGTGGCAGGATCTATGCCTTGGACAAAGAGGCTATGTTTCTCAGCTAGTAACTGTTTTTACCTTGTTTGACTGGAAACTAAAGCAAAACTAGACTGCACACCAGTATACAGGCTCTGCTGGACTTGCAAAACCACATACCAAACCACAAGGGAACATCTTAGCATACTATGATGTCTTGGTGTCCACTTCCTGTGTGGTATGTTGTACTACAGTGACAACAACAAGATTTAGAACGCAGCTGCATTAGTACGTTCAAGATAGAGACATAGATATTTAATTGAATTTGTATTTTTTTTTTTATTCTTTATTTTTGCATTGACATAGACTGAGACAGTGCAATACAAGGAGGCTTGTGCATAAGCCATATGTCCATACCCACCTCAGTTATACCGTGATACAGCACTGAAAAGCGATTGGTTACATAAATGTACGGCATCATAGATTCACAGTCAGTCAAGGATTTTTTGTTTTTTTTATTTGGGTTTATTTTTGAGAATCAGGTAGATTCTATCCCTGTAGCGCATGCCTATTATTAAATTGAGCTATATTAAAGTGTATATTTCTTTTTGGGGCACATTGCATTAGTAATGTGAATATCATGCCAGATGGTAATGTTCTTCTCCTGTTTCTGTACAATTGTACAGTAAAGCTTTTCTGTGGAGATTAATCTGCTTGCCTCTGCATTACTTCATTCAGATGAGCCGGTGCCTCTTTCAATGTAAAGTGTTCAGTCAGCACGAGTAGGTAGTCACACTCAGAACTTAGCTTTTATTCCAGGTCTGCTATGATCATTTCATTTACTCTTAACCTTGAACAATCCACAATGAAATACATGGAAAAATACATGTTTCTTAGGAAATGAGTGCGAAACAGATTGGAACCATTTTCTGATAAATGATTGTAGACTGGCTTCTCCAAGTGTTTTGTTACCTTCCACAAAACAAACCTGTTAAAGAGAAACTACCATATTTGAAACAGCAGTGTTTTCAGAAGTGGATATTACGCACTGTTTTTAATATAGATCCTATAGATAATATAGATTTTTTTATATTTTTGTTATTAACACTGAACTCTTGACATTGTAACTATTTTTTGAACAGACACGAATTAGCATTTCCTACCGTGTGACATGTTTTTTCCGTTAGCTTCTCATACAATGAAACTTGTCAGTGCAAGGGATTTGTATGTTTTTGTATGTTTGTGATTTTGCCAGTGTTAATTGATTCTCCATTGATGTAAATGGGGAATCAGCGTATGTACATTTGCAGAAACAGAGTTAACATGTGAAAACAAACACAATTGTTATTTTAGAAAAAGGTAAATTATTCTGTATGAAAGTCAAGGTCTACAACTTAACCAATAACAGTTTGGATGTCAAAACTTTTACTAATCAAAATATATATACACATTTAATGTTAACTATCAAAAATAGTGCATAGGCAAAAGAACAAATATTGTATAGTTATTTTAAAAAATGAAGCAATATCTTACATTATCTGCTGGATTAGAACATAGACCAACAAAATATGGATCTGAGCTTGAAAAAAAAAAAAGAATATTGTTCTTGAAGGGAACACAACAATTTATCTAATTCTTTTATTCAATAAGTGGTAAAAATGACCCATTTGAACTTTTATTGTAGAGAACAGAATGGGCCAGGTATCTACATCTCCAGTCATCTCATAAATCTTTTCAACCAGCTGCAGTGAGGTAGAAAAGAGTTAAAATTAAAAAATAGAGATGCTCTTTTTAAAAGAAAAGAAAGAAAAAAAGTTGTCTGGGTCTACAGGACTTATGTTTATCCAGAGTTCACCCAAGATTTGTCCCCTCAAAAACCATTAATTGAACCCTCAAAACCCCTTACTGTACTAACTTAGTGTAATCCAGCCAATCACAAAGCAGGGGCAGGGAAAGGCTATCCATAATATAGGAACTTATAAACCACCTCCACAAAGTTCTTCCCTTTTGGACCACTCAGTCATTGTGCTAGAGTGTAAAAATGTATATATACTTTTTAATATGCATGTTTCGATGTTTAACTTTTTTGCTTTGTATTTTTTATAGTATGCTCTGGTTTTTATGGCTTTTTCTGTGATCCCAAAAATGAAATGATTTAAAAGATGTTTTAAAGCTTTTTAAATGTTATTAAATCCTCCCTTTCCACTTAATCATAAAATGAAAACATATGGATATATAGGTATTCTTGTAATGAAGGGGAGGGATTTTATTACTGGTTTGATGTTTGTGAGTTTTGAGACCCATAACAAGATGTGTACCACGTTATTAACAGGGTATTGTACATAACCTTATTCTGTATTAGAGAAGGGGTCATAGTATTGGATGTAAAAGAAGCAACAAACATGGGCATCCACAGGATGAATTTTTCAGCTTGTGCCAGTATTTTTCTTTAGAGATTGATAATACACTGCAATACCGGCGCCGGCCAGTAGGCGGCACTGTGTGTGGAGAGAGGCAGGGATAGGAAGCTACACAGATCCAATAAGTGAGGGATGGAGGGCAGCATACAGATCAGGTAAGTGGGACAGAAGAAGCACAAAGGTAAAGGAGAAGAAGGAGCAGAAAGGGCCAGCAAAGAGCTGGATAGGGCAGCAAGGAGCTGTAAGAGGCAGGAGGATCCCAACAGTAAAGTAGGAGAAGGAGCAGAAATGAACAGAAATGAGGAGAAAGGGTCAGCAAGGAGCAGGAAGGGGCAGGAAAGAGCAGGAAGGGTCAGCAAGGAGCAGGAAGGGGTAGGAAAGAGCAGGAAAGGTCTGCAAGAAGCAGAAAGGGGCAGGAAGGAGTGGGAAGGGTCTGCAAGGAGAAGGAAGGGTCTGCAAAGAGCAGCAAGGAGCAGAAAGGGGCAGGAAGGGACAGAAGGAGCACAAGGTTAAAGGAGCAGAATGAATCAGAAGAAGCACAAAGGTAAAGTAGGAGGAGGGGCAGGAAGTGGCAGCAAGAAACAAGAAGGGGCAGCAAAGAGCAGGAAGGGGCAGCACGGAGCAGGAAGGGGCTGCAGGAAGGGACAAAAGGAGCACAAAGGTAAAGGAGCAGAAAGAATCAGGAGGAGCACAAAAGTAAAGTAGAAGAAGGAACAGAAATCGCCAGCAAGGAGCTGGAAAGGGCAGCATGGAGTAGAAAGGGTCAGGAAGGAGCTGAAAGGTGCAGAAGGAGCACAAAGGTAAAGGAGCATAAAGGAATATAACTCAGCAGGAAGGGTCTGCAAGGAGCCGGAAGGGTCTGCAAGGAGCCGGAAGGGGCAACAAGAAGCAGGAAGGGTCTGCATGAAGCAGGAAGGGTCTGCAAGGAGCAGGAAGGGTCTGCAAGGAGCAGGAAGGGGCGGCAAGAAGTAGGAAGGGCCAGCAAGAAGTAGGAAGGGCCGGCAAGGAGCAGGAAGGGTCTGCAAGGAGCAGGAATGGTCTGCAAGGGGCAGAAAGGGCTAGCAAGGAGTTGGAAAGGGCCAGCAAGGAGTTGGAAAGGGCAGCATGGAGTAGAAAGGGGCAGATGGAGCACAAAGGTAAAGTAGGAGAAGGAGCAGAAATGAAGGAGAAGGAAGGGTCTGCAAGGAGCAGAAAGGGGCAGGAAGGTAAAGTAGAAGAAGGAGCAGAAAGAGCCAGTGAGGACCTGGAAAGGGCATCAAGGAGTAGAAAGGAGCTGGAAGGGGCAGAAGGAGCACAAAGGTAAAGTAGGAAAAGAAATGAATAGAAATGAGCAGGAAGGGTCAGCAAGGAGCAGAAAGGGACAGAAGGAGCAGGAAGGTAAAGGAGCAGAAAGAATCAAAGGTAAAGTAGGAGAAGGAGAAGAAAGGAACAGAAAGGGCAGCAAGGAGCAGGAAGGTAAAGTAGGAGAAGGAGCAGGAAGGAGAAAGCACAGAAATGAGCAGTAAGGGACAGCAAGGAGCTGGAAGGGGCAGAAGGAGCACAAAGGTAAAGTAGGAGAAGGAGCAGAAAGGGTCTGCAAGGAGCAGAAAGGAATCAAAAAGAGAAAGGAGCTGAAGGGCACATAAGAAGCAGAAAGTAACAGAAAGGTAAAGGAGCAGAAGACAAGGAGGATAGAAGACAGTGTCTTTTGATTGTCTTACCCACTTTAGTGTATCTTATTCCCTATTTTCCCCTTTGTTTGTCTTACACCCCTCTTGTGTGTCTCTTACAACAACCTTTGTGTGTCTCTTACAACCTACCTTTTTGTGTCATTTAAATCTTCTCAGTCATTTTGTGTCTCTTTTTACACTTCTCCAGCCACTCTGTATTTCTCTTTCTGGTAGTACTATGCATGTGTCTTTCTTCCCATGCCCCTTTTGTGTGTTTCCCAGGTCCAGCCCCTTTGCCCCTTTCTTCCCTTTCCACTTGCTGTGTGTCTATGCCCCCCCAACCCCTCTGTGTTTCTCCTTTTCCCCTTCCCAGCTCCTTTATGTGTCTCTTTCTTCTGCCAGCACCTATGTGTGTCTCTTTTCCCACAGCCCCTCTGTATATCTTTTTCTTCTGACCCAGCAGTTCATTTAGTACCCCTTCCTCAGCCCCGTGTGTCTCTCATTTCCCTTTCCCATTCATTCTGTGTGTCTCCACCCCAAACCCCTCTGTGTCTCATTCTCCCTCCCTAGCCCCTCCATATTTCTCATCCCTCAGCCACTCCAGGTCTCTCATCCCCCCACCCTCTCCATGTGTCTTATCTCCCCCAAACCACTCCATGTGTTTTATTTCCTCCTAGCCCTACCATGTGTTCCATTTTTCCCTGCCCCAGCATGTGTTTCATCTTCCCCCCAGCCCCTCTGTGTGTCGCTTTTTCCCTCGTAGCTACTACATGTGTCTCATTTCTTCCCAGCTCCTCCATATGACTCATCCCCCCTCTAGCCCCACAGTGTGTCTCATTGCCCCCAGCCTCTCTATATGTCTCATCCTCGCCACCTATTTTCTCTTGCCCAACTATCTCCCCTCCTGTGCCTACAGACCTCCATGTAGAGTGTCCGATTGGACTGCAGGTAGAGGATCTTCTATTTCCTGTTTGATCGGGTAGAGGATACAGAAAATCCTCTACCCACGGTCCGCTCCGTGCTACATGCTACAAGCGTGACTGGCCGCTCACCATCGTCCTATGCAGCCGTGCACCGGCCCTGAAGATATGCTTACTGGGAAATTTACCAGTATCCCATTGGTCCATAACAGCACTGATTCTATTTTGTTCTTTCCAAAATTGAGTGTGGCCTCAATTTGAAATCTAATAAAACCACAGTCAGTAAAACACGTGAGATGCACAGCAAATTGTCTTTGATGATCTGCATTTGTGCTCCCAATTTCTGGTGATCATCTGCGAAGTAAGGTTTTTAAATAACTGATACAAAGGAAATTCCATGCCATGACATCTGGTTTCTTCTCTTGTTACCAGTAAGAATTAGCAAAGGAATGAGAATATGTTAGATCTCTAGTACTGGCGATTAGTGATGTTAAGTATACATTCTTCCTTTTAATGTATATTCTTCAATGATGTATTAAGAAAACAAATGCATGTGACTTAACATTAGATACATGTTTCATTATATATAACTCCTTTTCCTTTGTAGGTGTTAGTATACAGTTAAAGTCATCCTGTCATTCTCACATTATGTCGATGATAGTTTCACAGTTGGGTAGGTTTAATTTGAATCTACATACAATTCTAGCAAAATAGATTGAAATATATACACATACCTATGGATTGTCTCTTCCACATGCAATGTGGCATTCAGAAATGGATGGGTCAACTGCGTGAGCATCCACCACAGTTCCAAATGATTTTGGCAACATCCCATAATTTCTAAAGTGCAAACTATTCACAACTTTCTTAGTTGTAGTCTAAAAGCACAGACCAAACAGGGCAAAAATGTATATTGAGGAAACATGTCATTTTTACATTTACTAGCAAATTAGCACATTGCATAGATAACATTGTACTCCCTATACAATGACAACATTGTTAATATAACATATAAACTTTAACTTTCAGAGAAAAAGAAAATAAGGAATACATTAACAAATTAAAGATATAGCAGGTAGATAATTACTTTTTTTTTTAAACATTTTAAACTTTAAACTGAAATTAGTTGGAAATAATATTAAATTGTCTGTTTAAACCATTTTACATATCAGCAAAGTAAACCACAATGTTCTTTATTCTCCAACCTTTATAAATGTTAGCTCGATTTTCCTAATAAAACTAGTTCTCAAATAAGCTCACAGATTTCAACAGATAAATCTGATTGCTTTGGAGAACTGTGCACTGCGCATGCACCAGCTGAAGGAATACCTAGGGAATTTAATGATGCTTCCTTTTTTTAACAGCAAATCATCTGCAACAGAATTTGATTCACTTTTTCTTGAGGATTCTACCCTATAGTATGCATGGTGATTTAACTTTAACTTAAAAATAATATTTAATGTGTTTTAACTAATTTGTCTTATCCAAACACTAAAACAAATGCAACTCCAGAAACCTCCAGGTTCCAGAATACAGTGAAAAGGATTGCATAGTTACATAGTTCTCACATCTGTTTTTGCTATTGATCAAAAAGAAGGCAAAAAAAAAAACAGTTTGAAGTATGTCCAATTTTGCAACAAACTAGGAAAAATTATTCTTGACCCCAGAATGGCAGACACATCTCTACTTGGTTCAATAAGCTATCACCCAAATAATTAAAAAAATATATATTTTTTGCAAGTATTCATTCAATTGTTGAAACATCTGTACATATTTTGCTAAAACCACCTCTTCACCTCTTGAGACTTTCTTCCAGTCTAAATATGTGGCCTTGTGTCCTATGTATCATCCTGTTTACGAATAGATTTCTAGACAATGGTTTGTATCGGCCCTGAATATATTTGTATGATGCTATCATATCCATTCTTAATTTTTTTTTAAATTAAAAATATATTTCTACCTAACTCCTTTATGTTGTATCTACGTACACCTGTGTGCTTATAGAGAGATAAATAGATTGTGTATAGCACATGTATGTATTCTCAGTATCACATTGTCTGCATTCCATCCATCTATTTACTTGTTTTTTTACAGAACTAATCCAGATTGGAGGAAGTGTGATGTTGTTTCCAGTGCGGGGATGTGGCTTGCAAAGTTTGACATTGTCCAGCAGTATCTTCCAGCAGTAAATTAGACACTGATGAAGCATTATTATGGGATGCATAAAGTCAAAGCAGGATTACTCAGTTCGAAACACTGATCACTTGGGAAACAATTATGAAAATCAGGGCAGTAACGTGGAAGAGAAGATTGCCTTGGTCCAAGCAAACCAAGAGGAAAATAAAAAAGACTCATTAACTACTAACCCTATACTTTTGGAATATGCACACCGCCTGTCTGAAGAAATTGTACACAAGGCTGTAAAACAATGGGCCGAAGTGGACAGCAAGTACAGTGATATACCATATATTGAGAGTGATGTACCTTGACAGCTTGTGATGGACAATCTGCCGGGAGCTTAAGGGTTCTTGGAGTACAGTATGTGGGATTCTTTAAATGCCACCTTCGCAGTCATGGAGGCATAGATAACACATCACACAGCAAGGATTAAAATATAAATGCCTTTTTCATTCTTAAAAATTAATGAAAACTTTCAAAATCCAATCCAAAGAGATTTGCTTCAATAATGTTGCATTAAATGTTGATTGGGCTGTACGGTGTTGAAGGTTAAAGATACTTACTATGGTGCTATTTTATTAATTCCTTATGGTATTTCAAACTGATATAGCACAAACCAACACATGTAGAGATAAAACATGAAAGCAGGGTAACACAAAATATATCTCTATACAAATGGTAAATCAGCTTGCCTTTCCAATCTTTTCCTGGGGACGAATAATAGAAATATATCTAAAAAATATGATCAGAATATATTCACTGATACATAAAAAGAATAAAGTTTGAATACTGTTGATTCTGTATGCTATTGGTACTTTGATATGCTGTGCGTCGCCAAATTCAGACACGAAGGTATTGTACTGTTTTTTTATACATATAGACTCTCTGCCTTTCCTTAAAAGAAAACAATAGGTATATTTTCTGTATTGTTTATTTGTAGGCTATTTCATATATTCACTAAAATGTATGCCATTTATTTATTTTTCTCAAATTTACCATAGCTATTGTAAAAACAATAAGTATATGAAAAGATTTCCCAAGGCATAAATGATCTTGCATAAAAATTATAATTTTTCTAAAAGGAAACTATACTTTTGTATGAAAGGCTGTGGTTTCTAAACAAAGGGAGCACAACAAAGTCTTATAGAAGAGTTCTGCATGTTAGCTATTTGCTAACAAGCTCTTTGTTTTTATCCATTCAACTAAATTATCCCTCTAAGGATGAAGTAAATTGTACAAGTTCTGAACCAAAACAAAACTTGGAATTTAACTCTATGCCTGTTCAACCATAATTTACCTCTTTCATATTACTTCACCCACACTTATTATATATCACTTTGTTCAGGGGAATCAGGGCTTTTTATTTCACATCACATATTCATATATTTAACATCTTTTAAAATGAATAAAATCTAAAAAAGTATGAGAAATGTAGTTTGTTTTTTTCCAAAGTCTGCATGGCATTTTAACTGTGATATAAATTTCCTGGACTTTCTGTCTGGGTTGTCAGGCAAGTGCCCCAAATTATAATTAATAAAATCATCCCGGGAAGTCCAATCAGTCAAACAAGTCGTTCTGAGTCATGTGATCGCGGTTTCCTTGAGATCACATGACTCAAATCGGCGGGATTGGCTGCAAAGGGACTGCCTCGGTTTTCAGTCAGTCCCCCTAATCAGATCCGGTGAGGAAAGTGGGAATTTATGCTGCAGGGAGGGCCCGATCATTAGAGCCACCCTAACAACTTTAAAGCCCTCTTTTTGTAGATCGACTTAGCACGCCCTAACATCAGGAAAGGGTTAAAGTCTATTTTTTTAATGATTGTTTAATGCTCAATACAGTGCGATTTAGGAGTTAATTCACTTTGTTTATATAGCCCTAGCCACACCTCCCTGCATGTGACTTGCACAGCTTTCCTAAACACTAACTGTAAAGAGAGATTAAACCAAGCATGTCAAACTTGCAGCCCACAATGAATATATGCGGAGTTTGACATGTTAACTAGGGCAGAATAGACACTTGCTCTCCCAACATTGCAGGTGCCTACTCTGCTAAAATTTACCCGGCCAGGGTGTCAAGGTTGCTGGTGGTAGCGAGGGAGCTCACGCCCTCTGTAGTGGTGCCGGATGCCGGAATATGACGTCATTCTGGCCCAGCCTCACTTAACTGCACATGTGAGGAGTAGGAATGAAGACCTCCCAAGAGAAGATTTCCACTGGACCCCAGGGAGAGTTCCCACATTAGCTCCCAAAAGTAGGGAGCAATAAATAAAATGATGTGAGTGTGTGCAAGAATGTGTAAATGTGTGTGTCTGTCAGTGAGTGAGTGTCTGTTAGTGTGTGTGTGTCTGTCAGTGAGTGTCTGTCTGTGAGTGTGTGTGTGTTGGTCAGTGTTGCGATGGCCGCGGCTGGACAGTGGATGACCTGGAGGTGCATTAAGGCACGTAACACCATGTCACATTCCGATGTGGCATCAACGTGATCCACCTTCACAGGGTTTCAAGGAGTAGCAGGAGGATCCTCTTTGGCACAGGGTGGTACCGTGGACGGCGACATTGGGGGTATACCAGAGGCTGGACTACAAGGTTGCATACTGGCAGAGGCAATGTGAGTGGAGTCTGTTTGTTGGCTAATATTGTTTTGTTCTTTTTAAACAAGGGCAGGGGATTAGTAGAGGGTGTGCTGCAATTTAGTTGGAGGGAGGGACTGGGGTTTAGTAGAGGTTTGTTTTTTTGTTTTGCTGCCCACATAAACTTAAACTTTGTTTATTTGGCCCGTTTATAACCTTCTAGTTTTATAACCTTCCATTATTGCACAGTCTATTTAATTTAGTGTGTAGTAGATGCAGAATGTGTGTATAGTGGATGCAGTGTGTTTGTGTTTAGTGTATACAGTGTGTTTATAGTGGATGCAGAGTGTGTGTGTGTAGTGGATGCAATGTGTGTGGTAGATGTAGTGTGTGCGTAAATATGTGGATAGGATAGGGGCTGCATTCTGTGGGCAAAAAATCTTTCTTTTTTTAATTTAAAAAATATATATTTTAATTTTATTCCCCCTACACTGCCTGTAACTTGTGGCCAGGGAGGGGGGCTTTACACTCCCTGGTGGTATGGTGCCTTTGTGCAGGCTGCCAACTACCTGTATAGAGAAGAGGGTGCCCAGAACAAGCTATTTCAGTTTCCAGCAGCTCCTTTCTCTTGAGCCCGGCCTGTGTGCGTTGGCATGGCAACACATGGCAATATTCTGAGTGCCGGGGGCTTCTGAGAGTTGTAGAGAGGAGCTGCAGGAAATGGAAGATAGCATGTGCTGGGGCCCATCTTTTCTATACATAATGTAGCGGATGTCCCTGGGGCCCACAGGGGTACATATATATATAGAGTAATTATCGCCAAATATATGTGCACATTTGGAATGGTGGCCTGGGTCCCGTGTAGCCGTATCTGTGGCCCTGTGTGTCCGTCAAAGCCAGGGGAGGTGTGGGTAGGGCTAAATGAACAGAAACAAAAGTGATTTGGGCAAAAGTAAACACAAAAATTAGTTTGGTTATTAAATGGCAAAACATTGAGCAGTGACACTGCAGTGACAACTGGTTATAGTATCCTTTAAAGAAAAACTTGTTATTGCTTGATTTTTCTACAACACACTTCCATTAATAATAACAGGTTAGATAGATACAGCAAATTTATGGCCAGATATGTAATATCTCTATTGCTGTTTGTGAAAAGTGACAAATCATTCATATGTGCATACTTGGGATTCTGGGAACATTGGTGGATCATTGACATATAGCTTTTCCCAGTGGTTTTAGGTTGGGATTGGACTACACAAGCTTACTCCAGATTGATGGTTGAAATATGGGAGAATTTAGGGCCATTCATACAAGGTTGTTTAATTCTAATCTAAAGTGAGGATTGTCAAGAATTCAAAGTGAATTTCAAATTTAAGGCCAAAGTAGCTGAATTCAAAGCATAACTGATTTGGAGATTTTATTTCCAGTTTGGGCTATTTTGACCTTGAATTTGTTATTCACTTTGAATTCCCCAACAACTCTCATGTCAGTAAATGATTGATAGTGACAAATAGGAGGTATGGGACAGAGTTAAGAATTGTGTAACTGGACTTTAAAATCTGTGTTCCCAAAGTAAGTCACTGCTTCCGCACTCAAACCTGGAACCTCTGCTAAATCTAAAAAAATCTGCATATGATGACATGTTATCTGATGTTGCTACAATAATGCTTTGTAAATTGATACTCTGTGCTCAATCTGAAGTTTGGAACTGTGTAAAGGAATAAATATTGGAAACATTTAAAGAGATAACATACATTGTCATTAATTCACCTTGTAAAAAAATGCTTACTAATAGTTATGTTGCTTTTATTATGAATTATGAAGTGGACATTTATTAAACAAAGTTGGGAAAAATCAAGTGAAAAAGCACATTCATAAAAATAATAATCTCATTAACAATTGTAACATCTTCATGTAATTTTATTTTTACAGTATTTTGTACTATAGAGACTTTTCTCAAGCAGCCTTTGAAAATTTTAGAAACTAAAATTACCTACCAAAAAAGGGTAAAAGGTTATTTTCAATAAACAAATTCTCATCTTAAAAAACTAAAAGAAGCTAAAAATTACATCACCTGATTAGATTGTGCTTTGTGATCTGTGATGTGTGCAAAATACAGGGCAAGTATTAAAGAGAAACTCCTTGCACCATAACCACTTTATTGTTGTGCTCACGGTGGAAGAAAAACTAAAACCAGGTACAATACAGATAACTTAAATAGCTCTCCATAGGAGGAGTCCCAACAAAGGTCTCAAGCTCACATATGTCATTAGACAGGAACCCATACAATTTGCATTTTAGTCTGGTATCATTCAAAGGGGCAGTGCAGATAGAAAATGCTGGCAAGTTCCCTCGGTATGAGAAATATCATACATGAGGGGTGCCCAAATGGTAGATTACCAGATGATTTAAAACTAACTTCCATGATGTTTTGTCATTTTAAAGCATTGCAACACATCATGGGAGTTGTAGTTCTGCAACATCTAAGAATCGACCTTTTGGGCACCCCAGAATTATATGGACACAAGTATTGGGACACACCTCTTAATTATTGAATTCAGGTGTTCCAATCAGACCCATAACCACAAGTGTATAAAATCAAGGATATAGCCATGCTGAGTCGTTCTTAAGAGCTCGGTGCGTGGTACTGTGATAGGATGCCATCTTTGCAATAAATCAATTCATGAAATTTCATCCCTAGATATTCCACAGTGGAAGCGGAATAGGAACAGCAGCAACTCAGCCACAAAAACGAAGACCAAGTAAAGTCACAAAGCGGGGTCATCATGTGCTGAGGAGCATGGTGCATAAAAGTCTGTAACACCCTGCTATTTCCATAGCTGAAGTTGGCCTTGTCAGTGAGATGCAACCAATAATGCCTCTAGGCACAATTATAAAGAGGGACCTTTCTTGTAGAGAAGACGTATCTGAATGTTAGATCCTGACTGCTCTTTTAGGTGTGATCAGCCTGAGATGCAGATGGTAAGATGTCCTTTCAGAAATTGCACAAGTGTGCTATAACTAGTCTGAGAACTAAGTAGGGACAAGCAAAGTGCAATCTATTTGTGTTGTTCCCCATTCTCAGTGTTCTTTTGGGACCTGTCTGTGTGCAAACACTTTTCGAACCATTTGACTTTAAGCAGAGTTTAGTACTTACCTACTACTTAAATATTTTGTACACAAAGTACTGGATACTATTAGAAAAGATAAGCTTAAACAGACATAATAGACATAATAGACAAGGAAGTGACTGGTATTTTCCTAAACCTCCACTCCCTTCACATAAAATACACTGTAAACTCTGGCTTACATTTGTGCGTAAGTATAAATCAAGTGTTTTCTGTGTATTTCTTTTTTTATAAAAATGTTTGTTTATTAAAAAGTATTGATTCCTAAATAACAAACATTTAACATTTATTTTCCAACAAGCTTGAATGTGCAAGTGCAAATAAAGTGCCACTCTAATTGCATTACTTTATTGTTTTTTAGTGGTTTTTTTGTGTTTATTGGAACTAAAGGAACTAAAGGGACACTGCAGGCACTATAGCCATTTCACTGAATTGGTTGTTGTACCTGGAGTCCTCTGGTGCTGTTGTTCCATTCAGTCTTCTTTTTTGACCAGTTTACTGAACGAGGGTCCTCAGCTGACAATAGTCCTGCCCACTCTGGAGGTGTGGCAGAGATTAAACACACTTCCTTCTAGCCATACTGATACATACCTGAACTGGCTCTGTGATAGGCTGAGAGCAGTCAGCTGACTTTCTCAGCCAGTCACAGCTGCCCATTTCTACTTCCTCATTATCCAGATCAGTACAGAGGATGGGCTGTTGGGGAAATTAAAATAAAACAGTATGGACTAGCGTCATGACGTAGGATAAGTGGGTGGGTGCTGTCGAGCATGTCCGAAATGCTGAGAGAGGAGGGAGCTGAATCCACACTATCTTGAACACTCGATAATCACATCTGCCGCTTCGGAAGAGAGAATCTATTTGCCCTAGTCTGTTAGTTGGAGTGTCACTGTTTTCTCCACTAGTCCACTAGTACTCACTCAGTAATCAGCAATTGTGGGAACAATCACTTGTTTCCTAAGGAGAGAGCCCAGAAAACCACAGAGAGCTAGGAGCTTGAAGCCAGGCTATCGGATCTCTGGGAGAGCTTATTGTGGAAGCTACAGACAGGAGAAGTACCAGTCATCTCTTTAAATCAACACCGCAATAATTTATTCACCTTGTTGTAGAAAGTTGTAAACACTGGAGTAGAATGGTAAACTGTAGGCTTAGCATATAATCAATACTAAATTGTATTTTACTGAGATAGAGTGCGTAAGATTTAGGAATTATCAATCCTCTATCTTGCCCCCCTTTTCTTAAATCCAATTATCCTTTTTGCCTACAAAATGCCAACTAAAAAAGACAAACAGCATGCATCTAAGGACATAGATGCTTTCTATTCCCCAAAACTTCATAATCCAAGAGATTCTATACAATGCCCAAGTAATGGCCTAGATAAGCCAGGAATAATAGCTAGATTACCAACACACCAGCAAGATCCTTTAAATGCAATCACAGAAGATAAACTGATCTCTGCTCTAGACTCCCTATTGAATAAAATACAAGCTGATTCAAAAGAAAAGATGATTTGAAATAAGAAGTATCCCAGATACCTGGCAACCTATCAACTCTTACAGAAATATATCAAGCACTTCAAGAAGATATTAGCACAGTACAACAGAAAAATATAGATCTAAAAAACACAGTATCCAGATTGGAACTAAAACTAATGGAATTAGAGGAATTAGTGGAATTCCAGAAAATGTTATAGAAGAAACCTTGGAGTTATACTGTACAGAACTTATCACTACCTTTATTCAAGTTGAATTTGGTGGGACCTATGTCACTTGAAAGGACTCATAGATTACCAAAACCTAAAGACTCACGCAATGCAGATCTACCTATGTTATAATCTGTTTTCATAACGCACGCCTTAAAGATCTACTGATTAAAGAAATAAGATCAAAACCAGCAAATGCCTAAATATAAAGAATTTAAATTCTTTTCAGACTTATCCATATACACCAGGCAAAGTCCCCAAAAAATTTAGGCCATAAGTGCCCTGTGTATTGTAAGTTTCCCCATGTATTTCTATGTATTTCATGTATTATGCCCTGTTGACCATTCGGGAGTGCCCATGCGAATGGAACCCGTTCGTCTCCCGAATGAGGACCACCCTGGTACACCATTAGAATGTTCATACCAATCAATCAGAATGTTCGCACCTGCAACACAAGTGTGAAACCACAAGGGAAGTAATTAATAAATGCTCCCCTCTGTGGCCACCATTTCGTATAGGCGAACGCCACCCAGGCCGAGCATTCATATCCCGAAAAGGAGATTCTTCCCTTGAAGGGTCTTCACACCAGTACTCCACGAATGGGTCCCTGAGGTTGGTGGGGACACTGTTGGGGTACTGGTGGTTCGGATTGCCCTACCTGCTCCTAACGGAGCTATAATCACTGCATTCCCCGGGAGCTGCAAGGCCAGGCTCAAAGCTGCCTAAGGAGTGCTCTCCCTGGGGCTGGGGTCACCCAGCTTCCGAACAAAAGCCCAAATTGCCCTACCCAGCCTCTAAGATCCCTAATGTACTTGAGGAGGAGTTTCAGCGAAGGCTGCAAGAAGCGTTATCCCAGGATCATGGCCCTGCCTCAGAAGAGAGTGACCTGAACTGGGGGGTGGTTATTCAAAATGATCTTTGGAGGGAGGACCTCAACAAATTTCAAACCTTCAGTAGCAGAGAACCCCCGGTCTGTGCATAAAAGCTGTGAAGCAATGAAGGATTGTCAGTGTTTTTACCTCCAGAACTGTGTGGCATCCAGTTACTGGGGGTGGGAAATAGATGCCTGCTTGTTGTAAGGGTTCCTGAACAGCAGAAGGAAGGGAATTAGTGGAGGTAACTGGTTGGGTTAGCCGTGGTCCGCTACAATCACCTATACACTCATGAATATATACTCTCCAAATGTTTATCCAGTAAGATTTTTAGAAAAAACTATGAATAGATGGATGGAACTGATTCAAGGTGTCCATCTTTTGGGGGGTGACTAACAGTTTACTCGACATAAAACTCAATAAGAGCATAAGTTCAGGTAAACAGATAGACCCAAAGATTAAAAGAGCTGCAGAAGTCTCTATGATGTTTGGAGGACAATGCACCCCCAGGGGGCTATTTGCAGGGGCTCTGGATGCTCGAGCTCGGCATATCCTATGTGTCAGTATTCATTGCAATGGCAAATACCCCGAGGAAATAGCATCCTCTGACTGGACGTTCAGTCCTTAGCATTTTCTACTTATTTCTTTACTTTCAGCATTCATAGTAGTAGTGAGTGGCTTACTGTGAGAGCAGGCTTTTTTAAGGGGTGCCCACGAAGGCACATTAGACTTTATCACTGAGATAGGAGTAAAGTCTAATAGTACTCCTCCCCCTTTCTATATATATGAAGCCTTTTGGCTCTAACACTAGTCAAACAGTGTATCATTATTGTATTTGGTGGTAACATTTATTTGTTAACACACACTGCTACTATCTTGCTATATTACTCAGCACCACATACACAGGGAGGACTGGACCTTTGATACTTGATTTTATAGTTTATTTTATATTGATTGATACAATAAAAGTTACGTTTTATTAATTCCCGCTACTCTCTTTTCAAGAGATTTTGTTTTCTTTTCTTTTTTCTTATCCCAATGTAAATCAAATAATATTATTAACAATGCTTTGATTACTCTTCAAAAGACCAGAAAACGCTTTTCACTAAAGAATGGTTTGACCTTTAATGCTGCAATCGAAGCATTATCTCTATATATGGACTTAAATGTCATATCATGGAAAAATAATGGGATTAAGATTTAGAATTTTACTGATATTCAGGATAGATCCAATCTACCTGATAAAGAATTTTTTTACATATCTAAGACTAAGAAACTTCTTGAAGGAAAACTCTAATATTTAAAATTCCTTTTTAGACGACTTTATAGCAAATCACTATAACTCTAACCTAGTATCTAAAGTTATTCAACTAATGGATACAGTCTCAGAAGTAATTAGAACATCTTTACTCTGTAAATGGGGAATTGACTTAGGGGTAACACTTACAGAAGATACATGGTATAAAGCTTGGTCCATCACAAGAAAATCAATACATTCTGTTAATTTGCTGCAAATGCACCTAAATATAATTCGCAGATGGTATATGGTCCCTACAAGGATGCATAAAATCAATATATCCAATTCAGAAACATGTTGGAGATGTAAAAAAACACCAGGGTAATATGCTTCATATATGATTGGAATGTGAAGGTCTTGATAAGATAAAACTTAACCTTCACTCCTTAATTTGGAATGTATTTGATATTAAAATATTGGTTACTCCTCAGTTATTCCGAGATTGCCGAGATTGACCAAACCTATAAATCTCCTTCTTATATATTTTCTCTTGGCAATAAAGATCTCCTTAGCTAGGTACTGGCTTAAAACTGAAACACCTCATTGGAAAGAAATCACAGCTTACTGTCAGGATTACTAGTAGATCCAGCACGCAGAATTATATTACACCTAAGACTAAAGGTAACGTCTTACCAGGCCTTAGAAGGGCTGGACTTAACGTACCAGAGAATAGTCAGAATACTTGCCGAGGTCAGGGACACAAAAGGAGACACAATGATGAGGGAAAACCAAAAGTCAAGGATACCAGAATATAGGGAAGTCAAAATGAAGCCAAAGTCAGTAACCAGAAATAAACGCTCAGGAACACACTCTCGCACAACCACTAGGGAAACCACGACAGGTCAATGAGAAGTAAAAATGTGTTTAAATAAGCCGTAACCGGCCTTTGACCCCAGAAAGTGCGTCTTTTGCATGACATCACACGTACGTTGATGTCGTCATTGCCGTGGGCGGACGTGGGGGCTATAAAATGGCATGGATCCACAGCGGCCAGCGGCCACCAACATGTTGCAGGTGTCGAGTATACTGGGGCATAGCTGCTGAGCAGCACAAGGTGAGGATGATATGTTACACTTACTTAGACTATCAATTTGATAGGGAAAAATATTTTTATGTGCCTAACTCTATAATGAAAAGATACGAAGTGGTGTGGCAACCCTGGAGTAAATATAGAAAGAAAATCGGAGATATTGATTATGATATAATTGACTAAAATAAAATAAAAAGTCTTAGAATAAAAAAAAGACCAAATAAGAGTTCAGCCAATGGAAACCTCCGTTGCCCATAACAACCTTTGACTCAGCGACAGAGCGACCTTGATCCTGTGACCAGAGTTTAAATTGTATGTCAATGTTAATGTTTAATTGTAGAAATGTAAAACTTTTAATTTGGTAAATCTTCAAAGAGAAAATTAATTTACAAATATATTGTAAACTGTGAATACTGTAAAATCTTATTAGTCTAATTTGACACACAAATGAATAATAAACTATTTGGAATCCAAAAGATTAAAACAGTATACTGCTGAATGGAAGAATGGCACCGGGGACCCCAAACACTGTAAACAATTAAATGACATGAAGCTTTTACCTACAGCATCCCTTTAATGAGCATGTTATAACATTAAGAAGAATTGCATTATAGTTACAGTTAAGGTTACATTTGCACAATAAATTGATTATGTTCTACATTGTTGCAAAATGAATTGTCTCTATTTATCTCACTCAATTTGTTACTCTGTCATAAATTGTATTATTGTTTTTGTTTATGTTTTAGTACTATTTTATCTTGTCTTTATCTTAAATACATACACAAAAAAGTTGCAACAGTAAAAAGTGTCAATGCAGTGTCAATGCAGTTCAGTAAATTTCACACACTATGATGTCACTCCAAAACACCAAAAAACACCTAGTGAACAATAAAAAACAGTGTATGCTATTAGATATAAAGTACCAAGAGGATAATACAGTTACCATATATACTTGAATATGTAAAACACAAATTAAAAATATGTGGCGTAATATATCAAGGTGTAACAGATAATATAAATGCTCGGTAAAATACACATACTATGGAGGCGGAGAGAAGACGGACCCGGAAGAATGAAAAAGCGCGAAAGGTGGATGCATATTTTTAAAGTTACAGTATATGTGTAAAAAGTTTATTTTTCCTGCCTGTGATAAATTACATTAGCCCATTGTGTTCAGTAATTATATCACAGGCAGAGGGGAGGGATTGTATGTTGGTGCTGGGTGTGTTTTAAGGTTTTCCTGTAAATGATTGGTTGTACTGTGTCCCACCCTGTGGGTTGTCCCCTTGCATGGGGACTTGCATAAAAGCCAGTGTGTGGTCATTTAAATGAGATCATCTTCTTGAAGACTTGGCTCATGTTTGGGGGATTGGAGAACTACACTCTGGGGATTGCTATAATCACTATACTCCCCAGGGTATGATCACTAAGCTCTGCTAAGAGCTTGTTCCTGTTCCTGCTCTCTGTGGAAAGAGAGGTTCACCCACTGGAAGCTGGATCCTGGCCTTGTGTCCAGGGTGGGTGGAGACAGCAAGATCCCGGTGCAGCTGCATCCCTGGAAGTGGGGTCGGCAGTGCTGATGGTGTCGGTTGGAGTGCTTGGAGTCCTCAGAGAGCACTAGGAGCATCGATTGGCGGAGGTACTCAGTCAGAGTGCCAGCGGTCCATCACAACCAGAATTAATAACGCGCTCTCGGACAACCACAACGGAACCCACGACAGGGACGAGAACTGGGCCTAAATACCCCTCCTCTGGATCTGATAGGGTATAATCGGCCTTTGACTCCAAAGGCAGTTACCTGGTTCCCATTTGCATAAATGCTGCTCAGCACAAACCCTGCTGTGGATTTGATTGCTGCTCGGCACAACTTTTCCTGTCAGGACAGTAATGTTGTTTGGCACAACTTTTCCTGTCTGAACAGTAAATTCCATTAATCACATTTTTATAAGCAGATGAATATGTGACAATATCATTTTAAAGCACATAGCTAAGTTATATTGTTAGAACTTTCCAAATAAGCTATCTACAAAAATTTCCATATACTTTAACGACTACTTCTATAGCTAAATCACTTGGAAAGATTTTATAATAGTATTCAATAATTTTGTAGGCTGATTAAATCGAAGCATAAGTGCACGCAGCTGAAAACATTTAAATTAGAGTGCACTTTATAAATTATTCAAACTTGTTTGGATTATTAGTTGAAGCTTGAATGTATCTTTATTTTAAAAAAAAAAACACCAAAATGTTACATATATAGACAAATAAAAAAAGGTCTATAACTCTTTCATGGCTCAGTTTGTGTCAAATGCAATGTTGCAAAAAAAGTTGCAATGTAATAAATTAATAAGCGGTGTTAAAAGAAAATAAAAAGGGAGAGGGGTGTTCCATCCTAATGTCTGGTTGCTGCTTTCAAAATAAGAGAAGACCACAATAATAACATCTTGTATAACTTCTTGAATGTGTTTTTTAATAACCAGCAATGATTTTATTTTTTTATTTTTACTAATAAATTTAAAAGTTCAAATTGTATACCCTATGTAACGGAGCTTCCTGTACCCCAGTTGGGTACTTCCACTGACAGATGCTCCTAGTGCCTACCGAGGGTTCCTTCTCCAGACGCCATAAGTACTGCAGACCCCACAAACCACCACAGCTTGGTTGGGGTCTTGCCGTCTCCTACTCACCCTGGACCTACGACAAGGCTCCAGGTTCCAGTAGGTGAACTTCTCTTCCTCCAGAGAGCGAAGCAGGAAAAGATCTTACAAGAGCTAGTGATTTTCCAATGGAGTGTAGTGATTATAGCAATCCCTTGTAGCGGTTTCCCCCAATTAGAGACAAGACTCTAGATTGAGGGTAAAATAAGAACTGAACTGTAGATTGAGGGTAAAACTAGTGGTAGGGGGGGAGGGTCGAAGCAATCTAGAAAATGGAGATAGGATGGAAAGGAGATGGGCTTTAGCTCAGAACAAAGGGGGTGGAGATGGGGGGAGGGGAAAGCTCAGAACAGAAGAGGTATGTAATATTGATAATTCACAAAACGTACAAAAGACTCATGATAATATTAAATGTATGCTTACTAATGCAATGAGCCTATATAACAAAATGGGGGAACTAGAGGCAATAGCATACACTAAACAATATGATATAATAGGCATAACGGAAACATGGTGGGATGAGACAAATGACTGGGCAGTTAATTTAAATGGGTACACGTTATTTAGGAAGGATAGGAAAAACAAGAAGGGTGGGGGGGGGGAGGGTATGTTTATATGTCAACCATAAGTTAAAGTCAAATCTTAGGCATGTGGAGTGTGACGAGGAAAGGGTGGAGGCTTTATGGGTAGATATCTACTTGGGGCAAACAAAGGGAAATCAATTATTGGTTGGGATATGTTATAAACCACCTAATGTAAATATTATTGAGGAAGAACAGCTGTTAGAGCAAATTGAGAAAGCTGCAAATCGAGGTAACACGTTAATTATTGGAGATTTTAATTATCCGGACATGAATTGGGAAAGAGGGACTAGTACTTCAGCAAGGGGCATCAGGTTTTTGAATGTGTTAAATGACAACTTTATGTCACAACTGGTACAAGCACCAACTAGAAAGGATGCTTGTCTGGATCTTGTCATAACAAACAATGTTAAACTCTTAACCAACATTCAAGTAGGGGAGCATTTGGGAAATAGTGATCACAATATGGTAAATTTTGAAATAAACTCAAGAAAGCAAAAGCAAGTGGGGTATACTAAAACATATCATTTTAAAAAAGCCAATTTCAATAAGATTAGGGCAGCTCTACAACATATCAACTGGCATAAACTCCTTAGTGATAAAAACACTGAGGATAAATGGAAATTATTCAAACAAATATTAGAAAGGTACATTTCTCAGTATGTACCATTGGGTAATAAATATAAAAGAAACAAATTAAAACCAATGTGGCTTAGTAGAGAAGTAAAACAAGAGATTACAAATAAGAAAAGGGCATTTAAAGCATTTAAATCAGACAAATCAAAGGCATCCTATTTAAGATATAAGGAAGCCAATAACGCTTGCAAAAAGGCAATTAAAGTGGCTAAACTAGAAAATGAGAAATTGATAGCTAAAGAATGCAAAACCAACCCCAAACATTTTTTCAAGTACATCAATTCTAAAAAAACAAAAAATGAAAGTGTAGGTACACTTGAAACAGAGTTGGGTTTAGTAGCTAATGAAGACCAGGAAAAAGCTGAAATTTTAAATAACAATTTTTCTTCAGTATATATTAATGAAGATCCTATGGCAAGAGATATGCAAATGATTGCTGCAAAAAACTTGCAAATAACTTGTGATTGGATAACTCGAGACAAGGTGCTACAGCTATTAAAGAAAATTAATAAAGCTCCGGGGCCTGACGGTATTCACCCACGAGTACTTAAGGAGCTAAGTGGGGAAATAAGTGAACCTCTGTATTTAATTTTTCAAGATTCTTTTGTTTCAGGTGTTGTACCGGAGGATTGGAGGAAGGCAGATTTTGTTCCTATATTTAAAAATGGTTCAAAATCCTTGACTGGAAATTATAGACCTGTGAGCTTAACTTCTGTAACTTCTGTAACTGGGAAAATATTTGAAGGGCTATTAAGGGATAATATTCAGGAATTCATTGGGAAGAACTTTGTTATTAGAAATAATCAGCATGGTTTTATGAAACATCGGTCATGTCAAACTAACCTAATTGCATTCTACGAAGAAGTAAGTAGAAGTATAGATCAGGGTGTTGCAGTGGATGTGATCTACTTGGATTTTGCCAAGGCATTTGATACGGTTCCTCACAATAGGTTAGTCTTCAAACTAAAAGAAATTGGTCTAGATGAATATTCTTGTTCTTGGGTAGAACATTGGCTTAAGTATAGAGTACACCGAGTTGTAATTAATGGTAAATTTTCAGGCTGGACAAAAGTGGTAAGTGGTGTCCCTCAGGGTTCTGTTTTGGGACCACTTCTATTTAACATATTTATAAATGATCTTGAAATAGGCATTGAAAGCCATGTATCAGTGTTTTCAGATGACACAAAACTTTGTAAAGTAATAAAATGTGAGCAGGATATTGCTTTGCTGCAGAGAGATTTGGATAGATTGGGGGACTGGGAACTGAAATGGCAGATGAAATTTAACATAGAGAAATGCAAAGTTATGCACTTCGGGGTTAAGAATGCAAAAGCAACTTACACACTAAATGGTAGTGAATTAGGGATAACCACACACGAGAAGGATTTGGGAATTGTTATAGACATTTCATCTAAAAGTTCAGCAATCACCCAATTGGCTCAAAATCTTACAATTAGCAGTCTGGACCGAAACTAATCTCCAAGTCTATTGAGCACAGAACCACATTAGAGACTGTACTGACATGTGAATGTTACATAGCTGAAAAGAGACATGTATTCATTAAGTTTAGCCTTACTCACATTTATTTTTTGCTGTTGGTCCAAAAGAAGGCAAAAAACCCCAGTTTGAAGTACTTCCAATTTTTCCAAACTAGTAAAAAAATTCCTTCTTGACCCCAGCATGACAGTCAGATCTTTGCTTGTATCTAGAAGTTATTACCTCACTAATTAAACATTATATCCCCATTGAATAAAAAAAACAAAGAGATTGACAAAAAAAAATTATATCACTGAATATTATGTTTTTGCAAGTATTCATTCAATTACTGTTTAATGATCTGTGTACACTCTGATAAAATCACCTCTTCAGGCCAATAATTCCACATCCTTATTAATTTTACTGTAAAAAGCCTTTCCTTTGCCTTAGCCTAAATATTATTTCTTCCAGTCTAAATGTGTGACTTTGTGTCCTATGTATAGTACTGTTTATGAATATATTTACAGGCAATGGTTTGTATAGGCCTTGAATATATTTGTATAATGCTATGATATCATCGCGGTACCATCTTTTAAAACTAAAGAGATCTAAATTTGTTAACCTTTCTTCATAAGTAAAATGTTCCATTCCTTTTATTAAGTTTGCATTCTGCCTCTCCATTTTTCTAGTGCCATAATAAGAAGCAAAATAATATTTTCATCTTAAGAATGAATACCCATATTTCTACATGACAATACCTTACTGACCTTATCACCTGCCTATTGACATTGCACATTGTTGCCTAGTTACTTGTCCATAACAATTCCCAAATACTTCTTGTGTGTTGTTATCCCTAGTTCACTACAATTTAGGGTTGTACGTTGCTTGTGCATTCTTTACCCTGAAATGCATAACTTTGCATTTTTCTTCATTGAATTTAATTTGCCATTTAAGTGTTTCCCAATCTATCTAAATCAATCTGCAGCAAAGAAATATCCTGCTAACAATCTATTACTTTACAGAGTTTTCGCAAATCTTCTTCTGCAAATATTAAAAATGACTTTCAATGCCTATTTCAAGATAATTTATAAATATGTTAGGTAGAAGCGGTCACAGAACAGAACCCTGAGGGACACCACTTACCACTTTTGTCCAGCTTGAACATTTACCATTAATAACAACTCTCTGTATCCTATCTTTAAGCCAGTGTTCTACCTAAGAACAAGAATATTAATCTAGACCAATTTCTTTCTGTGTGAATAGTGAACACACTATTGCGAGAAACCGTATAAAACAGCTTTTGCAAAATCCAAGTGGATCACATCCACTGCAACACCTTGATCTATACTTGTACTTACTTCCTCATAGAATAAAATTGTTAGTTTGACATGACATGCGCTTCATAAAACCATGCTAGTTATTGCTAATCACAATGTTTTTCCCAATTAGTTCCTGAATATTATACCTTAATAACCCTTCAAAATCTTTCTGAGCCAAAGGAGTTAAGCTCACAAGTCTATAATTTCCAGGCAAATATTTTGGACCCTTTTTGAATATAGGAACCACATCTGCTTTTCTCCAATCCTTCGGTACAATTCCTGAAATAAAATTATCTTGTAAGATTATATTTCAACACTTAGATCCTTAAGTACTCATGGGTGAATACCATCCCAAATTGTTACACGCATTTAATAATTATATCAATCAATCTAAATGCCTGGCAGAATTTCTGGCAGCTAATATTCTTCCTATACTCAAGATAAGTATCCAACGTCTCTAAAAAAAAATTACAGACCGATATCTCTCATTAATACCAATGCTAAAATTTTTGCTTCCATTATGGTGGACAGACTTAAGCTGGTTACTGCTCAGGTTATCTCTAAGGATCAAAAAGGTTTCATCCCTGGTCGAAGATCTATAAACAATATCCAAAGGCTATTTGATATTCTCAACATAGCTAAGAAAGAACTACTTATTACTGTGTTGGACGCAGAAAAAGCTTTTGACCAGGTGGATTGGGGTTTTATAATGTGGTGTTTACAAAGATATGGCTTTGGAGATCTATTCTGTAGGGCAATAAAAGCTTTCTATAGTGCACCCATTGCAAGAACTATCGGGCAAAACATGTGTGCTGACTGGTTAAATCTGGGGAATGGAACAAGGCAGGGTTGCCCATTGTCTCCATTATTGTACCTTTTAACAACTGAAATATTGGCAATTCGTATAAGATGTGATGGAAATATTTGCGGATATGTACTACCCCAGAAAGAATACAAGATCAGTATGTACGCTGATGATATTCTTTAGACCCTTATGAGGCCTGAGCGGTCACTGCCAGCTATAATGGAAGCAATTTATAAATACTCTGAAATATCTAATTATAAATTGAATTCTGATAAAACAATAATCATGGCCCTTAATATAGAGGATTAAAAAAAATTATGACAACGTTATCTACCAAAAGGCTGATAGACCTAAATTGGTCTTTCAGCCAAATTTACTAATACTAAGTAAAAATTACCTAGTATTAGTAAATTTTGTCCCTACTCGCTATACTGTGAGTAGGGTCATGTCTAGTAAACAGTGAGCAGCCTCACAAAAAAAAGGGTCCCTTCTCCCGAGCCCCCACCCGCGACTCACGAGTGGTGGCTTTTAAACTAAAGGGGGGACCTATTGCCCCCCCGGCCCCCACCCCCAGCCACTGGTGGGGGCCCTAAAGTAATATGATGGGGGGACCTATTGTCCTCCTCCCTGGTCCCCACCCCTGAGCGGCTGGTGGGGGCCCTAAATACTAATAAGGGGAGGACCTAATGTCCTCCCCTTGGCCCCCACCCCTGAGCTGTGGGTGGGGGCCCTAAATACTAATAAGGGGGGACCTAATGTCCTCCCCCCTGGCCCTCACCCCTGATTGGCGGGTGGGGGCCCTAAATACCAATGGGGGGACCTATTGTCATCGTCCCCAGCCACCACACCTGAGCAGTGGGAGGGGGCCCTAAAAAAAATGTCCCCCCCAGGTGACTAGAGGTCCCCAGGGGGGGCCAGGGGGAGGACATTAGGTCCCCCCCTTATTCCAATTTAGGGCCCCCACCCGCCGCTCAGGGGTGGGGGCCGGGGGGAGGACATTAGGTCCCCTCCCTTATTAGTATTTAAGGCCCCCACCCACTGCTCAGGGGTGGGGGCCAGGGGGAGGACATTAGGTCCCCCCCTTATTCCAATTTAAGGCCCCCACCCGCCACTCAGGGGTGGGGGCCAGAGGGGAGGACATTAGGTCCCCCCCCTTATTAGTATTTAGGGCCCCCACCAACCGCTCAGGGGTGGGGGCCAGGGGGAGGACATTAGGTCCCCCCCTTATTAGTATTTAGGGACCCCACCTGCCGCTCAGGGGTGGGGGCCAGGGGGGAGGACATTAGGTCCCCTCTTATTGGTATTTAGGGCCCCCATCCACAGTTCAGGGGTGGGGGCCAGGGGGAGGACATTAGGTCCCCCCTTATTGGTATTTAGGGCCCCTACCCACCGCTCAGGGGTGGGGGCCAGGAGGACATTAGGTCCCCCCCTTATTAGTATTTAGGGCCCCCACCTGCCACTCAGGGGTGGGGGCCAGGGGGGAGGACATTAGGTCCCCCCCTTATTACAATTTAAGGCCCCCACCCACCGCTCAGGGGTGGGGGCCTGGGGGGAGGACATTAGGTCCGTCCCCCTTATTAGTATTTAGGACCCCCACCCACCGCTCAGGGGTGGGGGCCAGGGGGAGGACATTAGGTCCCCCCCTTATTGGTATTTAGGGCTCCCACCCACCGCTCAGGGGTGGGGGCCAGGGGGGAGGATATTAGGTCCCCCCTTATTTTACTGTAGGGGCCCCACCCACCGCTCATGATTTGAATCCTTTAAATGCCTTTCCTTATTTTTAATCTCTTGATTTTCTTGGTTTTGTTTCTTTTGTATTTACTACCCAATGGTACATACTGAGAAATGTATCTTTGTAATGTTTGTTTGAAGATATTCCATTTATCCTAGGGTTTCTTTTTTCACTAAAGAGTATTTGCCAGTCAATACATTGTAAAGCTGCATTTATCTTATTGACATTGGCCTTTTTAAAATTATATGGGCTTTATCTTTTTTGAGTTTATTTCAAAAGACAACATATTTTGTAATATTGTGATCATTATTTCCCAAGTGCTTCCCTACTTGAATGTTGCTCAAAAGATCAACATTTGTTGGTTCTACTTGTTGGAGTTCTTATCCTTCACATATTTCGCCAGATTCATGAATGGTTAACAGACCAATGCCCCTACCAACCCCCTCCCCCATTTATTTTTCTCCTTCCCTTCCCTTCCTTCCTCTTTCTTCTTCTCATCTCTCTTCCTGCTCACCTCCCCTGACCGAGCTCCCTTTGCTGGGAGCTGCCCAGCCAGTGTATCTCCAGAGGGGCGAGCACCTTTTGGATTGGAGCAGCCTGCATTGGCCCATAAATGGGGGGAAAGTGGGCTCCTTACAGGATAACAACATGCTCTGAGCAAAAAGGCTCTCAGTTGATGGACCACAACAATGATGGCATAATGAATATGGCTCCATGTTTAGGGGCTATGTTCTACATGATTATTGTTACTGGGTTAATTTGTTTTCTAACTCACTTTTCCTCTGCGTAGGAAAATCTGTTTTACACATGCTGTACACATACACATGCTGTATTAATAAAGACCTCTTTCAAACAAAAGATCACATTGTTTGTTATACCCAGATCCAGACAAACATCCTTTATAGTTGGTGCTTGTACCAGTTGTGACATGAAGGTATTATTTAACATGTTCAAGAACCTGATTATCCTTGCTCAACTACTAGTCCCTCTATCCCAATTTATGTTCAGGTAATTCAAATCTCAAATAATTAACGTGTTAACCAGATGTGCAGCTTCCCAAATTGGTCACCTCAGCTGTTCTTCCTTATCAATTTTTAACATTAGGTGGTTTATAACATATTCCAATTGATTTTCCTTCTTTGCCCCAGCAGATATCTACCTATAAAGCGTTGATGTTTTCCTTGTCACATTCAACTTGCTTAAGATTTAGCCTTAACTCATGGTTGACGTACAAATATACCCCAGTACATTTCCTGTTTTTTATATCCTTCCTAAATAATGACTAAACTTTTAAGTTAACTGCACATCATGTGTCTCATCCCACCATGATTCTGTTAGGTCATATTACTTAGTGTATACTATTGCCTCTATTTCCTCCATTTTGATATTTAGGGGCTCCTTGCATTAGTAAGCTTACATTTAATATCATGAGTCACTTGCACTTTTTGTGATTTGTATTACTATTACATACCTCCTCTGTTCGGATCTTGCCTCTTTAGTGCCCCCTCATCTCCACCCATTTGTGCTGAGCTAAAGCGCATCTCATTTCTGTCCTATCTGCTTTTTGTACATTTCTGTGTCTCTTCCCCCTACCACTACTTTAAAATCTCCTCCAACTAACTAGCCATCCTGTATCCCAGCACTGCAGACCCTTTTCCGTTTAGGTACAATACATCATGGCTATAAAGATTTTGCACAATGCAAAATTGGTCCAATGCTCTAAAAAACCCAAACCCTCCTTCCTGCACCATGACTTTAGCCAAGCATTAACCTCCCTAATCTGGTAGGCAATAACAATTTTTGGCATCTGTTCTGTATACATTTTTAATGGATCCAACATAGATCTATTGCTGTCCACTTATAAAATATATAGTGTCATTGCCAGGAAGTAAACAATTATTCAAAATCTATGTAGTTCATAATGGTAACAAAATGGTTGTGGACTTGTCTGAAATTAAAATTAATGTAAAAAAATATAAATAATCATAAATATTATGTACTAGGCAGGACTGTCATCAGAGGGGTACTGGCAGTGCTGCAATCACTGACATGAGCAGCAAGGTTCCAAAAGTGCTCTAATGCAAAACTATAGAAATATTGTCCATAGCTTGACTTAACTGAAGTCTCTATTCCTTTTCTGGAATCCCATAGCATTGCTGGGAGGATGTGATGTATTATCACTTCCTCCTAGCACACATGAAGCTGTGTTAGATGCTGGAGGATCTGGCTGGCAACCACTCTCAGGGCTTCTCAGATTGATGTAGATTTCTGGGACTCCCTATATTCGTATACGTGGTGGCATTGTCCACATTTACAATTATTTTGGAAGAATGTTCATACAATAATCAGGGATATTACTCCTGTTGTGATTCTGACTCCAGAACTATGTTTACTCAAGTAATTTCCTGAAAACTTTACCAAAGTGGATAACATGGTAGGCACATCTTATAACGGCTACTATGGTAATACCATGTTACCGGAAGTCTAACTTAATTCCTGTTATTAAAGAAGTGTTAATGATGACCTTAGAAAATAAGTGTTATCAGATTGCCATCAAGCACAACAGAATCATTAATTTACTACTTAAACATATGGGAGGATAATGTCAAACGAAAATACTCTGTATGATGAACTTTTTGCTGAATTGTAGCTTATGTGACTCTCTTTTTACTCTTGTTACCATTTATCGCCAATGCATGTAAAGTGCTTTTCTGATTTGTGATATTTTATTACACCTTATTTGACAGTGTGTTGTGTTTTTCATCACGCATATGTTGTCAGTTTTACAATGGATAGACGTTCTTCCCCCGGTTTTTTTTTTTGTTTGATTTATTTGTATTCTTATTTTTTTTCTGTTTTCATTTCTATATATTTTATTGTTTTACAATGATTATTATATTTGACAAGAATGTATTTGTTTATATTAAACAGTAACAATCCATACTCCACGTTGGTATCTGGGAATATTTATTGGTATGTGCATAGGTGTGTGAGTATGTATCTGTGTAGGCGCACGTGTACACAAATCTGGACATTTTTCATGACATTTCTTTTCCTAAGCTAATGTATATTTTTTTAATCTTTGTGTTCTATGCTTTACTACTGTTAAACATAGAAACATAGAATGTGACGGCAGATAAGAACCATTTGGCCCATCTAGTCTGCCCAATTTTCTAAATACTTTCATTAGTCCCCAGCCTTATCTTATAACTCCTTCACTGTGTTAACCTCTACCACTTCAGCTGGACGGCTAGTCCATGCATCCACTACCCTCTCAGTAAAGTAATACTTCCTGACATTATTTTTAAACATTTGCCCCTCTAATTTAGGATTATGTCCTCTTGTTGTGGTAATTTTTCTTCTTTTAAATATAGTCTCCTCCTTTACTGTCTTGATTCCCTTTATGTATTTAAATGTTTCTATCATATGCCCCCTGTCTCGTCTTTCCTCCAAGCTATAAATGTTAAGTTCCTTTAACCTTTCCTGGTAAGCTTTAACCTTTCCTTGTAAGATAAATGTTAAACTTTATTAATATTAGCATCTATAACAAACATACAAACATCGGAACAAACATAGGTGATCTGAATGAATGGTCACAAAGGAGCCATATAAGAAGACGGAATACCGGAGAGCAGTACACGCAACTGAGGAAGCCTAATATATGGGCGAAATGTGTCTTGCACGTATTTTTTTCTGTAGACTTTTTTCTATTTAATTTGTTTTTATTTTATGTGATTTTGTTTGGAAATAAATACTTCTGTATACGGCCATCCCACGTCCAGTGGTATTATTTGGTGGACAACATCTACGGGGATCTCAACATTACCTTGTAGGGAAGTGGGATCCCTTCTAATATTCCCATAAGTGAATACATTGAGCCTAATATTGTGCCTCTACTTTTGTGAGTTCAACACTAAAGGATTACTGTATATGTGTATACATGTGTATCAGACTGTATTGCACTAGGTTTTGCCATTTTTTTTTATCTGTTACAGTTATTATTGATTCCTAAAACCAAGAACCATCCACACTCCACCTATATTTTATGTATGTATAAATTCTGTTTTGTGTGGATAGAGAGGCAATCACACAGGTGTTTTAAAGTGTGGTGGTATACACTTGGACTTTGTACATATTGTTTGCTTTATTTACTAAAGTTATAATTCAAAGCAAATTCAAAATGAATTTCAAATTCCAGACAAATTTCCAGTTTGGCTAACATGTTAAATTCTCTGTGAAATAACCTTGAAATAAATGTGTCAGTCTTACAATAGTAGTAAAGGAAATGACAATTTGGGAAAATGGGCAATGAGTGCCATACATGCCTGTTATACACAGGCCAGTAAAGCAGCAATGACTGGTAGGCAAAGAAATGTATCAGCTTACCATATGGGTACAGGGAAGACCAATGATGATCAAGTTCCAATAATCAGGACGTGAAATGATGAGCGCACAAACAAGTGTCTTAGTAACAGCTTGTAGTCGTTAAGGGCGCATACATACAATGCTTTTTAGGTGGAAGTTAAATGATTTGGATACAGATCAGATGTGAGGGGAAACGGTAAGTCAAGAAGTGACGCCAAGACAGAGAGCTATGGAGGCTGGTGGAATAGGTGTCTCATTGAGGGTTATTTGAAGGAGGAAATATACAATGTTCAGTTTTGTAAAGATTCTTTAAAATGAGAAGTCATCCAGTTATAGATTTCAGAAAGGCAGTTGGTGACCCAGGAGATTAGGAGAAAGATCGGGGATGATATGTAGATTTAAACGTCATCAGCATACAAGTTATAATGACATCCAAAGAAGTTAGTAAGGTTACCAAAAGACACAGTATAAAGAAAGACCACTGTTTTTTTTACTAAAATGTAAAGTATTTGTAATGATACATTTGAGGTCAAATCAACAACCAAAACACCCGCAATGAAAATAAATAACATATGTACTTTGCAATCCAGCATTTCTAATTCTGCAACATTATTTCTGCTTTCCTTGCATTGCTTCCTTATTTCATCAACAGAAAGAGAAGTGAAAGCAACAAAGACATTTAAGAATATGAGATAATAGAATAATTGCAAGTGTGTACAGAGGAGAAATATTCTAAGGATACTGTGCCAAGCACCATAAACACTGAAATGTTTAAAGAGGCTATAATCTATTTCTCAGGAATCAGTAATGTGTGAATGTAGGGGTGTACTTTGTGTGTAGTGTGTGGTTTTATGTACTGTTTCCATTTGAAAGCAGTGGTTTACTTGTGTGTAGTGTTTGAATGTAGGTGTGTGTCTGTATGTAGTATTGACATTAGAATGCAGGGGTGTATTTGTGTGTAGTGTTGGCGTTTGAATGTTGAGATGCATGCACATGTAGATTGCTACACACACATTGATACACATACACACACAGACACACAATAACATACAGACACGTTTAGATTCACACAGATACACAAATACAGATACACAAACACAAAGGTGCATACACTGACAAACATTCAGATACACAGATACACATACTGACTCACATGCAGAAACACAGACACACATTAACACACATTCTGATAAACACACGCACTGACACACAGCTACAAAGATACATACAATAACACACATACAGATAAACACACAATGGCAAACATGCAGATACACAGGCATCTACAATAACACTTATACAGACACAAACATAGCCACACGTAAAGATAAACAGGCACATAGTTGTGCACACTGACACACATGTAGATACCCAGATCTGATCTGGGTGATATGTTGGTCACCCAGATCAGGGCTATCAGGGGATGTAAGATTTATATGGATATGTTGTGTTTTGGGGTACTTATTGGACTTTATAAAAATGTGTGTTTTTTCTGCCTGGGGATAATTAAGTTAATGCTTTATCTGTCCTAATTATATTATTATTATTATTATTATTTTTGTTAATCTGTTTATTTCGAGTTTTATCAAGCCAGTGGAGCATATTATGGGCACGCAGGCCCAACTCAGCAGAATTGCATAAAATAGTGACAACATAGAAACAGTGTTTATACACATTTTGAACATATTTGTATATCATAATAATATTATTCCATTATCAGTTTACATTCTGTGACAATATGTAAAGTCGTCTTATCTATTGATAGTCATGGAGCCGCAACTATAGTAAAATTTGTCAATGTTGGTAAAGAAAGATTGTATGTAGGATTGTTTGGTGATTTCCTGAGGTGAACAAGTGTGTGTCGTGGCGTGATACCAGTGTTGCAAGAGACTAGGAGTATTGGGGGGGGGAGGGGTTGGGGGGTTTTATGGTTGTGAGGGCCTGGGCATGGTGTGGGGTGTACTCTGTCTGGGTTCCTGGATCCCACCCTCCTCTCTTGCCCTTCTTTATGGTTGGACCAGTTTGTCGGTACTCCTGTACTGAGTGGAGTTAATTATGAGTGATTCTATAGTTTAGCGTGATGCGTAAGCTGTATCCCCATTACGATGTAGTATCGTCAGGTGTCAGCGTGTCTGGGTCTGCGAATAGGGAATGCAGTGGGATTTTTTTTTTTTTTTTTGCCCTATGTAGGTGGGGTGGGTGGGTATGAGAAGTCCGGGAGGAGGGTAAGGAGGTAATGCGTGTGGGAGCGTGTGTGGGGAGGGGGGTGTGGAATCCTCCTGCCGCCGTACACGTTCATAGACTAGACACCGGTTTACCAGTTCTGTTCCCGTCATGTGTCCTTTCGGTGTCGTGCCTAACCTCTTGAGTTATATTGTTTCGAGTCAAGGTAAGTTCTAGTTTGGGCAGTGGAGTGTTCGTCAGTTGCCCTTCAAAATTTTGTTTGTGTTGTAAATGTCGGTTTCTATCAGCCCTATCTCTTTTAATCTGCGGAGGTGATGTGGCTTACGATCTTAGGGACCAGTGTGTAAGCATGGTGTTCCTCCTCCCCCCTTTATAGGTGCAAGCAGTGGTATCCCATTCAGTCGTGGGAGTCATTCCTGTTCATGAAGGTGTCTCATGCGCGTCTGTGGGGTCGTCTGCTTGTCTTGTCGAATTGTGTCCCTTCATCTTCCCCGTTCGCATGGATGGGACGTGGGACACGTCGTCAGTGCCTGTTACCTACAAGGGGACAATGTTGGATGTGTCTTGTGTGAAGGCAGGCCACGGGACCTGTGTTTTCGGTCAGCCCCGGTTCCCCGCCAGCACCCCCCTATCGCTGCGCGCGAAATGTGAACCACGGAGCCCAAATCTCTGCACATCTCACCCCCCTGCCTGTCTGTTCAGCCTGCAGGGCTTCGGCTGCTCTGATGTCTTCCACTCGGTGGATCCATTCCTCCCGAGTGGGGATGTCTAATTTCTTCCAGTATACAGGTATGAGTGCTTTTGCAGCGTTCAGTAGATGACGTAAGATGGATTTTTTATATGCGGATAGTGAATGCTGTGAGATGTGTAATAAAATTAATTCCTTTGACCAAGCCACGTCATTCCCCAGAATCTGTTGAATGTCGGTTTTGATTTGGTCCCAGAATGGGACGATATGTGAGCACTCCCACCAAATGTGTAGGAGAGTCCCCCTCTCGTCCTGGCATCTCCAGCACGTTGGAGTGGCATCGGGGAATATATGGTGGAGCAGTACTGGGGTTCTATACCACATGGAAAGTATCTTATAGTTCCCCTCCTGATAGCGGGAGCTAGAGGAGCTCTTATGTTGCCAAATCAAGGCTTTGTCCCATTGCGCGGTAGTAAATGTTGTGTCCATGGCTCGTTCCCAGCGGTGTTTGAAAGTGTTATTTTCGGAGTTCGGATTGATTAGTAAGTGTTGGTAAAGGAGCGAGATGGCTTTTCCAAGTGATGCGCCTCGGTGACATAGGGCTTCAAACCACATCAGGTCTCTATGTAATTTTTCCCAGTGTGGGAGGGAGTTGTAGTAGTGTTGTAGTTGCATGTACCTAAAGGTCGCCATTGGAGATCGTGGTCGCGCCTCCAGAAGCGCGTCTAAAGTCTTCAGATTGCCGTCCTGTGTGACCTTGCATATCGGTCTATAGTCTGTATCGCCTAGGAATGTCCAGGCTTCAGTTGGCGTTCCGCCCTCAATATTGGGATTGTGCGGGATCGGGAGTAGGGGGCAGGGGGATGGGGAGACTTGTGGCAGCTCCCTAATGTTTTCCCAGGAGAGTAGCGTCTGTGCTACGGGTCCTTCCTCATTCCTTCTGCTGCCTCTGGTTGTTCATCGCATCCATACCATCGCTTTTAATTTTGCCGCTTCTCCCTCTCGGTCCAGTGCGATCCATTGTTTGGTAGCGTCCAGTTCATGCCACTCAAGGATTCGTTGTAACGTAACCGCTTGATGGTATTTCTTAAAATCTGGTAAAGTCAGACCACCCCTATGTCGAGGCATACACAGTATGTCGTGTCGCAGCCTGGAGCGGTCCCCTCTTCAAACATATTTTATGACTGCCAATTTCAGTGTCGAAAAGAATGAGGTCGGTAGGGCTGTTGGTATAGTCTGAAACAGGTAGAGAACCCTAGGGAGGATATTCATTTTAAGGACCGCAATGCGGCCGTGCGAAGTGATGTGTGGGTAGGACCACCGTGTCAAGTCTGTTTCAATGTTTCGTAGTAATGTCACGAAGTTACGTTGGTAGATGTCTTGGGGATTCGTGGGGATCCAGATATTATTATTATTATTATGATATTTATAGAGCGCCGTCAAATTCCAAGTTGAATATTAACATAAACATTGTATAAAAAGAGTAAATAAAATTCCCCCAAACAAAACCTGGTATACTGATGAAGTAGTGATCTGTGCATATTTATACTCCTAAGCAAATGAGAATGTGACTTACAGTGATTGCCAAATAAACACAATAAACTGAACAGTGAAAAACTGTAACCATATAACATACAACTATATACTATTATACTAATAAAGATACTATATACTGGCCAAACATACTCTCCAAGTATATTGCTGTATGCTGTATTGCAAATCTGGGATTCTGCATGAAAAGATAAACCATATGCCATTCAATGATGTGAAAGGAATGAATCATAGCAAATCTATGGGCATCAGTATTAAAAACATACGATACAAGTGATCTTTGCCGGGTTTGTATTCTCCCTCCTCCCCCCCACACACAATAAAGCTGTGAACAAAAATGCACACTACATATGTGCATCACAGAGCTCCGCAGCAGCAAAACCCACAGAAATATGCATTCACTCTGAATACAACAGTGCTCCCCTGCAACAAAAAACACAGCAACCTGCAGTGTGACTGGTTGCCCTGCAAAGCTCTATGGAAGCAGCAAGCCCCAGCCCCTATTTTAAAGATAATACTACAATGATGCAACTGATAAAATGTGCCGTATGCATGAGAGTATCACGTTGCTTTACGGCCTTAAGCATATTGTAGAAGCTTAAACTTAAGTCCTAAAGAATTTGAGTTATTAGTGAACTCAAGATGTAACTGAGCCAGCAGTTATTAATAGACAACACTCACTTTAGTAGAGGTGTTATAGAGAACCACTTAAAATATTAATAATTAATTATGAATTGGATCCCAACCTCCTGCTAAACATTTGAAAAATAAATTCACTCAACTATTAAGTCAAATAATTATACATGTAAGGGCCTATAGATATAGCAGTTGCAGTGTTGGAGCCGTAGATATAGTAATGGTTCATTTCTTGCAACTTTGTAACTTTAGAAGAAAAGTGTGTAGCAGATGATAAATAAGTTGGATATCATAAAATACTATTAGGTGAGATATGTTTAGTTTGAAATATCCTGTAGCAATGCTTGATAAAGACACACAGTCGTAGGCCAAACGTAGACCGAAAGTACTGAACCACAGTGACTATGTAGAGCGGCCGAACGTACAATGTGAAAGAGAAGAGAACCATGGGAAGTTGATGGCTGATCAAGCTCACTACTCTTGAATACATTTCCGAACCCATAAAATGCCAGAATTTGGAATTTGGAATGGACAAACTGTAAAAATTCTGTTAGGACGGAATTCAGTCAATTCACCAGCACACTACTCTAAATGACAGGATGTTGGGGAACGGCAAATGAAGCACCACAAGATCACAGGAAAGGGTGAGTGTTGTGGGAAAGCGTTCTTTGACACAGGAAATTGAACTAAAGCTCCTCCTTTGGTCAAAGAAAGTCCATACGTTGTCATATGTTTTATAGAAAACTAAATCAGAAAGGAAACAAAGAAGAACATATTATGAGAGAGGAAGAGAAGAGGAAGCAATAGGAGAAAGGTAAGTTCAGCATTAAATTAGGGTTCTGTTCAACAGTAGTTTAATTAGAAATTTCAAGTCTGGAAAAGTTATTGGAGTAATTGTCATATTAACTACATTATACTGATAAAAGGAATCTCTTGTATAAAGCTTTTGCTACTGACCTCTGTACCTAACAGAAAACCTACTTTTTTTTTCCAAACACATGGCAAGTATTCTATTTATAAGTGGTGTAAGTATGAATAAATCAGAAATTCTTTGGGTATAAGGTGTTAGGCCATGCCACCATTCACAGTTCTAGTGATGAAGGTATGTAAAACATACTCAGTATAACTTTACAACACTTTTGATCAACTGATACAACAGATGCGAGAAAGGCTGAACCTGATGGACTTGTGTTTCTCAGCCTACGTAACTATGTAATATATGTAACTTCCAGCCAGACAAGCTTCTCTGATAACAAAGTATTGTGGCTGAATACAGGCAGCAGTAAAGTGGAGGAAATAACTGGAATACCATGGAAAGATTAGGAAGTGTCGAGCAGAGTGACATTAATTCCTTTACTAAATCGTGTTACAATAAATAACTATGCGGTATTTTATTCCAGTTTGTTGGCAGATGGATTAAAACATATTGCAGACCATTTATAAAATACAGGAATGTGTTATACATTAAGGGAAGAGCAAATAAAAAACAAAATAAAAAATAAAAAAAAAATGCCCCAGACAAGTTCGGGAAAGGTGGTGCTTTCTATTATGACAAATAAATAGACAAAGTTCCAAACCTTATTTTGTAGGATAACAACGGAAGGCTCTCTAAAAAATTGCCACTGAAGCACTTTATAATAATAGAACTAGTAGCCTCTCTAAATTCACAGTAATATAAATGGCGTGAGTACGGCTGATAATCATTCAAAATTTAGCTTTAGAAAAATATTTAAATACAGAGTTTTATATTTATATTTACAAGTTTCTGTAAAATTCACACTAGAGAAGTTTCTGCGAATGAAATAAAACGTATTTCACCATTCGCATTGGGGCAGTTTGTGTGTACCAAATTTCCTCGTGCTTAAAGGGAAACTCCAGTGCCAGGAAAACAATCCGTTTTTCTGGCACTGCAGGTCCCCTCTCCCTCCCACCCCCCATCCCTGGTTGCTGAAGGGGTGAAAACCCCTTCAGTAACTTACCTGAGACATGTCCCACTATACCGCGAGTAGGGGCATGTATAGTAAACAGTGAGCAGCCTGTGGCTGCTCACTTAAAAAAAAAAAAAAAAAAGTCCCCCCTCCCTCGATGCCGCGCAAGTGGGGGATTCTAACCTAAAGTGGGGACCAATTGCCCCCCCTCGACCACTACCCCTGAACGGCGGGTGGGGGCCCTACAGTAAAATAAGGGGGGGACCTAATGTCCTCCCATCGGCCCCCACCGATGAGCGGTGGGTGGGGGCCCTAAATTAGAATAAAGGGGGGACCTATTGTCCTCCCCCCGGCCCCCACCCCTGAGCGGCGGGTGGGGGCACTAAAGTAAAATAATGGGGTGGGACCTATTGTCCTCCCCCCGGCCCCCACCCCTGAGCAGCGGGTGGGGGCCCTAAATTAGAATAAAGAGGGGGACCTAATGTCCTCCCCCCCATTCCCAGCAGCCCCTGAGTGGCGGGTGGGGGCCCTAAATTAGAATGTCAAATTACACAGCGTGGGAAAATTCCAAAGAACTTTCCCACGCTGTGTAAAATGACACAGAGCACTCTGATTGGTGGATTTCAAGCCAACCAATCAGAGTGCTGTGACAGGTAAATGTAGAGATTTACCTGTCAGACTCTTCATTTACCTGTCAGAGCACTCTGATTGGATGGCTTAAACCCACCAATCAGAGTGCTCTGAGCCTAATTGCAGGGCGGGGCAGGCTTTATAAGCCTTCCCCCGCCCTGCAGAGCTCAGTCTGCACAGAGCCCTCCAGGGGCGAAGATGGACAATCGGTCCCCCCCCCCATTATTTTACTTTAGGGCCCCCACCCGCCACTCAGGGGTTGGGGTCAGGGGGGGGGGGCAATAGGTCTCACAGGCTGCTCACTGTTTAATAGACATGCCCCTACTCGTGGTAATTTTTACTTAGTATTAGTAAATCTAGCTGAAAGACCAATTTAGGTCTTTCAGCCTTTTGGTAGATAACTCCCTAATACTGTGGGAATTAGGGAGTTATCTTCTAAGCTGCTGCAAGAGACGTCCTGAAGTGCAAAAGTCCCAAAGTTCCGACATGCCGAAGTTCCGAATTGCGAAAGTCCCGAATGTCGGAATGCCGAACCGAAATTTTTTACCCATGCACATGCCTACCAATTAGCGTCCTATAACTAGGAATGCCTTGCGCATACCTGATATATGTACTCATGTGCAGTCTGGTCTTAAGATGAACAAGACCTGGAGATTTTCAGGACCCGTACAGGGACTTTAGCCTTGGTAGCCTCCCTCACCCAAACAACTATGTTTTCTATTAGATAAACAGCCTATATTTGTTTACGCAGGCAGGAAAAAGGAACTGAACATATAAATGATGTACGATTTTTAGCTTTGGCAATGTTGCACTGCATTAAAGTCATTGTAAATTATATAAGCCAAACTTGCAGAGCTACCATCATAACACTTGGGCCCCTTAAAAGCCCAGAGGCCCACCCACAATCCCATACACATATATTTCAGTCACACTCACGAATACATGCATATCCAGACAACTCCCAGACAGACACACACACAACAATACTCGATGCCAGCAACACACACACATAGATACCAAATTTAACAATGAAATTTAAGTTGTTTTAGACATCTTCCTCTTTGTCTGTATTTTGCCTGGGGTCCAGTGAGGAACAGACTGCAAGTTGTGCTCAGGAGGCTATGCTGAAGGCAGTTACTCTTCATATATACGGCTTCTGTTGAGGTCTTGGAGGAAGTGATTGCACATCACTTTCTCTTATTGCAGCCATGCTGAAGATGAATAAAGGCAAGGGACACTGTTACGGCTTTATCAAGCCAAGGCACCTTAATCAATATTAAATGGCTTAAAAATGGTTCTAAACATCAGAAGAGAGTCCAGCACTCCAATTTATTGAGGAACAGCACATACCAGGACATTGCTTTGACCAGGGGTCTTTTCACATTTTCTTATATTCTGGATTTCTGGTTAGTTTTGGCAAGACCTGAGTTAATTCTGCACCCTTGGTCTGAAGAAAATAGTGTTTTGCTTTTTACTCTTCTTTTTTTTTGTAGACTTTATTGTGTTGAAAACGGTTTAACATTAAATGCCTACAGGGGCTTGCGTTGCCATAGATCCGCAATGCAGTCCAGTCTCCAACCGGACCACAGAGTGTTACAAGTCAGCTTAGGAGCCCCAGATTAAGATCAGCCCATTAACAGAGTATTATCTCTGTAACGGATCCCCTATACTCCGACTGAGTATATCCGTTGTAAATCTCCTGAGTCCCAAGTGAAATAGTGATATAACTCTAAGCTACCCAAACATCAGCCTAGACTTGATGAAGGGTATAAAAGAACAGTTTTTTTTATGGCCAGATGGCCCACTTTTATACACAGCAAGAATACAGTAACACACGCCCAGTGCAATCCCACAATATGTCCATGAATTTCTGTGTCAGAATGACTAAGCATTAAAACATAAAATATTAAAAATACATATAAGACATAGAGGAACCCCTCGATGGCCCTCTGGATAGCCTGGATCTGAGCGCCCAAGTTGTCCAAATAGCGCTCAGATCCCACGAATACAGCCGAATCGCCACTTGGGTAAAGTTTTGACCGACCGCACTCGAGGCGTCTGCCCAAATCAGTTCCAGAGATTCAGTGGTAGTGATTTGTCAATTTTGGAAGTTCCAAAACGGACAAAAAGACAAACGGTTCCCCTGGCTCATAGGTAGCGTTTGTTCGCCTTGTTCGTGCGTACAAACCTACCAAACAGCGCTCTTCTGGCCTGTCGGGGAGAGAAGCAGGCTTTCGTATGCTTTCACCAGTGCTCGTGTGGTCGAGTGTCTGACTTATAGTTCCGCTGCCTGTGTTCGTGCGACAAGAGTACTTAAGTCTGTGGTTTCTTTTATGTTTAATGAGCCAGGGGGTGGTCGGTGTTCGGGAGTTTGTAGCTCCTGAACGAGGTAAACATGAATGGAACCTAGTACTGAACTTAGCAGGGGGATATCTTGGACACAGGCAAAATAGTGAGTTTTGTCACAATCTCTATTACCTCATAGCAACCCTTTAAATATGAAATTTTAAAATCTATGCTTAACAGCAATATTGTGGTTCCTCTATGAAACATCTTTTTTTTACCTTCAAGGATCTGTGTTAGCAAGCAAAATGCTAGGCAATTTTGAATGTGTCATGTAAATTAGTATTTGTTAATTGTTTTGCCTTTTAGCAATATCCTTAGGGTGAACTGTGTACTCAGATGAACATGTTTCCATTATGCTCCTAATCAGTTTTGGTATTCAGCCATTTGAATATCGTAAATACACTAGCTTGTGTCAAAATGCATCTCAGGAAGAATATCTATGGCGAACCCATCAGGATTGATTTTTAGAATATGGTTTGTGCTTCTATTAATGAAGTGGTGCAAAGAAAACCTTTTTGAAAGAATAATATGATTTTAGCCATAGTGATCAGTAATTAAAGAATGAGAAGTAATGAGATTGGTGTTTTGAATCACTCGGGCAACTTTAAGAATATAGGGTTGATATCTGAGAGATCACCAACCATTTTTTATGCAACTACATCTAACTTATGCCAAAATTATATTTACTAGCTGGCATTTCTGTAATGCATCATCATGGGGAAAAAAATTCCCAATGAAAAAAAGCAGATACCATTAGTTATTTGCTAGATGGTGTTTTAGTTTTTCTAGTGTAAAAAGCTCCTTGCACTGCTCTCTTTGTGGTGCTGGGAAGATAAGAATTTTCAATGCATAAAAAAAGCCACAAATTCAGTATTCATGAGAACATGGCATTTAACATTATTATTATTTATATAGCGCTAGGAAATTCTGTAGCGATGTACGGCTGGACTAACAGGCACGTAATTGTAACCAGACAAATGGACGCACAGGAACAGAGGGGTTGAGGGCCCTGCTCAATGAGCTTACATTCTAGAGGGAGTGGGGTATAGTGACACAAAGAGTATAAGTAGGGGATATGAAATAGGTTAACATGAGAACACTAAGCAGCTCTCTCAACCCCCATCCAGCTCATGTCAAGCAGGGAATTGAAAAAAATAATAAAAATAAGAAGAATCAAAAAATAACCAAGGATGGGCAAGTGGATATCCTCATCTTTTGCTCTATACTGTGTGGAGAGGGTCGCTTAGGGGTATTAAATTTCAGTACTTGGCTGACGGTTGGGGGAATATTATGGTGATAGCGTTAGGTTTCACTATGAGCACTACCCCAATGATATGTGGCCCAGAAGACGCTCAAGTTTTTAACCAACAAACCTACCATATATTACCCCAATTAAACACTTTTCTGCCTTCCCCTTCCCTTCGTTTTTTTTTTTTTTTTTAATTCTTTTTATTGCAATTTTTCATGAAAATATTAATAGACAAAGACAACATTCATGGGAGGGAATCATACAGAAAAGAAAATAAGGATTCCCCCCTATTAAACATACAATAAAACAATTTACTATTTCCAATTTCATCCAAAAGCCGTCTAGAACATGATCTGGGAACGACTACATCCCCTCAGCTACATAACGTAGTCCAAAAACGGCCTGTACAAAACCTTATAAATGTATTAAAAAAAAAAAAGAAACAAAGACAAAAGACAAAACTGGTCGTATGTGTTGCAGATCCAAAACCACCTTTTAAGGAAAAGAGCAAGCAAAATAAGGCAAAGGCGTCTAATGATAGAACCCTCACTGAGAACACCATACCAACCGCAAGGAAGTCGTAAAGGTATCCCACTAAATCATTTACGTTAAAGCCTCTTAATTTTTTGGACAAGACTAGAATAGAAGTCAAAGCCTTCAAATTAGAATATTCTCTCATAGATATTAATCCCTTTTCCATCTCAACTTGTAATAAAAGTTGTGCTTTAACTTGGTATTGAATATTTTTATTGTGTGCACAATATAAAGTCATACATCAAATTGATTTGTAGTAAAGCAAGTGATTGCCCACGCAGGGGCTTAGACATTGGTTTAACACTGCATATACATTTGGTTGCCTGCGTAGAGGCGGAATTGTCCTAGCCTGTGTTTTTGTTCACAGGTGGTTGCTTTGTGTTTTACACTCTTATGTACTGTGTTGCCTTATTAGTTCGATTATAGCGTTAAGTAAGTGTTTTATGTTAACTGGTGTATGCCAGTGCTGCATGTTTGCTAATTGGTAAATGCAAATTGTCTCCTGTGCAGAGGCAAATTAATCAGCTTGCTAATAATAGTCAGACATTAAGCAACGATCTCAGATACAAAAACTTTTTCAACTTTCAGCATAAGGAGCATATTTGTTTGCAGTCTGCTGCCTTAATAGATAACAGAGCTATTTGGATATCAGGTTTACAGTAATAAGCGACTGTACCGTCTATCATGCGGCAGTCAGTAATTAAATATGCATCAGTATCTACCTTTGGCCCCTATGGGCATTTTAGCATTAACTGCACATTCCTTTGGTAATTTAAAAACAGCATCATATAAACGAAATAGATACGAACTGAATGCAGCTGTTAAGACACAAGTGCGAGCTATCCATTAAAAAACTTGTTCGCATTAAAACGGCATTAACTAAGAACATGAATAAAAGCCCCTAAGTAATCTTTATGCATATCTAAGCTTAGTTGAGGAACTTCTCAAGTGTCCAGAATTGCACGTGAGCTTGCTTATAAGAATAATCCCGGAATTTTCAGCGGTGCATGTTGAGCTGAATTATAGAACGGTACGCTATCTGCATGCCAGGTCGGTGAGGTCCTTTAGGACGCCGGTCTTCCATCTGTCCTCCCCTAGGACTCAGTCCCCCGCGGAGCGCTCCGCGATGCCGTGGGCACTCGGGGTCCAGGCCAGTCCATGAGACCCCCCACAAAAGTCCCAGCACCCGCTGTCCCCTGCACCTCCCCAGCATCGCTTGCACTGCCAGATAACACCTGGACCCACGAGTCTCACCCAGTACAGGCCTCACACTTAGAGCCGATGCGCCTCCTCCCTCACGGCCACCGGTATACCGGAGGGGTTTAGTGCCCTCTGGCCCCACAGGGCTCACTGTGCCAGGGACATCCTTCTCCGGGCCACCCAGAAACCCAGATGCAGGGTCCAGTATCGTCACCAGGGGGCAGGCCATCTGGGGTGTCCGTCCGCGGGCCGACAGCCGTCTGGCCCCTCGAGCCTCATACAGAAGCCTCCACATAAAGGTAGGTAGACCTCTCCGTGCTTGCTTGTATTCCGTCTGCCCTTATCTGCTGGCGGGCTGGGGAACCTTTGCCAGTGTAGGTGATCGACCCGCGGGGGCCTCTGTCGCCGCGGAGGTCGTCACCATGTGGCCGGGATAACCCCCACCTGCCTGGGGGGGAAGCGGGGCCGTGCCGCCTGCAGGGCCCGTCCGTTTAGCATCGGGTTCAGGTCTCTCTTTCAACGTCCGCCCTACCAGGCCGCTTCGTCTTTCCAGGCTCCCACCATGTGCGGCCGTGATTGCCTACTTTCTGCTCTCTTGGTGCGTGATCGGTCCCATACAGGTGTCTTTCTGGTGCAGGGTGCGTGTACCCCCACTTAATTACCGGGGTGTCCCCTTTAGGATGCTGCACGACCGCTTTTTAAGTCGATTTTTGGGTATCTTGGGACAGAGCTAAAGCTCATGGCTGCCATCCAGCTCGGCGGCCCCGCCCCGCCCCGCCCCCCGTGCTTTAACTTGGTCTCTCGTGGGAATATCAGAACTTTTCCAAAATCTAGCAATTAATATTTTAGTAGCCATTAAGCAATGTGTGATCACAATATCAAAATTATCCTTTATTTCTGAGCCCAAAAGATGAAGTAGAGCGATTTCCGGTTTGAATTCCAAATAAGAACCTCCCAATCTATTTATAAATTCATATGTAATCATCCAGAGAGATTTGATTCGATGGCAAGACAACCATATATGAACCATTGAGCCATCAAGATGAAAACATCGCCAACAATTAGGCGGGTTAGTAATAGAAATTTTAGCAAGTCTAATAGGAACCAAGTACCATCTATACAGCACCTTTATAAAGGTCTCTAAAATATTCAAACAATGAATAATTTTTTTGGTCCTCACAAAGGATTTACACCAGTTACTAAAAGGAATAGAAATTGCTAACTCGGTTTCCCGTTTAGTTAAAGCTTTAGGAATGAGAGGAGTCCCTATCATCTTTATTAATTCGACTGCAATAGAGAAAACCCTTTTGACAGGATCCCCCGAAAAAAGTTTCCTGAACATTATTCCGAGTCGGCCTTCTAAAACCAATATATTATCTTTCAAATAGCTCTTAATACGAAGGAAGTTAAATAGGTCTCTAGAGGGTAAATCTAGCCAATTTTTCAAAACATCAAAACTTTTTAGTTGATGGTCTTTTATCTTATAGTTAAAATCTTTGTACCAATTTGACAGGTTTATCTCTAGCATAAAGCTTTCCAACGACCTCAGACTCAAATTCTCGTATATTTTTCTGTTAATATTCAACTTCTTCTTTATAGACGTCCATTCTTTTAAAGTCTGTAATAAGGTCGAAGGACAGTGAGAACCCATTTCGCACAAATGCCTGTTCTGACTTGCCTCTCTCCATAAGAGAAATTCAAGATTATCTAAACCAAGTCTGGCTGCTTCGATTTTATACCAGGCTTGGTCTATAGAGTCAGTTAATTGTAATTTACTGGCATGAACTAGTATATTAGCCTGGTAAATTTGATTAACAAGGGGGTAACCCAACCCCCCCTGGAAGGCCTTCCTTGAAAGATGGTAAGTACTAATTCTTGGTCTCTTCCCTCTCCAGACATACGCTGTAATACTAGATTGCAACATATTCTGCCAATAACTCGAAATCGAGAGAGGGAGCATACTAAATAAATAAGCCCATTTAGGTATTATATAAGCTTTAATGGTATTTATCCTTCCCCACCAAGAAATTTCATGCACTCTCCATTCCTTTAGCAACATATTAGTCTCTTTTAACAACTTCAAGAAATTGGTTTCCATAGTCCGACTTATCTCTGCCGTTATAGTTACCCCCAAATATATAAACTCTTTTTTTGTCCATTTAAAATCAAAATCTCTCTTTAGGGAAAATAGATTATCTTTATGAATATTAGTCGACATGGCTATTGTTTTATTCGTATTCAATTTATAATTTGAAACACTACTGTATTTATTAAATTCTTGCATTAAGTACGGAAGAGAAACCAGAGGGTCAGTAATAGAAATTAAAATATCATCAGCATATAGACATATCTTCCATTCATCAGATTGAGTTCCAATGCCTTTAATCCCTGGGTTTTGTCTAATATTATTTGCTAGTGGTTCAATTGACAAGATATATAATAAAGGTGAGAGAGGGCACCCCTGTCTCGTCCCATTTTTGATATTAAACCAATCTGAACATAAATCGCGGGCTACTATACGAGCAGAAGGGTTTGAGTATATAGCTCCCACCGCACTCAGGAACCATCCGTCAAAACCAAACTGTATCAAAGTCTTATTCAAATACCCCCAACCGACCCTGTCGAAGGCCTTTTCTGCATCCACCGACAGGGTCAGAAGGGGGGTTCCCTCAACTTGAGTCCATTCTATAATATCCAGAACCCTACGAGTATTATTAGAGGAATGTCTTCCCTGCATGAAGCCTATCTGGTCCCTGTGTATGAGTGATGGCAAAACTATTTTCAAACGTTCCGCTAAAATTATAAAGTTTCATTTCAACATTAACCAGAGAAATAGGACGATAGTTACTAACATCATCTGGATTTTTACCCTGTTTCAAAATTGGAGTGATATGAGCCCTTAATAGATCTTGAGATGCATACCCTTTAGTTGCCAGTTCGTTAAAGGTGTCAGTTAACAACGGGATTAATTGTCTCTTAAAAACCGGTCCAGGAGCTTTACTGTTAACAAGTTTATCAATTGCCAATTCCACTTCGTGAGAAGATATATTTCCATTAATTTTCACCCTCTGGTCATTAGATAATTTAAACAGATTTGAATTTTTCAAGTAGCTATCCAGGACATCTTGGTCAGGACATTTATTCAAATTATAAAGTTTTTGATAAAACACTCTAAATCTATTGGCAATTTCTTCAGGCTTATAAAAATGATCATTCCCTTCTCTTAGCTTAGATATCTTATGATCTGTCATCTTTTTCTTTAATTTATTTGTTAAGACTGAGTCTACCCGATTATTCTTATAATAATATTTAATATTTAACTTGTTTAGATTCCGTTCTACCCTAATCTTAATCTGTTCATTTATCTTTTCCTGGTAGAGTTTAATTGCTAAAGCTCTATCGTCAGAATAAACTTGTTTATTGGCTTTAGAGAGATTATAAAATTGGATATAAAGATCCGACAAAATTTTATCTACATTTCTATTTTGAAAACTTGAAAGTTTTATCCAATGACCCCTTATGACTGCTTTACACGAAGACCATAGACATTCTTTAGATACCTCCTCAGAGGAATTCTCTTTAATGAAGAAATCGATTATCTTCTCTATATGTTCTACATTTGCTTTATTTTTTAGCAGATAATCTGCTAATTTCCAAATCTGAGGAGGTCGCTTGTTATTTTCCATCAAGTCTACAATTACCATATCATGGTCTGACCACGTGTTTTCAACGATAGTAATTGAGAAGATTGCCTGAACTGATTTTAAATTACCCAAAATCATGTCTATCCGAGCAGCCGAATTATGGGGAATAGATCTATGCGTGAAATTTCTGTCATTAGGGTGGAACAGTCTCCAACAATCAAACAATTCCGCTTTCTTAATCACTCTAGTTAAAGATGCCGCTTGCCTTTTAAGAGATTTATATATCCTCTGATTTTTAGCCAGTTGCTTATCCCAATAGGCATCAAAGATGCAATTAAAGTCGCCTGCAAAAATAATTCTCCCTTTTTTAACCTGTTCTACCAAACCTAAAATTTTCGTCAAAGTTTTGATTGGATCTTTATTAGGTAAATAAACATTGACCAAAGTATAATCCAGCCCATTCAATTGACCCACCAGAATAATAAATCTCCCTTCCGGGTCTAAGTAGTTATAACTACAATCAAAGATAACTTCTCTAGAAAAAATAATAGATACACCACATTTCTTTTTTCCTTTAAAATAATATGATTTTAGCCATAGTGATCAGAAATTAGAAGAATGAGAAGTAATGAGATTGGTGTTTTGAATCACTCGGGCAACTTTAAGAATATAGGGTTGATATCTGAGAGATCACCAACCATTTTTTATGCAACTACATCTAACTTATGCCAAAATTATATTTACTAGCTGGCATTTCTGTAATGCATCATCATGGGGAAAAAAATTCCCAATGAAAAAAAGCAGATACCATTAGTTATTTGCTAGATGGTGTTTTAGTTTTTCTAGTGTAAAAAGCTCCTTGCACTGCTCTCTTTGTGGTGCTGGGAAGATAAGAATTTTCAATGCATAAAAAAGCCACAAATTCAGTATTCATGAGAACATGGCATTTAACATTATTATTATTTATATAGCGCCAGCAAATTCTGTAGCGCTGTACGGCTGGACTAACAGGCACGTAATTGTAACCAGACAAATGGACGCACAGGAACAGAGGGGTTGAGGGCCCTGCTCAATGAGCTTACATTCTAGAGGGAGTGGGGTATAGTGACACAAAGAGTATAAGTAGGGGATATGAAATAGGTTAACATGAGAACACTAAGCAGCTCTCTCAACCCCCATCCAGCTCATGTCAAGCAGGGAATTGAAAAAAATAATAAAAATAAGAAGAATCAAAAAATAACCAAGGATGGGCAAGTGGATATCCTCACCTTTTGCTCTATACTGTGTGGAGAGGGTCGCTTAGGGGTATTAAATTTCAGTACTTGGCTGACGGTTGGGGGAATATTATGGTTATAGCATTAGGTTTCACTATGAGCACTACCCCAATGATATGTGGCCCAGAAGACGCTCAAGTTTTTAACCAACAAACCTACCATATATTACCCCAATTAAACACTTTTCTGCCTTCCCCTTCCCTTCTAATAAGTAATACTGGGGAGGGTGATCCCAACTCTCTCAATGCGGACCAAAGTTGAACAGGCTAACGTAGAAGCAGAGGGGATGGGCTCTTATAACCATAACTCTATAACCATTAAAACGAGTTGTGTTGGTTATGTTGCTTAAACTGCTTTTATAATTATTAATAACACATTTTATAGTGCTCTCATTTGTATTACCCTATTATTTTATTATTTATATAGCAGCAGCAAATTCTGTAGCGCTGTACAATTAGATATCACTTGTTTTTAACCCCTTAAGGACACATGACATGTGTGACATGTCATGATTCCCTTTTATTCCAGAAGTTTGGTCCTTAAGGGGTTAAAGAACAAGCAGCACAATTTTGAAGTTTTATGTAAGGTGTGTTCTCATATTAAACTTTATTAAAAAAATACAAACAATATTCAGTAGTGTAGTGGCAGAATAATGCTAGTCTCTATATTAGCTGACGGTTCACACTAGGATAACATATGGCAAAATGAAAGTGTTAGCAAGAAAATGGCTAATACGCAACCTTGTTATAATTTTTTTTTCATCTTAAATAAAATAAAAAGAACCTGTTTTCTTTAACAAATTCTTGTCAGCACATCAACACTAGCCACACATTTAGTAGGAGCGTTGCTTGTTAATTGGACTCAAAAATAAGCACACAGAAAATGGCAGCTAGGGAAGGCAGAAAAGATTGGGCCATGTATCAACACTAGCAATAGCTTTATGTTTTTACCCTTTTAAATATAATGGTCTTACTTGTCTTGATTTTACATAGGCTACTATATATATATATATTGCAATGCTAGTACAATGCAATATTGCATACTGTCCTTCCACAATGTAATGTTTCAAGTCTACAGATATATTACCAAACACAGGGTAAGTGTAGGAAATCAGATGTTCCTGAGATGTTTGTTTGTCACACCAGAGTATCAATAATTGAATCAGATTGTCTTGCAGCCAAAAATGTATATTTGTTTAAACATACACACCATCCAAAAATAACACAAAGTCTTTGCACACATCTGGACCAATAGGGCGACGTGTAAGCATTTCAAGATTTTATCCATTTTAGATGTAAAAAGAATTGGTAAAGAATTTGTAGTAAAAAACAAAGAAAAAAGTTACCTGCGCTCTTCCCAAATCCCTATGCATATTTAAACAAATGGAGGTTATTTAGTTTCTTTAATGGCCATGAGAGAGCTTAGCCCACCTGCCATGTCAAGGCAAACCTCTCAGGTGGGTCCTACACTAACCTTTCACCTTGCTTCCTAGAGCTTCTGGCAAAGATATCTCTAATGAGACTGAGATGGGTATTTTTTTATATACAACCCTACATGCTTATTAACCCCCTAATAAGGAACACATGGGATGGGCGGCAGCATTGTAACATAGCTGTGGGATACAAAAGTGAATATAAATACAAAAAAACAAGTCCTGCACTCATATTCCCATCACTCATGGGCACATAACACATATAAATGTAACTAATAGGCTGTATTGCAAAAATAGACAGACCTTGAATTCCAAGTCTGCGGCCTGGCCCCTGTCGAAGGTGCACTATTCAGGCACCGAAACGCACGTTGGGTTCTTTCTTTCTTTTCACTTATTTCTCACAGGGCACTATCACTATGTGCAGGCAACCAACATTCTAAGTATGGTTCTGCACATTAGCACTATGTAATTTTTATTTTATTTTTCTTTACCTCGTTACCAGTACTACACTTTGCCCTATTTGAGGATGCTCTGAGGTTTATCCATTAGTAATAGGAAGGATTGCAGACTTGGAATTCAAGGTCTGTCTATTTTTGCAATACAGCCTATTAGTTACATTTTTATGTGTTCTATATGTCTAGCTTTTGATTTTATACAGTAGCAATGCATTAACATTGTATTTGCACTGCAACTAACGAACTAGCATGTAGACACATCTCTTAGATTGATTACCAAGCTTCTGATGCAGGAAAGCACCTCACTTGCATAGAGCAATATCGACTAAGAGAATTATTACTTGTCAAGCACAAGGTTCCTTGGCAATTTAGGACTGGCACGAGTGGTCCGTTTGGAGTAGATCTTATTACTATATTCAGACGTTGACCTAACCCAAGGACATTAAAGTCAGGTGTCTGTTAGATCAGTACAATTATACTCACGGACCTGTGATTTAGGAGGATAGCCTACAGGCTTACATTCAAATTTTTGAATTGTTTCAGATACTTAGGAGGGGACAAACGTTATGTACTTTTTTGCTAAACAGCATCTTTTAATTTTACAGACAATTTGAATGACATTACAGTTCCAGTTGTTATTCAGGCTTCTGGACTTCTGTATCCAGCAGCTTGAGTAGATTTTTGTAGTTTCAAGTTTATGGGTTAAGCCCCAGGACACTTCTGGAGTGTCCGACAAGTTGTTTTTTCTCCACAGGTTGATAGATTAACCTTGATCTGGGTTTAACTAACACCTGAGGAGTCTATCATTTTTTGTTTCAAAATAATAATAATAATCCTTCCCAAATATCTGCAACAGACTAACGAATGAATAAAAAAAATAATTAAACAACAATACTTGCCTTATGTACTACCTACTTCTTTACCATAGTTCATCACTTTCTTTAATTTAACATGTTGAGCACTGGACTCAGGTTTTTTGTCTTTTTTTATATTAGGAAAGTGATCAGAAAAACAGGTTACTTGTAAGGCCTTAGCTGACAGCCCATATACCGTATTTATCGGCGTATAACACGCACTTTTTCTCCCTGAAAATAGGGGAGAAATCGTGGGTGCGTGTTATACGCCGGCCCTTTAAATTCTGCAGCCGCCTGAGCGCTCTGTCAAGAGCGCTCAGGCGGCTGCAGTTGGTACTCACCTCCCCTGTAGCGTGGCCGAGCCGCTCTGCCGTCCGCGGTGGCCGGCCGGCCGGACTGATAGGAAGGTGCACGCTCAGTGTGCACCTTCCTGTCAGTCCGACCGGGTACAGGAAACAGAAACTCCTGTTCCGCGCGGAACAGGAGTTTCTGTTTCCTGTACCCGGTCGGACTGACAGGAAGGTGCACACTGAGCGTGCACCTTCCTATCACTCCGGCCGGCCACTGCGGACAGCAGAACAATTCGGCCACGCTAAAGGGAAGGGGGGAAAGGAGGGGGTAAATAGAGAGGGAGGGGGGTAAGAAGAGGGGAGGGCTAAGAGGGAGGGGGTAACAAGAGGGGAGGGGGGCTAGAAGAGAGGAGGGACTAGAAGAGGGAGGTGGGTAACAAGAGGGAGGGACTAGAGAGGGAGGGTAACAAGAGGGAGGGGTAAGAAGAGAGGGAGTAAGAAAGGGTAAAAGGAGGGAAGTAAGAAGAGGGGGAGGGGAAGTAGTAAGAAAGGGGGTAAGAAGGAGGGAGTAAGAAAGGGGGAGTAGAAAGGCAGGGGGAGGGTAAGAAGGGGGTAGAGGGAGAAGTAAGAAGGGGAGGGTAAGAAAGGGGGGTAAGAAGAGGGGGAGGGGGAGTAAGAAGGGGGTAAGAGGGGGAAGGGGAAGTAAGAAGAGGGGGAGGGGGGAGTAAGAAAGGGGGTAAGAAGTTCTTTATTTGAAATTTAAAGGACCACTCTAGGCACCCAGACCACTTCAGCTTAATGAAGTGGTCTGGGTGCCAGGTCCCTCTAGGATTAACCCTTTTTTTTATAAACATAGCAGTTTCAGAGAAACTGCTATGTTTATACTGAGGGTTAATCCAGCCTCCAGATCCTCTAGTGGCTGTCTCATTGACAACATGAAAGCATAACGGCTCATAGTGAAAATCATAATGCTTTCTATGCGCGGCTGAATGCAGCGCCCTGCTTGCAGCAGCATGCATTCAACCCGATAACATCCCGCGAGCAGAAGAGGAGGAGTACAGCTCCCCACCCGGCGCTGGAGAAGGTAAGTGTTTAACTTCCCTTTCTCCAGAGCCCGGCGGGAAAGAGGTCCCTGAGGTGTATAACACACGCACCTCATTTTAAGAAGAAATTTCAGGGAAAAACTTAAGACCACTGCAGGTGCCAGGAAAACATACTGGCTGCCACACTTTTGCCAAACAGTCCCCATTCCCCCTAAAATGCGAGCCATCACCCGGTGCGTGTTATACGCCGATAAATACGGTAACTAAAATGTGTGCACTTCCTCTTTCCTAGGCTCTCATCTAGCAATATCGTTTCAGGAAACATGAATTAGAGCAGCTGCATATAAATATAATGGCGTACATTGAGTAATCAACACAGAACAATATTGTAAAACTAGGTTGTAAAACACCAGGTTTGAAAGCAGTTACTGTAAATGTCAAGATTAAATGCCACTGATAAACTCTGAATTTGTTACAGCAAAGAATACTCCAACCAATCACATTCACATTGTAGCAAGCAAATCCTCTGCTACCTCAGGAATGTTATTTTAATTCATATAATTTGTGTGGCTACAGTTTGTTTTTAAAGGTATGAGCACTTTGAAAGAATTTTTTACGTTTAGAAAATCCTGATTTGCATGGGCATTCGATGTATATTTTTTGTTATAGGGAAAAGGTTGTGGAGAAAGCCCATTTAGTCACATATATTTAGGGACATGAAAGGCAGAGGCATTCCGTCACTACCAAGCTCTTTTTTATTCTACAAAATAACTTAGAATTTATTTGAAACATTGGATGCAGGGTTTACACAGCATAAATGGACAAAACAGCAGCATAAACTGCGTTTCACATATACCTAAAAATAAATCTATTTTATTTCCTTTACAGTGTGTGAAAAAAAAGCATATTTATGATTTTAAAGCACAAACTTTAAAATAATGAATATACATTTAACGGAGTCTTGTTGATGACATAAGAACAAAATAGGCACCATGGGGTGACTTTGTTGCATATACTCAGAGGTGATGTCACTTTATAGATCAGTTGCCAGACATCACCTAGAACAGTGTGATCAGTTCTGCAAACACCATCTTCCATCATACATGAATGCATTAGAAAAAGCATGGGTTCTACTACAGTGGTGTAAAGTCTGAATAATAATGTTTGTGTTTGAGAACAATAAGGCAGATTCCTTTGCAGGAAAGTAATGAGGTGGATCAGGTGTACAAGGATCAACCATACAGGTGTGCCTGCAAAATATATATTTCTTTTATAAAATATGATAAAAAAATGTAAAAAAAAAAAATACACCTTTTCTAACTTTGACCCCCAAAATCTGTTGCGCATCTACAACCGCCAAAAAGCACCCATGCTAAATAGTTTCTAAATTTTGTCCCGAGTTTACAAATACCCAATGTTAACATGTTCTTATCTCTTTTTGGAAAGTTATAGGGCAATAAGTACAAGTAGCACTTTGCTATTTCCAAACCATTTTTTTCCGAAATTAACGTTACATTGTAACACTGAAATTTGTCAGGAATCCCTGAATAACACTTAACATGTATATATTTTTTAAAACAAGACAACCTAAGGTATACTTGGGGTATTTTTACTCTTTTCATGCAACCATTTTACCACCAATCTATGCCAAATGTAGAAAGAAAGAAAATAATTGGTGATTTTTTTGACACACATAGCAATTTAAGAATACATGTACTGAGAACTTTAAGGGTTACTGCCAAAGAACAACCCAATATGTGTTCAGCAACATCTCCCGAGTACAGGGATACCCCCAATGTATAGGTGTATCGGAATATCTGGGGGCTAAAAGACCTTATTTGGAGGGTGCGCATTCCAGTTTTCCAACTTGGAATTTTCACAGCTGGTCATCATGCACCCATGTCCTATTTGAAGCTGGCCAATGTAATTTACCCCCATCAAACCATATATTTTTGAAAAGTAGACACTAGGGTATTTCAAATGGTGGTATTTTAACACTTTCCATGCACTAATTCTACCAACAGTCTTTGTCAACCTTCTGGGTAGTTGCTTTTTTGTTATTTTTCTATCACATTGTACTTTAGGCATGGATTCTCAGTTCCTGTTATGTGTTACTGACAAAGAACACCCCAATATGTGTTCAGCAACATCTCTCGAGTACAACAGTGCCCCTGTTCTATCAGTCTGCTATACTCTGTCAGATTGCTATACCCCCGTCACTTCCGGGGAGGGGAATCAGCTGGATCCTGTGCTGCACATGCGTGCTAGCACTCCTGCTACTCCTCCACAACAAGGTCCTGGAAGGTAAGTTAGTGCATTCACTAAGCTTAGGCACACATTTAGGGTTAAGTGAGGGTTCAAATTAGGGTTAGGTAAGTGCTTCTAACCTCTCTAACACTATTCTTACCCTAACCCTTGGGGTAAGGGTTAAAATAAAGTGTGAGAAATCACTATTTAGTGATATTCCCCTAATGTGAAATATCACTAAATATAAACAAGTCCCTAATCCTAACCCTAATTTGAACCCTAACATTAACCCTAAATGTCCCATGTCCTAAGCTTAGTGAATGCACTAACTATAATGAAAAGTATAAAACTAGTTTTACTTACCTTCCAGGACCTTGCTGTGGAGGAGTAGCAGGAGTGCTAGCACGCATGTGCAGCACAGGATCGAGCTGATTCCCCTCCCCGGAAGTGACGTGGGTATAGCAGACTGATAGAACACCCCCAATGTACAGGTTAGCTTAGTGAATGCACTAACTATAATGAAAGTATAAAACTAGTTTTACTTACCTTCCAGGACCTTGCTGTGGAGGAGTAGCAGGAGTGCTAGCACGCATGTGCAGCACAAGATCCAGCTCATTCCCTACCCTGGAAGTGACGTGGGTATAGCAGACTGATAGAACACCCCCAATGTACAGGTTTTATGGGTTATTGCAAACGTACAGGGGTCAAATGTTTGCACATTGAAATTTGCCAGATTAGTTTGCTGGGCGTATGTAGTGTTTTAAAGCAGTTAAATGTATTACACAGATATCATCATCGGTGAAATGGCAGTTTATGTGTGAAAAATGCAAAATAACAAATAACACTAATTTTGACAAGGGTTTGTGACTAAGTGGCTACTAAAAAAAGACTGGACATATACCCCATCATGGCATACCATTTGTAAAAGTAGACAACCCATGGTATTCAAAATGGGGTATATGTCCAGTCTTTTTTAGTAGCCACTTAGTCACAAACCCTTGTCAAAATTAGTGTTATTTGTTATTTTGCATCTTTCACACATAAACTGCCATTTCACCGATGATATTATCTGTGTAATACATTTAACTGCTTTAAAACACTCACATTTGTGTAGAGTAATGTCTCATGAGTACAACAGTACCCCTTGAGTACAGGTTTCATGGTAATTTGGAAGGTTACAGGGTCAAACATAAGATTTGCCAATTTCTGTTTTTGTAAATTGCTATTTGCCAGATTGGATATGTTGCCTTGGAGATGGTACGGCAGCCTAGAAATAAAAATGAACCCCACCATGACATACCATTTGAAAAAGTAGACAACCCAGGGTATTCAAAATGTGGTATGTCCAGTCTTTCGTAGTAGCCACTTAGTCACAAACGCTGGCCAAAGTTGGTGTTTTTTTTTTTTTTTAAATTCTTTATTTTTGTTGTGCGTGTTTTAACAACGAGCGTGTATTGCCACAACAGCAGTTACACGCAAAGTCATACATTTTCAAACATGGCAAGTAAAGTCTGCACATTTTTATATATTATAAAACAGAAGTGATATGCATATGGCATAGAAACATGTTTGATCTATCTGTGCTACCAATAGGAGGAGCAGGTAATAGTCGCTTAACGGCTAGCACATTGCGAAATATAAGATATGAAACTATTAGAGATTAGTCACACATTTTTAAGTATTTTTGATCTATCTGTGCTAACAATAAGAGGAGCAGACAATAGTCGCTTAACGGCTAGCACATTGCAAAATTATAAGATATGAAACTGTTAGAGATTAGTCACACATTGTTTGTATTTATATGATCTCTAGAACACATTGTAGACAAGGTGGCTTATACATAAGTGGGTTGGCAGAGTTTAACAGCTGACTTTGCTGTGAGAGAAAATGAACGATTAAAACCTTCTAGCAGTTAGGCCTCTTCTATGCGTGAATAGTCACATTGCTGGGTTCGCATTAATGAGTTGTAGCGGAGCCTTGCATGGGAGGCTTAATGCCCCGCTACTATAATGTGTGAGAAATATGAAAAGATGTGGCTAGAATGGAGCAGAAGCTTGAGCTAGCAAAAACATTTAAACATCAACTGATAGTACCAAGACATATGTGTCACAACCATGCAGCACTGATAATGGAGGGGTGATCTGTCATGGTAGCCAGCCTGGTATGCCAGCATGGTCAAGTAGTCAGTCAACCTATGCCCCTGCTGGGCTGTGGGGTTCCATGTGAAGACAGTTCATGCAGGGCTGCCTGTGGTCCGTCCGGCGACAGGTGCCATATATAGTTGGTGTTCGCTGGTGCGTGCTGATTCGTCCTGGGGGCCTGGGCTTTGCTTGAGAGCCCTTCTCTGCTGGGATGTTTTGTCTCCCGGGCGATTTTCGGCTTTGTGGGTGCTGCGCTGTTTCCCGGCGGAGTTTGCAGGCTAGGTGCCTCCGTGGTGGTCGGGGCTTTTGCCGGGCATGAGCCTTTTGCTTTCCCTTCCTTTGCCGCCGCTCTGTTGGTGCCTTGTTCAGGCCTCGTTTAATGGGTCGCTTTGCGGTGTGGCAGCTGGAAGGGCCTGTTGACGCCTCACCTGTCAGCGCTGGTGTCTCCGCTTGAGGGCAGACCAAGCTCCAAAGCTGTGTCCAGAATAGCTCAAAGGCTTGGGCTATGCGGTCCTCTCCCTGTGAATGCTTTGCTTCAAGCTTTCCTCCGGGGGCCATCTTGGAAGCTCACGCGGCAGGGCGGCAACTCCGTGTACCTCGTAAGGTCTTGTGGCTGTGAGCAAGTAGGTGCGCCGGTGGGGACCGGGATAACCCCCACCGGTCCGGGGGGGGGGTTTGGGGCTGTAGAGAGGCTTCTGAGCCGAGCGCTCGCCGGGTCTGGAGTTCGGCCGTCTCCCCCACACACCGGGCACAGTAGGCCGCAGAGCCAGTTCTAGGTGACAGCCTTTCAGGCCGGGATAATGCAAGCTTACGGTAGATGCAGGTATATGCAGTGTCTGTCCTCCGCTATTCCAGGGGGGGTCACCTTGTCGTTTATAGGCAGTTTAGCTTGAGATTATGCTGTAGAATGTCGGAGCCATGTGAAAACACGTCCGGCCATCATGCTTGTCAGGCCCCGCCCCCCCCAAAGTTGGTGTTTTTATTTGTTTTTTGCATTCTTTTTACACAAAAACTGCACTTTTACTGGTGATTCATCATTGTGATAAGTTTTACTGTTTTAAACACTCATATTTGCGTTCAACAAAGTCTCCCGAGTATTTTATGGTGTTTTGGAAAGTTACAGGGTCAATATAGGGCTTGCCCAATTCAGTTTGCCAGATTAGTTTGCTGGGTCTGTGTTGCATTTTGAGACCATATGGTAGCCCAGGAATGTGAAATAACCCCATCATGGCATACCATTTCGAAATATAGACAACACAGAGTTGGTAGAACAGCAGCTCATTATGATAATAATGTCAGGAAATAGCTTCTTTTTTTTTTTTTTTTTAAACCAAATAAGTTGTAGAGACTATTGTAGTGAGATAATATGTTAAGTTAAAAAAGCTATATTATATGTAGGTTTCAGTAATTACTTTTTTACAAGTATAAATAGTAGGTTATGCATTCAGGAAGATTTAGGACTGAAAAATGATCCAATGAATATAAAAACAAAACAAATAAACAAACAAAAACTTCGGAAACTGCATTACTGCGCCTTAATGGTTTATTTATATGTAAAATAAAAAATAAAATAAACAGGCACAAAAATCTAGAATGTAGCATAGAATGGTAAAGTTCTAGTTCTCTATTATATTTTATAGAATCTAAAATCCTGGTGTCATTAAATTCTTCATCACCAGAATTATAATTTAACTACAACTTGAGGTCATTGCTTCCAAGGGAGGCAAAACAGCTGTCAATATAGTCATCTGCCACTTCCACTAATCGCTCCGGCTTCCACTTCATTTTCTGATCTTTGTCAATCAACACTGTAAGATTACAATAAAAAAATAAAAAAAGAAAAGAAAAAGCTTTCAATCCAGAGAAAAGATTGTGCCTAAGAAATTTATCAACTATGCTTTCTTTCCATAATAAAGTGTTAACACAGGAATGATACGTGGCGATTTCCTCTATCTAAATGTGTCATCACTATTTAGAGAATTTAATTTTAGGTTCGTAAAAGCGGTCTCTGACCTAATTTAAATGTGTATCTAGTAGATACATTTAGGTATGTTACAGAGCTTCTGATTACATGAACCCATCTTGGAAATTTTAAATAAAAAAATAAGAAAATCTTAACACTGTATTAACTGTTTTGCAAACCTTAAAGGGACACTATAGGCACCCAGACCACTTCAGCATAAGGATGTCCCGCATCTTTAAATTCCCCTTAAAAAAGCATTGATTCAATGCTTTCCTAAGGGGAAGGCCTAATGTGCGCTCACCGTGCACAAGCGTTAGGTTACCCCCATTGCCATGTCGTTGCGTGAAAGGAGTTCAATCGAAAGCTGAGGGACCTCGATGATGGAATCAGGTAAGTGAAAGAAAGGGTCATGACCCTTTCATGACCAGGGGGATGGGGACACGGAGGCAGAGGGACCCTATGGTGTTAGGAATACAGGGCTGTATTCCTAACACTACAGTGTTCCTTTAAATGAAAATATATTGTGATAATTCTCCTATTTTAAGTGGGCTTTCCAAGAGTGTGTGAAGCATAGACAGGGGGGAAGAGGAAGAGCACCCAATAAGAATGAAGATAAGCAGGATGTAGAGTATTAGCTAATGATGTTAAAACTGGCTCCTTATTTGTTTTTTGACTGTGCTGGTTTGTAAGTATATGTATAAGAGAGAGTGTGATTGTGCCCATATGTACTTATGTATGTGTAAATTTCTGAAAGTGTAGGCATGCTTGTGTGTGCACAAGTATACATGTTATTTGCAAGAATTAATGTTTGATAACGGACTCTATGGATTCTTTTTCTGATTTATTTTTTTATCTGAAAGTCAGTATGCCTGAACCTAATGGTAGTGATCTGCATTAGACAAAACACTAATCACTGCAATAGCATTATGTATTATTAGAGTTCAGCTAATAGCATTGACATTGATTAAATGTTAAAAGCAAATTGAATACATGTATTGCTATCTTTGTAAAAGCCATCGAGATCATTTGATAGACCTGTTCCTAAACTAAATTAGCGATTGTTTTATAATGTCATAACAGCTTGTCTTGCAGAAATCCTTCCTATGGCTTCATATATCAGATTAAGTCGCAGACATTTACTACATCAAACTCTTAATACAATCTGCTAAAAAGACTAGAGCATTGATCGAGAATCCATCCCAAATGAAGAATTTGTTTTGTCACAAATCGACTTGCATACGTACCTGCTCTGACACCTTCATAAAAATCATGTCCTCTCTGAAAAAAAAAAATGAATCTTATTTGCTTATAGTTTATTTTCTTTGGCACCCAAAATGCATTCATAGCAGTACCTTTATGAATCAATTCTTTAATTTTACAATTAGCTTAGTGGCTCAATCTTCAATTGCATTATAGTATATAATAACATAAATTCCACAAAACTCTTACATTATACTTGGCCCAATGCCAAATGCATCTTTGATGCACTGGAGAAGGCAACACTGCTACAGTAAATTGTTTACTATGGGTAATTTCATATGGCTGATAACTATGGTTTCTGTGTTTTGACCTTCAGGAAATAGAAAGGGGACCAAATGTGGGGGATTTTGACCTATGGGTTAACCACCATTGTTCTACAATAAAGAATTCATTTTTCGGTTTGTGTTTCACAGAGGACTTATATTTTATGATTGCATAAAAAATAAATCCCATTATCAAAGTTCACAAGAAGAAAATAAGATAACTATTATTTATCTAATTTATTGTTAAAATTATTGCTGTTATTATATACACTCTTCAACGCTGGAATGCACATGATATACCGTGCATCATAAAACAAGTCTATATATACACATTTTAACTACATGACATATTTAATTCTTAGTGTTTTATTGGAGCATCTGACTGTGCTAAAAGTGACAGCTGCACTATAATACTTTGAACAAATAAATATATAAACAAGTAGCCATGGCACCAAGGTTTCCCATTGCAGCAACTTTAGTTTCATTTATTCATCTACTATGATGGCCTGTTGATAGAAACATAGTTTATACTTTATTAGAAGATAAATATTAAATTTAAAAAGTCAGCATTAAACAAAACTGTCTGCGATAAAGTCAGATGTGATCAAAGGCAAAGGTTTGATGACATTATCTGTGAACATTGAGCCAGTGATAATAATTGATACAGTCAAGGTTTCAGTCTTTAAAGCAAGGCAGTAATATCCCAGTCTCATTTTGATCTGCATATAATTGAATCTATATATTGTGCTAGCCATATAAATTTGCAGATATGTTTCCAGAATAAATAAATAAATAAAAGTTCATAATCCAAAATTTGAGTCTGGCTCTGGCCATAAAGTGTTGATAGAAATATAGGCACATACTGAACCGTTGTGCAACTACTGGGAATGCCAGATACATTACAAAACCCGCATGGGTATTCCCCTAATGCATGAGCTGTTGGGAGTTCAGATTTTAGACTAAAGTAGCCAAACTGAAAACATTTGAGAATTCTATGTTGACTATTTTGGTCTAAAATTTGGAAACTCACATCCTAATAGGGAATAACCCTGCTTACACTTTGTTCACAGCAGTCGTATTACAGCATGGCACAAACAGTTATGGTATTCCTGTAGGAGTACAGTGTTGGTATTTAAGATACTTAAAGAGCCACTTTAAGCACCATAACCACTATAGTTATATGTACTCTCAAGGCACTACAACACTGAACAGCAATCCAAGATTGGTTTTGCTAAAGTGGAATTTTATTTCTGCCTTAGCTAAGCTACAGCAGGGGAACAGGGATGTTGGCACTGGGAGAGCCCCAATTTTTGTTAAAATACTTGGAAATGGCTTGAAATAAACCTGAGGTGGCAGAGTCAGTTTGGCTACTCTGGCTTAAAATTTGAAATTAACTTTGAATTCTCACTTTAGTAAATATTCCTATACACATTAAGCAAAAACTATAGCTTACATTAATTTGTTAATTCAACTATGCAGATTTTTATTTTATTTTTTTTTACAAACTTTCAAATTAAGTATAATGTACTTCAATAGCATATTAAATGTATGCTGTTTCCACACCCTTCATCTGTTTTCTTACCATACAGGCCTGGCTTAGTCTGTACTCCATTGTAAACACATCTTGTAGAGACATTGATGCACCTTCTGTGAGCTGCCTGAAGGTCATTTTTAATGATGTGGGAGACATTTTATTAAGTATCTGTTAAAGGAAACAAAATGTTTATTAGTACTAAGACTAATAAGCTAATAGATAAACATATATTTAGTCATTTATATGAAGTCATTATTGTTAATAAAATGCAAGCATTTTCGACTATGTGTTTCCAACAGGTAAACCACACATACACAGTTTGTACAGGTAACATGGCTCACTGTTTCTGTAAAGGAGAAGGTGCAGCATGCATTGCCTTTGAGAAGGAGTGACTTCAATTTACTATTGTTTGATAAGCTTTGTACATTATTTAATGTTATTGGATAAACCTTTTAAAAATTTTTTTTAACATATTAACATTTAAAAAATATAAAAGTAGTAGGGGGCGTGGCTGACCGCCGAGCAAGATGGCCGCGTAAATCTTAACTCCAGCACATGGGCTCCACAACTTTTAAATATTAACAATCAGGAACGCCGTATCAGAAATCCTTAACCTACTAACCTGCAATGGTGCAATCCAAACCTAAGAAAACCGCTGCAAAAGCGGAAAAAATTAACCTTTTTCAGCCAAAAAGGAGCAACAGCATCTGAGGCCACACGGCTAACCACGCAAGATGGCGCCGAAAACTACAACGCGGAAAGCGCCCCCCCCCCACACGGAAGAAGAACGCCATTCGCCAGAGGGCCTCACAAGAGATTACTTTGAGAGGGCCATGGAGGCTATGGCAGAAAAACTGATTTCAACCTCGAAATCAACGGCGGACCAAATTAAGCAGGAGGTACGGGACCTCTCCTCCAGAACCTCCCACGTGGAGCAACAATGCCAGGACTTAACATCTCAGCAAACAGAAACAAAAGACCACCTAAACAATTTACAACAACAACTGGAGGCAATGGAAGTACGCATGGCAGACTACGAAGACAGGGCACGACGAAACAACCTACGATTAAGAGGAGTCCCAGAGTCGGTACTCCCAGACGACCTACAGGTCTATATGAGAGGCCTCCTCCACTCATATGCCCCAGGCATATGCCCCTGGGGCATGCTCCTCATCGACAGGGTCCCCAAGCCCAGGTACTTACCAGACTCCGCTCCACGAGACGTCCTTCTCTGGGCGCACTACTTCCACATCAAGGAGTTGGCCCTCAGAACGTACCGCAGCAAACCGAACCCGCATGAGGATTACCCCACGGTGCGCATCATGGCGGATCTCTCCGCGGCAAAACTCAGACGAAGACAGGAGTTCCAAAAGATTACGGCAACACTCCGAGATCAAGGAATTCGGTACAGATGGGGCTACCCAACAAAAATTATACTCATACGTAATGGAGAAACAAAGTCGTTCGCCACCCCGGAGGAAGGCCTAAAGATGCTCACGGACTGGGGGCTACCTGCCTCCACATCAAAAGGGCCTTTACCCTCTTCCAGACAGACCTGCAGGCCCCAAGTGGTCTAATCGGACTGTATGATTTAAAACATAACTTGCCGTAAACATTCAACGACAAGCACTCTACGATAAGCATATACGATAAGTAAATCTACCAGTGTTACTGTTTTATTTTGTTTGAGTTAACGAATGGTGATTGTGCATATAACCTTGTTGAAAACCTTGGGCAGCTAGTCAGAGGGCCATATTTTTTTTAAAACTACTACATAGCTACTACATAGGGCTTCTACCCCTCCGGTAACGCGGCTAGAACCACAATATAATGGCACCAAAGCACGCTTGGGCATTAGCAGAGAACAAAGAAAAAAAGGAAACCGCGCCCTTATTGTGATACGTAAATACGTACTCAAGTCCTTATGGCCATACACTTGCAATGATGTACCTCAAAAAGAAAAAAGAGATATACAAATAATAGTGTAGCAGAGAAGACTGGGCGGGAGGGAGACACTATGGCTTTTTAGCCACTGATAACCACCCCTAATGCCCCCATAGCCCTGCGGCAAGCAATTTCTTCGCCATAAGGGGCCAACAGGGCGGATTGAGAATCTAAACGCTTACAACTGAACCTGCCCGATTGTGGTGTAAATACCCTCCCGCCCGTAAGCAATAGGCCCAACCCTATTTCTAAACAATAACAAGCCCAAAAATGGATAGGCAAGAAAGATACCTAGCACACTCATTGAAAAGATTTACCTATAAAGCACATAGCATGACTTAACCACCTTATGCATTGTTCTGTTACGACACCAAATGTACCTATCGTAATGAATGCTTGTAAAATGTTTTATGCACATTGTTTACGCACTATGTTACAAATATGTATGTTCCTGTTACACCCAATACCAAAACGGAGCCCAAGCAGCCGCTTGGAAGTTTAAACTCCCATCCCCCAGGTGTGACAGACACACCGGACCCCTCCAGGTCCAAGCACCCACGTCCTAGACCAAACCCCGACACCATTCCCTAAAACCTTGACCCCACTTTGCCCTACAGCGAGAACAAGGCTCAACCCCATAACTAAGCCTCCACAACTCTTAGCATCTCCCACCCCAGCCTCCAATACCGACCACCATGAAACTATACACGCACAACGTTAAAGGACTTAACAAGCCCCACAAAAGACGCACATTACTAGAAGATTTGAAACGCAATAAGGCAGACATAGTCTGCATACAAAAAACGCATTTCGTTTCAAACCGCACCCCTACATTTGCCACAAGGGACTACCCGCACCAATTCCATGCAACCCACACCTCCAAATCAAGAGGAGTCTCTATTCTCCTCCATAACTCCCTCACAGTCAAACCTCTCCAAACCAAAATCGATAGCCAGGGACGATTCATTATACTCCATTGCCTGATCAACAACAACCCACTCCTGCTAGTAGGCCTATACAGCCCAAACGACCACCAACACAATTTCCTAAACAGAGTTCTCACAAAACTCCCGGCCGACACCAACGCCCCAGTATTAATATGTGGAGACCTAAACCATACGATGGACTCACGCATAGACTCCACAGTCCCCGACACGTCAAACAGACACCTTATACGCAAATGTAGCAACAAAGCATTTGCAAAATTACTACACAACCATGGACTGTACGACGTCTGGAGAACACTCCACCCAACAGCCAGAGAATACAACTATTATTCACAAGTCCACAAGACTTACTCCAGAATTGACCACATCCTCTCATCAGGAACCCTTTGTCACGGTTCTCGCCACATCAAACAGACGGCTAGACGTGGTCACCCGTGGAGATCCCAACAAGGGACTTGAACCGGGGAACTTCGCAGTCCTGGTCCTGCTTCCTTCCTCTGAGCCACAGCAGCTTTTGTATTCCACATGTCATTCTGGTCCTGTTCATCCTGGCATGTCTATTACTCTGGGGGCTGTACCTTGACTTTGGATGTGCTTCACCTGACCCTGATCAGACATTAGCAGGGTATTTAAACTCCGCCTTGCCCTGTGATCAGGATCATATCTTTGATCCTGTTGTGTGCTTTGTACCAGTGTTCCTGTCTTTGAGCTGCTACTTGTTATTGACCCTGGCTTCTGACTACGTTTACTCTGACCTCTGGCATCCCTTGACTTCGGCTACTCCTCGTTGTTCTTGTCTTCTGGCATCCTTTGACGATCCTGCTGTTTGAGTCCTTGCCTGTCCTGCAACTTGGTACTTCATCCTGCACAGCCCCCGTGCACAGACCCACAGGCCGGGTGAATTCTTACCTGACCACCTTGGCCTGTGGCTATCTGCAAGGGTGAGCAACATATCTGCGCTACAGACTCCCAACCCAGGTAAGACCCTGACACCCTTCTCCAACAAACCGAAGACTGTTCTATAGGAAACAGTGTGGTCACCCATTTTAATGAAACTACAAGATCAATACCAACATAGGGGCAAACCTCCATGGCACCTCAATGATAAGCTCTTGAACGACAACGCATTCGCACAGCAACTCACTCACGGACTACAGGACTATTTCGAACTAAATGACACCCCAGTTTCTGTGGCATCCCAATGGCAGGCTCATAAAGCGGTCATGAGGGGAACGCTAGTTAGCCGAGCATCTTACCTAAAACGCAAGCGAGAAAAGGAGCACATAGACCTCTTGAGGAAACTCCAAGATACAACAAATGCTCACCTTCTGAACCCCTCTGATACACACACTGACACCATTAAACATATAACCAGTCAAATTAACCGCTTGAACCTTGACAAAACAGCTTACATGCTCACCAAACTAAAAATGAAAACGTACACCCAAGGCAACAAAGCGGAGAAACACCTAGCACTGATGCTAAAACAAAAACAAGCAAACTCCAAGATCTCATACCTGATCGCAAAAACAGGGGAAAAACTTCTTAACCCACAATATATTAATACTACCAAAACCTGTACAACCTAAAAAGCGACACAACTGTGCACCAACCTACGGAACACGAAATAGACACCTCCCTCCAACGGACAACACTACCAACGTTTTCAATGACCCAAGCACAAGCCATACAAGATCCAATAACTACACAAGAAATTTTAGAAACAATACAGGCACTCCCTCCAGGAAAATCACCAGGCCCGGATGGCCTAACTAACATATTACAAACAATTCGCATCAATCTTACAGAAATTGTTCACTCACATTCTTAACACGGGAACTATGCCGCAGGAAATGCTGATGGCACATGTTGCCACCCTCCCGAAACCGGGGAAACCACTGGACAGGAGCCAGAACCTCCGCCCTATATCCTTACTGAATACGGACGTGAAGCTCATCGCAAAAATTTTCTCAAACAGACTAGCACCCATCATTCCGACCTTAATTAGAGGGGACCAGATGGGGTTTGTGGGGAGTAGGCAGGGAGCAGATGGCACACGCAAAATCCTAAAAATGCGACACGGACTGCGGGGAGGGAGGGTCCCAACTGTACTACTCTCCTTAGACGCAGAAAAAGCCTTTGACAGGCTCCATTGGCCCTTCCTCCTCGCGGTCCTCTGAAAATTTGATTTCCCGCCCCAATTCATATAAATAGTCACAGCGCTATACTCAGCCCCAACAGCTCGGGTAGTAAAGGGGGGATTCATATCCAAACCATTCTCTATTTCAAATGGCTCTAGACAGGGCTGCCCACTCTCCCCCCTACTCTACATACTAGCATTAGAACCCCTAACACAACTAATAAGAGACGACCCAAATATCCACGGAGTCACACTCAAGGGTCAAGAATACAAATTATCCCTATTTGCCGACGACATCCTTCTCACATTAGTACAAACCCCATATATCCCTCCCGAATTTCCACCAACTCCTCACCCAATACAGCCGCTGCTCCTTTTACAAATTAAATATCGCAAAAACCCAACGTTCCAGTATAAGACATGGCGCAATTAAAAACCAACTTCACATATGACTGGAGGCATGATCACATAAAATTTCTTGGAGTAAACTTCACACCCACACCTAACACGCTATTTAAAGCAAATTATATCAAGCTGCTTGGTGAAATCAGAACACTTCTGCAGAGCTGGAAGGGGAGATTCATCTCCTGGGGAGGCAGAATAGCTTCCGTGAAAATGGTTGATTTACCTAAAATCCAATATCTATTCAGAACATTACCGATTCAACTCCCGCACAAATATATCCAGGACCTGCAAAACCTTCTACATGACTATATCTGGGAGGACAAGAAGCCTCGAGTGGCAAAGACAACAATGTACCGAACATTCACCAAAGGCGGGATGGATCTGCCAGATATAATGGGATACTACAGAGCAACCCACATAGCATCTTTACTAGCATCACAGCAACAGCATGAACCAATGGCATGGACTGAGATGGAAAAGAATTATGCGAATGGTCTATCCATCTCAGCATTAGCCTGGCTGCCTAAAACCCAAAGACCAAAACTCGCTGAAATGCTGCCCACAACCAGGCTCACCATCTCAATGTGGGACAACTACCGGAAACGTATGGGAAACAATGTCCTATTATCCCCTGCCTTCCCACTGAAATTGATGAAACTCCTCATACCGGACTTTAACTACAAACTTTGGCATAGACACGGCATAAAACGTTCTCACAGCTACTACAAGGCTCCCACCTGATGCCATTCCCAGACCCAGCTCGAATACACGCTACCCACAGTTATGTTTTCATATAGACAACTACATTCCTGGCATGCCCTGCAACCGAAACAGACGCTCACTCATGACACAGACCCAAGCTGGCATACTATTGAACAAATCTGCACAACAGCCAAGCCAGCCAAAAAACTTATCTCAATCACCTACACATCAGAAAACCTTCAACCCCATCAGAACCCCCCCTCTTTCATAACTGCATGGGAAAAAGACATTGGACACCAACTCTCCAAAGAACAGTGGCACACTATCTTCAAGCACACAAACAGCTCACTCTATGCATGGCCCACTTGGAATTAACCCGCAAAATCTTATACAGATGGTACTTCGTCCCCACACGCCTTAAACACAGCTTCCCCGCCACATCAGATATCTGCTGGAGATGCCAGAGAGACAGGGGCACCATGCTTCATATATGGTGGCAGTGTACGGAGCTTCATCAATTCTGGCAACAGACTGCGAATCTAATCACTAAGTGCACGGGGACTCAGCTACCATTCAAATCTGAAGTATTCCGTCTCCTCCTGTTACCAAAGGCAACGCACAAGCACCAGACAAACCTCACCTACCATATCATCATATCCGCTCTCACTAGCATTAGTTGGAAATGGAAGCAAACCAAAAAAATATAAAAGTACATCATTCAGTGCTTATAAAATGATTACGGTCCAATGGCAGCTCAATCACCAAGTACATAGTCTTTCTTTTCCAGTTAAAAGCTGGATAAAACATGGGGTAGGTGCAGAGAGTATGTATATAGAAAGATACACAAAATAAAAGCCACAATAGTGTACACCATTATTATGGTGTGCAAGAAACAATAAAAAGATAAAAACCTACTCATATGCTTTAGAGCAAAGTACAGTTTTCTAAATCAAATACACTTAGGTGGCATTATCTCCATAGTAACAAAGTAAAAAATAAATGCGTATCAATAACAGATTTAACACGTTTCACCTAAACATAGGCTTTCTCAAAAGTGTTTCAACTACCTAAGCGTATTGGATTCTTTGGTTTCTTTCTGTATACATACCTATGCAGGCATACTGACTACACGTATATCCTTGAGAGGAGATACCAATTCACACGCTAATTTTGGAGCAAATCTTAGGGCTCCAATACATGTGAGTGCACATTTTATATTTATACCTACCACTGCTACAAAGCTCAATATACTAAACTACAATTTTCATCCGTTTTATTTTTATGAAGATACCTTCTTCAACTACAACCACGTGAAAAATCTGTACTGCACTATATCCTTAGGCAGGGATCATTCTGCCCGGGTGCATAAGTTGGAGCAGCATTGAAGCTACATAAAAGTGTGAGTGTACATTTTTATCTTATTTATAGCAACAACAGTTTTAATGTACTACACTATTGTTTTTTTCCTGTTCTTTTTCCTTGTCGTTGAATATATCCAAATAATAACTATTTAAGCGCGTAACCTTTTAACCTATTTAAAATCATTTCTCTAACAAGATTTAATCAGGACCATAAGTTAGTTGACATGTTTGCCTAAGTAAATTGAATTTCTGAAATAAGGACTGTAATAAAGAGTGATTGGATGAAGTAGCAAATGAAAGTGTTTATAATGATGTTTGGAATTGTGATAAAAGGTGGTAATGAGGGTAGTGAAGGAGGCTTAGTAAGCAAATTAGACATATGTAAGAACATAAATGAACATACAGTTATACACATCTGCTCTAAAGCACAATGCTACAACATGACTTATGTAAGAGACACAAAGGGGTTATTTGACCATTTCTTTTACATCTCACCTGGAATGATTTTGAGATATGGCCTGTTTTCTAACAGAGAGCATTTTAGGATGCATTGTTGTGGGTAACACATGTTAAATACATTTCTAAAACAACATTTACTCTATTAAATTCACTTAATTTCATCACACTGCCCTGCGTCAATAGAAGAGATAGCATTTGATGAAATCTACATTTTAAAGTCTACAGAAACACTGCCCATTCTTGATCGCTCCTATTCTATTTTATTGTTAGTCTTTATATAGCTTTTCACAATTATTAAGGGAGATGAGAGTGAGAGGTGAAAAATTACCTGCTTAAACAATCTTAAAATCTATGAGGGTATTAGGTAGGGGACTATTCATTGTTAGAGTGTCTTCCCCAGAGATATTCACTGGTCTAAGGTCTAAAACAGCGATGTTACCACTGTTCTAACCAAACTGCCTTCCAGAAAAACGTCCCTAGTTGCTCTGTCACTATAGTTACTGTTCATTTCTATCGCTCCCACAACCCTCAGTGATAGTTAGGGGCTACTTACCTCTATTCATGTTGTGCCTGTCCCACAGAGTCTTTATTCATGGTGCTGCCATCTTAGCTTTTCCAAGATGGTAGTTGCTGAAAATTTCCTCCTCTGCCCTTCCTAATGCCTTTGTGTCAAATCTCAGAATACCTGGTGAGGACTTCCAGGGGTTTACAGCAATGTGTTAACTTTTAGGATCATGCAAGAGTCATCAAAGAGAATTGACTGTTCAGGAACTCCCTCAGCAGCCCGCAGCAGCATGGAGGGAGGCAGGAGAGGACCCGGGGAGCTCTAGCCAGCAGCAATGCCGGGTTCCTCTTGCGAGATCTGAGTGTTGCCGCGGCAACGCTCCGATCTCGCGAGAGTGAACTCTAGCCCCGCGGGCTAGAGTTTACTCTCCACTGGACCACCAGGGATGGCACATTGCAGCAAGGATCCCCCCTCCCTATATAAGGTAAGAAAGGAGGGGGGGTATTTACTAATCTGCCCCCACCTCCTCCCCAAACAAACAGCACACAAACAGCACCCTCACACATACAGCACACAAACAGCACCTACACACATACAGCACACAAACAGCACCCACACAGCACACAAATGGCACCTTCACACATACAGCACCCACACACCGTACACTAACAGCACCCTTACAAACACACACACAGCAACCTTACAAACACACAGCACCCAGCCCCTCACACACAGAGCATACAAGAAGCACCCTCACACACAAACAGCACCCTCAAACACACACACACACACATCACACAAACAGCACCCTCACACAGCACACTAACATGACCCTAACACACACAGCACACTACCAGCACCCTCACACACAGCACACTAACAGCACCCTCACACACACAGCACCCTCACACACACAAACAGCGCACTCACACAGCACACTAACAGGACCCTAACAAACACACTCACACACAGTACACAGCACCCTCACACACAGCACACACAAACCACACATCACACTAACAGCACCCTCACACACACAGCACACTAACAGGACCCTAACAAACACACACACACTACCAGCACCCTCACAAACACACACACACACACACACAACCCTCACCCACATAGCACACTATCAGCACCCTCCCATCACACTAACAGCACCCTTACACACACACACACCCCGCAGTGTATGTATGTGTGTGTGTGTGTGTGTATATATATATGTATATATATATATACACACACACACACACACACACACACACACACACACACATACATACATACATACATATACACGCGGTGTGTATTTGTGCTGTAGGGTGCACACCCTAATGCAATAGGCTGCACACATCTATGCTAATACTATAAAGTTCCTTTAAACTTATTCAGTGGTGATGCAAAGTACTGACCTATAAATTGTTCAACTTTTTACAATTTCTAATGCAGAAGTGAGGCACCGGTGTATAGCGGATGCCACTGAGACCAATATCTCTTCCAAAAGTCACAACTTTCCTTTGATTTCCTGTCCCCATTTGTCTTTTATTTGATTTATTGCCTTTTATCGTGCCACAAATTACAGCTTAAACATTTAATTTTGGGTGGAAAAAAAAGATACTTTGAATACTTTACAATATACATTTTTCCTTTAGTGTCAAGACTTCTCCATACAAATTCAAATACAATAACAAATTAAAGATTAAAAACAGGATATTTATTTTCAATGTCAATCAATTTAAATAAATCTCTATCTGTAAGAATTTTTGCTCAGAAAGCCTGGCTTATAACATATGTCTGGGTATTTACATTACTGTGATGCTTAGACAAAATACAATCTCTTACTGCCATGCAGCGTACCCAGCATTTCTAAAACAGAGAGATGATGATGTCCCAGAATACATACCAGTATAAACATGCTCTTAACGGAGTACTATTTTTAGACAGGTTGTCTCTATGGATTGGAAACACTTGCATGATGTTTGTGCCAGTGATGTTTTTAAAGCAGCATTGCCATCTTGTAAATCATTCATCCTGTATTTAAAATAGTGGTATGGAATTATCTCAGGGCTAATCACTCCTGAAGAGCATATTGGTTTTCGGTCACATTAATGTAACATTATTAGTATCAGAACCATTACACTTAAAGCAGTGGTTTGGGGTATAGTGATTGTTCCTACAGTCTCTGCTCTGTAAACACTGCATTTTCAGTGAAAAAGCAGTGCTTACATTGCTCACTAAGGAGTTGCTTCCTATTACTCTCCTGCAATCATTGCAGGGCTAACATTCGGTGCCATCATGTTCAGCATGAAGACACTGAATACTCACCATAGAGATTTATTAAATAAAGCATCTATATGGGAAAAGGTGGATTGGCTCATTGGAGCAATTGCGCATGCACAGTAAAGCCGCAATGCTTCTCTATGGAGAAGCAGTGAATTGCCTGAGATTATCTCACCACTAATGGTCTCAGCCAGGGGTGAAGTGGAGGCCACAGCAAGATCAATGTGGCGTGGGATTAACGTAGTGCATCACTTTGTTTTTTTTAGTGAGGTAGAAGAGACTAAATCTGAAACATTAGGAGAATAGTTTAGTGTAAGAAATGTAATTGTGGGGCAAGGCTTGACTGGCAGGCAAGTGGTCACACTGCCTGAGCTCCTGGAGATTTCTCACAATATAGTCTCTTATGCCAATTTTCTGACTCAGCTGATTTATTGTGACCCTGGGATTACTAGTCTTGGCACCACTTTCTCTGATCAGCATCTTACTGGGACAAACCTACGGCCTAATTGCGGCCTAACTAGCAACGTGGGAGTAAGCCGATCCCTCTACCCACAATCTACCAAAGAACGTCTATAAGCTACGTAACTACCTCTGTGCACACCGTAAATTTGACAGGGCTCATTGTCGGCACCTGACATGGCAACGGAGCACCAATCTGTGGAGCCTCGGTGGGGTCTATAGACAGCATGTGACAGCATCTGCGAGGCCTTCTGGGAGCAGTTATGGCTCCGTGCAGAAACCGCGGCACCCCCTATCTCGTGGAACTCACACAACGTGAAGGCAGCCAAAACCACTCCTGATTATCTCTCGCTGGAGAGTCAGAGAGGCCCTCGAAGGGACACCCTTGTCTGCGGCGACATCCATCTGGTAATCCTGGGAGGCGGAGTGCCGGTAGATGGGAACTCCTGCATAGATGATGCTTACACGTCCGAAAGAGCAGTGCCGTTCCTCATCCTAGTCCAACACTCTGACCTTGCAGGGGACTGCTCCAGGGCAACCCTGTCTTACTGCAAGATCTGACTGGGGCACACCTCGCCTATCCTACAGGAGCCCTTGGATGCGGCTCCCCGCACATCTAGACACACTCACAATGCAGGCCTCAAGAAGAGGTATTTGCTATGGGAATAGCCGAATCTAGAGTTACAAACTTGAGCAACAGTATGTGACCCTTCCCCCCAGACATGGTTTTTCATATCTATGATATGCCATACCTCTATCGTTCTCCTTATGACCCACATTCTTTAGTGCCAGTGTACAACCCTGGTGTTTATGCTTTGCTATATATATTTTACTCTTAGCAATCGGTGCATAGGTTTTGTTTTATATCAGTGCACTCCTTATGCTTATGAATTCAAAGGTGCATAATTCATGAATGTATAATTACTGTAAATAAGTGTATATGGAATTTTCATCTGTTTTATTTTACTAATAAGTTATTCAAAACATTATTATCTCTACACTGTGCATTAGTTAATAAATACAACACTTGTATTGCTAAGTTCCCCAGTAGTAGTTCATGGAAAGATTTATTGGGAAAGTAAACATTAGAACGATCAGATCTTATGAGTCAAAGCACATTCAGCTATATTCATACAGTTGAAACTCATTCATAGCAGCTACAGGGTACAATTAAAAAATGCTTGTATAAGATAAAATACAATTACTATAAAAGTAAAGATCAAGCCATAAACAGAAAATCATCTCCATGGTTAACAGAATACACAGCAACTGTTATACAAGACAAATTAATTTCCTGGGAAGGGAAATTGTAATGTCCCAACAACCTAGAGTTCATAAGACAAATTGGTGTGCATTATAAATAGAATATTTTCTAAAGCTCTTTTTAAATGGTTACTCTAAGCATCTGAACCACTGCAGATCTGTTTGTATTTTGGTGGTTTTAGAGGAAAAGCCTGTGTGCTTTCTCCCTGGTTGGTATCAAACATTTTATAAGCATAACGATGAGTGGCACTCGTTAAAAAATCCATCCATAGTGCTTCCAGATCAAGGTGGGCCATTCACAACACATCTATAATCATGAAGAAAGTAGGAATGGGCACATATAGATGGTGTTTAGACATATTTTGTTGGAAAACCATACAACGTTTCGGCTCCCACAGGAGCATTTCTCAAGCTAACACAAACGCAGAGTGAACTGTTTCAAGAGAAACCACAAATGCAAAAATAAGATATTGAAAAAGATATAGCCTAGACCAGGAACACAACTGGAAACCCCCTTCTGCCTTCTGCCAAGCACAGTCATGTGACCTTAGGTCTAATCATGTGACCCTGACTGTGGCTATATCTTTTTGGCTTTTGGTATTTCCATTGTAAACAACCGTCTTTTTGCCCCCCTTACATGCAGACCTAGGTTTGTTTTGATGGACATTTGCTGTGTAATTGCTGAAATAAAAAGTACTACCAATTGGACCTGATACTATGACAATATGGGAAATATTGATTGCTTTCTATATTTTTGAATAAATAAAGGAGCATTGTATTATATTTAGATTTTTTTCATTATATTCGCATGTTTTATACGATATTTGTGTATGTAATTTATGTATTTCAAGTTGTGTAACGTCATAATAATGTGATTACTGTTTTGTACATGCATCCGTTTTTTGTACACAACACCTTAATTTAATACCACTTCTACATTATACAAGGCAACCTCATTGAAAAGTTTCCTGAATATTTCTAAATTATAATATTGCCTTTTTCTGCCACCATGAATGTTTTTCAGTCACAATGTTTTAGTCACTTTGCAAGATTATTGTGGAATTCTAGTTGATGTAGGTTCCACGTACAAGCTCAACTGCGTCTCACTGCGAAGTATGCTACCTGCAGCTCACAGTACAGAGCTCTGTGCTACCTGATCCACCGTGGACTGAGGAAAATCACCCTCCAGCTGAAAAATGGCAATTCATCACTTTAAATGTATGTATAGCAATATATGTGTTTTCCTGACACTATAGGATAAATAGGTCCCCTCCCTCCCTCACGCCCCCCCACCCCCCCTTCCATCCCCCCCGAGTGCTGGGTCAGGCTCTGCCGATGTTTTCATAATGTGCATTTGTAGCAATGGCCGCGCGCGCATTCAAGCCCCCAATAGGAAAGCATTATTCAATGCTTTCCTACGGGAAAATCTTACGCTGAGCGAGAGGATGTCCAGCGTCAGATAATGGACCAAAAGTCAGTTTGGATTCCGGAAGCGCCCTCAGTGGCAGTCTGGTAAACAGCCACTGAGGGCAGACTTACAGCTATTGCACTAAGTGCAATAGGGACACAACACCCAGACATATATTTGCGTTTGTCTGAAAGTATGATTCTCTATACATGAGTGGTTGTTGGGGGTTCCCAGCCTTTGGGTTTCTAATTCTAATGTCAGTCCTGTCCATGTGTCATGTAAGGGATTAAAACCACAGGTATATCAGACATAGAAACATAGAATGTGACGGCAGATAAGAACCATTCGGCCAATCTAATCTGTCCAATTTTCTAAATACTTTCATTAGTCTAATTTCTAGGATAGCCTTATGCCTATCTCATGCATGCTTAAACTCCATCACTGAGTTAACCTCTACCACTTCAACCAGAAGGCTATTCCATGCATCCACTACCCTCTCAGTAAAGTAACACTTCCTAATATTATTTTTAAATCTTTTCCCCTTTAATTTAAGACTATGTCCTCTTTTTGTGGTAGTTTTTCTTATTTTAAATATACTCTCCTCCTTTACTGTGTTGATTACCATTATATATTTAAATGTTTTCATAATTTAGAAATGTTATTCCTTAAAGTGATACTATAGGCACCCAAACCACTTCATCTCATTGAAGTGGTTTGGGTGCACTGTCCCTATCCCGGTAACACTGCGAATGAAAACACTGTAGTTTAATTCTGCTAGCTGTCTACCAGATAGCCATTAGAGACGTTTCCTGCTGTTTCATGGAGTTTAACTCTGTGAAACAACAATGGACATCCTCACGCTTTGCATGATTTTATGCTTTCCCATGTGGAAGGCCTAATGCGCACAGTGTGCGTCGCGCATCTGTATTAGTCCCCCTCACAATGATTTTGTAGAAGGAGGAGGCAGAGACGGAGCCAACGCCGAAGGATTACGGTGCTGTAATTGTGTATGTGTTTTACAGGTTTTTTTTTCATTGCCACGGGGGCAAAGCGACACTATAGTGTTAGGAATGCAAAGTTGTATTCCTAACACTATAGTGTCCCTTTAAAGGGACACACTCAGCTCAATAATGGTTGATGTCTGTTGTAGTTGTGAGAGTGTTAGCAGGCTATTGGTGCAACCTTTTTTGAGTATTTATACACTAAGTAAGGGATCCCTAGGTGTCTGTGGCCCATGGCTTGCACATTAACCAATCAATTCACATTACACATTAACCAATCAATTCACATTACACATTGACCTAATCCATACAGCCCAACCATGCAGGAATTTGATATTACAAGTGGTTGTAGTGGTTATAAAATTTAGATTTCCCCTCTAAATGCAATAGTTTTTTCTTTGACTAATGAGCAATATATACTGTACCTATGGTTTTATATATGTGCATAACATCACTGTAAGAACAGAAGCTAAAAAATTGTAAGACATAACACAATGGGGAAATGTTACCATCTCAACTGGAAAAAAAAAATACTAATTAAAAGATTGTTCTTATGGGAATATTCAAAACAAAACAATAGTATGGCACCTTTCTGAAGGGAATGTGACCTGCTAATTTTGAATAATAATGTCAAAACCTGACACTATAAAAAACAAAACAAACAGAAAACATTTGATTCTCCATGAATTTACTAACAGTCTTCCACCCAGTATAATTTGTATTTATATTCAGGGCCGGTGCAAGGATTTTTGCCGCCTTAGACAAACAAAAATTTGCCGCCCCCCATATACGCTACTCCATAACAATGCCCCACCCATATGATCTGCCATATGAGCCAGCGCCTGTGCTGCAAACAGTGTGCGTTTACATTAAAAAGCCTGCAGGTTATATACACCAGAACCACTACATTAAGCTGTAGTGGTTCTGGTTACTATAATGTCCCTTTAATGTGAGTTAATTAGAAATTAGTGCCACTAATATTATATTGGACTTACCACCAGATGAGGACAAGAGGATAATGATGGGCTCAGGCTGCAGTCTGGCTCCATTGGTCTGGTGTTAAAACAGGCTCTCTGGAGGCAATGCTCACAAAAATCAATGATCAGGAAGAAGCTCCTTTTTTTGGGGCCCCTTACACAGCTCAAGATCTGGGCCCCCAGGGCCTGACCGTGAGTATGCCTACAAGGCCCACCCATAAGTTCGCTCACAGGGAGTGGAGTGTATGTGTGTAAGGCATGTGTTATATATTACTGTAGATGATGTGTGTGTTCTTGTGGAATGTAGTGTATAGGGATACCAGTTTGTGTAAGGGATGTAGTGTGTGTATTGGGGATGCAGTGTGTGTGTGTGTGTGTGTGTGTAAGAGATGCATTGTATGCTTCTGTGTATGTGTGCAAGGTTGCATTGTGTGTGTGTTTGTGAGGTATGCATTGTGTGTAATGGATGCATTGTGTTTCTGTGCGTGTAAGGGAAGCATGGTGTGTTTCTGTGAGTGTAGAATGCATCGTATGTTTGTGTGTGTTTGTGTGTCCTCTGCCCCTTAATGCTCACCATGACCTGTAGTGCTCTACCCTGCCCCCCGTTCCCATAGTGCTCTCCTCCATATCCCTTAGTAGTCTCCCCCCCCATAGTGATTTCTACTCCCCCCTACCATCTGTCCCTTAATGGTCTCTCCTACACCCCCATCTGTCCCTAGTGTTCTCTCCTCCCCCATCTGTCCCTTGTGTTCTCTCCTCCCCCATCTGTCCTTAGTGTTCTCCTCCCCCCATCTGTCCCTTAGTGTTCTCTCCTCCCCCATCTGTCCTTAGTGTTCTCTCCTCCCCCCATCTGTCCCTAGTGTTTCCTCCCCATCTGTCCCTTAGTGTTCTTCTCCTCCCCCCATCTGTCCTTAGTGTTTCTCCTCCCCCATCTGTCCCTTAGTGGTTCCATCTGTCCTCTCTCCTCCCCTCCCTGTCCCTTAGTGGTCCCTCCTCCCCACTTCATCTGTCCTTAGTGTCTCCTCCCCCACCGATCTGTCCCTTAGTGGTCTTCCTCTCTCCCCCCCCATTTGTCCCTTAGTGGTCTCTCCCCTCCCACCCCCACCAGTGTCTCCTACCTATTTGTTGTGGCTGGGTAGCACGGACCACGGTAGAGAAGCTTCAGTTTCCTGTACCCAGCCGAACTGACAGGAAGTGCTCACTGAGAGAGCACTTCCTTTCAGACCGGCCGGGTACAGGAAACAGCTGTACTGCGGTCCACGCCAACCGGTCACGCTACGTTGTGCGCTTCCCTCCTGCCGGATCACTCAAATCTTGCGCCTCCCCGGGCCGGTGCACTCTAGGCGACTGCCTAAGTCGCATATAGGACGCGCCGGCCCTGTTTATATTGGTATATGTATGTATACTGATGCCTTAAAAACTGTTCTCAAAACTGTAGCTAACCTCAAACTGTACCGAGCATTTTATTGAAAGAAAAAGGTCACTGAATGAAAATCATGCACAAATTCTGAGACGGCTTTATAGTAGATTATATTATTAAAGACACACACGTCCATACTTTCCAACATCTATAGCAGTAATCACTTCCAGTGGAGGTTAACACAGCTTTTGACACACAGTTGCTTGTAAAATGTTGCATTATCACATCATTCAAGTAATGTAGGATGTACCTTTCAAGTGTTCTTCTTGAGGTAGTCATTTTTTTTTTTTTTAAATCTTTATTTTTGTAGTGACAGCATGGATTACAATGTGGCATTGCATTTAATGCAGTAATGTTACATTCCAGCCAGGGGGCAGGGAAGCAATTGCCCCCCAGGCCGCCCTAAATTCTGCAGGGCCGGCCCTTTAAATGCTGCAGCCGCCTGAGTGCTCTGTTAAGAGCCTCAGGCGGCTGCGGACGCTCCTCTCCTCCTTTGCCCTCCCCTGTAGCGTGGCCGAGCTGCTCTGCTGTCCGCGGTGCCTGGCCGGACTGATAGGAAGGAGTGTGCACTTCCTGTCAGTCCAACCGGTTACAGGAAACAGAAACTCCGCGCGGAACAGGAGTTTCTGTTTCCTGTAACCGGTCGGACTGACAGGAAGTGCCCACTCCTTCCTATCTGTCCCGCCGGGCACCGCGGACAGCAGAGCAGCTCGGCCACGCTACAGGGGAGGGGAGGAGAGGTGAAGGGGGGTGGAAGGAGAGGTGAAGGGGGGGAAAGGAGAGGTGAAAGAGGGAGGAGAAGGGTGGAGGAGAGGTGAAGGAGAGGTGAAGAGGGGAGGAGAGGTGAAGGGGGAGGAAGGAGAGGTGAAGAGGGGAGGAGAGGAAGAGGGGGGCAGGAGAGGTGAAGGGGGGAAGGAGAGGTGAAGAGGGAAGAGGGGAGGAGAGGTGAAGGGGGGAAGGAGGAAGAGGGGAGGAGAGGTGAGGGGGAAGGAGAGGAAGGGGGAAGGAGAGAGGAAGGAGAGGTGAAGGGGGGAGGAAGGAGAGGTGAAGGGGGGAGGAAGGAGAGGTGAAGGGGGGAGGAAGGAGAGGTGAAGAGGGGAGGAAGGAGAGGTAAAGAGGGGAGGAAGGAGAGGTAAAGAGGGGAGGAGAGGTGTGCATACACACAGAAACACAATGCATCTCTAACACACACTCAATGCACACACCTTGCATCCCTTATGCATACAAACACAGATTCACGCAATGCATCCCTTACACACAACCAGAAACACACAATACATCCCTTATACACTGCTTCCACTACACACAAACACACTGCACCACCTGTACAAACTGGTATCCCAATACACTACATACCATAAGCACACATATTAGATCCTCTACAATAACACATCCCCTACACACTCCACTCCCTGTGAGCGAACTCATGGGTGGGTGGAACATATAAGTGGACTTATGAGTGGGCCTTGTTGGCATACTCACCGTCAGGCCCTGGGGCCCAGAACTTGAGCTGTGTAAAGGGACCCCAAAAAAATTGAGCTGCTTCCAATTCTCCCAGAACATTGAATTTTGTGACCACAGTTGCAAACAGCCTCCAGAGATCCTGTTCTACACCAGACCAGTGGAGCCAAACTGAAGCCCATCATCATCCTCATCTTGTTGTAAGTAGGCAATCTAGTATATTATTAGTGACACTAATCTATAATTTACCTCACATTAAAGGGACACTATAGTCCCCAGAACGACTGCAGCTTAATGAAGTGGTTCTGGTGTCTATAGCCGGTCCCTGCAGGCTTTTTAATGTAAACACACACTGTGGGCAGCACTGGAGTTAGTTCGTATGGCAGCTCATATAGGTGGGGCATTGTCATGTCACATGGGGGCGGCAAATACAGCTGTTCCCCATGCAGCCACAGGTGCCGCTGTGCTGGGAGATTGTGATTACTCTTCACTTCCTCCCAGCCTACAGAGCAGCGCATGGGAGAGAGAGAGGAGGAGGCATGATTTAATCTTACAACAAATCCAGTAAGCAAATCTTTATAAATTTGGGGGTTCAGCTCTGTTTCCACAGTTTATTGGTGTTTACTCTGATGTCTGTATTAATATTGAGGGGTTTCTAAGTAATAACATCAGTGTGTGTCAGCAGGGCCAGCCGTTGGGGTGTGCACGCTGTGCGGTCACGCAGAGTGCCATCACAATAGAGGCGCCCCGCGGACAACACAGCTCACAAGTTGGGGACACCAGCAGTGGCGTACACATGACCCATGGGGCCCCGGTGCAAAAATTGATCTGTGGGCCCCCCCGCGCGCTTACTCGGCGTGGGTCGGGGTCGCAACACATGGTGGTGGACACCTGGTCGCAGGGCTGCGACCCCACGACCGCGGTATGCACACACACTTAAAGGACCACTACAGACACCCAGATCACATCAGCCCAATGAAGTGGTCTGGGTGCCAGGTCCCTCTAGTTTTAACCCTGCAGTTGAAAACATAGCAGTTTCAGAGAAACGGCTATGTTTCACTGAGGGTTAATCCAGCCTCTGGTGGCTGTCTCATTGACAGCTGCTAGACGAGCTTCCGCGATTCTCACTGTGAAAATCACAGTGAGAAGACACTGAACGTCCATAGGAAAGCATTGAGTAATGCTTTCCTATGGGCGGTTTAAATGCGCGCGCCCCTCTTGCTGCGCATGTGCATTTCGGAGCTGAGTGGCGGACACTGGGGAGTCCGACGCTGGAGAAAGGCAAATGCTGAAGACACACACACACACTCTCACGAACAGACGCATACACACTAGCTAACAGATGCACACACATTTACTGACAGAGACACACTCAGCGACAGACATACATACACACTCACTTACAAAACATACACTTTCACTGACAAACACACACTCACTAACAGACATCAAACACACTCAGTAACAGACACACACAGTAACACACTCACTAGCAGACACACACCCAATAACAGACACATTCACTGACACACACACTAACACAAAAACACTGACACACACACACACTAACACACACATTCACTAACACACGCTAACACACACATACACTAACACACACACTCTCTAACACACACATACACTCACACTAGCACACACACACTCTAACACACACATACACTCACACTAGCACACACACACTCTAACACACACATACACTCACACTAGCACACACAAACAAACACATTTTTTTTTTCAAATTTAATCCCCCCAGCCTCCTTACCTTTTGGAGTGCTGGGGGGATTCCCTGGGGTCCAGTGGTGCTGCTGCTGTTACCAGGCAGGTGGCCGGTCAGGCAGGCGGGCGCGCGAGGGAGCACTCAGTGCTTCCTCTTCAGCTCCCTTGCGTGCCGCGTAGGGATGCCGGCGCCGGAAGATGACGTCATCTTCCGGCTCCGGTATCAGTGCGGTGCGCGAGGGAGCTGAAGAGCACTGAGTGCTCCCTCGCGCGCCCACCTGCCTGGTGACAGCAGGGCCAGCCGGCTCCTGGGCCCCCCAGGGGAAGAGGCTGGCCCTGTGGCTACATACCGGGTCGCAGGGGCGGCCGGGCCCCCTGGTGGGCCGGGCCCGGTCGCAGCCGCGACCCCTGCGACCCTGGTATGTACGCCACTGGACACCAGCCTATTCAGTTTAAACGATTCGCTGGTGGTCCACTGGTGCGCACCAGCAGTAGGTACAGTCAGATTATAGCCTCTCCCTCATGGTTCCGACGCTCAGTTAGTGAGTCAGAGCACAGGCTCAGAGATTCTCAGCCTGCGCTCTGACAACATTGAAAGTCAGAGCCGTGAAGGAGCGGGTATGGCAGAGAGCTACTGATTAGCATAACATCAATATCCGTTATAAAACCAGGAAAAGGTGGGCACTATTGCACTGATTTGGTGGTGCAATGGGCCACTTGACTGGTTTTGCCCCCCAGGCCTAAGGCTGCCAGCCCTCCCCTGATTCCAGCACAAGTGTTCGTATAGAAGAAATATACATTTCAGTCATTATTCAGTCTTTCATGTTAGAGAGTGTCTGGAAAGACTTGCGTTGGATGGTAAAGTGTAGAGTGTGCCTTAGAGTCCTCAGTCGAGTACATACTGTCTAATACTTTTTGTTTTATAGAACATAAATAATACAAAATAACATATAAAGTTAAGAAAGTGAAAGAAGAAGTGAAACCTTAGTATAAGAGAAAATAGTTTTGGCACTGTGAATATTATTATTATTATGATATTTATATAGCGCCATCAAATTCCGCAGCGCTTTACAAAGGGTGGACGAACAGACATGTAGTTGTAATCAGACAAGTTGTACACACAGGAACAGAGGGTTGAGGGCCCTGCTCAATGAGCTTACATGCTAGAGTGAGTGGGGTAAAATGACACAAAAAGGTAAGGATAGTATTAGACTAGTGACAGTTGCAGAAGAGGAATCAGTCAGGAGCTATTAACAGTTTAATTGATACGCTTTTATGAAGAAGTCTTCAGCAGATTGTAAGGGCCTAGATTGGACATACTTGTGTATAAGGGAGGACAGATACGTGGGAGCAGCATTATGTAGAGATTTGAAAGCAAGAACCAGAATTTTAAATTGAGCTCTATATTTTATAGGAAGTCAATGTAGGGACTGACAGAAGTGTGAGTCATGGGAGGTGCGGGCAGATAGTTAAATGAGCCTCGCTGCCGCATTCATTATGGACTGTAACGGCGCAAGTTGGGAGCACGTAAGACCACGGAGAAGCAGATTACAGCAGTCAAGGCGAGAAAGGACAGTGGAATGGACCAACACCTTAGTCGCATCTGGCGTTAAGTAGGGGCGAATGCGTGCAATGTTTTTGCGATGAAAATGACAGGATTTGGCGATAGATTGAACATGAGGCTTGAAGGAGAGGTCGGAGTCAAAGAGAACACCTAGGCAGCGAGCCTGCGTGGTGGAGCTGATGGTAGCACCGTTGACTTGGAGGGAGACAGACACAGGAGTAACAACACTTGAGGGAGGAAAGACCAGAATTTCAGTTTTGGTCAAGTTTAGTATAAGGAAGTGGGCAGCTATCCAGTTAGAAATAGCAGAGAGGCAGTCAGATACACTAGTCAAGAGGGACGGGGAGAGATCAGGAGAGGACAGGTAGATTTGCATGTCATATGCATAGAAATTATATTGGAAGCCAAAGGAGCTAATGAGTTTACCAAGGGAGGCAGTATAGATGGAGAACAGAGAGGAGTTGGGGAGAAGAAGCAGAGCCAGAGAAAGAAACACTGAAAGAGCACTGGGAGAGGTAGGAGGAGCACCAGGAGAGAGCAATATCTTGTAGACCAATACTGCGGAGGATGAGAAGAAGCTGTTGATGATCAACAGTGTCAAAAGTCGCAGACAGGTCAAGGAGAATTAGGATAGAGTAGTGACCACAAGATTTTGCAGCGAGTAGATCATTGGATACTTTGGTCAGTGCCATTTCCACAGAGTGCTTAGCGCGGAAACCAGACTGAAGCAGGTCTAGCAGAGAGTTGGACTCGAGGAAGTCTGTCAATCTCGCATACACAATTTTTTCAAGGATTTTGGATGCAAAAGGCAGTAGCGAGATAGGACGATAGTTGGATGGGGAGTTAGGGTCAAGATTGGGCTTCTTTAGAATTGGGGTTACAGTTGCATGTTTGAAGGGCAATGGAAATATACCAGAGGAGAGAGAGAGATTGAGAATTTTAGTGAGAGGTGGAGAAAGAGAAGAAGACAGAGTACAGATGAGATGCAAGGGAATTGGATCTAGGGAGCAGGTGGTGGGGCGGGAGGACTGGAGCAGAGCAGAAACCTCTTCCAATGTAGTGGGTGCGAATGAACATAGAACAGCAGAGGGAGTGAAGTTAGGGGAAATATTGTAAGGGAAGAAGAAAGATGAGAGATCTCTTCTCTGATTGTAGAAATCTTGTCAGTGAAGTGAGTTGCAAAGTCTGAGGCAGTCAAGCTAGTAGGTGGAGGCGGAACAGCAGGGCGAAGAAGAGAGTTAAATGTGTGAAATGGTCGTTTGGGTTCGCAGGAGAGTGTGGTTATGAGGGTATTGAAGTAATTAACTTTTGCTGAGGAAATAGCCAAGCTGTATGAGCTCAGCATAAATTTATAGTGGAGAAAGTCAGATGCACAGTGAGACTTTCTTCAACAGCGTTCAGCAGTTATGGAGCATTTTTGGAGGTATCAAGTGAGCTTGGTGTGCCAGGGTTGTTGTTGGGGGCGCCTGCGGCGTTTAAATGTACAAGGTGCCATGATGTCTAGTTGAGAGGAGAAGGTGGAATTGTAGAAGGAGGTTGCAGAACTAGGACAGATGAGGTTTGAGAAAGGAGGTAAAAGGAGAGTTTGGAGATTAGTGGAGAAATGCTCTAGGTCAAGAGAGGTTTCTGTGAGAGTGATGTTCAGACGGTGGTGTCAATTGGGTCTTAGGTATGCCAATGTCAAAAGTCAGCAGATGGTGGTCAGATAGAGGAAAAGGAATATTGGAGAGATTAGAGGCAGTACAGAGGTTGGTGGCAAGATCAAGAGTGTTTCCCGCTGTATGTCATCCCCTGACCCTGGATCGACCCTGTACACCCTCCCGCTGGGGAAGTGTGATCCAGAGGGGAGGACTGAGCAACCAGCCTATTTATACAATGCTTCCCACCATGTCAGGCACTGCAGTAGCTCCCCCACCTAGAAGCCCCCGAGGAGCCCGGGGGCTAGTCACGCCCTCTATGGGGTGTGATAATAGGAACGTCCACAGGCACAAGTCTATCGGTGTCTGCGGTACTTTGGATGTAAAGTCCCCAACCCCCTTCCAGAAGCCGTGTAGTTATAAGCAGTCCCACAACATGTGGAAGTAAGTCCCTTTTTGGCCGCACAGTCTCTAGCATATGTCTGTTGGGTTCCAGCCTCAACTGTGTAAGAAAACTGGTGGCATGCCATTTGAATATTATCTTGTACGTTAGTTCTTGCGAAAGGACGGAAACTGAAACCTTGGATGCGGCCTCCCATTTTCCTCTATTCCTTCTAGTTTTTCCTCTGTATCTGTCTCCCACTTGTCAATAGAAGTCATTTGGTCCCATACTTAGGGTTCTTTGCTAAGGTGTGTGTACAGTAGGGAAATGAGGCCTCTGCTGTATTTTCCTTCAGTACAGAAGTGTTCAAACGCTGTGGGGGTCACTGTTGCTGCCTCCCTGACCCCATCAGAGTGTGCAAAGTCTCATACTTGTATATAGAGAGTCAGAGGGAGTGAGTGGAGTTTCTTGTCTTAGGCGTTTGAAGCAAAGTATAGTGTTTCCTTGCCACAGGTGATTTAGTCTCTGGATTCCTGCCCATTCTAGGTTTTTAAATTCTTGCAGTCTCATGCCCGGCTGAAACGGTCTGTTGGGGTAAATAGGTGTCATGGGGGAGGGAGTGTTTGCTAATTCAAATTTCCTCCTGGTGCGGTCCCAAATGTCCAGGGAGTTAAGTAAGCTGTTTACAAGAGACCCCTAGAAGGCCTGTCTAGCCACATGTATAGGTCGGGAATATAGTATTTCATTAATCCCGCTTCTAAGTCTGCCCATCTGTGCTCCCCTGGAGGTGCATGCCACATCACCATCTGAGAGAGCTGTGCAGCATAATACAATAGGAGATTCAGAAGATCCAGTCCTCCCCTGTCTCTTGGGCGGTATGGTAAGCATCTTGCTATTCTATGTCGCTTTTGCTGGCGGATGAAGGCATCTATTGTAGTCTGTAGGGTAGCTAGGTCTCTTTTGGTCACTTTGATGGGTAATGCCTGAAATATGTGAAACGTTAGTGCACAGGATTCATCATAGTTGATTTTACAGCCTGAGACTTTGCCAAACTCAGTTAATGGTTAGAGTAGGGGTGGCAATGGCCGTGTGGGGTGTTATAATGAAATTAGTATGTCGTCCAATTAAGTGGTAGTTTTATAGCATTCGTTACCGATGTCAATGCCTCGGATGGAGTCCTCATTGCGGATATGACCCTAGAGATTTGAGTATAAGGCTTGTATCATGGTCAAAATGGCAGGGGGGAACCCTCAATGCTTTAGGAGCCCAAACAGATACCCAAACAGATACGGCCAGCTGACCCTGTCGAATGCCTTCTCTGCATCCAGCGAGAGGAGCAGAGAAGGCACCCCTTCCATCTCCGCATGCCAGGCTAAGTCAATCATTCTGCGGGTGCTTTCGTAGAGCTGTTGGCATGGCATAAATTCCACCTTGTCCGCGTGTATCATTCGTAGAAGTGCTGCCGAAATACGGTGTGCCAGAACTTTGGTCAAGATCTTGGTGTCGGTATTGATCAGTGATATGGGCCTATAATTGCCCACCGCTATCAGATCTATGCCCCCCTTTGAGAGTAGAAAGATAGTTGCTAAATCCACGTCTGGAAGTAGGGCCCCCATCTCCCGAGCTGTGTTAAAAACTTGTAGTAGATGCGGTATGAGTATGTCTCCAATATTTTTTTAAATAACTCCCACTGAAGCCATCCGGCCCTGGTGTCTTTTCTCCCTTTATATTTGCTACAGAGGACCTAAGATCATCTTCAGTGTAGAGAAATTAAAAAGCAGAAGGGTGGTGTTGCGCCAATTATGTCCTTGAAGATATGTGGAATGAAAATAAAATAAAGAAAATCTATGGTGTATTATGTAGGTTTCAAATGTAAAAGAATAAAAAAGAGGTAAACCACTAACACTTTTTGTGAGCGTAAGTATAGCTCCAACTTTTGTGCTTGGGTGGAATAATCCCCGCCTAGGGTTATACTGTGGTTCACAGGTCTGTAAATGGTCTTCCTCTAAAGCAGTATCCTTATATAGGAGAGAAGTAAACAAAAAAAACAATATGGTGTAGTATGTGTAACCAAAGAATAGATAAAAAAAAAAAAAACAATGGTTCCGTGGATATGGCTTGGAGTGGTACGATCCCCTGTCTAGTATACATGTATTGCTTGGACCTCTCCTTAAACATAGACGAAAAAGAAAAAAAACCAATAGTGTGTAACTTTGGGGCTAAAATACAAGTAACATAATGAAAACGTACTCACATTTGATGGAAAAAATACAGATTGCTCAATCCAATAGGCATAGGTGTTTTTTTTTTGTACAAAACAAAGGTATTTACAGGAAATAATAACTGGACTTATACATAGCCTGGGTAAGATCAAAGCGACCACCCTGGGTCTAAATAGGCCATGAGAGGGTGAGGAGGTAGCACCGGTCTCAGGCGTTCAGATTTCATAAGATCAACATCAGCATATTATCTACTTATATTTCAAACAATTCTACCAAATCATACAATCATATTGTACATGAATTATTTAATCCCTTTCCTGCTTTCAAGAGATATCTGGGAGAATACCCCCCAGGTGCTTGAGGATGCTGAGGACCTTATCCATCACCCTGGTCTCTATTTCCTCTTCAGGAATCCCCCATAGCTGGATATTATTATGGTGGGATCTGTTATTAATGTCCTCCATGGAGGCCTCTAGCACCTGTAGGCGAGGTTCACACTCAGAGTAGTTTTTCAAAGCGTCATTATGGGCCGTGATAACCACCTCGACTCTGGTCTCTCGTTCGGCTGTGCAGGTACCCAGGGCCTGGATCTCCTGACGTACCTCTTTAGAATTTCACTCAATCTCCCGTGCAAGAAAGTCCCTGTCAGCCTTCATTTGGATGAGTATGCCGGCAGTTTTATCAAAGCAGGAGGCAGAAGGGCTTTTCGTGCGCTGCCTGTGCCGATCTTGCTTGTCGGCTTGTTTAAGCCCGGCCGGGAAGAAGGTCGTGAGGGCGGTCTCCCTCGCCCTTTTCTTAGTCTGAGATGGTCTCATGGTGATCGAGGGATGTTTGCCGGTACTGTGGTAGGGCTTTGTGCTGCATTGATACGGTTTAATAATTGCAGAGCAGAGCACTCAGCTTAAGAGGCAATCTTCAGTCACGGCCCGGCAGTCATTCTTTTTAAAGCAGCATTTAACCTTGTTTTTATTAAAATTCACTTTAGCTTTTTTTTTTTTTTTGCATCTTAAAATGTAAGGCATACTTTTTTTTTTCTTATCTGGAGGGTGATCTTTGGAAAAGCCAAAAGACAAAGCTTAAAGGAAAGATTCCGGGTATCATAACAACTTCATACCAATGAAGTCATTATGGTGACTGCAGTCCCAGGCCCTGGCTTACATTGTGGGGTCAGCCATTTATAAATTATTTAAACCCAAAGTCCTCTCAATTGCGCCACTTGCTAGGACATATCCTTCTAATTAATTTCTCGTAACGTAGGCCAGTTATAGGCTAAGAGAACCAGCTGATGCTCTCAGTCTATCACCGGAACCCAAGGAAAATAATTAATCTTGAGCAGCTGAGCGGATAGGCGTAAGAGCTAATTTAACGAGCACAAGGAAGAGAATATGATACATTTCAATTAAGGCATGTGGCAAAGGGGGTCAATTATTAATATACAAGGGGCATATGGAAATGGAAAGCAAAAGAATAAAACAATAAAAAAAAAAGACAGCTGCTCTTTAATCCGAATCCCTCTGTACATCCCTTCTACCCATGGGGTCAATCTCTTCATAGTGCTCAGTACGTTTGGTGTGTATAAATTTCTAGCTGATCCCTCAGCAACAAAATTCATAAATATGTACCTTTCAGCTATAGTAAATGTGGACTATATTTAGGTCATAAATGCACTAAAACATCTCCAACCATAGCAAACCTCCAGCCTCAAAATTAAAAAAAATTAAAAAAATAAATAAAAAGGTGGTCATCTTTGCAATGCTTTACACCAACGTGGATTTCAGGACTGTGACAAAATACTACTGAAAAAATTAAAAACATGGTTATTTTAAATGTAATTCTGTGTATAAACACAATATGCCAATTTGCCAATTTTCTGAGTTTGTCTGTGCCTAGACATCTGAGGTTAATTTATCTTTCCTGTTTCTAACTAAGTGGGACATCCAAAGAATGTAGAAAATAAAGTAAAATTAAAACAAACTGAAAAAAAAAAATCCCATCTACATTACACCCTATAAACAGTCAAGAAATATGCCAGTCAATTTGATACAATTTACTGAATAGGAAAGACATTTTAATGAAATCTGAAATAATTGAATTAAGCCTTCCCGCTGAACAGAAAATGCAAACAAATGACTGCAGAAGCAATGACTAAATATAGAAAAAAATCCATTAAAGGTGCACTAATGAGCCATACGCTAAAAAGCTTAGAACTTGGTCTGGAAAATGTATTTAAAATAAATAAACTAATGAAAAAATAGGTTACATTTATTTTCCAACATAAATTAAAAATGTTAATATTATTTTAGACTTGTGAAAGGAAGCATATAATCCACATTGCATGAGACATATACCACAATACATATTTTAGTAAACGTGGCACAAAAAAAATAAATCAGCCTATAGCATACATGTTATCCGTGATTTTGAATAATTTTTAGTGCCAAACATTCTGCAGGAAAAGAAGTAACAGGTTTTTGTTTTTGTCCAACTTCTCATTTTTGTTCCTATGCTCCCACTGCCCTAATTTGTTAGCTATTCTTTTATTTATTTTTAAGTTCTACCACACCAACTCCATTTGTCTTAAATGCTATTCTCTCTATTTCATCTTACTGATGTACCCTATACTTCCTTTTACTGCTTATTAAAGTGACAGTGTAATTGCTTCATTTAATAACAGTGGTTATAGTGCTTGCAGTCCCCTGGCTCCATCGTTCCATTCAGAGTTAAACCATTTTTAAAGGAGCATTATAGGGTCAGGAATACATGTTTGTAGGTTAAAACCACCATCTAGCCCCCCTGTCCACTTCATGCCTCCCTAAAAATAGTAAAATCTTCCATGTTTTCAAGCCTGAAGCTGTAACTCTGCATGCGGTTTGCCTCAGAAAAACAGCTGTCTGCTGACATCAACCAAAGTGGTGGCCTGATCCAATCACAATGCTTCACCATAGGATTGGCTGACACTGACAAAAAGGCAGATGAGGGGCAGAGCCAGCACAATTCAAACACAGCTCAGGCCAATCAGCATCTCCTCATAGAAATGAATTGAATCAATGAATCTCTATGACCCAGGAAGGATCTCTAACAGCTATCTGAGGAGTGGCCAGTGAAGTTATCACTAGGCTGTAATGTAAACCCTGCATTTTCTCTGAAACGACAGTGTTTACAGCAAAAAACCTGAAGGTAATGATTCTATTCACCAGAACAAATCCAATAAGCTATAGTTGTTCTGGTGACTATAGTGTCCCTTTAATGTTTTAATGCTAAATACTGCTTTGACAATAGAGGATAGACAAGCCTGAAGAAACCAATATGTACAGAGAATATAAGAGAATATAAGAGCTTTAATTTTACCGGTTAGATTATCAGAATTACCTTGGTTAAATTCTAAGAAAAGACCTGGAATTACAAAATTATTTTTATCTACCAAGACTACTCTTAAGGCCTGGGACATTGTTTTTAAAAATGACCAGTCTCCCAGTTTATATAGAGCAATGCCTATTGAGTTATTGAAAGATTATATACCATCCTTAAAAATAGAATTGTTGAAGGATTGTTCTATAACTAATCTGGACAATTTTTTTATGGCAATGCTATTCTTTCTTTGGAAAAATTGAAGCTTAAGTATGGATTGTCAAATGTATGTGAACTGGAATGTATGCTAATCATTGACAAATTGAAAGAACTATACCAGGTACCTGAAACAGATAAAAACTATAAATCACTTGAGTTATCTCCTTTAGAGAAAGTTTTTTTTATACAGCCCCGCTAGTAAAGGTATGATATCCTTATGCTACTTATCTCATAATGCCAAGCCCTTAATTAAATTAAAACATATGCTGTCATGGGAGACGCAGTTGGGTGCCCAGTACGACTTAGAAGAATGGTTCGTTTTTTTAAAAGGTTTAAAAAGGCATTTCGTATTCCACTGACCATTTTGAAAATCATTATAAAATCTTATATCGCTGGTACCTGGCTCCGTCTAGATTACATAACATGAACAATATGTATTCTGACCGGTGTTGGAGAGACTGTGGGGGAGTGGGCAATATGGCCCATATCTGGTGGTTCTGCCCCAAGTTAATTAATTATTGGAAAATGATTCATGATCTAATTATTAAAGTGAACGGAACCATTAGCATCTTAACCTCGGAACTAGCCTTATTTAAAAAACTCCCGGAGTCCGTTAATAGATCAGATAAAATAATCATAGGCCACATTCTGATCACTGCTACATCCTGTTTACCTAGACATTGGAAGTCCCAAAATGTGCCATCTCTCAGAGAAGTTTTTAATTTGATTCTAGAAAACAAGGCACATGAATTATCACACAGAGCCAATATGCATGGTTTCCCAATACTAAAATATAATTGGGACAAATGGGAAGAAAAAAATCAAAACAGTTTATAGTCTTTGATATATTTATTGTTAAAGTGCATTAATGTACAAAAATTTTTTTGCCATATACTTTATTATGTTTATTTCAATGATGGATGGATACCCCTTCCCATTTCCAAGTTACCCTTCCTTTCCTACCCCTAATACAATGTTTGTATTATTACTATCATTTGTTATACAAAAATTTTAAAAACTTTAATAAAAATTATTTGAAAAGAATATAAGAGCTCTGAGAACGGGCAAAAGCTGAGAGAAACCTGTACAATTTGAGCAGCAATATGTGGCTGTGATTGGCTGATAGTGTTAGCTAAACCCGCTTTCAGACTATAACAGTGCCTGTTGCTTGTATAAGTTTATATGACTAAAAGAATGTAATCTCTGCCTTAGTAATACATTCAGGGGAGCCAGGCTGTGAGTGGCCAGGAACCCTTAGTGTGGAACAGCTCCAAAATGGTTTAACAATGAATGGAGGAACAGAGCCAGAGGACTCCAGGCACTAGAACCAATTAAATGAGAGGACATATTTATAGTGCCTACAGTATCCATTTACGTCTTCCTTTATCTCAAAAATCTGTACCAACTTCCTTCCTATCTCCCTAACGTCATTGTATACCTTAATATTAGCGCGTGTATGCCTTTACATGCCTCAATATCAAATACCCCTTCCCCCCCTATTTCAGTTAATCGTCATTCCCACTTCCAGTTAATACTCATTCTGTATAAGTTTTCCTTCTCTACTTCCATATTGATTTCCCTTGTTGCACCACTTGTATATCAGTGCAGTTTCTCTTTATCATACTTGTCAGTATCTCCTGAGATTTTTAAATCAGTATGTTCTGTTTGCATTCCAGTCTTCTTTAAAAATATGTGTTCCCCATCGCAAATGCATTCTCCCTAGCTTTCTACTCTCACTCTGGTTTGCCCATTTAATACTGCAGATAATCACCTAGTGAGCAGACAGTAGGCCACCTCAAAAGTCTCAAAATATCAGAGATGGCGAAATGGCACACAACACAGGTATGCCATTACTTCATTATTACATGTACACTTAAAAACATATAGGCATAATACAATTGATCAGGGGGTAGAGAAAGAAATGTAGTAAACAAAACAAATTAGTAAAATGTGCAGCAGCTTTCAAATTCCAAATATATCATGCATTTTGCATATTTTGTACACTGGAGAACTTGTTCACTTTAAGTTTCTCTTACAGGTTAACGTATGTGTCAGCAGCTATACGTCCACCTTCATTGTATTTTGGTCCCTTGTTTTACAGTGTTCCCTTGTCTGCTTGATCCCTTGTTTGTTTAACATGCCTCACCTTGTTCCTCTGTTTGTCCATTCTGAGCACAGTCTGCCTCTGGAAAGCTGCTTGATATTTACATTTAGCTCCAGTTTATACTCCAACAGGTGCCTGGCATGTGGCCACAGGGGAATGTGGGGGACGCATGCACGTGGTGTGTGTGGTTGGTCTGAATTAGGCTCTTATACTTCAAAAACAAAGGGTGTTTGGTGTACCCATATTCCCAACTAGGTATTTATAATGTGCCTGTAGAATTATTTTAGTCAAGCTATAAACATCACTATGACATGCAAAGTTATATTATATGTAAACTTAAGATATAACGCAATGTATGGTAAATTTGGCGGAAACACGCTAGAGTTATTAAATTGTTCAGTGAACAGGACAGAGAGGGATATATTTATCAAAGTGTCGCAGACAGTTTTGTCTCTTTTTAAATGTTTATTAATTTTTTTTATTGTTGGTTTCTTTTGTGCGCTACCTATAATTTTTTAATACACATAATTTTTTGGTGACATAACAGTTTTATCAATCTTTCGGTCACAATTTTATCTACGACTCTAAATTTGTTTTAAATATGTTTATTGTTATTATGTCTTGAATTCTTACAACAAACAGATTTTCTTGAAAGCGAACAGTCACCTACGCAGAGGCTTAAGTATCGGTATATAAGAATAGATGCAGATTGTCGCCTGCGCAGAGGCGAATTGATCAGATCATATAAATGTCCATAAACTTTGCAGGGATGCACATGTCTAAGCTTAAAACTAACACATGACCAGAGTATTCTGATATAACGTTCTAAAATTCATGTCCCTAAGAAAAACAATTAACGACCTGTGTCCGCCTAATTACTCAGTTATGGATGCTGATGCGTATGTTCGTATCATGAGCCGATCGCGTATATCAGTCTGCGTGCGACAAAAGTTTGATCTTAGGCTATTGCTTAATTGGAGTATGTGTGAGGTTACATTAACAGTTCAAACTTGAGTATTGCTAATAACAGTGTAGGACGGTTCTGAATGGACCCTTATGAAAATGCAATGCTGCAGTAAGGAGGCATATAGAGGCAGTGTCATTTAATTAAGCTATCTAAGTGGATAATGAAAAAGCTAGGCCTTTTATATTTCACACAACTAGCCGGGAATGGTAATGTGCGTAATAATTTCTGGCCTTAAACTTTAGCTATTATAAGCACTACAACACAAACTGCATGTACTGAGCTAATGCAACATATTAAGCTGGCTTCATGTGGGTGTTAAGCTTCATGATTATTTATCTTATAACAGCGCTTTGTGAGCTAGGACAAATATGCCTTGATGAGAGATACGGAGAAAATAAAAATAAAGATCAATTATACAAACTATAACAGTATAAAAGCAGGGCTGGATTTAACTTATGCGGGCGCTGTATGGCAGTCTGAGGGAGGCCTCACATGTCTCTGCTACAGTGCAGTCCTCAGGTCGCCGAGCCTCCGTCCATTCTTCCCACATCGGCCCCCGCCCACCGGCCGGGTCCTTCGCGGCACCGTGGGTACTCCGGGGCTGAGATTGTCCACTGGACCCCACCACAAAGTCCATGGCCCTCCTGCCCCCTGCACCTCCCCAGCATCACTTTGTTCCCTATAGAGCCAGCACTCCCTTGTCTCTCCCACTGTCGGCCTCACAAGTAACGCTGGTACTCCAACCCCCCGGGCACCGGTCCACAAGCAGGGCAGAGCACTCCCGCCTCACAGGGCTCTCGACAGTGGGGACAAACGTCTCCGGGGACCCCCTAGACCCGGAGATCAGGATATTCACTGCTCTGGTCGGCGTGAGCCGCTGGGGGTTCCATCGTCTGGGCCCACTATATGAAGTTGCGCTGTGGCCCTGTGAGTGAGTGAAGCTGTAATGAAGCGCCTCCATATCAGTGCTGATGGTCTTCCCATCTGTTCCCGATCAGTCTTGTCCAGGCTGTCGGTGAGCCATTTTTTCAGGCAATAAACAGCTTGTTTTTCCAGGCAATAAGCAGTTGTATGTCCCTCTACCGGTGCTGTCCGTTTCCCTTCATGTCTGTGTCATCTTCTGCTGGCTTGCTGTTTCTCCCACAGCCTTGGCCAGTGTAGGCAGCCAGCGCACGTCCCGCGCGAGAGCCCCTGTCACGAGAGAGCCTCCATGTGGCCGGGATAACACCTGCCGGCCGGGAGGGGGGGAGGCAGGGCCACATCTCGGGCCGGGGGTGTCTGTGCGGTATCTCCCGATCGAGCGTCTCAGGAGCTGTGTCTCTGCGGTTCCTTGCCACATGTAACGGGCGCGGGCTGTCTGGTGCTCTGCCGCGTTTAGGCCGCATACGGCCTCTGTTGCCGGCCCGGCTTGTGGTAAGTTTACTGTCTGAGCTGAGATGTGTCAGGGTCGTTCCCTGTGCATTGCTGTCATGATGTCTGACTTTAAAGCATCCAGGATTAGGTTTGTACGCCTTTTTGCTCGGGTTAGTGCTGGAGTCCAGGTACATGGCGTCCAGTCGGCCCGGCAGCCCAGCAACCCAGCCCCGCCGACTCTAAATTTGGCAGTCTTTACAAAAACAAATATTTATAGAAACAATTTCGGAATTTAGATAGAGAAAAGCTGCCACTTTGTAAAACAATTTAATAATATCAACAGATTAGAGGGTGAAAACAAATGACACTTTTCAGAACACTTTGATAGACCTATATATCTACTCCAATGTGTCTGTAGAGTATGAATCAAGTATATGACATATTTCCATAATTTGTGCTTTAAGATGAACTAATAACATTGAAGAGTTCTCCTCCAAATTATTCTATAAATATAATTCAAATGAGAGATTAATTATTATAGTTAATTTTGTAACTGAGCACAACATTAGCACATACTAGTCCAAGGCAAAAGCAGTAACTGCAATGCATATTGCTTCCATATTCCTGCTGATGGGTATTCACTTCAACATTCAACGCTCTGCTAAATTAATCCAAATGAGTATGTTTCATGCACAGAAAAAGCTTTCTGATTTACCCCAAATAGAATTCATAAATCTGCTTTAAATTAAGGCCATTCAAATGCCACACCATCTGTTAGTGAACTTCTAATCACATGAGCCTCTGCCAGCCACTTACTTACAGCTTGGGGGCTGGTATTTGAAATCACTGGAGTAAGGTCTAAAGCACTTGAATATAGAACTAGTATACTTGGTACATACACAATCACATATATATTACACATAGAGAGAGAGACAGAGAGAGACAGAGACCAGAGAGAGAGAGTGTGTATATATAGACAGATTGAAAAATAAAATAATTTTTTTATTGGACTAACAGAATTTTTTAAAGCTGTCTGAGCGTCACGCGAAATGTAGTTCACAAACAAGTTTAATAATAACTGATGCACTTTCAGTTGCAGTATTAAGAGACCAGTGGCGTACACATGACCCATGGGGCCCCGGTGCAAAAATTGATCCGTGGGCCCCCCCCCGCGCTTAATCGGCGCAGGTCGGGGCCGCAACACATGGCGGCGGGCACCTGGTCGCAGGGCTGCAACCCCGCGACCGCGGTATGCACACACACTTAAAGGACCACTACAGACACCCAGATCACATCAGCTCAATGAAGTGGTCTGGGTGCCAGGTCCCTCTAGTTTTAACCCTGCAGATGAAAACATAGCCGTTTCAGAGAAACAGCTATGTTTCACTGAGGGTTAATCCAGCCTCTGGTGGCTGTCTCATTGACAGCTGCTAGAGGAGCTTCCGCGATTCTCACTGTGAAAATCACAGTGAGAAGACACTGAACGTCCATAGGAAAGCATTGAGTAATGCTTTCCTATGGGCGGTTTAAATGCGCGCGCGCCTCTTGCCGCGCATGTGCATTCGGAGCTGAGAGGCGGACACTGGGGAGTCCGACGCTGGAGAAAGGTAAATGCTGAAGACACACACACTCTCACGAACAGACGCATACACACTAGCTAACAGACACACACATTTACTGACAGAGACACACTCAGCGACAGACATACATACACACTCACTTACAAAACATACACTTTCACTGACAAACACACACTCACTAACAGACATCAAACACACTCAGTAACAGACACACACAGTAACACACTTACTAGCAGACACACACCCAATAACAGACACACACACACTAACACACACACACACTAACACACACACACACACACACACACAGTAACACACACATACACTAACACACACACATACACTAACACACACACACACAGTAACACACACACACACTAACACACACATACACTAACACACACATACACAACACACACACACACTAACACACACACAGTAACACACACACACACAGTAACACACACATACACTAACACACACTAACACACACACATACACTAACACACACACTAACACACACATTTTTTTTTAATGTAATCCCCCCAGCCTCCTTACCTTTTGGAGTGCTGGGGGGATTCCCTGGGGTCCAGTGGTGCTGCTGGCCGGCCGGCCGGTCGGGCAGGCGGGCGCGCGAGGGAGACTCAGTGCTTCCTCTTCAGCTCCCTCGTGCACAGCATAGGGATGCCGGCGCCGGAAGAGGACGTCATCTTCCGGCTCCGGTATCAGTGCGGTGCGCGAGGGAGCTGAAGAGGAAGCACTGAGTGCTCCCTCGCGCGCCCGCCTGCCCGACCGGCCACCCACCTGCCCGGTATCAGCAGGGCCAGTCTCGGGGGGCCCAGGGGTGGTCGGCTCCTGGGCCCCCCAGGGGAAGAGGCTGGCCCTGTGGCTACATACCGGGTCGCAGGGGCGGCCGGGCCCCCTGGTGGGCCGGGCCCGGTCGCAGCCGCGACCCCTGCGACCCTGGTATGTACGCCACTGTAAGAGACAATGCTTTTTAATATCAACACTATCCTTAAAGGGACTCTCCAGTGCCAGGAAAACAAATCTGTTTTCCTGGCACTGCAGAACCCTGCACTGTCCCCCTCCTTACTACCACCCATCCCATGCTGCTGAAGGGGTTAAAACTCTTTTAGTGACTTACCTGAATCCAGCGCCAATGTTCATTGGCGCTGGGTCAGGCTCCTCCCCTGCCAACTTCAGCCGGCGGGGGAGACCTAATACGCATGCACTGCAATGGCCACGCGCGCACTCGACCTCCCCATAGGAAAGCATTATTCAATGCTTTCCTACGAGGATTTCGGCAACGTCCAGCCTTGTTTAAAACACTTTTCCTGTTTTAAGAACACGGAAGTCCCTCTAGTGGCTGTCTGATAGACAGCCACTAGAGGAGGACTTAAAGGAACACTACAGTCACCTAAATTACTTTAGCTAAATAAAGCAGTTAGATCATTTCCCTGCAATTTCACTGCTCAATTCACTGTCATTTAGGAGTTAAATCTCTTTGTTTCTGCTTATGCAGCCCTAGCCACACCTCCCCTGGCTATGATTGACAGAGCCTGCATGAAAAAAAAACTGGTTTCACTTTCAAACAGATGTAATTTACCTTAAATAATTGTATCTCAATCTCTAAATTGAACTTTAATCACATACAGGAGGCTCTTCCAGGGTCTAGCAAGCTATTAACATAGCAGGGGATACGAAAATCTTAATTAAACAGAACTTGCAATAAAGAAAGCCTAAATAGGGCTCTCTTTACAGGAAGTGTTTATGGAAGGCTGTGCAAGTGACATGCAGGGAGGTGTGACTAGGGTTCACAAACAAAGGGATATAACTCCTAAATGACAGAGGATTGAGCAGTGAGGCTGCAGGGGCATGTTCTATACACCAAAACTGCTTCATTAAGCTAAAGTTGTTCAGGTGACTATAGTGTCCTTTTAACCCTGCAAGGTAATTATTGCAGTTTATAAAAACTTCAATAATTACACTTGCAGGATTAGGGGTGATGGGAGTCGGCACCCAGAACACTCTAATGGGCAGAAGTGGTCTGGGTGCCTGGAGTGTCCCTTTAAAGGACCACTATAGTACCAGGAAAACAAACTTGTTTTCCTGGCACTATGTAGTCCTTAGGTCCCCCCCACCCTCATGGCCCCCCTCCCGCTGGGCTGAAGGGGTTAAAACCCCTTCAGCCACTTACCTTTCTATAGTGCCGGGCTCCCTCGGTGCTGGGGAACTTTCCTCCTCCGGCCGCGCGCGCATTCAAACCGCCCATAGGAAAGCATTACTCAATGCTTTCCTGTGGACGTCAGCATCTTCTCACTGTGATTTTCACAGTGAGAATCGCAGAAGCGGCCTCTAGTGGCTGTCAGTGAAACAGCCACTAGAGGCTGGATTAACCCTCAGTGTAAGAATGTTGTCAGCTGCAGGGTTAAAACTAGAGGGACCTGGCACCAGGACCACTTCATTGAGCTGAAGTGGTCTGGGTGCCTATAGTGGTCCTTTAAGTAGTGGCATCACCAAATGGTAGCACTGGCGAATAAACTGACTACCTTTACTGTATGCAAAGCTATATGTAAATGTGATTAAGATCCATTGTCTTCATCTAGATCTGTTAATTTGGTGTTATTAACCTGATATTTTGTTAAGCTTATTTAGTAGGTACTAAATTATTCACTATACAGTGATTTGCGGTGAAAACCAAGATTTGTAGATTTTAAGTCAAAATAGACAAGTTGTATGAAAAAAAAATGTTAAAATAAGTCCAACACTGTTTAATTGCTAACACAATGGTTTGGGCCAAAAATTTCCGCATTTAGTTTTGATTCACAATAATTATAAGGCCTTCACTATACACAAGTATCCATAATATTTGGACATAACAATATAACAGTATAGGAAACACGATAACCCTGGGATCTATTATGACAATTGTATTTTGTATGCCCTGAGCTATACAAGTTTACAGTGATTTTTTGTTTGTTTGTGAGCTTGGTTCATATAATGAAAAAAAAACTGTCTAAAACAGGTTTACCTCCAGCTAAATGTGATAATAAAACAGTCTAAAACATGTTTACCTCCAGCTGCTTCATGGCAAAAGGTGAGCCATCTCGCTCCAGATTTTCAAATATTTCTTCTACGCTGTTTGCTGAGAACAGCCTGTGTAGAAAGAAAAACAATCAAATACATAATGGCAATAAAAGTACAGTGGCAAAAAAAAAAATGAAGAAAGCTGCAGAGTGACAGCAGTGCCAAAAAGAGACTGAACTAAAAAATGGACATAGATTATGAATAGAGTTGAGTGAACCCGAACTTTACCAAACATTAAGATTTTTGGACGCCGGACCTGAACATGGACATATCACTGTATGTTCGGGTTGGAGTTCGGCGATTAAATGGCGTGTTTTGAAAGGCTGCAGGGCAACCAATCAACAAGCGTTTGACTCGTGTGCCCTTAGAAGCCATCACAGCCATGCCTACTAATGGCATGGCTGTGATTGGCCAGTGCAGCATGTGACCCAGCCTTTATATAAGCTGGTTACTTAGTATTATTAAATTATGCCCCTACTCGCTATACCGCGAGTAGGGACATGTCTATTAAACAGTAAAAAACAAAAACAAAAAAACATTCCCCCCTCCTGAGCCCCCACCCGCGACGCGTGAGTGGGGGCTTTTAAACTAAAAGGGGAAACCTATTGCCCCCCCTTACCCTCAACCCTGAGCGGCAGGTGGGGGACCTAAATACCAATAAGTGGGGGGACCTATTGGCCCCCCCGGCCCCCACCCCTGAGCGGCAGGTGGGGGCCCTAAATACCAATAAGGGGGGGACCTATTGTCCTCCCCCCGGCCCCCACCCCTGAGCAACAGGTGGGGGCCCTAAATACCAATAAGGGGGGGACCTATTGTCCTCCCCCCTGGCTCCCACTCCTGAGCGGCGAGTGGGGGCACTAAATAACAATAAGGGGTGGGTGGGGCCATAAATAAAAATTGGGGGGGGCCTAATGTCCTCCCCCCTGGCCCCCACCCCTGAGCGGTGGGTGGGGGCCATAAATAGGGGAGGGGGGACCTACTGCCCTCCCCCCAGGCCTCCACCCCTGAGCGGTGGGTGGGGCCATAAATAAAAATTGGGGGGGGCCTAATGTCCTCCCCCCTGGCCCCCACCCCTGAGCGGTGGGTGGGGGCCCCCACCCATGGGCAGGGGGTGGGGACCATATATAAAAATTGGGGGGGGGGGACCTAATGTCCTCCCCCCTGCCCCCACCCCTGAGCGGTGGGTGGGGGCCATAAATAAAAATTGGGGGGACACACCTAATGTCCTCTCCCCTGGCCCCCACCCCTGAGCGGTGGGTGGGGGCCATAAATAAAAATTGGGGTGGACGGGACCTAATGGGGGGACCAGAGCGGCAGGTGGAGGCCCTAAATAAAAATTTAACCCCCACCCCAGGTGACTAGGGGTCCCCAAACCCCTAGTCACCCCCATCCTCCCAAAAAAATAACCCCTACCTACCCCCCTCATTCTAAAAATAATGACGGGGGACCCTTATCTAAATACCTGTAAAAAAAAAAAAAATAGACTTACCATTTGATGTTTTCATTCTTCTAAAATCTTATTTTTTCAGCCCCAAAAAAGGCCAAATAAAAATCCATAATAACCTACACACTTTAAAAAAAAACAACAAAAAAAAACTAGTGCAAAAAAATAATAATCCATCTTCACCCATGGATGGCTCAGCGCAGACTGAGCTCTGCAGGGCAGGAGAAGGCTTATAAAGCCTTGCCCCGCCCTGCAATTAGGCTCAGAGCACTCTGATTGTTGGGTTCTCCCCCTTCACATTCTTATTTATATCCCCCACCCACTGCTCAGGGGTGGGGGAGGACAGTAGGTCCCCCCCTTATTGTTATTTAGGGCCCCCACCCGCCTTGCAGGGGTGATGGCCGGGGGGGAGGACAGTAGGTGTCCCACCACATTCTTATTTATGGCCCCCACCCACCGCTCAGGAGTGAGGGCTGGGGGGGGGGGGAGGACAGTAGGTCCCCCCCTTATAGTTATTCAGGGCTCCCACCTGCTGCTCAGGGGTGGGGGACGGGGGGGAGGACAGAAGTTCCCCCCCTACATTCTTATTTAGGGCCCCCACCCGTCGCACAGGGGTGTGGGCAATAGGTTTTGTTTTGTTTTTTACTGCTTACTAGACATGTCCTTACTCGCTGTATAGCGAGTAGGGCCTGAATTTACTAATACTAAGTAATCTTTACTTAGTATTAGTAAATTTGGCTGAATGACCAATTTAGGTCTTTCAGCCTTTTGGTAGATAGCTCCCTGATACCGTGGGAATTAGGGAGTTATCTACTAAGCGGCTGCTTATTTTATGTTATTTTAGGTGATTTCCTTATCCACATTTGTTTGCAGGGCACTTGTCCTACTCTTACCCCAATTTTACTTCCTTTTGCAGCCCTCTAGCCCTTTCCAGGACTTTTTTAGAGCCATTTTTGTGCCCAAAAGTTCGGGTCCCCATTGACTTCAATGGGGTTCGGGGTCAAGTTCGAACCCGAACATACAGGTGTTCGCTCAACTCCAATTATGAATTAACGAATGGTTACAGGGTTACATAGTTGCATAGGCTAAAAAGAGACACGTGAACATCAAGTTCAGCCTTCCTTACATTTGTTTTTTGCTGTTGATCCAAAAGAAGGCAAAAAAACCCAGTTTGAAGTACTTCCAATTTTGCAACAAACTAGGAAACAAATTCCCTCTTGACCCCAGAACGGTTATCCAAGAAAGTGTGCATTTTGAAGATTCTGAGTGAATTCGAGGAGGAATGTTGAGGAGGAAACCAAAAATAGGACCCGCCCCGGGTGCCAAATGCTCTAGGTACGCCCCTGCTTACATGTTTCTTCCCATATTTGTGTAGGGGGCAGACTCCGTCATTTTTTCCACACTTGGTCAGCCATCACCTCCGATGCTTGGGTTCCTGCCACTGTTCGGGGTTTCCAAACAGTCACTCCTTGTCACATTCCCCCTCCTCACCCTATCTCGTTTTCCGTAAGCAACCGCGTCTTGATAGACGTGGAATTGTCGGTCCTTCACAAAAGAGGGGCGATAGACCTAGCCCCCACTACCTCCCGAGACTCCACAACATACACACATGCAGATACATATACACACACGCAGAAACACTGTGCTCTGCATGCTGGCATCTGACAACACATTTGCATATAATTCACATTAGCCACCCAGATTTCTTGTTGTGGGCTGGCTGACACCTCTTAACTTCGATCTTTGTTTAGCAGATAACTCCCCTATTTGCTATCCTTATGTGGGCTTGCAATATTTAAGGACACCAAACAAGGGAACTATCTGCTAAACAGCACCCTCATTTGATATCTTTAAATATGGAAATCTCGCATACGGGTACCAATTCAGGGAATTATCTACTAAGCAGCTAAAGGATCAGAATTTAAAAAGCACTTTTCTTATTTTCAGTTGTTTAGTAGATAAATCCCTTATTTGTAATCCTTATATTAGATTGCAATATTTAAGGACACCAAATAAGGGAGCTATCACCAGGCCCGGACTGGCCATCGGGCACACCGGGGAAATGCCCGGTGGGCCGCGGTGGCCATGGGCTGAGGCCGGCAGGGGAGGTCACAGGACATCCCCTGCCGGTCTATGCAGGGCCGGCATTATACAGCCCTGCTGTATTCCATGGAGGGCCGGTGGGGAGATCAAAGATCTCCCTCTCCGGCCCATTTAAATAGACCTGCGTCTGGCGAGGGAGGGGGAGGACCCGGCTGAGCTCTAACTTGCAGCTCCGCCGGGTTCCTCTCGCGAGATCAGGAGCGTTGCCATGGCACCGCCCCGATCTCGCGAGAGTGAACTCTAGCCCTAAGGCTAGAGTTCACTCACCACTGGACCACTAGGGATGGTGTGCATGTGCCGGTCCCTCCCCTCCCAGACACCACGTGCCTGTCTCCCGCTCCCAGGCTAAAGGTAAGAAGGGAGGGGGGGATTTAATGCCTGCTTAGTTATTTTTTATTTACCCCCCTTAGTTTTTTTTATTTGTATATTTACCCCCACTTAGTTTTTTATTTGTTTATTTACCCCCCCAACACACAACATTTATACACAGCACTCTCACACACATCACACTCAGCACTCTCACACTCAGCACTCTCACACATCACACTCAGCACTCTCACACACAGGACTTTCACACACATCATACACAGCAATCTCACACACACACATCACACTCAGCACTCACACACATCACACACAACACTCAGCACTCTCACACACATCACTCTCACACACATCATACACAGCAATCTCACACATCACACTCAGCACTCACACACATCATAGCACTCACACACATCACACTCAGCACTCTCACACACATCATACACAGCAATCTCACACACACATCACACTCAGCACTCTCACACACATCATACACAGCACTATCACACTCAGCACTCACACACATCACACACAACACTCTCACACACATCATACACAGCACCCACACAAATCAATCACATGCAGCACCCTCACACACACAGCACCCTCACACAGCATCCATCACACACACATACTGCACCCCTCACATACACACACAACCCCCAATACACTGCATCACACACATACACAATACTTCCAAACATATTTATATAAAATATATATATATATATATATATATATATATATATATATGCACACAGCACCCCTAAACACATTACATTCCAGACACACACTAGATCCTTTACCCAACTCTGAATCATCTACACACACACACACACTAGATCCCTATATACACTCTGAATCCGTTATATACGCACGCTCACTAGATCTCTTATACATATTCTGGGTCCTTCAAACACACACAAGACATACACTCTGGACCCCCTAACACTAGATTCCTTGTAAGCAAACACATACTACATTCCCTGAACACATACCCTCTACAAACACTACATCACCTATACACACACACACACACACTATAGCCTGTATGCACACACTTGCTAAATCCCCTATACACACATTCTCTACAGCCCCTAGCCACATATGCATTACATTACACCACAAACACAACACGACTAAAACCGACCTTATTACACAATACCACACCACGACCAGCTCACTCTGCACACACGCAATACCACAAGCAGGCTCCAAACACATGCACAATACTCTTTCCTGGCCCTTTTGTCTCCTGGTATCCATTTATAGAGACACCAGAGACAAGTTGCAAGGAAACACAGTGCAAGCATGTTATTAAGTTTGCTTGCACTGTGCAGAACAAATACAGGGCTTTTTTCTCATGCTAGAGCTCTTCAGCAGAGCTCTGCGCATGGTCTGCCCTGGAAGAGCATTGAACCAACATGCTCACTTTGAGAGGGGGCGTGTTTGTCATGAGTGATGACAAAACACACCCTCTCTGCCCCGCCCCCTTCTTAGTGGGCCGCTGTGATAAAAAAATGCCCGGCCCGCATTTTTTTCCCAGTCCGGCTCTGGCTATCACATACACAGAGATACACACAATCACAGACCCACAGACACACAATCACACAATCACATACACACACAAACATTACATACATATACACATTTAATAAATAAGTGGTCCACCCAGCCTCCCTACCTTGCTCTAGAAGGGCTGGAGTGGATCCTCAGTCCCTGGTGGTCAGTGGTTGCTGCTGGGATCTCTGTGCTCTTCCTGCACAAGTCCCTCGCATGCCCTGTAATGACGCCGAGGCCGCGATGACACCACATCCCGGCTGCCATCTCACTGCAGGGCGAAGACCGTCAGACACAGTCAGATGCACACAGTCACACACAGTCACAGACAGTCACACACACACACACGCACACACACATGCAATCACAGGCAGGTAGTCCACCCCAATTTAGAGAGGAATTGGGTCATTTTGGGGTCGACAACTGGGGTCTCACAGACTTTGTTAGGCACCAAAGACCGTCGGCATTCAGCCCTGAGCTCACTCCGGGTCGCCTGAGGGGGCGCCGTACCCAGTTTTCCAGGTCACTAGCCACATGGTCCACTGGGAGCCATTCAGCCGACCTCGGGTGATGGCGATCATCCGGGTCAAACATGGGTTCCCCATATGGATCCAGGAGAGTGGAGCCCGCAGTAGCGGGGAAGTCACTCTGAGAGCCACTCACAGCCACCCCCAACTGCTTGGGGTTCAAAAGGTCAATGCCCTGCTCACATAGCTCATTTTCAGAGTCACTCAAGGACTCAGCACCAGCATCCTCACTAGACCCAATTTCTGTGTCAGAGTCGCTCTCAGGTTGTGCTCTAGCACATTTCCACTGCCGCGCCCGTTCTGCCAGGCGCGGAAAGGCTCTTTTGCAGGGATACTATCATGGGTGACCTCAGGTTTACCAGTCATATGGGTTCTGGAGGCAGAGGGATTTAAGTGCCTGGATTTGGCAGTAGCCTTTTTTGGTGCGTCCCTGGAACGGTCCAAGCCAGGACACGTTTGGCGCGTCAGAGGACCCGAGCTTTCTGCGGCCAGTGGGCGCGTGAGTAAAGCCTGGGAGATGGTCTGGGAGAGGGCAGAGGACATAGAGCCCATAGCTGCCATAATGGCGTCAGTGACTGAGAGCTGTATCGCCAGGGACTGAGCCTCATCAGGCAGAGACATAGGGTAAACCACTGATGAAGGGGTACCAGAAATTGAAGAGGGGATCCCCAAGCCTTGAGGCATATCCATCTCACCAGGGGAAAAGGGCACCTTAGACTTGGGCATATAGTAGGCTGTGGTATCCACCAAATAAAATAAAATACTAGACACTGAACAAGCTGTATAAAACAAATATAACAGTACAGGCTAGTAGGAGTTAATCACCCCAGACTAGATACACTAGAGAGGGAGAGATTGGGGAGCTCACCAGGGCCCAGATCGGCAGACAGGGAGAGACACAAGGCTGAAACACAGAGCCGAAGGACGGAAGGTCAGAAAATGGCCGCTGCTAGTCTTGCGAGATTCGCAGGGAAAAAAAATCCTGTGAGCGCGTACCATTTGCGAACCGAACGTTCAGCGAATCAGGACTAATTTGTGGGAACAAACTAACGAACGGTTAGTATACTGTAAAACAGTCGAACAAAAACCATTCGCAGCAAAACAGTAGAACGCGACAAAATAGACAAACGTTACTATATGCCAGTCAAACTAATGAATGGCACAGATTCGTGGTGAGTTTAGCCAAAAGGGCTTAACTCCGACACAAAACTAGCAAAACAGAATTGAGGAAACAGGCGCAAAATGGGTGCCAAACAGTCAGGGAGAAGGGGGGAGACCCAAAAAGCAGAAATTAAAGGATCAATATAGGGTCAGAAACACAAACATGTATTCCTGATGGTGTTAACACCACCATCTAGCCCCCCTGGGCCCCTCATGCCTGCATAAATATAGTAAAAATATTACTGTATTCAAGTCTGAAGCTGTAAATCTGCATGCTATTAGACTCAGAAAAACAAGCAGTCTGCTGACATGTGGTAGCCTGATCCAATCACAGAGCTTTCCCATAGGATTGGCTGAGACTGACAAAAAGGCAGATCAGGGGCAGAGCCAGCATGACTCAAACACAGCCCTGGCCAATCAGCATCTCCTTATAATGATGAATTGAATCAATTCATCTCTATGAAGAAAGTTCAGTGCCTGCATGCAGAGGGAGGAGACACTGAATCACAGGATGCTGTGCACAGTGCTGCCCTGTGCTCTGCTGACAGCAGATCTGAGTGGATGGAGGCATATTATGCCTCCATCAACTCCGAAGTCCCTCTGGTTCACTCTGAGTGACTGCAACTGGAGGTGTTCCTAGCTTTCAATGTAAACACTGTATTTTCTCAGAAAATACAGTGTTTACATGAGAAAGGCCGCAGGGAGCTATAGTTCTCCCCTGAACAACCTCATTAAGCTGAAGTTGTTTAGGTGACTATAGTGTCCCTTTAAGGCAAAATAAGGAGAGAACAAAGGAAATGAAAATATGAGCAATAAATTAAAGCTCAAGAGAGAGGAGAAATACATTTAATAATCCCCTAAAGGAAGGTCTGGAAACCTGGGCTCAAAGGTAATATATATTAACTTAATATGATTTAAAAAACCCAGAAGTAATAAACCGCAAAAAAATCAGTTTTACTATAAGAAAAAATAATATAATAATAATAAGAAATGATAAAATAATTAATCAAAACAGATAAAGGCAAACAGTTATTGGTAAGAGTAAAATTGGTGTCCTTATCTTGTGTGGAGCAGCAAAGAAAGAGGAAATGTTGGGAGGTGCTGACTATTATACTTGGACTTGGTATGGGAGTGGCTTATCATTATGTATACCATTTTTTCTTACGGTTTGTATTCTTTGCTGCTATTGGTGGACAGTAAAGAAAGGGATAAGCAATCTGAGCCTCTGTGTCTTAACATTACATTTTTAGTTCTCCGAGTCTTAAATGAAAACTATTACAAAAGAGAGATGTTTGTAGTCTGGTAAAGTGTTAAAACCCCCTTTCCCTTCAGAAAGGAGTAAAAACAGGTCCTGATCAGCATTAGCCCAGAATAGATTGGCTGTGTAAAAACAGAACAATAAATTAATCTGTTATCAGTTGTTACAGAAACTAAGCCAAAGGTCTACAAATTCAACATGAACATTGTGTTTGTTTCTCTCTCACAGGAAAAGAAACTTTAATTGAGATAATAAAAGCTAAAGCTTGACAGCTGATTCTGTATCTTCCCCACAGACCATTTGTTCTCTAAAGAGATAATTCTGTATATCTGCTTCATAAAGCAGAACATTGTATAAGTCAGTCATGCACATTTAGGCACACAGCATTCTGAAGCTCGTTTGAGCTTCTGCTCAGCTTGCAGTCATCATTATTGAAATTTATGAGAAATATATTTGTATCTGTATAGTTTTGGCCAATCTGTCATAACAGAGGGCAATTATTATAAAAAATACAACAAAGGTCAATATACTGGAACATATAGGAATATAACGCCATATGATAAGGCTCCTCAAAAATCAGCATGTACAAATAAGGAATGTCTATTTGGTGATCCCCCATTCTTAGGGTCTTTCCATTGGAGCTGATAGTTACACTATGTTAGACATAGTTTTGTTAGACGTTGAAAAAACGTCTGCCAAAACTTTGCTTACATGAAAACATTTGATGGGTACATTAAAGGGACGCTCCAGGCAACTATAGAATTTTAATGCATTTATTAGGTATTGGCTTTATTAATACACTGCATTTTTTGCAAAATCAAATTGTTATAGTTGTCTGCACCATAGTCCTCTCATTTTAGAAAAATACTTCATTATAAAAAGGTATTCACACAGCTAAGCCACTGATAGTACTAAATGATCTGAACTACAAGGCAACAGGCAATAGAACGAGAGGGTACCCAGGGAGATTTTTTTTGGACAATCTTTTTTTATTTTTATTTAGAAAGATCATATGAGTTTACAACAAAAGGACATAATACAAAATGGCAAGACATTTAACAGTATATGTACACACAAGTACAGAATGCCAAAAAGAAGATTTTGTGAAGCAGGATTAGCCAAGCTAGAAATGCAGTCCTGTTGCATCATTGTAAAAACTGACACTCGTATATCTTTTTTCTGACAATCAACATAAAAGTTCAAGAACGTTGTTTCTGCTTGGTGCGTCACTTAGGCGTGTAACTCTGCCCTTGTGCACAGAACCTCCATGCATTGTGTATATTCTAAGAACCTTGTCTAGGGTGTGGGATTGTGCACTCTGTTCCTGTTTGCCTGTACCCTGCCCCGTGATCGTCACCTGGTTCGCTGTTGGGTATTGTCCCTAGGGTGTCAACGCCAGGGCTTGTGGCTAGTCAGCCCTAGAGTAAACAGTAGACAGTGACAGAGCCTTTAAAGCTCGGAGCCACCGCACCAATTGGAGGATAGTAGGAGGAGCTTATGACAATGTCATGACCCCACTGGAAAGGGGGTGGGGCTAATACACATGGGTGGAGCTAACAGGCAGCGGGGTGGGGCTAAAGCCAGAACCCTCTGCCTGAATACTGCAGCATACTGAGGTAAAACTTTGTAATTTCCCTAAGTGTGATTATTGTTTTGCTTATCTTTTCTGAAATGCTGATGGAGCTATTCTTGCATAGTTATCTAAATAATGCAAGTTTAAACCATTATAATTTGTATTCATTTATTGATCTCTTACAGAGATAATTGGTACTTGGGTGAGTTCCCACACTTTTTTGAGACTTGACCCCTGATGGTTTCTCTGTAGTTTACACAGTTCAAACTGAGGTAAGTGTAGTGAGCAATTTTGTCCCATTCCTGGGTTGTCATTTCCATGTGGAATGCTTCCTCTCGTAGGGATTGGAACTAGAGAGGGGGATGGTTCTCTGCATCCATCAGTAGTCGATAAAGCGCAATACAAAGGTTCTTCCTTTTTGCAGATATTCTTCAGAGGCGTCAGCGGTCAGCTCAGCTGAATCATGCAAGATACTGATGAAACAAAGTGGAAGAGTTGATGATGTCGAAACAATTCCATAGCTGTGGGTGGTCAATCTGGAAGGAGATTAGCAAGGGGACTCAACGCTGACTCGCCGGCACACATCTGAAAGGCGAACATAAAAAGGCAAATGCACCCCTTTCCAGCCCAAGGGGATATGCCGTAATTCTCTTCACTGAGTACATGGCACCATCGAAATTGAAAATTTAAAAATTTAACAGTTGGTCCCAGATCAGATCTCTAGCCTCTGCGTCCAGAAGCCATGCCGCTGGTGGGGCCAGAGAGCCTTCCGTTGATACATGTACTAGCCGATGGGTTGCAATATAGGGCATGAATACACTTGCAGAATGTGTCCCCAAATCCCCTAGCCGTCAAAGTGAGAAACAAACTGCCAGTCCACCCGGTCAAAAGCCTTCTCCGCGTCTGTAGAGAGGATGACCAAGGGACGGCACAATGTTTTGGCCAGGTGCAGGATGTTCAACAAGCGTACGATATTGTCCTTCACCTCCCTACCTGGAACAAATCCACTCTGGTCTGAGGATGAGGTTCAGAAGCACTATCTTAATTCGCGTAGCCAAGACTTTTGCCAAAAGTTTGTCATCACAGTTTAATAAAGATATCAGCCTGCAGCTGGTGTATTACTCTGGATCCTTCGGGTCTTTGGGAAACACTGTGATATGTGCCGTGAGAGACTCCATGCCTAAAGCCCAATCTCAGAGCAGAGAACTGAGCGAGGCCAGAAGATGAGGAAGTAGGTCATCACCAAATTTCTTGTAGTATTGCAAGGAGAAGCCGTCTGTGCCTGGGGCCCGTCCCATTTTTGATGTCTTTATGGCTTCTGATAATTCTTCTATTGTTATCTCCACCACGAGGAGGGCTGTCGAGTCAGAGTCCAACTTGCAAGAGACATGGGAAGCCAAATACGCTGCGATCTTGTCCCGTTGCGCATTAGCAGAGCTAGCAACCTGGTCCATGAAGATGTTATATAGGGCCATGAAAAACTCTTGAAAAGACGTTGCTATGTCCGAGGGGTGAGCTGATGTCAAACTGGGTCCGTTATGTATCCTCTGTATGTGAAACCTGTCCCAACGCTTTTTCAACATGTGTGCCAACAATTGGCCGAATTTGTTAAAGTGCTCATAAAAAAAAAGTTTGGACTTCTGGAGTTGGAGGTAGTTCTGTAGGAGGAAGATTGCCGAGAAGTATTTCCGGGCTCCCGGATTCAAAGTGTGTATAGTGGCCACTGTTGTGTGGAAGGCCCAGAGCTCCCCGAGGAGGCAAGAGCAGTTCTCAGGTACGTTAAGCCCTTTAGCGTTTATTGTATGGATATGCAGCAGGCTAGGTAAGAAGGCGTGAGCCACCATGCCAAGCTGAATTGGAAAGGCGGAGAAAGGAGAGAGAAAAAAAGAGAGTGGGTAGGGGAAAGAAAGATATTAGAGAAGCTAAACTGCAAGAGGGAGAGATAAACTACGAAGGATAGAAATCAAGGACGGGGGGTGAAAAGAGAGCTATGAGTGTAGAAGTATGAAGAGGTGAGAATAGCACCCCTAACAGGCAACACGTGTCAACTCAGGGCAAAGGTCTACCACTATTAATAAAGGTTTTGGTCCCACCAGTCCCTGAGCTGAAGGTAGAATTGGGTTTCACAAGGGTTGAACAAATTCTGCATTAGCAGATTAGCCCACTGTGCGATCTCTGGGTACACATTTTTTTTCACTTTTTTCTTTACTGTATCTTTAGGCAAAAGTCTTACTAGGTTAATAAGAAAAACACTTCCTTCTGGAAGTTTGGATAGTGGCAGCCACCTTGCTTATATTAATTTATTCAGCCAGACTGCTTCTTCAGGTTTAACTGTAGGTACCCAGACAACTTCAGCTCATTGAAGTGGTCTGGGTGCACTGTTCCTTATGCACTTAGTGCTGCAATGTTAAACATTGCAGTTGCAGAGAAAATGCAATGTTTGCATTGCAGCACTAAGTCAACCTCTAGTGGCTTTCTACCAGACAGCCACTAGAAGGTTTCCTGGATTGAAACAGACCTTGGTCCAGTATCTGATGCTGGAGGTCCTCACGCTCTGCATGACGATATCCATCATCAGGTTTACCATCTTAGAAAAGCATTGATGCCTATGGGGAGATCGAATGCATGCACAGCATTTGCAGAGGATGCGCATTAGCGCCCACCCTTCACGGGCCGTCGGAGGGGGTGGAGCTTCGGCAAGGGATAAGGTAAGTAAATAAAGTGTTTAACCCTGTATTAACCGGGGAGAGGGGGAGGTGCAAGGGAGCATTAGTGCCAGGAATACAGCTTTGTATTTTTGGCGCTACAGTATACCTTTAAGGATAGTTGATGCTTTTCTGCGACAGTCATCATCCATCTTTTGCCCCACAGCTGTTATGAGAAGTCTGCCAGCAAACTGAGGAAGCCTTCGTACCCAATCCAATACAGGAGTCAGCACCAACACAGCTACTACATGGAGGAATCCTGTACTCCCGGCGGAGGGGTAGAGGGGTCCTGTACTCCCACACTTGGGAAACCGCTGGGGCTGGGCTTAGAGATGGCAGACACTATGCAGCAGCAGCCATCATTCACTTGGTGCAGCTGAGGCTGGGGAAGCCATCTAGCCCCTCCGGGTTCAACAAATGGCTAAGGCAGCCATACTTAGACCACTGCGCTGATGTATTTTACAGCCTTTATGGGAGGTCCCAGCAGTGCACTTCGGAAACTATCAAACAATTTCCAGGTTTAAAGATGGCTGCTTCCAAGCACTGCAGCCATCATTAGAAAATGAGCAAGGCAGCTGGCCCGGGCACCGCCCATGTGACTGAATGGTCAGTCCACCCCTAGTTACAATTCAAACACCATTTATAACTGTGTTTCTAAAATGACATACCAAAATACATATTTAGAATTACCTGTTAATCTTGTCCAGATGTTCCGCTAGTACAAATGGCTTATCCTCAACAGCATCACTCTGTATAAGAGGCAAATATATAAAATATCTTTTAACATTTTTAGCTTCTCATTTATCCTGCAAGTTTTCTTTATGCTGACAGCCAGGTGAAAAGGACAGATCTTAAAACAGTGACTGATAGAGAACTAAGATGGAGGTGCCCAGTTACAGGATGAAGAGATGAGGATTCCTACATTTAATTATAATTTTTAAACATATATATTTATAAAATATATGGATAAGTAAACAGAATAAGTCCTGGAAAGTGACAGCTCCTTTTAACCTATGTTAAAAGAGTTGATGTTCCGTTCTACATTGAATATCAGAGTGTTAAAGATCTAATATTGTGCTACATTTATGAATGCATGTTGACACTTGTAAGAGGTTATTCTCTAAACTCAGATTATGTTCAGCAATGTAGCACAATGTTGCATAGTTTCAATATTTATGTATAACTGAAACACTTCTTTGAACAAATAACACAGGAAATTTAAAAATATGGGGTTGGTAAAAGGATAAGGGGAGCAAAGTTCTAAAGCAGGAATAAATACTATGGAAACCAGAGGAATGGTGGTCCTTCTTAATCTAATAGTGTCAATTATTCTTGCTCCACTTTTTTTTGTGTGACACTCTTGTGCTGGGAAATAACAAAGAGCCATTCTACAGTGTATTGAAAATACTTCCAGCCCCAGAAAAAACAGAATGTCCTCAAAGCAAAGTATTACAATGTATGAAGTGATGAATGAACTTGCGGTATTGTAATTACAAGGATAAAATACACATAAGCACCTGCTTTATCCTTTATGCACAGGAGAATACCTTCATTGTATTGTAATGTACAACTTTCTAAAATGTAAGTTATTTTCCTTTCCCTTCTGATATCTGGAATATCCATATTTTACATAAATTTACAAACTCATAACTTGAAAATGACACAGGGGCACTAAAATAGGCTAAATTGTCAGCTGGAAGCCATGATAATCAAATTGCTGGCAAATGAATAGATTCCTTTTTAATATCTCTAATTCTGATGGCAAACATACAACTTTGCTAACGAAGTGGGCAGTAAACATCTACTCAAACCCAGAAAGGAATGAGAGCTGAGTGTAAACACTGTGATCCAATGTCATTATAAGAGCTGGAAGATGCACACCGATTCTGCTACACTGTCCATGAAGACAACCAAAGATAAGAAAACAGTTTAATCTGTACATATGATATTGATATTTTTACCCAATCTAGTCATTAAATCTCTCTGCCATGAAGTATCTTGTCAGGCGCACTCGTCATTTCTTATCTCATTCATAAAATACAGTCGTTCAAACTTTTCTAACAAGTCTTTGTTACACAAAACCTAAGTATTTAGTATCAAATTGATAGTCACTAGTTACCTTTTTCTGATAGATGTCCAGCACATTCACAATATCATCTTTTGAGGGACAATTTAAAGTGACAAGATCTTTCTCCAACGATGACATCTTTAAAAAAAAAAAAAAAGAAACACAAATTGTTTGAAATATCCACAACATGACTACAATGAAATATAACAGTTCATTCATGTTTATGGGAAATTTGAATGCTTGCTTATTTATCAAAAAATTATTTTATTGGTGGGTCTAGACTGATCACTCATTTTTGGAAACACCTGATTTCAATCCTTCCACACAATCTTGACTATGACTTACAGTTTTCACCGTAAACAATCCTACTGCATTTTACCACCCTAGTGCTTTGAAAGATACTAAAACTCATAATGCTTCCTATTGACAGCCACCAAGTTGCTTGTCACATGAAATTGGAAAAGCAGTTCCTTACCCTTACTAGCATATGGATCCCGAAGATAGAGAACATAAGGAAAATGGAAGAATTGAGATGATCTTGCTCGCTTTTTACTACAAGTATCTCACAACCTGGACCAATGGGTTAACTTTGTTGTGCTATATATGTTGTCCTCTCCTTATACCTTGGTCAATGTGTATACCAGGGATATGACTTAACACCAGTTTAGTTTCTTTGCGCTAATGCTTCTGTCTTCCAAACCCTCACGTCTCATCTCTTCGTAACCTCAACAATTTCTCGCATCTTGCTAATTTTTCTCCCTGTCTTTTGTTTCTTGGCAGTATTTTTTTCTCTGTTTCTTTTTGTAATATGTGTTCACGATCTAACACCAACTCATTGTTTGGAAATCAGTCTTTTCTTGTTATGGTGTCGTCATAACCCTACTTGAATTAATGATATCATGCATAACTTTGTCTTTAATGTTTATTTGTACATTGCATTGTGCAAATTTTCCAAAAACATTTTTATTTTATTTTAAAGAAAGAAAATATCACAAACCATTAAAAGCAGAAAGGGTATACATGCAAGTGGTATCAAACACTTTGTTTCTGTTTTAATATTCACAGATTAAAATTATTTACCTATATGTCTTATACCAGGGGTAGTCAACCTTTTTCTACCTACCGCCCACTAGTGCATCTTTCTTGATGGAAACATTTCCTTACTGCCCACCAGTTTTGCGCAAGTGCAGAATATTTTTTAGAAAGGAGAGTGTTTTAAAAAAATAAATAAATGTACATACATTTATCTTTTTATTTCTACTTAATGCATGTTTATAATGTTTTTAACTTTATAACGTTTAATGAGAAAACAATAAAGTAAATTGAAATTACCTTTACTAGTGATTAATGAGATCTTTGCGGTTGATGCTGCGAGACTAAATATTTGATATCTGGTTAAATTTTCATAAGGAACAAACAAAGGTCTCCTCTTTCGGTGATATTCAGACGATTTCTCTGTTTGCTCATAATATGATTTCAAATCTTTGCATTAGCTCCCCTCCTCTCCCTCCTTAATTCCCCTCCCCACCTTTCCCCCCCCCCTTTTCCTATTTTTTAACTTTTGATATAGCAATGCCCAGCAGGAAGGCTGAGCTAGGTAGCCCACTTCTTCTTTTTATTATAATTATTATTAGCCAACAACAATTTTCTCCTTTTTCTTTTGCTTCTTTCTCTTTTTTTACAAGTACTCTGCTCCTTCTTTCTCCAATGCTACAAGTACTCTGCTCCTTCGTTCTCCTTTTTTACAAGTACTCTCCTCCTTTATTTTATCCCCTTTTTTCTATTTTTCTTCCCTTTTTTATTTTTTTGATCTTTTCCTTTTTATCTCCTTTTTTATGCTTTTCTTTTACCTTCCTAAGGGCAATGTACAAAAGTAAGGCTGATGTATAGTGGGTAGGGGGCTGTATGGTGGGTAGGGGGTCTGTGAGGTGGGTAGGAGGGCTGTGAGGTGGCTAGGGGGGCTGTATAGTGGCTAGGGGGGCTGTATAGTGGGTAGGGAAGTGAGTTGGCTAGGGGGGCTCTATAGTGGGTAGGGGGGCTGTGAGGTGGGTAGGGGGCTGTATAGTGGATATGGGGCAGTACAGTGGGTAGGGGGCAGTAGGTAGGGGGCTATATAGTGGGTGGGGGGCAGTGAGGGTGGTAGGAGGCAATATAGTGGGTGGTATAATGGGTAGGGGCTGTATAGTGGGTAGGGGCTGTGGTGGCTAGAGGGCTGTATAGTGGCAGGGGCTGTATAATGGGGTGCATAGTGGGTAGGGGGCTGTGAGGTGGTGGGGGCTCTATACTGGGTAGGGGCAGTGAGGTGGGTAAGGGGCTGTATAGTGGGTAGGGGGCAGTATAATGGGTGGGGGGGCTGTGAAGTGGGTAGGGGGGCTGTATAGTGGGTAGGGGGGCTGTATAGTGGCTAGGGGGCTCTATAGTGGGTAGGGGGGGCTCTATAGTGGGTAGGGAGCAGTAGAGTGGGTAGGGGGCAGTATAGTGGGTAGGGTGCTGTGAGGTGGGTAAGGGGGCTGTATAGTGGGTGGGGGGCTCTATAGTGGGTAGGGGGCAGTGAGGTGGGTAGGTGGGCTCTTTTGTGGGTAGGGGGGCTGTGAGGTGGGTAGGAAGCCTGTGAGGTGGATAGGGGGGCTGTATAGTGGGTAAGGGGGGCTGTAAGTGGGTAGGGGGGCTGTAAAGTAAATACCTTTCAGTGTCCTCTTGGTCCGGTGGGCAGCTTCCCAGTAACGTGTGTGGGGACGGAGCTTCCGTTTGGGGGCGGGGCATGCGGCTGGAATGATTTCAGACTGTGCAGGGAGACTGACAGGCCGCAGCCACACCAGCCCCCAGCTCCTCCTTCCTTCCTCCCCTCGGACTGTGCCAGCCAGGATTTATCAGAATGATCATTAGGGCTGTCAGCCCAGCCCCAGCTGGGCCACTCCGGCCTTGCTACCCACTCTCTCAAATGGAGGATTTAGCTGTCGAAATCCTTACCGCCCACCTGGAATCCTGAAACGCCCACTAGTGGGCGGTAGGGACCAGGTTGACGACCCATGTTTTATACCTTGATGCTTAATAATAGACTAAAATTAAAGCACACATCTCCATTAGAACCTAGCTATGTTTTGTTTATTTAAATTGTATTTATGAACCTGTCCACTATTGCCCTTTTTTAGGGAACACTACCTTTAACAAAAAAATAAATTGCTACAAAGTGATAGATAAACAGATGGAGAAAGACACACATAGTTAGAGAAGTATATATTTAGACTTGTGCATGGCACGATTCTTCAGTTTATGTGAGCAATATTGAGAGCAATATTTCCCAAAATTGAAATTTTGTTTGTGACGTCTGACGGTCGTTCGTGTGACTGTTCTGCTTAGCTGAGCATTGTCCATGGGACAAATATTCAGGAAGACATTCAAACACGCCAAAATAAAGTGGGGTAAAAGGCGCCTGTTTGTTTGCAGCAAATCAATATTGTCTATAATATTGCCTAGCCTACTGTCAAAGCAATTTCAGGTAATTTTGCTATGCCAATAATTAGTCAGAATTAGATTCTGAATGTACAGTGGTGGACAAAATTGTAGAATTAGGGAACTTTGCATTTCTGAGGTGTAATGGCTCATAACATTAGAAAAATGCCATAAAATTAAATATTATTAGAAATATTATTTCACACAGATTGTAATAAAACAAACTCTTTTGCTTTGTCTTTATTCTATTAAATGTTATAGCCAAATAACCTTAAAGGGATCCTATAGTATTATAGATTTCTAAGGTCCCCCCTCCCTCGGCGCTGAAGGGGTTAAACCCCCTTCAGTCGGGACCACTCACCATACAACTTTGAGGGAATGCAGCTAACGTTCTATGTAGACCTATCCGGGTACACTATGACATGGAGAAGGTCGCTGCAGACACTCACCTCCCTGCTCCGATCTCAAGGCATCACATATAGATGGAAACAACAACACGTGTTGGAGGTCCAACACGGCACCGCGACGCACACTGTCCGGGATCTCCGGGAGGCGACTGACTTGCTAACAGTACTAGGACTGCCAAAGGATGCCCTGGTCACAGCACGACCGCATACCGCAATCTCCCATACTCATACCTGGAACCCAGCAACAGTGCTTCCCTTCGTACCCAGGGTGACACAACCAGAGGCATATGTTGCGGTCACCACTTGAAGGGCACCTGCAAGCCTGCAGTGACTGGCATGAACTATCCCTATACTACCAAACGATGCTCAGTAGTTATATATGTTTTTATTTCCCGTTCCGTTTGCTTAGCATTCCGTTTTTTCTCATGTGTACTATACCCACTGAATATACCCAGTGTAGACCACAGAAGCCCAGACATAGTCACAGGACTACATTCCCACTCACCTATAGCGACACGTGGACACACGACATCCCACACCACCTGGGAGCAGGGGGACATATTTACACAACACAGGTGTGGTGCCCTGCCCCAGGGCAGGACTAGCAGTAGTGAGACCCTCTCGCAACCCCACAGCACAGGCGAGGCACCACCCCACCGGGACCACACACACTTAACCCTGACTGCCACAGTGCGGGACCCCCCACAAATGTGAACCACGACGTCAAGGCGAACACCCGTACCCACAAACACCCGACACTGACCGTCACGCCTCCCCCTTCCCCCATGGTGGGACCCTCAACAGCATAATCGCAGAATACTAGGTCTCCTACCCTCTCATCCGACACTGACACAACAAACTAAAGAATTATAATTTTAGTACAGGTCACTAACCTGCTGTCCCAAACCTAACATATAAGGTTTACCACCAACCGCCCGCCAGACAGCAGGATCAAATGCCCCAAAATATGTCTTGAGCTTATTACATTGTTTGACTTCTTTGTTGTACTAGACAAATGTTATTAGATTTTAGACTGTCTACATACCTACGCTTTCAATAACTAAAAATTGTGCATGTAAAGTCTTTGCCATAACACTATTACAAATGGTATGACTACAAATGCTTGACATGGCTGTTGGGGTTTTGCAAGCCTGTTTATACTATATGGCACACAAAAATAAAGAATTTAAAAACAAAACAAAAAAAAACCCTTCAGTCACTTACCTGGATCCAGCGCCGATGTCCCTCGGTTCTGGGTCAGGTTCCACCCACTCTCCTCCCTTAATGCAGTAGACAGCCACTGATTTTACATTGCAGCACTAAGTGCAAAAGGGACACAGCACCCATACCACTTCAATGAGCTGTAGTGGTCTGGGTGGCTACAGTGTCCCTTTAACTTAACCTTCCTGAACGAGATTGATTGTTCATCCTTTGTAATTATCATACAGCCCATCATTTGTAATTATCATACAGGATGGAACAATAAGGTGTTAGTATGAGTCAGCTCTCTTTTCCATTTATCAGAATAATAGAATGGCTCCTATTCAGTAGTGAATTTTTCTTATAAAGAAAGAAAAAAGTGATTGGGCAATTAAGTACACACTCCCCCCCTTCCATCCTGAGAAGAACAAAGCTTTCCCACACATCCAGTCTGTATTGTGATTATTGAAAAAGACAGGTTATCTGTGCAAAAATGTGCTTATATACAAACATTTATAAAAAAAAAACCAGCTACAACACAAGTGTAAGTATCTCTCTGATCATACAAAAACAAGAGAAAACTGAGTGGCATACAAAAGCCAGCACCAGTAAGTACAGTGGAGCGCTATAATACTGTAATAGTGTAATAAAATACACACTAATCTTTACATATGTAAAGGGTTTCTATATCCAAATGCTATAAAAAAAACAAAAACAATGAAAGTATAATGTTTTATAATGATCAGTGTGTTAAAACTTCAAATGGAAGTCACATGGGGCAGAGCCTATTGGGGACAGATTCAAATCTCACAGGTGGGTGTGACATTGTCTCTCTCTCCTCAAATTAATCATTTGGAGGACAGAAGCGATCTGATCCTGTTTTTTTTTTACCTTACGGTGTCCAGGTTTTGTTTTTGTGTTTTAAGTTTTTTGCATAAGGAAAATACGTTCGTTGTATTGTAATGTACAACTTTCTAAAATGTAAGTTATTTTCCTTTCCCTTCTGATATCTGGAATATCCATATTTTACATAAATTTACAAACTCTTAACTTGCAAATGACACACGGGCACTAAAATAGGCTAAATTGTCAGCTGGAAACCATGATAATTGAAATTGCTGGCAAATTGATTGATTCAATTTAAATATCTCTAATTCTGATGGCAAACCTACAACTTTGTTAACAAAGTGGGCAGTAAACATCTACTCACACTCAGAGGGCAATGAGAGTTGTGTGTAAACACTGTGATCCAATGTCATCATAACAGCTGGAAGATGCAATTCTGCTAGATTCTGCTACACTGTCCATAAAGACAATCAAAGATAAGAAAACAGTTTAATCTGTCTGTACAGGTTACAATATCAAATTATATATTATCACAACTAATGGTTTATTATAGCTGAAGAATTGTACACAACACAATAAGGTGAAAATAGAAGAAATTGGAAATAATCTCAAATTCACTCATATTGCAAAACTATTGCAAAAAGCAGCTATTTTGGCCTAAACTTTGCTTGCCATATGCCACTCATTACTAAAAGAGAGAAATCCTAAATGGATCATATATTAAAAACTAAATGAGATCACAAGCACTGTTCTCACCTGTGTACTGTCCACAAAATGAGTTGCAATTCCAGCTGTTTGCACATCTCTGCCCTTTAATCTAAATCCAGTAAGCGCAATATATAAGCCAATTTTCCCAGGAAGCCGAGGCAAAAAATACCCTCCGCCGACATCTGGAAAAAGTCCTGTATAAACAAAATATGTAAGATGACATTCCAGGATGTAAAACAATGTGAGATAAACATTGCAGCTGGCATTGCTATATATAAGGCTATCACCTGATATCTGATAACTCACTCAACCTGATTTAAACAGAATCTTTCTTGATATAAAAATAAACTTTGCACAACAAATACATTCACCTTGAAATCTATATGTTACTAGCACATATCATAGCATACTTGTCAGGTGGAAGTAAAATATTCAAAGTTAAAAGGACCACTCTAGTGCCAGGAAAACAATCTTATTTTCCTGGCACTATAGTGTTAATAGGTCCCCCCCCACCCTCATGGCCCCCCTCCCGCCGGGCTCAAGAGGGGTTAAGGGGTTAAACACTTACCTTTCTCCAGCGCTGGGCTCCCTCGGCGCTGGGGACTCTCCTCCCTCTTCCAACATCATCCGCCAAATGCGCACTCGTGGCGGCGCATTCAATCAGTCCATAGGAAAGCATTTCCAAAGTTCTAAGTTTGAATGTTTTTAATATGTATTAGATTATGAACAAAAATAAACCAGACACATTAATGATAAGTGTAAAATGTCTGTGTATATATATATATATATATATACATACATACACCAATTTTCACTACTTAGGTTTTATATACATTGTATGAATGTGTGTGTGTGTGCGTGTGTATATATATATATATATATATATATATATATATATATATATATATATATATATATATATATATATATATATATATATATAGTGTTCAAGTAGAGATTGTAGCCGTTTTAGTTCAGGGATGTAGATGTAAAAAAAAAAAAAAACCAGATCAAATTTTTATCTTGCAATGCTTTTTTTATTGGACTAACAGATTTTTTTTAATGACAAGCTTTCTCAAGTCTGAAGCATTTCTGAGCAAGACGACACAGAATTCAAAGTTGAGTTGTGACACAGGGGTTAAAGCGACATTCTTGCTATAAATATATATATATATATATATATATACACACACATATATATGCAAACACATGAACACATATACATACACATAAACACATATACATACATGCACATGAATTTATATACACAAATATAAATGCACAGTCACATATATAAGCATACATGCATAAGAGTATGGGAAAGCATAGTACTTTGTATATTGATAGAATAAACATATTGGAATGCGTTTAAAGTGTGGATACATATCACAGAACAGTAAGATAATGCTGGGGGGGGTGTTCATGTAAAGTGTTGGTAGTGGGACAGGAAACCCAGATCAATATTTAGCCCTCTATTCTTGCTGTTAAACAATTTGATCACTCTGGTTTCCAAAGTTTTTCTTTCTTGGGTATTTTTAAAACCCCCTTTCAGTACTTTGATTTTTAGGTCCTTCATTGAGTGGTCGGGCTGAGTAAAGTGGTGTCCCACAGGAGTGCAGTACGATTCTTCTTTGTGGTGTTTAATGGAGTGTCTGTGCATATTCATTCTGCCATTTAATTGCTGGGTGGTATCCCCAATGTAGCATCCTAGGTGGCATTTGGTGCCTTGAATCATGTATACCACTTTGCTGGGTGTGCAAGAGTATGATCCTTTAATGCTGTAGGTTTTATTGTTGTGTGTGGCTGTGTTGTCTATGCATATGTGCCAACACAGTTTGCAGTGAGTTTTTTTGCATTGACTGGCCCCCTTTTCTTTATTCTTCCCATCAGTGGGCAGCTTCCTGTTGATTAATTTTTGTTGGAGGTTTGGTGGTTGTCTGAAGGCCAAAACGGGTGTTTTTCAGAGTCTCATCTTCTGTCCACATTGGTTGTAGGTCTATTTCCTCAAGAGCTGGGTTGTAGGTGACCACAAGTGGCACTCGTGTAGATATTTTTTCTTTCTCTCTGTACTGTAGCAGGCGTATGTGTGGAGTTTTTACAGCAGAGTTGATTTGTTTGGTAATAGTCTTTGGTTTGTAGCCTGTCTCATAGATTGGGAGAGTACATTAACATGGGAATTACGGTCATTAGGATCAGAGCATATGGGATGGTACTTAGTGGCTTGGCTGTAGATGATGCCCTGTTTTAGTATGGGAGCGGTGGAAGCTGGAGCTGTGAAGGTAACTGCACCTGTCTGTGGGTTTTCTGTAAACCAAGGTGTGGATTGTGCCATTGTTACATGTCACAGTGGTGTGCAGAAAATTCACAGATCTAGTGGAACATTCCATTTTTAGTTTGATTGATGGATGGAATGTGTTAAAAGAGTCATGGAACTGTATCAGTTTTTCTTTGCTTTCAGTCCAAATTATGAAAATATCATCGATATAGCTATAATATTTGTATGGTTTGGGGAACCTTTTTTAATAAAGGTTAAAGGGAAACATTTGACAAGAAGAGATACAGTGAGGGAAAAAAGTATTTGATCCCATGCTGATTTCGAACATTTGCCCACTGACAAAGAAATGATCAGTCTATAGTTTTAATGGTAGGTATATTTTAACAGTGAGAGACAGAATAACAAAATAAAAATCCAGAAAAACGCATGTCAAAAAAGTTATAAATTGATTTGCATGTCAATGAGTGAAAAAAGTATTTGATCCTTTCGACTTAGTACTTGGTGGCAAAACCATTGTTGGCAATTACAGAGGTCAGACATTTCTTGTAGTTGGCCACCAGGTTTGCACACATCTCAGGATAGATTTTGTCCCACTCCTCTTTGCAGTTCCTCTCCAAGTCTTTAAGGTTTCGAGGCTGACGTTTGGCAACTCGAACCTTAAGCTCCCTCCCAGGGCCGGTGCAAGGATTTTTGCCACCCTAGACAAAAGTAAATTTTGCCGCCGCCGTCCCCCCCCCATGTGACATCACAATGCCCCACCCATATGATCTGCATGTTAACTAATGCCAGTGCTGCAGTGCCGCCGTGTTTACATTAAAAGGCCTGCAGGGACAGGCTATAGACACCAGAACCACTACATTAAGCTGCAGTGGTTCTGAGGACTATAGTGTTTCTTTAATGTGAGGTAAATTAGAGATTAGTGCCACGAATAATATACTAGATTGCCTACTTACAACCAGATGAGGATGATGATGGGCTCTAGCTGCAATCTGGCTCCACTGGTCTGGTGTAGAACAGGCTATCTGGAGGCTGTTTGTAACTGTGGTCACAAAAATCAATGTTCTGGGAGAACGGGAAACAGCTCCATTTTTTGGGGGCCCTTTACACAGCTCAAGGTCTGGGTCCCAGGGTCCACCTTCATGTTCCACCAATGAGTTTGTTTACAGGGGGTGGAGTGTGTAGGGGATGTCCTGATATGTGTGTAAGGAATGCATTGTGTGAATCTGTGTTTGTATGTGTAAGTGTTGCATGGTGTGTTTCTGTGTATGTACGGGATGCACTGTGTGCGTCTGTAAGGGGTGCATTGAGTGTGTGTAAAGGGTGCATTGAGTTGTTTTTTTTTGTGTGTAAGGGATGCATTGTGTGTAAGGGTTGCATTGCTTGTGTGTGTGTAATGCATTGTGTGTTTTTCTGTGTGCAAGGGGTGCATTGTGTGTTATTGTGTGTGTGTATGATGGATGTCAATCTCTCCCCCCTCCCTTCTCACTCTTTTCTCCCCCCCTTGTCACTCTCTTCTCCCCTCCCCCGTCAATTTCTTTCTCCCCCCTGTCAATTTTTTCCCCCCACCCACCCGTCAATGTATTTCTTCCTTTCTCTCCTACCTCTGTTGTAGCATGGCCGAGCCCTGTATGGTCTGTGGGTACAGGATACAGGGCACGGCCATGCTACGGTGAGGGAGTGACAGTGAGGGAGTTCCCTCCTGTCAGCCCCTCTCCTCATGCTGCGCCCGGGCGGTGCGCCCTCACGGACGCACCAGCCAGGGCAAAGCTGCAGCCATCTGAGGCTCTCTACAGAGCGCTCGGGCAGCTGCAGCATGAGGGGGGCCAGCGCTCCTGGCGGTGCCCATTCACAAGGGGCGCCCTTGGCGGCTGCCTAGTCCGCCTAACAGGTAGCGCAGGCTCTGCTCCCTCCACAGATTTCCTATGGTATTAAAGTCTGGACACTGGTTAGGTCACTCCATGACCTTAATGTGCTTCTTCTTGAGCCACTCCTTTGTTGGTTGTGTGTTTTGGGTCATCGTCATGCTGGATTAGCCACCCACAACCCATTTTCAATGCCCTGGTTGAGGTTCTCATCCAAGATTTGACGGTACATGAACCCCGACCATCATCTTTTTAAAGCGGTGTAGTTGTCTTGTCTCCTTAGCAGAAAAAACACCCCCAAAGCATAATGTTTCCACCGCCATGTTGGACGGTGGGGATGGTGTTCTTGGGGTCATAGGCAGCATTCCTCCTCCTACAAACATGGCAAGTTGAGTTGATGCCAAAGAGCTCAATTTTGGTCTCATCTGACCACAACACTTTAACCAGTTCTCCTCTGAATCATTCAGATGTTCATTGGCAAATTTCAGACGGGCCTGCACATCTGCTTTCTTGAGCATGGGGACCTTGCAGGAGCTGCAGGATTTCAGTCCTTCACGGCACAGTGTGTTACCAATTGTTTTCTTGGTGACTATGGTCCCAGCTGCTTTGAGATAATTAACAAGACCCTTCCGTGTAGTTCTGGGCTGATTCATCAACGTTCTCATGATCATTGATACTCGACAAGGTGAGATCTTGCATGGAGCACCAGACCGAGGGAGACTGACAGTTATTTAGTGTTTTTTCTATTTGCAAATAATCGCACCAACTGTTGTCACCCTCTCACCAAGCTGCTAGGCGATGCTCTTGTAGCCCATTCAAGCCTTGTGTAGGCCTACAATCTTGTCCCTGACATTCTTGGACAGCTCTTTGGTCTTAGCCATGGTAGTGAGTTTGGAATCGGATTGATTGCTTCTGTGGACAGGTGTGTTTTATACAGGTAACAAGCTAAGATTAAGAGCACTCCCTTTAATAGAGTGCTCCTAATCTCAGCTCATAACCTGTTTAAAAGGCACATGGGTGCCAGAAATCTTGCTGATTGATAGGGGATCAAATACTTATTTCACAACTTTTTTTGACATGTGATTCTGTCTCTCATTAAAATAATTGAAAGTCTGTGTGAAATTTGAATTTTGTTTTTAAAATAGCACATTAAAGGGAGACACTATGGGCACCAAGACCACTTCATCTTACATCTCTGGAGGGATTTGAAAATGGCAGTCCAACGACATTAATCCCTATCCAACCTGACAGAGCTTGAGAAGTTCTCAGAGATGAATGGCAGAAACTACCCTAATCCAGGTGTGTAAGGCATGTAGCAGGATACCCAAAATGACTTTAGACTGTAATCAATGCCAAAAGTGCTTCAACTAAGTATCAAGTTAATGTTCTAAATAATTAATATACATATTTATTTAATTTACTTATAAATAAAATAAAATTTATTTCTCACCCCTCCTGGGTGGTATATATTTTTGTGTATTCCTCATTCTCGGGTCCGCTATCAGAGGACTGGGAGTCTGGGGGTGGTGCGTAGTATCTAAGCTGTTCCTAGAACTGCACTCTTCTGGACAGCAATCTCAGATGTACCAACTTTGTGGCCACAGCCCTAAGTCCTATCACAACTGAGAATACTAGTGCCTTCACTTTTCATATCAATTCCAGCTCCTCTTTCAGCCGTTGGTATTTGTCCACATTCTCATGTTCCTTCTTCCTGATGTTATAGTCAATGGATATTGTCACATCCACCATTGCAGTCTTCTGTTCTTTATCTACCACCACATGTCAGGTTGATTGGCCACTACCTCTTTGTCTGTCTGGATGTGAAAGTCATACAGGATATTAGCCCCATCATTCTGAATTACCTTTGTGGTATCTCCCATCTGGATTTAGGCAGGTCCAGAACATATTCTGTGCAGATAATTTGGTACACAATTGCAGCAACTTGCTTGTGCCTTTAAGTGTTTGCACCTGGATACTTTGTGCTGACTCTTTGCACAGTCTGCACCTTGGATCTTGCCAGGCAGACTCCCACTTCTATTAATCTGGTGCTGAATGTCTTTTTCTGTGCTGGCACTATTAGGGCCTCAGTGCTGTCTTTAAGTCCTGTATTTTCCAACCACTGTTAGGACCATGCAATGTGAGCCATATCCACTACCTGCCAGTGGAACACACCATGGAGAGGTTTGCCTTGCCATGGAACCTTCTCCTTTTCTGCATCCTCTATCTGTTGTTGTCCCAGGCATTCCCTTAGCAGTTTATCTATGGTAACCATCTTTGTGATGTACTTGTACTATTCCTTCTGGTACTTGAGCTCCTTCTCTTCTGATCATCTTCCCTCTTTTTGCTATCATCCTCCCACAGTTATCTAGTTCAAATGGCATTCCGGTGTGCTTATATCTTAGTTAGGTGGATGAGTGACTCAGTGTTCCGCTAACTCTTGGCATACAGTGTGATGGTAGCTCCACTCTTGAACCTGTATCCGTATCCACTATTCTTGATGATAAGGGCATTAAGTCCTATGCAGAACAGCATTGGAGACACCGCCTAACCGTGGTGTATACCACATTTTGAGGTTTACTTGTGTTATCGAGAAGATCTCTTAAGTAAGACAACGATTGCCAAGTTTTGATTTTGTGTATGTGTATATATACACATAATACAACCTCTGTCTGGAAAGTATCCAGCAATGTAATATAACAAATACAGAAGAAGATAGATACAAGAAACATTGTACATAGGACAATGACGCTACAGTCCCCTTTAAATAGTGACCTTGGGACCTTAAATTTTTTTCAGCATCTCTTTTACAAAACACGCTACAAAATACTTTGTTGGAATTGCCATAAGCTGCCTCATCGTATTTATCTGAATCTCATAGACGGTCTGAAATCTCTTCTTTTTCAAAGGTGATTTTTGTTTCAGATAAAGCTAGAAACCGCAAGTTGCAAAATCTTTCAATAGATCCTTGACCATCTTTGAAGCATTCTTTACCACACTTTTATTTGTGCTGCACTCATTGCATCATCCTCGAAAGCCTTCTAAATCATCCGAATAGTTTCTTTGGAGGTATGTTTAATCTTAAAGGAGAATTCGGGATTATTCTAACTCCTAGTGACCGAATAATCTAAATTTTATTAAAGACAGGAGGCGAATATTTGCTTATCTTTCTTTACTGTAACTCCCAGCAGCAAAGAAACAGTTAACAGCAGTGTAAAAAAAGTTTAACCAATCAGTAAGCATTACAGTAGTATAAACTGTCATCAGGCTCCTCCCAATTCCTCTTTCTTGATGTAGCCGAACAGTCGTAGAGTCAACCATGTAAATGTAGAAACCTTAAAACGATGAACAGGTAACGGTGTAGGTATCCGGTAGGATGAAGGTAGTGATCAACCCGCGGGTAGATTCGAGACAGAAGGCAAACGATCTTCACACTAGGAGGAAGGAGAAACATCGTGAAAGTATGGTCTCTTTGGCAAGAGAAAAAACCAAATTAAATGCAGTGAACTGAATTTCAATTTAAGCGCAAGCTGTAACTATGATAATTAACTGTGTGATATGTAGAGTAAGTGACATACCTAGAATATAATAACCAATGTACCATTGAAAAAGGGTTTAGTATATAATAGCGACCTAATGAGTATAGGCTAGAGAAAAGAGAGGATGCTAGTCATAGTAGAACTGAAGATAGTACAGGATACTTACCTAAAAGGGTGGGTAAAAAGAAATCCAGGGTGGGAAAATATTCGCCTCCTGTCTTTAATAAAATTTAGATTATTCGGTCACTAGGAGTTAGAATAATCCCGAATTTTATGGCAAGACAGGAGGCTTCATATTTGCTATTTTAACGCACAGATTGCAAAGACAGAGAAACGTGTGGAGAGTGTCTGAAATAAAAGGTACGGAAGGTGGATTCTCTAGACCAATCAGCGGAGGCTATAATTTCCGCCAAGGAACCTCCGGCTATGAGTGCTGAGGAGGCGGCTGCGCCTCTAACCGAGTGAGCCCCGAAAGAAGCATCAATGCCAGCCAGGGCTAGAAGCCATTTAATCCAACGTGCAATGGTAGGGCACGAGACTGGTTTGTGAGGTCGTACATAAGACACCAGGAGGGGCCCAGTAGGTGGTCTGAGAGGGGTAGTGCGGGCAATATAGTGTCGTATACACCGGGCTACGCAGAGGAGAGGTTTCTCCGAAAAGTAAGGGTAGCTCACAGTAGACGAGTTGGTCTTGGTGCGTCTAGTGATATTGAAGTGTACCCCCTCCGGTGTGAAATCGAGGGCATGAAAGTCGAAAGCCCTGATGTCGGAAACTCTTCGGAAGGAGACCAAGCAAAGGAGGAGAGCTAGTTTGGCTGATAATTGGCGTAGGGAGAGCGCCTCGTTGTCCGGCCAAGCTTCCAAGAACGTGAGCATGATGGCCACGTCCCAGAATTTATTATATTTGGGGTTCGGGGGTCTAGCGATGCGTATGCCCCGCAAAAGTCTACAGATGGAAGGATGTTTGCCTACTGAAGAACTTTCGATAGGAACGTGTGCTGCAGAAATAGCAGACCGAAACACGTTAATGGTCCGGTAGGATTTACCCTGGTCAAACAGAAACGAAAGGAAATTGATAATATTAATTATAGATGTTGAAAAGGGATCAAGGTCCCTTTCCAGGCACCAGCAACTCCATAGGCGCCATGCAGAGATGTAAGAGCGTCTAGTTCCCGAGGCCCATGAGTCCCAAAGGAGTCCCTGAGCAGTTGTCGAAAGGCCTGAGACATTCCAAGATCCCCTGAAACGGTCCAAGCCACTAGTTGGAGATGTTCCTGAATTGCTAATGGGTGAAAGTTGCCTGTCGGGTCTCTGAGGAGGTCGCAGGTGCTGGGTAGCAGCAGGGGAAAATCCACCGACATTTCCAGGAGGTAAGGATACCATGGTTGGGCCCGCCATAACGGGGTCACTAGTGTTATCCTGGCACCCTGAGTTCTGAGGTGCTGTAGTGTGCGTGGAATCATGGAGAAAGGAGGGAATGCATATGCCCCGGACATCGGCCACGTCTGTAGGAAGGCATCGACTGCAAGGCACGCTGGGTCTGGCAACCAGCTGTAAAAAGCGTCCGTCTGCCTGTTGAGGCGAGATGCAAAGAGGTCTAGGTTGAATGGTCCCCGGCAGGCCTGGAGACGGTGAAATATTTGTGGATTCAGTTGCCAATCGCTGGAGTCCCTCCAGTGTCGGGAGAACCAATCTGCGACGAGGTTGTCTGATCCCAGTAGATATTCCGCTCGCAGGGAGATATTCCTGTCTAGGCAGAACTGATATAATTCTTTGGTCAGATCTGAGAGCATCTTCGATTTGGAACCTCCTAGATGGTTCATGTAACGAACCGCGGACACGTTGTCCATCTTCAGCACCACGGAGCAGTTGTAGACATCCTTGGCGAAACTGCGGATTGCGAATGAGCCTGCAATCAGTTCGAGGCAATTGATATGAAGTGCTCGTTCCGAGTGGGACCAGAGTCCTCCTGTAGAGCTTTCCGAGCAAGTTGCGCCCCATCCGAGCAGACTTGCATCCGATTCCAGGACGAAGTCTGGTTGGGATCCGAAAATGGCTCTGCCATTCCAAGCGTCCATATGTTGTAGCCACCAATGGAGTTCGAGCCGGACTTCGTCCGTGAGTGTGATCTGTTGGTCGTAGGACGTCGACTGATGTAAGTATTGGGTCTTCAGGCGTTGTAGTGCTCGGTAGTGCAGTGGGGCAGGGAATATAGCCTGTATTGAGGCGGAGAGCAAGCCGATGGTGCGGGCCAGGTCCCGCAGACGGAGGTGTGGTGATATCAGTAACCTCCGAATGTCTCTTTTTATGGATTTGACTTTGGATGCTGGAAGTTGAAGGACTGCTTGAACAGAGTCTATCTGGAATCCCAGGAATTGTATCGTCTGGGACGGTGTTAGGGATGATTTCTGGTGATTGATCACGAAGCCAAGATTCTGCAATAGGGCGGAGGTCATGCTTGTGTGAAGGTGGAGAGTTTCCTGGTCTTGTGCCATGAGGAGGATATCATCCAGATAGATTATGGAGCGGATTCCTTGGGAGCGCATCACTAATGCCATCACTGGTTTCATTAGTTTGGTAAAGCACCAGGGTGCAGAAGATAGGCCGAAGGGGAGGCAGGTGAACTGCCATAGTGCTTGTTCCCAACGAAACTGAAGGAGGCAGCGGTGTGCTGGTGTTACCGGCACCGTGAGGTATGCATCCTTTAGATCGAAGCGGGAGAACCAATCTCCCTCGGAGAGTAGGTCTCTCAATAAATGGATCCCCTCCATTTTGAAGTGACGGTATGTGATGAACCTGTTCAGATCTCTCAGGTTGATGACAGGTCGTAGACCTCCTGATTTTTTCTTGACTAGAAACATGTTGCTTATGAAGGTCTGTGGACCAACAACTCTTTCGATCGCACCCTTGGTGAATAGATCGTCGAGTTCGCTCCGTAGAGTCGACTCGTCTAATAGTGACATTTTGATTGGGGTAGGAGGAGAATTTTGTATCGGTACTACTGAAAATTCCAGGTGGAACCCGGACACCGTCTGAAGGATCCAAGGATCCTGAGTGAGTTGAGACCACTGTTGGGAAAAAAGGGTTAACCGGCCTGCAATAGGAATATGAGAATAAGGAAGGTCCATTACCTGTAGCAGTGCGACCGCGGAGGGAAGCGGATCCACGTCCTCGGATAGCTCCGCGAGAGGGGAAGAATTGCCTGTGGTGGAATCGGGTATTGCCCGAGTTCCAGGTGTCTGAAGGTCGAGGCCTGTAGCCCGTGAAGGCGGCTCTGCCAGTCGCTCGGCCTCTATAGCGACCAGCTCTTCCGGAAAAACGCTGAGTGCGAAATACCTTGCGAATGGAGGATTGTGCCTTTGTCAGCGTGGTAAAAACAGAGACATGCTTACTTAGTTCTTTTATGAACTTGTCTCCGAATAACATGCCTTGAGCCTCTGGACCAAGTTCTTTAGTGCCCAATTCGGCAAGCTTGGCATCGATTTTATAAAGGACGGCCTTCCGCCGTTCAGTTGATATTGCCACATTGGCATTGCCTAAAAGGCATAAGGCCCTTTGAGCCCACTCTCGCACCATATGTGCATCAAATGTGCCACCTGATAGAGCCTCGTCTGCAATAATGAAGATTTGTATGAGCGGGCCCGCCACATCCATCAATTTGTCTTGAGTGGCTTTCAGACCCTGTTCTAGGCCCTTACGGGGGTCTTTTCCTGACTTGGTTAGAAAGGTCACAAGGAAAGGGTCAAATTCGGGCGTATTGGCCACCTTGTCTGGGATAGTGGGACGTGGGCATTCTGCCCTTAATTTGGCTCTCACCTCTTTTTCTAAAGGCCGACGGAGCCACATTCTACAGTATTTGGCAATGTGGTCCGGGGGCGTCCATTCGGCCGATCTAGGGTGCCTGATGCATCTGGGGTCAAATAAAGGGCGGCCAGAGGTGTCAAATAAGGTATCCTCTTTTAAGTTAGGGTTTTCAGAGGTGAGATCAGACTCCAATTGGAATTCCTCTAGAGGTATAAAGGGTTCATTAGTTGCAGAATCGGAAGGGTAAAGGTCTCGGAATGTCTTATGAGGCGGAGCCTCAGTATCCGAGTGTTCTGCATAGTATTCGTCTAATACTTGGAGATTATAATTAGAGGTTGAACCCTCGAATGCGTCAAAATCATGTTGGGAGGTGGTTTGCTTGGGTTTAGAATAGGGCACTTTAGGATGTTTAGCAGGCGCTTTGCCTTTACCGGCGGTGGCGCTATCGCCCTTCCAAGGGCGTTTGCGAGGGGCTTCCTCATGCTCTGAAGCGTGAGAATCCTCGGAGTCTGAGAGTTGGGTAATGGTCGCCGTAGGGGCTGGGATTGTTTGCTCACGGAAAGCCGCAAGAGCTTTGGGTATAGATTCAGTAATGGCATTGAATAGCCAAGCCTTAAGTTCGGCAGAAACTGCTGGTTCTGGCACATCCGACATAATGCCAGTAACAGTGGGGTCACCACAAAAGAAATTATTATATTTACAATATATAAAAAAAAATTTTTTTTATGTGCAGACAAACTAATTACAATGAGGCGGTGGACTTAGACTGCATGTAAAAAGCAGGAGAGCAATTATCCTGTAACAGATGGGATCTTACAGAATTTATCAGTGGGATTCACCCAGAGAGAGAAAGGACAGTATAGTGTCCAAGATCTAAACAGGTATGTGCCTGTGTTATCATATAGGGGTTACCCTGTATAGAGGCAGCAAAGGGGTCACCCTTGAAGGAAGGCTAGAGGGGGTCACCCTCAGAGTAAAGGCTGGAGGGGGTCACCCTCAGAGTAAAGGCTGGAGGGGTTCACCCTCAGAGTTAAGCAAGGATTTGTAATAAAGTTGAAATCTGCAAGAAAAATATGAAAGTTTGTAATATGGGTATGTGTCTTTAAGTTTTAAAACTAAAGGGTCTGGGGCTTTAAGAGATAAAATATGTACTTACCAAAACGGCTGGGTCGCGTCCTGCAGTGAGAGCCGAGGTGCGAGGGAACCGCCGCGCATAAGCTTGCCACAAGATGGCGCTGAGAGGGAAGCCCGAGAGAAAACTAATAGAAATGGCCGCGGCAAGAAAAAAGGCGGGAAACGTCTCTATGGAGACGCCAGGGCAACAGACATAGTGTGTGAGGAAAATTGAGCGGCTGAGCGGACCGGCAAGATGCCGGGCGCCGCGGGGAAAGTGGAAATTAAACGGACAGTACCACAAAAACAAAAGTATTGAAGAAAAGTGTTGTAATATGAATTGTTGGGCTGACTGGAGTGTCAGCCCATGAACTAAGAAAAATAGAAGTAGAGCAGAAACAGATATAGGAAAACTGTATGGGAAATGAAAAATTATCAAAATAATACACAATATATATATCAGTTAGTTAAAAATAGAGCATTAAAAGGAGTATAATTAGAATAGACTCACCTGGGAGGCTAAGCAGCAAAGAAAGAGGAATTGGGAGGAGCCTGATGACAGTTTATACTACTGTAATGCTTACTGATTGGTTAAACTTTTTTACACTGCTGTTAACTGTTTCTTTGCTGCTGGGAGTTACAGTAAAGAAAGATGAGCAAATATGAAGCCTCCTGTCTTGCCATAAAATTTGGAGCATATTCATTGCCTTATTCACTCAGCCATTTTGACTATGATGCCCACATAGTACACATGCTCACTCAACAGCGTCTAGCGTCCCCACTGACTAGTACAGTTAAGTTGTCATTGTTCACACATGTGCATTCCAGTCCACTTTCCTTGGTTGCTAGTTTACATCAAAATTGCACAAACCATTCTCGTTATATTAAGAATGCCTGGATTTTTTTAGGCTAGGGTGTGTGTATCTAATATGCTGCAGTATTCTGAAAGATTAAAAAGGTAAATTTATTACTATTCATGTGTTTACCTCATGTTACATTTAACTTTTTAAATGTCTTTTCCTGGCCAACATCATCATTAATGGGTTAAATACCCACTCATCAGTCAGGACAGGAAGTATCAATTAACAAATCTTAATACATTTCTTCTGTTTTCTTTTCCTCGATTAGGAAGGATTTAGTTATTAAAAATTTAATTATTAAATTGCTCCCCTCTAATCTCTCCAAACACATTCACAGGAATATATCAGTATGTGTCTTGTAATTGTGGTGTTTTGTTTGGAGCTTATGTACTTTTATCAAGTACAGATTATCACAATTTACTAATTTTCATTCTTTGGGTTGGACTGGACTGAGGACTCTGTTACCAAATCATATGTATCTTATTTGACAGAACCCAGATACAGATTTGAGTTTTACTTGACTATCTAATGATATCTAGGGAGCTTCAAACACTGTTGTACTGTTGTATGAGATCTGCAAAGTTTGATATTCTGTTATACTTTATTTTCACATTCTGTATTCAGTTAGAAACATGGAATGTGATGGCATATAAGAACCATTTGGCCCATCTCCTCTGCCCAATGTTCTAATACTTTCATTATGGCCTTATCTTTTATCTAGGATAGTCTTATGCCTATCTCACGCTTGCTTAAACTCTCTCAATATGTTAACCTCTACCATTTCAGTTAGAAGGCTATTGCATGCATCCACTACCCTCTCAGTAAAGTAATACTTCCTGATATTATTTTTAAACATTTACCTCTTTAATTTAAGACTGTGCTCTTGGTCTGGTAGTTTTTCTTCTTTTAAATATAGTCTCCTACTTTACTGTGTTGATTCCCTTTATATATTTAAATGTTTCTATCATATCCCCACTGACTCGTCTTTCCTCCAAGCTATAAATGTTAAGGTCCTTTAATTTTTCCTGGTAAGTTTTACCCTGCAATCCATGAACCAGTTGTAAAGCCCTTCTCTGAACTCTCTTCAAACTATCCTTCTGGATGTCTCACTATTGCTCTGTACAATGGCATGAGCACTGCCCTCTTTCTACTGCTAATACCTCTCCCTATACAACCAAGCATTCTGCTAGCATTTCCTGCTGCTCTATTACATTGTCTGCCTACCTTTAAGTCATCTGAAATAATTACTCCTAAATCCCTTTCCTCAGATGTCGAGGTTAGGACTGTATCAAATATTCTGTACTCTGTCCTTGGGTTTTTTTTATACCCCAGATGCATTATCTTGCACTTATCCACATTAAATGTCAGTTTCAGGACTATTTCAGAATAATGTATACAGTTGAGTTTGAATTATTGAAAAACACTCGCTGGCTATTGATAAATCCCTCTCTGGATAAGGATTGGAGATTCCCTGACTCATCAGACGTCACTCTACCTGGGCAATGTCGACATCTTGGGCATCTGATTCCATGGGAGTCTGGACTACCTGGGCCTCAGATTCTACTATCACAAGGAATCATTGCCTAGTCATACTCCAGGATAAAGGTTCTAAGTTTGGGTTCAGTGTCCTAACCTCCATATCCTCTTTATACCGCTTCGAAAACACCTAACCTGTGTAATACACATAGGTCATCCTTCCTTCTAGGCTTGGGGATTTCCCATTAGTGATGCTGCCATGTTGGCCATGAAATAAATTCTTACCCATTTCCATGGCAGCATCAACTTCCCACCCTCCAGCAGAAGGAGGGGAATTTATTAAGATTTGTTACAGTATATACTCGAGTATAAGTCTAGTTTTTCAGCACATTTTTTGTGCTTAAAAACCCCCACTCGACTTATATTTGAGTCACTGTCTGTATTATGGCAACTTAGAGAGCCGCGGCCGTCAGAGCCATGGCAACGATCCGCGCGGCAACCAGACCGCGAGTCTTACAGTGGAGCTGACTGGAACGGAGGAGAAGAGAGCTGACAGGAGCTGCAGGAAAGGTAAGTAAATGCTTCCTGCCGGCCCCCCCACTTCACAGCCCATGCCACTGGACCACCAGGGATTAAGATAGCCCCCCTCCCTGACCAGTTAACAAGCAGGGAGGGGGGACAAAAAAAAATTAAAATAATTAAAAAAGAATAATATTAAAATAAAAAAAATTAAAATAATAAAAATGCCCTCCCCCCACCTAGTTTACACACACTACACAAACACACACTCTGCATTATATACACAGAGTGTGTGTATATAATGCAGTGTGTGTTTGAGTGTGTGTGTGTATATAATGCAGAGTGTGTTTGTATGAGTGTGTGTGTGTATATAATGCAGATTGTTTGTATGAGTGTGTGTATATATAATTATAAAAATCACAGAATTTCATAGCCCCAAGTTTTACCCTCGACTTATCCACGAGGCATAGCATATTTCACAATTGTTGGTCACAAAACTGCACTCGACTTATACATGAGATCGACTTATACACGAGTATATACGGTAATTGATACTTGACTTTAATGCTGATAGGGGATTTAACCCATTAGTAAAGCTGCCAGGAAAATAGCCAGGAAAAGAAAATTCCGATTAATATGGGGAAGAATTTTGCTATTTTCTGTTAAATTAGTAAGCATAACTGTTTCTCCTGTTTGCAAGAAAACCTCTTGTACTCAATTATACATGTTTTACCAATGATATATAAAACATGCCAACAATCTTCGCATGAAACACATTCAGGATCAGGACATGTAAAATTATAATGTATTTATAAATGATCAATTTACTAGCAGGAAACACATACAATTATCAATAAATAGGATTTTATTAAAAACAGGCCCAAAATAATTATTTAGCAGACTCATTTTCCTATAGGAAAAAATACACATTTACCCACAGATCTCCAAACCATGCACAATCTGCCATACAACGTTCTAAAACAATATATAAGTAAACAGAGCACACAATATACAATAGTGTGGAATCCACAGATGGGTTATGTGTTGGTAAAGAGAACAGGAATATTTGATGAAATAATTATTTTAAAAATGTTCAATCTAAACATCTGCTATTTTAGACTCAAAATAAATAAAAAATTAACAAATATGTAATTCTGTATATGTTTTTCCTTTTGTATGGATAAGGAAGGACAACTGAAAATGCACATGAGTCACCAAGCATTTAATAAAGACAAAAAATTACATCTAACATTTTGTTAGTTATAGAGTTATATTACTGAACAAGGTATTGGTACCATTTATGCTTGTCCGATTAGATTTTGAACACAATTACAGCCGCATAGCAGCATTTTTAGTGTGACCATTTGTACAGGTCACTACTGTAGGTCATTACTTTGGGGGGAAAAACTCCTTGAAGATGTGCCAAAATAAGTTCATTAAAAGTGCATTGAACAGTTTCACCCAAACAGCCTTCAAAACACTTCTCAGGGCAGAGCAGAAACCGACAAACGGATACAATTAAGAAATCTAAGTCAGAATCTCTTTACAACAATTCTCCTTTCAAGTAAAATTAGCTTTTCTTCTGTGTCTTGGCAAGAGTAAATATATGGGAACTAAGTTTCATGTCGGAAACAGAGGGAAAACATTTTTGTTTTAACTTCTATTAAGGGATAACTATCGAGTATAAATGCCCCCCTCCATCCCCTCACAATTTCACTGCATCATATGCATTACAAATGTAAATACCTATAAAGTTACCTTGCGCTATTGCTCTGTTTAATTAACATTAACCACAAAAAGGATCTAATCTCATAAACCTCTGCTCTGCATATTAAAGAGACACTGAGCAACAAAACAACTTTAGCTTAATAAAGTGGTTTTGGTGTATAGATCATGTCGATGCAGTCTCACTGTTTAATTATCTGTGAATTAGGAATTAAATGAGCACTATAGTGCCAGGAAAACAAACTTGTTTTCCTGACTATATAGGGTATTAGGTCCCCTCCTCCCTCAAGGCTCTCCTCCCGCTGGGCGGAAGGGGTTAAAACCCCTTCAACCATTTACCTTAATCCAGCGCTGGTGACCTCTCCTCCCCCTGCCTTAGTCAGCTCCGAATGCGCATGCGCGGCAAGAGCCGTGCGCCATTTAAACCGCCCATAGGAAAGTATTACTTAATGCTTTCCTATGGACGTCAGCGTGTCCTCAATGGGATTTTCGCATTGAGGATCGCGGAAGCAGCCTCTAGTGGCTGTCAGCGAGACAGCCACTAGAGGCTAGATTAACCCTCAATGTAAACATAGCAATTTCTCGGAAACTGCTATGTTTACAGCTGCAGGGTTAAAACTAGGGGGACCTGGCACCCTGACCCCTTCATTGAGCTGACGTGGTCTGGGTGCCTATAGTGGTCTTTTAAGTCACTTTGTTTATACAGCCCTAGCCACACGTCCCCCGCTTGTGACTTACACAGCCTCACTAAATACTTCCTGTAAAGAGAGATCTAATTTTTAAGCTTCCTTTATTGCACAGTCTGTTTAATACAGAATTTCATATCTCCTGCTTAGATAATAGCCTGCAAGCAGGGCCGATGCAAGGATGTTTGGCTGCACAGGCAAAGATGCATTTTGTGTCCCCGCATGCGTCTTCACCTGTCTAGCCAAACATCCTTGCACCAGTACAAAGGGGCAGCAGAGGGGGACAAAGAGGCTTTCGAGGGGAGACAAGGTCTTTAGGGGGGCCACAGGCATTAGTGAGGGGCACAGGAGCTATAAAGCTGGGCAGGGGTTGAGAGAGGGCACAGGGGCTGTAGATTTGGATACAGGGACTGTAGTGGGGGCCAGGGGCAGTAGGAGGGGACACAGGGGCAGCAGAGGGGGGCAAAGGGGTTGTATTGAGGGCCAGGGGCTTAAGTGGGGGCACAGGAGCTGTAGGGGGAAGTGGCTGTGGTGGAGGCACAGGGGCTGTAGTGTGGGCCAGGTGCAGTAGGAGGGGACACAGTTGCAGCAGAGGGGACAAAGGGGCTGAAATGGGGAAGTGGCTGGTGGAGGCCCAGGGGCTGTAGTGTGGGCCAGAGCAGTAGGAGGGGATGGGGGAGCAGCAGAGAGGGGCAAGGGGGTTGCAGTGCAGCAAAGGAGCTGTAGAGGGGGCACAGGGGCTGTAGATGATTACACAGGGGCAGCAGAGGGGCTTTAGTAGGGGGCAGGGCTACAGGAGGGGGGACAGAGACTGTACAGGGGTTAAAATAAGTTTGGACAGAAAATAAAATAAAAAAATGTACTCCCCTCCCCCTGAGTCTTGGACAAGGGAGGGGGAAGCCTTGTCCCTGGTGGTCAGGTGGGACAAACTGGAGCCTGAACCAAGCCAGAACAGGCAGGAAGGTTGTCCGGCCTCTCCTGATGATGTCAGGAGGAGGGCGTGACTTCCACTGCTCTCTTTTCCCAGACTCCCCAGCAATCCGCTGGGGACTCTGGGAAAAGAGCAGTGAAAGTAACACCCCCTCCTTCTGACAACATCTGGAGAGGCTGGCCGACTTCCTGTCTGTTCTGTGCTGGCTGCAGGGAGAGTGAGGAGAGTTTAAAATCCGAGTCCCCAGCCTGAGGTCGCTTGTGCTGAGTACACACAAACAGGCTGCTGTGTACACACAGACAGACAGACTGCAGAATACATACACACAGTACACTGAAAACACACACAACACACACAGAGACTGCTGAGCACACACAGAGACTGCTGAGCACACACAGACAGACTGCAGAATACATACACACTGTACACTGAAAACACACACAACACACAAAGAGACTGCTGAGCACACACAGACAGACTGCTGAGTACATACACACAGTACACTGAATACACACACAAAAAACACACACAGAGACTGCTGATACACACAGACATCTGAATACACACAGATGCTAAATGCACACAGGCTGCTGAATACACACACACACACACACACACTCAGACTGATGAATACATACAGAATGCTGAATACACACACACACACACTGCTGAACACACACAGAGAGACTGCTGAATGCACACACAGACTGAACACACACAGAGCCTGCTGAATGCACACAAACTGCAGAATACACACAGGCTGCTTGATACACACAGGCTGTTTGATACACACACACACACAGACAGACTGCTGAATATACACACAGAGACTGCGAAATACACCCAGACTACTGAATACACACAGACGCAGTGAGGGGTGCAGTGTATGTGTTTGTAGGAGTGCTGTGTGTGTAGGGATGCTGTGTACGAGGGGTGCAGTGTGTGTAGGGATGCTGTGTGTGAAGTAATTCTGTGTGTGAGTGGTGCTGTATGTGTGTGAGTGTTAGTGTGTGTGTGAGGGGTGCTGTGTGTCAGGGGTGCTATGTGTGTGTAATGGGGTGCTTTGTATGTGTCAGAGGTGCTATGTGTGTGTGAGGGTGCTGTGTGTGCAGGAGGTGCTTTGTGTCAGGAGTGCTGTGTGTGTGAGGGGTGCTGTGTCTATGTGTGGGTGCTGTACATGTGAGGGGTGCTGTGCGTGTGTGTGTGTGTGAGGGGTGCTGTGTCATGGTGGTCCAGTAGTAGTGAGTTCCTGAATACCCCACACTAGCATTCAAACAACTGCCCAACCTGAGACAGAGATTGGTCTGCAGCAAATTGACCAGAGAACAGGAGCTCACACAGAATGGCACTGTACAATGCAACAAATCACTCTGCAAACTGTGTCAACATATATGTGGCAATAACACAGCCAGACACAATAACAAATCATACAAAATTAAGGGATAATATTCGTGCACATCTGCGAATGTGGTGTACATGATACAGTGTACAGTGTGTGACAAAGGTTGCTACATTGGAGAAACTGGCCTTCGCATCTCAGAATGAATCTACACAGACACTCAATTAAGAACCACAAGGAAAGCGGATATTGTACCCCTGTTACTTCACCCAGACTGGTCACTCCATACAAAACCTCAGGATTAAAGTTCTTAAAGGGAATTTCAAAGACTCTCATGAATGAAAGACATTTGAGATAAAAATGATCACACATTTCAACACCAGAAATGAAGGACTTAATGTAGACTCTGACTATCTCACACACTACCAAAACTTTTTTATAAACACACATCTTAATGTCTTATATAGTTATTTTTCAATATTCTCGCTTCACCTATATTGGATCTATTTATATACATACATATATGCAGCTATATACTTGCAAGCCCTGCTCTGCTGTTTTCTTGTTTGTTTTTTTTTTTAACTAGCTTATTGACTCTCCTCTGTTTATTTACTTTTTCTGGCTATTCTCAGCCAACCTGCACCTTTCACTTTCAGGCACATCTTCTGCAATTTATGAAACCCTACTCGTCCCCCTCCCTTCCCTTCTCTAACATCAGTTGTTTTAAGTGTTAAACTCTATCAGATGTATCAGTATTGCTTCAGACCTGAGGGTGAGAGGAAACCTCTTGAAAGCTTGTCTTTGAAATATGTTCGTCCGATAAAAAAATGTATCATTCAATACTGCAATTCTCTGGTATTTTGGCATCTTATTTACGTGACTAATACGGCTAATCCAATCTACAATATATATATACAAATACAATCCCTGACATACATACATACAGATACAGACACACACAAAATCACACAGAAACAAACACTGACACACATACAGTTGCACAGACTTAATCTGGTATTATAGAGATTTTTTTTTTCTTTCCACAGTACCCAACTATATATTTTATAAGGTACATTAGAGCTCCACTTTTTTGTGTGCTTTTTTCAGTACAGTGTGGGTGAAAGGGATCCCTCACAAAAGTTTTGAGCTAATTCACTATACCACAGTTTGTTGTAAGTGTATCTTGATTACAGCTATGACAGACTCTTACCTGATTGGCACTGCTTTGGGACACTTCCCCCAAAAGATATATATATATATATATATATAAATGAAAAACATAAGACTGTTATGTCACTATTTCGTGATTCAATCCTTACAAATTACATAAATGATGAATAGTTAAAATGAAAGTTTCACTGTCATTTTACATAGTTACATAGTTATATAGCTGAAAAGAGACTTGCGTCCATCAAGTTCAACCTTCCTCACAAATGTTGTTGCTGTTGATCCAAAAGAAGGCAAAAAACCTGGTCTGAAGCGCTTCCAATTTTGCCACAAACTAGGAAAAAATTCCTTCTTGACCCCAAAATAGCAGCCAGATGTCTCATTGGATCAAGCAGCTAACACCCCACTAATTAGAAATTATATCCCTGTTTGTTATGTTTTTGTAAGTATTTATCCAATTTCAGTTTAAACATCTGAATGGACTCTGACAAAACCACCTCTTCAGGCAGAGAATTCCATATCCCTATTGTTCTTACTGTAAAAAAACCTTTTCTTTGCCTTAGATGAAATCTCCTTTCTTCCAGCCTAAATGTGTGACCTCGTGTCCTATGTATAGCCCTGTTTATGAATAGATTTTCAGATAAAGGTTTGTACTGGCCCTGAATATATTTGTATAAAGTTATCATATCCCCTCTCAGGCGCCGTTTTTCCAAACTAAACAGATTTAATTTTTTTAACCTTTCTTCATAACTAAAATGCTCTAATTTTGTAGCTTGTCTCTGGACCCTCTCCAGTGCCATGATATCCTTCTTTAGAACAGGTGCCCAAAATTGCACAGCATATTCAAGGTGTGGTCTTACCAGTGATTAATAAAGAGGCAGAATTATATTTTCATCCCGAGAATTTATGCCCCTATTTATACATGACAAAATCTTACTGGCCTTAGCAACTGCAGATTGACATTGCATATTGCTGCCTAATTTGTTGTCTATAACAATTCCCAAATCCTTCTCGTGTGTGGTTATCCCTAATTCACTACCATTTAGTGTGTAAGTTGCTTGTGCATTCTTAACTCCGAAGTGCATAACTTTGCATTTCTCTATGTTAAATTTCATCTGCCATTTTAGTGCCCAGTCCCCCAATCTATCCAAATCTCTCTGCAACAAAGCAAAATCCTACTCACATTTTATTACTTTACAAGTTTTGTGTCATCTGCAAACACTGATACGTGGCTTTCAATGCCTATTTCAAGATCATTTATAAATATGTTAAATAGAAGTGGTCCCAAAACAGAACCCTGAGGGACACCACTTACCACTTTTGTCCAGCCTGAAAATTTACCATTAATTACAACTCGTTGTACTCTATCCTTAAGCCAATGTTCTACCCAAGAACAAGAATATTCATCTAGACCAATTTCTTTTAGTTTAAAGACTAACCTATTGTGAGGAACCGTATCAAATGCCTTGGCAAAATCCAAGTAGATCACATCCACTGCAACACCCTGATCTATACTTCTACTTACTTCTTCGTAGAATGCAATTAGGTTAGTTTGACATGACCTATGTTTCATAAAACCATGCTGATTATTGCTAATAACAAAGTTCTTCCCAATGAATTCCTGAATATTATCCCTTAATAGCCCTTCAAATATTTTCCCAGTTACAGAAGTTAAGCTCACAGGTCTATAATTTCCAGGCAAGGATTTTGAACCCTTTTTAAATATAGGAACAACATCTGCCTTCCTCCAATCCTCCGGTACAACACCTGAAACAAAAGAATCTTGAAAAATTAAATACAGAGGTTCACTTATTTCCCCACTTAGCTCCTTAAGTACTCGTGGGTGAATACCATCAGGCCCCAGAGCTTTATTTATATTAATTTTCTTTAAAAGCTGTAGCACCTTGTCTCGAGTTATCCAATCACAAGTTATTTGTTTTTTGCAGCAATCATTTGCATATCTCTTGCCATAGGATCCTCATTAATATATACTGAAGAAAAATTGTTATTTAAAATGTCTGCTTTTTCCTGGTCTTCATTAGCTAATAAACCCAACTCTGTTTCACGTGTACCTACACTTTCATTTTTTGTTTTTTTAGAATTGTACTTGAAAAAAATGTGGGGGTTGGTTTTGCATTCTTTAGCTATCAATTTCTCATTTTCTAGTTTAGCCACTTTAATTGTCTTTTTGCAAGCGTTATTGGCTTCCTTATATCTTAAATAGGATGCCTTTGATTTGTCTGATTTAAATGCTTTAAATGCCCTTTTCTTATTTTTAATCTCTTGTTTTACTTCTTTACTAAGCCACATTGGTTTTAATTTGTTTCTTTTATATTTATTACCCAATGGTACATACTGAGAAATGTACCTTTCTAATATTTGTTTGAATAGTTTCCATTTATTCTCAGTGTTTTTATCACTAAGGAGTTTATGCCAGTCGATATGTTGTAGAGCTGCCCTAATCTTATTGAAATTGGCTTTTTTAAAATTATATGTTTTAGTATACCCCACTTGCTTTTGCTTTTTTGAGTTTATTTCAAAATTTAACATATTGTGATCACTATTTCCCAAATGCTCCCCTACTTGAATGTTGGTTAAAAGATCAACATTGTTTGTTATGACAAGATCCAGACAAGCATCCTTTCCAGTTGGTGCTTGTACCAGTTGTGACATAAAGGTGTCATTTAACACATTCAAAAACCTGATGCCCCTTGCTGAAGTACTAGTCCCTCTTTCCCAATTTATGTCTGGATAATTAAAATCTTCAATAATTAACGTGTTACCTTGATTTGCATCTTTCTCAATTTGCTCTAACAGCTGTTCTTCCTCAATAATATTTACATTAGGTGGTTTATAACATATCCCAACCATTAATTGATTTCCCTTTGTTTGCCCCAAGCAGATATCTACCCATAAAGCTTCCACATTTTCCTCGTCACACTCCACATGCCTAAGGTTTGACTTTAACTCATGGTTGACATATAAACATACCCCACCACCCTTCTTGTTTTTCCTATTCCTATTTTATTTGAAGTTAAATTCTTACACACTTTTAATCACCATGAAAAAGGACAGTATGTGCTTTTTTGAGGTCATTTCTTGTTCCTTTCATCATTGTTCTGGAAAGAGTTATGTCCCAGCAAAGGAATACGATGTAAGCTAACCTAAACAAGCTTTTATTCCAACAGTGATGTATGCCAGCTTCCTTCAAGCACACTGGATCCAACCCAGGACTAAAATAAGAAATGTTCCATTCAGTACACAATAACATGAAGATTTAAAAGTAGTACTGTCATAACAGGTTGTGTTTAGATGGACTCTATAGGCACCCAGTAGTGAAGGCTTGTCCATAGGTGCAATAGTTGGGGCTGCATCCCACCAGTTCTTATGTGTGGAAAAAATATTTGCAGTAGTTTAAAGAAAACTAAGATTGATTTTCTGGAGGGGAGGGTGGTACGCCAAAAAAATATGGGGAAAAAATGGTGCCTCTTTAATTCTGTAATAGGTTTCAGTTCTGCAGTTCTTCTCCCCTCTCATTGGTAGCTTTTGGATAAACTTAATTGAGAGCTGCTAGGCATAGCAAACACAGTGGAAAGGTTTGAAATCTGCCCTGTTTCAGCAGGTTTTGCACTTGCCAAGTCTCCTTTAAAAAACGAATTTCCAACATTCCCATTGAGATGCAATTCGGGCAGCACAGCCAGCTGCCCATGAGTGGCATCCTGCTTTTGGCCTCACTATTTAGACCTCATTGGCTCAAAACACCCCAAAATAGAGAGAAGCAAGAAACCATCTTGTAAGTAGCACAGGGTAAGCAAAGCAGCAGCTTGTGGCCCCTGCCAGATGTAAGTGTATAGTATTACAATAGGGCTAAAATAGCAAGAAAATTTACTTAAACATATAATTACTATATATAAAGCTAGGGGTGGCAAGGGGAAGGGGGTTTCTGACACACAACACTGTGCTGCTACCTGTCACTAACAGGTTTAATAATGCCTACTGCAGATACCCACGATCTTCTATAAAGTGCTCAGTCACTCTGCTGAGACCTTAGACACTGTGCTAGTTGAAAGGTTCTAAAGATTCAAACTGCAGGACTGGGGCTGTGACTCCGAGATTTAATTCTGATTTCAATCTGTGTTAATCTGTAATGATTAAATTAACCATGTCAGCTATGTCTTGGCTCCATATTACCACTGCAGATTAATTATATATTGCTAGCTGAAAAGGAAATAAGGAGTCTATTAACCCCTTAAGGACACAGCTTCTGGAATAAAAGGGAATCATTCTGCTTTAACCGTGTGTACACTGTGTGCAGAGAGCTCTTACATAGTTACAGTTGCAAGAAAAAGTATGTGAACCCTTTGGAATGATATGGATTTCTGCACAAAGTGGTCATAAAATGTGATCTGATCATCATCTAAGTCACAACAATAGACAATCACAGTCTGCTTAAACTAATAACACACAAAGTAAACATTCACAGTGCAGGTGGAAAAAGTATGTGAGCACCTAGACTAATGACATCTCCAAGAGCTAATTGGAGTGAGATGTCAGCCAACTGGAGTCCAATCAATGAGATGAGATTGGAGGTGTTGGTTACAGCTGCCCTGCCCTATAAAAAAACACACATCAGTTCTGGGTTTGCTTTTCACAAGGGAAAGCTATATCATCTCCTTATTGGATCCAGCTCTGTGTGGTATTTCTGTGTATTGTACTCATTGTACTTGTTGTATGAATATATGTAATTACATCATATTTTTTCTCAGCTTTGTTTGTGGTATGGTTACCTCTGTATTGTACTCAGCTCTATGTATTGTATAAGTATCTCTGTACTGTTTATGGAGGAGTAAAATTCTGGCGGAGGAGTCTGGCCCCCCCATCATCTTAAAAATTCACCAGTTGTCACTGGCACCCAGACCTTTATCTCTATGAAGTGGTCTGGGTGCCATGTGCTTACCATGGCAATTTTTTTTTTTTTTTTGCAGGAATGGCAATGCTTTATTTGCAGGGTTAACACAACTCTAAAGCTGTGAGGAAGTCATCGACTAAAGGATCTTCTGGAGGTATAAGTCAGTTAAACTCTTTATAGATCAAATTACTCTCCTAGAGAGGATAGGTGGTCTCCTTGTTCTGCTACTTTTCATGCCACCGCTTAGTGATGCCGGGCAGGAGTGATGTCATATTTTGACTCTGGCACCACTAAGTGGCGCGCAAGGGAAAAGAGCAGGGAAATCACAGCTCCCTCGCCGTCAGCATACAGAACGTGCAGCCACCTGCCCACCTCGGAGGGAGCGTGTTCACAAATCCCAGGCATGAGGACTTAATTCCTGGTCACCATGGTGACCTGGGATTAGTGAAGGTTGGCGGCCGGCTAGGGGACAGTCAAGGCTGTCAGCCGGCTGGGGGACAGTGGAGGTATGCGGTCAGCTGGGTCAACTTGGAGGTGTGCGGCCAGCTGCGCATTCTGTAGGCGGAAGGTGAGGGAGCTGTGATTTCCCTGTTCTGCTACCTTGTGCGCCGCTTTTAGCAATGCTGGGGCCGGAGGGACATCATATTCCATCTTGGACAGCTCTACACGGCGCACAAGGGAGCAGAACAGGGAGAATACAGCGCCCTCGCCGTCAGAATACAGAACGTGCAGCTGCCCACCCACTTGGGAGGGAACAGGATCACAAATCCCAGGCGTGAAGTCTCAATTCCTGACCTGGCACCTGGGATTTGTCCAGCCCTGCTCTTGTGGCTGTCTAACAGTCAGCCACTAGAAGCGCTTCCGGGAGTTTATAGGATTCTAGGTTATCCAGTGTCAGTAAAATCCCTATAGGAAAACATTGATTCAATGCTTTCCTGTGTTGAGGGCCTAATGTGCTCGCAGTGTTTACCGCACATGCGTATTAGGTCGCCATCATTGGATGATATTGGAGATTGCAGAGCACCAACCCAGCACCAAGAGAGAACAGTGTTGGAATCGGGAAAATAAAAGGGTTTATAATAAAGTGATAGGAATACAGATTTGTATTTATAACACTTTAGAATCCCTAAGGTCCAAAATGCCTGGATTCCTACTTGAGATGCAAGGTTAGAAGTCTTCAAAATACAGTAACATATTGACAACTATCTGACTAACTACAGCTAGAAGAAGAAAAGTTAAAGGAACACTATAGCATTAGAAATACAAAAGACCGCAACCCAGGGTTAAAAATACAGGGCTACTGCACCCAGACTTCTTAATTGAGATAAAGTGATCTGTGTGCCTTTTGTGGTCCTTTAATGGCTGCTCATGGATTTTATTCAAAGGGATACTCACCAAAACAACTTTAGCTTAATGAAGCAGTTTTAGTATGTAGACCATGCCTTTGCAGTCTCACTTGTCAAATCTCTGCCATATAGGAGTTTAAATCACTTTTGTTTCAGTTTATGAACCCCTATCCATACCTTCCCTGGCTGTGGATCACACATTCAGCATGAACAAATGCTTCAATTGTTAATTAGATGTGACAGTACATGGTGTTTACTTTAGAAGTTTTCATCTCTTGTTCTTTTAATTGAACTTTAATCACACATAGGAGGCTTTTGCAGGCTCTAGTAGGTTATTAATAGAGCAGAGGATACATTCTAAATTAAACAGACTATACAATAAAGGAAGATCTAAACATTACAAAGAAACTAAAAGCTCTATTTGTACTTCCTTCAAAGGTATATAGATTTGGGGGGGGGGGGGGTTCTATATCCCTACACATATTTTCTGCATAGTTTATTTTCAACATTTTATACTTTATCTTTATTAATTTATACACATCATATTGATTATTTTCAAAAAACAGTCATCAATTACTTCAAGTCTCTCTCAAAATATATTGTAAAATAATGAATTGATTTTATCACTGAAAACAGCACAGTGCAGAATTTCATGTAATCTAAAATGTATCCATGTTCCTATGTGGATTTGTTTCCTCGTGATATCAGATACATAGTTAAAAATTCACACACCTGTGTTGCACATCAGTGATTCTTCTATATATTTAAACTACACAAGTCCTTATCGATATTTGCACCGTATCCCTGAAGAAGTGGGCACAAGACTCACAAAATGTGTAGGATTTGCACCCAGAGAAATCGAACGGATTCAGTGAACACTGAGAGCCTCCGTACCGCTACATCACAGCTTGTGCTATTCACCAAGCTTCTTGAACAAATAGAACGGTCCACCATTCATTCAAGACTTTTTACTGGACTTCCATTTTTATTTTTACATCATTTTGCTTTTTTGTTTCTTTCATTTTGGGAAACATCTGCGATTACATCTGCATGATCTATGCAATCAAGAGGATTCAACACACCGACATTTATCCTCAAACCGGACCGAGCAGGAATGCACTCCAGTTACTGGAATCAGGTCATTTTTTTTAGTATTTCTTCCTCTATGGACATTTTATTATATTTTTATTTTTACTTATACCTATAGCTAAATGTTTTAGGTGTAAGTTATTCTTTATTTTCTACATTAACACTGACAATTTTATCTATATATTTATTGTTTTGATATTTTTGATATTTACAATAGAATACATTTATTATATTTTCACATGAGATTTAGCTTTCTGTGCTTTCTTTTAGTTTCCATGTACTTTTATATACAGAAATATTGAGGATATTTTTAGTTGAAGGCAGCATTAAGGATCTAGATGTGATTATTTTATTGTTTATATAATTTTTTAATTGATCTTTGGGATCAAGGTGTAGTGCTGATTTTTTTCCCTCTGAGTTTTTGTTGACCCTAAGGTTTCTCTTTTTTAGATCTAAACATTAGATATCTCTTTACAGGAAATGTGTAGGCCACAGCAAGGGGAGCTGCACAAAGTGATTTAACTCCTATATGTCAGATACTTGAGCAGTGAGACTATGGAGGCATAATTACCAGATTTTACTATTAACATGACAAAGTCATGATATTATTAATGACACGGAGGCGAGTATTATGCATTCTCTTTCTTTATTTTACTCCCAGCAGCAAGAAAAGGATGTATGAGAGAATCATAGAAAAAACATAACAATAGCCTGATCACACTGGCACCAATCAGCATCCAATACTGTCCATATGGTTGTGGTGCTCCTTGACTTCTCCTCTTTCTGTGTAGATCCCAAAGACCATTATTGTAGGTTCCAAAGTATTCCAACAAAAAAAACAAGAATTCCCGAAACAAACCCATAACTGGAAATTCAACAACGAACAGCTTCAACCGCCAACTCTCGAAGGTGTATTCAAGCTAAAAAAGAAGAAATATATGGTAATATCGAAAGCTTGCGACTGCTATTCCACAACTATCAAACTCGTCAATCATGTTATTCAATCGATATAAGTATCCTATAAGGTATATTTGTCGGATACCTTACTCACCTGCATGCCGTGTATGACATTGTACCTACCGTATCGTGTCATCCAAAAGGCCCCATGACTGACCTGTAACTTAACCACCACCATGGGTAGGTGGGAATAATACTCGCCTCCGTGTCAATAATAAAATCATGACTTTACGTCATGTCAATAGTAAAATCTGGTAATTTTATTAAAGACACAGAGGTTCCTATTATGCTATTTTAAAGCTGAGCAACCACCAAACTGGAAATATGTTGCACTGGGCGAAAGTAGAAATGAACAAACGTAGATTCATTCGACCAATCAGCTGCTTGTAGGATGTCTTCCACTCTACAACCTATCATGGAAGCCTTAGAATCCATAGCCCCACGAATGGAGTGTGAGGAAAATTTCGACGTGTCTATGCCTGCCACGGACAATAACCACTTTATCCAACAAGCTACAGTAGGAGTAGATACTGGTAGATGCGGTACTCGAGAAGAGATGAATAATGGATGGAGTTGATTTGAACGGAGCGAGATCATACGGCGCTCGTATTCCTTAAGACATAACACTGGGCACAGATTTAGGCTGTCTGGAAATGACGGGTAGAAAACCTCCTTAGTCGAGGATTTCGTCCTACATGAAGTATTAAAGGATACTCTGTTCGGAACAAAAACGCGTGCCAGTCCAACGCTCTGACATCAGCAACCCGTTTACATGAAAGTAAACAAAACAGCATCAACAGCTTGGCTGATAATTGTTTAAGAGAAAGTTTGTGATTCAAAGGCCAAGACTCGAGAAAATGAAAAATCACATCAACATCCCAAAAGGAAGAATACCGAGCCTGAGGGGGCTGAGCAAACCGGATGCCTTTGAGCAAACGACAGATGAGGGCAAGTTTACCTATTGGAGTACCATCCGAACCCATATGTCTCGCTGATATAGCTGATCTGTACAGGTTTATAGTATGAAAGGCTTTTCCTTCTTCAAAGAGCAGAGTCAAGAATTGCAAGATTGTTTTCACAGGAGCTGATATGGGATCCACCGATTGTCCCACACACCAATCAGTCCACTTCCTCCATGCCGACCAGTAGGAGCGTCTGGTACCTGGTGCCCAAGACTCTGCCAAGAGACTGAGTGTCGTTTGCGAAACATCCTCGAGATTCCATGATCTCCTGAAATGAGCCATGCCATCAGATGAAGTAGACCCATGTCGATCAACTCGTGACTCACTCCCTCTGGATTGGTCAGAAAGTAGGGTATGTCCGGCAACAGCCGTGGAAAATCGGGGTTATCAGAACCAGAGTCCCTGTGGAATATCGAAGAAATGCAAGGGTCCGAGAGATTAGGTTGAAAGGTGGAAAAGCATAATTCCTGCCCTTGGTCCAGTCTTTTAAGAATGCATCTGTCGCCAGAGCATCTGGGTCTGGTCTCCAACTGAAGAACTGAGGGAGTTGGGTATTCAGTCGAGACGCAACGAGATCTATGTTGAAAAGTCCCCAAAGTCGAGAGAGACGTTGGAAGATCATTGGGTGGAGATGCCAATCCCCTGCGTCTCGAAGGTATTGAGAATTCCAATCCGCCAGTGCATTGTCTCGTCCTGGGATATATTCTGCTATTACCGAAATGCTGTGTTTCAGACAATAATGCCAAAAATCTCGAGCCATCAGTGCTAGAACTTTCGATTTCGTTCCTCCTAGGTGGTTGATATAATGCACCGCTGAGACGTTGTCCATCTTGATTAGGATAGAGCATGAGATGCCTGTGGGGGTCATGCTGCGAATGGCAAAGGATGCCGCTAACAATTCTAAGCAGTTCATGTGTAGCAACGTTTCTTTGTTGGACCATCTGCCAGCAAACTTACCAGCAATGCGCGCCCCAGCCGTGTAATCTGGCGTCCAACTCTATGATCAGATCTGGCGTAGACCACGCCATTCCACGCCTCCATGTGGGCTAGCCACCATGTCAACCCCTCTCTGGAATCTTCGTCCAGTGTAACACAGGTTTCGTACAAGTGTCCGGAGTGCAGATATGAGGCTTTGAGCCTTTTTTAGGGCACAATAATGTAATGGGCCCGGGAAGATCGCTTGTATGGACGATGCCAATAGCCCTATGATCCTCGCAAGTTGTCTGAAGGAAATGGTCGTACAATGCATAAGTCGTCTGATCTCTTTCTTGATCTAAATCATTTTTTGTCTTTGGGTAGACACAACCTCTATTGTATAGAATCCACTTGAAATCCCAGAAATTCCATGGATTTGGAGGGTAGAAGAACTGATCTCTCCCAATTCACCAAGAATCCTAAGTTTTGGAGAAGGTGGGTCGTCCAAGATAGGTGAACCTATAGTTGGGATTGAGACAGACAGGAGAAGGATATCGTCCAGGTAAATTATTAATCTGACCCCTCGTGTGCGCAGGAAGGCAATCACCGGCTTCAGTACCTTTGTGAAGCACCAAGGAGCAGAGGACAGGCCAAATGGTAGACATACAAACCTCCACTTCATTCCTTGCCACTGAAACTGCTTCCGCGACAGGGATTGTCAGATAAGCATCCCGTAAATCTATTTTGACAATCCAATCTGATGGTAGTAGGATGTCCTGAAGGCAATGAATACCCTCAATTTTGAAGTGGTGGTATTGGACAAACGCATTTATGGGTCGGAGATTGATTACTGGGTGAACCCTGCCCCCTTTTTTGGGGACCAGAAACAGGTTGCTCATGAACCCATCTGTTTCCCGTGGGATTTGTCGAATAGCGTGTTTTGACGCCAAATCTGCGATCTCTGCCGAGATCATTGTATGGTGTTCGTTGGTTATGTTCAGCTCTCGAGGGAACTGCACCTGAGTAGGGTGAGAAACTAGCTCCAATAGATACCCCTGTATTGTATTCAATACCCCAAACATCTGAGGTTAGGATTTTCCAAGCATGGTAAAACAGTGCCAATCTGCCCCCCACTTTTACATGGGAAAAACAGAGATACTCGGTACTCACCATAAGGTCGTTTGCCTGAGACAGACCCCTGCGGTCCGCGGGAGTTCCAGGGGCGTCCACGAGATGGGAAGAACGGGGTACAGTTTTGTTCCTGTACCGGTCTCTGAGTATTAAAGGAGCCTCCGCCGGCTCTAAATGAGCCTCGAAATCCACGGTCGGATAGACGGCTCCTACCTCTACCGGTCCCTCCAAAAACCGGAGGTGCAAATACTCTCTTAAGAGAAGTCTGAGCTTTGTCAATTGCTGTAAATGTTTTTAGGTACAGCCTAAGATCCTTAATGAAGGATTCACCAAAGAGTAATCCTTTAGCGGCTGGCCCCGGCTCATTGGTCGCCATACTGACCAGTTTGAGCTCTATTTTCAGGAGAACCGCCATAAGGCGTTCAGTCGCCACGGCTGTATTGGCGTTACCCACCATGCAGACCAACCTCTGCAACCAGCCTTTCGCTACTTCAAAATCGAAGTCACTCTCACCTGATTGGGCAGATTCCACTAACTCATATAGCTTAGAGACGGGCCCCAATGTGTCCAGGAATTTGTCCTGGCAGTTCCGAAGAGAAAAGTCTAAACCTTTCCTCGGTTTCCAACCTGGTTTATTTAAAAATTGGACCAATTGGGGATCCACGTCAGGGGTTTATCCCACTGAGTCTGGAAGGATGGGCCGCAGGCATTCCGCCCGTAGTTTGTTACGACCCTCCTTAGATAAAGGTTTCCGCACTTTTAGCGCGAGGTATCTCGCGATTTGCTCAGGCGGCTCCCATTCCGTTGAGCGAGGGTGACGGAGATCATCTGGGTCAAACAACAGGTTACCCTGGGGTCCCGCAGACCGTCGCCCTCGACCGATTCGGTAGGCCCTGAGCTGTCACCTTCTGAGTCGCAGAATCGGAATAGTCCACACCATATTAATCTATATATGATTAATCATACTTCTCCTCCAAACTCCGGTCCGAATCAGACGAGTCCTCATGGGCACGTGCCCGCTTCCAAGATCTGGCCGATTTTGCCCGGCCAGGGGCTCTATTGCGCGGTGGTATCGCGCCATCCTTGACAGCCTGAGGCATGTCATTCAGTGCAGGCCGAACCTGTAGTTATGGAGGGGAGGCAATATGTTTACTTTTCACCAAAGCTTTGCGTCCCGGTTGTGCCACATTAGTGGTTCCCAGGTTTTGTGTGCTCTGGGGGCCACTACCCTGAGTCTGCATCAATGTTTGGGTTATAGATTGTGTGAGAGAGGATGACATGACCCCCATCGCGGAGGCCAAAGCCTTGTTGATGGATTGCACCATGGTAGAATCGAGAAGGGATTAAAATTCCTCCGATGCCATGAGGCTGTCATCATCCCTACATTCCCTGCCTGAAGGGGAAACCCCTGGAGTGGGACACACAGACCCTACATGTCTCTCATACGGATCCTGCATCCTAGCTTTAGCAATAATAGTTGTCCACAGGGAATTATATTCCCAAGTACACTCAGGGTCAAAATTACTGGGCCCAATAAAGCAATGCTACTAGCAGTAGCCCAATGGTTAAGAAGAACAGTATCTCAAGTGACCTGTAGGGAAAAATAATACAAGCTAAGGCTAAGAACAAAAGGTGTCAGGATAGAGTAATCCTCCACACCAACACTTACAGTTTGACCATCAATAAACAGCAAATGACAGCAATAACGCTCAGTATGGGTCTGGGAGTGCGCCAGGAGGGTAGGAGAGACCGTTATTCACCTTAAGCATCGATCCGCAACAATTTCCCGCCGAAAATCGCACTTAAAATGGCCACCGCGAGTGAAAAATACACACGTGGCGACGGAAACCAAATAGATGGCCGCCGCGGCACGAACTGCGCATGCACGGCCTTTAGGAAAAGGGAAAACGGTAAAAATGAGCGATCGCGCTTGCGCGGACCGCAGGAAACCGCGGATTAGACAGCGGACATAAACAGTGAGCAGGTAAGGAGCCCAGCTGTACCAGCAATGAAGCTGACCGAGCAGGGAAGGAAAAAAGAGTACATAAGAGTAAAAACACTACCCAGAAGTATGGGCAGGACGGAAAACCAGGGTCCCAGAGACCCCGATAGGCAGCACTCCCAGACACCAGTAGATTATAAACCAGCAATAATAATGAGCAATAAACATACACTAAGCCATAAATCTGTCACAAAAAATACCCATATATGTTTAAAATTGAAGGAGTAGCAAGAAATGAAGTACTTAACTGGTCTGAGGGAGCAGCAAGAAAGAGGAGGAGTCAAGGAGCACTACACCCATATGGACAATATTGGATGCTGATTGGTGCCAGTGTTACCCGGCTACTGTTGTGTTTTCTATATGATTCTTCCATACTTCCTTTTCTTGCTGCTGGGAGTAAAATAAAGAAAGAGAATGCATAATAGGAGCCTCTGTGTCTTTAATAAAATTTATGTTTTGGTGCTTACAGTATGCTTTCAATAAACAGGGGTGAAAAACTGGATAAAATAGATGGTGCCGTTGATATGTAGGTATTACTTTCATTAGTCAGAAAGTGGAGGTGACAACAATCTAGCATGGCAAAATGTAGACACATGTGATTAGGATATGAAAGAAGGTCTCAAAATAAAAATGAGAGACAGAAGAGAAGAAAATGGCTGAGTGAACAGCAAAAGCTACAAAGCACACAGACTCAAGAAAGTGACAATAGCAAGAGACACTTGCGCAAAGGTGTCAGTGATGCATTGCTAATAATTTAACCCCTTAAGACCGGAGGGCGTACAATTACGCCCTATTTTAGGCGGCTCTACGCCCTCCGGTCTTTCTTTACCCCAGGGAGCCCCCCGCGGCAAGTCCGACCCCCTGGAAGCCCCCCAGCCATGTGAGAGTGAGGTCCTTGCGAGGACCCCACAATCACATGGCCGGGTAGGCTGCCTGCTGCATTGCCAGCAGGGGAGCTGCCTGTAATGACAGGTGGTCCCCCTGCTGGCTGAAAATAAAATTAATAAAAGTTTATAAGTGTAAAAAAAAATAATAATATATACTTAGATCATATATATTTTATATATATATATACGATCTAAGTATATATATACACATATACATACACACACATACACATAATTATATATATATATATATATATATATATATATATAAATATCAAATTACACGTAGACTGATACTGATTAAATATATATATAATTATTGTTATATATATATATATATATATATATATATATATAAAATATAAAAAAATTAAATATGTAAATATGTTAAAAAATAAAATTAAAAAAATTACAAAAAAAATTATAAAAAAATATATAGATGTGTGTTATTTCGTTCTAACTGTATTGTGATATTAATATATATATTTATATCAAAATACACGTAGAACAAAATAATATATATATATCTACATACATAAATATATACGTGTATATCACTATATATATACCTATATATAAATAAAAATATTTTTAAAAAATTATATATGTATATATACACATACGTATATATATACATATATTAATTCTACATATATATTTATGTAATATTTTTACATAATTAGGTATCTTAATTAATTACAATTAGCGGGACCTGCCTGACAACCCATGCCGAAAGTAAAGGGAATTTAATTTGCTAGCACTATATTTAATCCTATAACTTTCCAAGACACCATAAAACCTGTACATGGGGGGTACTGTTCTACTCGGGAGACTTCGCTGAACACAAATATTAGTGTTTCTAAACAGTAAAATGTATTACAACGATGATATCACCAGTAAAAGTGCAGTTTTTTGAATTTTTCATGCACAAACAGCACTTACACGGACAATATTATTGCTGTGATACTTTTTGCTGTTTTGAAGCACAAATATTTGTGTTCAGTGAAGTCTCCCGAGTACAACAGTATCCCTCATGTACAGGTTTTATGGTGTTTTCAAAAGTTACAGCATCAAATATAAGGCTTGCGTTTCATTTTTTTCACATTAAAATTCGCCAGATTGGTTACGTTGCCTTTGAGACCCTATGGTAGCCCAAGAATGAATATTACCCCTATGATGGCATACCATTTGCAATAGTAGACAACCCAAGGTATTGCAAACGGGGTATGTCCAGTCTTTTTTAGTAGCCACTTAGTCACAAACACTGGCCAAAATTGGCGTTTTTTGATTTTTCACACAAACAAATACTAACGCTAACTTTGGCCAGTGTTTGTGTCCAAATGGCTACTAAAAAAGACTGGACATACCCCATTTGCAATACCTTGGGTTGTCTACTATTGCAAATGGTATGCCATTATGGGTGTAAATTTCATTCCTGGGCTACTATAAAGTCCCAAAGGCAACGTAACCAATCTGGTGAATTTCAATTTCAAATGTAACTGGCTATATTTGACCCTGTAACTTCCCAAAATGCCATAAAACCTGTACATAGGGGGTACTGTTTTACACGTGAGACTTTGCTGAATACAAATATGTGTATTTTATTGCAGAAAAAGCAAACAGTATTAAGACATTGACAGATAAAATGTCATGTAGAACTAAAAAATAAAAAAATCTTATTTTCTCCAATTTTTTTTCATATTAAATGTGTCATAGCTAAATATTTGATATTAAATGAAAGCCCTGTTTCCCCTGAATAAAATGATATATAATAAGGGTGGGTGTATTTACTATGAAATAGGTGAATTACGGTTGGACAGACATGTAGCACAAATGCCAGGTTTTGTTTACATTTTGTTTCGTTCACAACGTGTACATTTGGCTCCGTCCTTAAGGGGTTAATATATGATCATAAAAACACACGATTTCTCAAATTTTCAGACAGTGAAACATCAGAGGCATTGTCAGCAAACTAATATAAAATCTAAGTTCAGCTTAAACTAGCGGGACCACAGCATTCACATCATATTAAACGGCTAACTGATTTGACAGACAAAGGTGTGTAGCATGTGATGTTACTTTTAAACAAAAATGTACTCATTTGTCAGAATGCTGTTGGGCACACTCTTGTTTTCTATCACTTATTTAATACTTCATCTTTATCTTTCTGATTTCTCAATGACACTAAATGAGTAATGGAAAATAATTATATCACTCTACTTGTAAATTGTTGTTTACAGAGTAGACACAAGTGAGTACATTGTGGCCTATTCATGGAGGTTATTGATGAGCTGATATGTTACACTTCAATAGACTGTCCAATAAACCCATAAATGTCATCTGCACAATTAGCAAAACCAGGTCTGCCTGAAACTTGGCAGCACGGTAGATAATAATTTTCTCAATTTTCCCTGAAACTCGTATGAAAATAGTACCATTTTACAACTATGAACACAATTATTTTTAAAGCATTTAAATAATTTTAATACTCTAAGTACTAAAATATTTATTTTTATTTACCATAGTAACTTACTATGGTTTCTTATATTTCAGATATTTTTTATCTGCCCTTGATTTCCTTCCAGAAGGTACATGAAGCAAATTGTGATGTAGGCAGGGTCTGAGTACTGGGTTTGGAATGGTAAGTAAAACAAACAAATCATAAGCACAACCAGGAATATACCAAAGCTAGGACTTATATATATTTATATTTTTATTGTGGCGCAGCCCCATTACCTTGTCTTTTGACAACCTAGTAGCATATTATTTTATTATTTATATAGCACCAGCAATTTCTGTAGCGCTGTACAATAGGTAGCATATAAATGAAAAGGTCTGTGGAAGGCAGTCAACCCTAAATGATAGGCGGGAGAAGGGATACAATACACTGAGCACCCCCTTTCTTACTATCACCTTTTTTCAGTTGGGACTGTTGTAAAGGATCTTCATCACCTTCTGCCAGTCTGACAGGGAGTTCCACAAAAGTATTTTTTTAGTATCTAGATAACTAAACTAACATCACTGCTGGAACATTGGGCCAAATTAAGAGCCCAGTGGGCCTGGTTCTGACAATTATGATGGGCTTAATTATAGATTCCAAATACACTAAAACAGTCATACCTCCCAAGTGTCATGTATCTGGTGGAAGTGGTGCTGGAGGGAAACTCAAAGGATGCAGCTATAAGAAAACACATAACCTATGCTAATCTCTCACTAATGTATGCATCCATCTTTCAAGTAAATCCTAACCCCCTAACAACAGTGTCCAGTAGCAGTAAGTCAATGGGCGGGGTAAATGGGTGGGCCACTGACGTGAATCACGAAACCAGAACTGCTGAAAAGGGCAAACATGCGCAAAAACGGGGCATGTCTGCCCAAAGAACTGGAAGGTCAGCCTGGCATGAATGCATGTCAGGCTGCCTGCCAATTATGCAGGCTGGCATTCTAAGGGCATACTATGCAGACAGCACCCGAGCTTGGCAAAAATCCGTCTAATGATGCACTGGCTTTCTAAGGACTGTCCCCTAGCAATCACATGTCCACTTGTTTCCTTACCTTCTTACAAGCTGGCAGAAGCTCCTGGTATATAGTCTGTGACAGAGAAAAAAATGTATGTAGTGAGTGTAGAAGAAAGTGGACATGCCACAGTGTTTTCATTGTCAGCCAGTCCACCGAAAAAGTGAAGTGTAGTGTGGTAAAAAACAAACAAAAAACTTTTATTTATTTTTTAAATCAATGGGCCTATTCCATGGGCATGGGGTTGCAGCTCCATCAACCCCTACGTTAATCTAGCCATGACTAAAGCCCACAAGTTTGGGAGGGCACACCTGGCCTCATATAAGAGGCCCAATCTAGCGCCACAGCCCTTGCAAACATGCAAACAGGCCACAGAGAACGTGCTGGGAGGAAGGGAGTTCAGACCCATTCCTCACAGCTAATACAGCACTACGCTGGTAGGCAAAAAAAGGAGAGGGAGAGAGAAAGGAGCAGACAGAAAGCCTGGACCAGATATCCAACAGCCTCAGCCTGCAGACTGACCTGGACCATAAGGAAGCCACCCTTTTGCACTCAAAAGGTATGGATGGTGGCTAAAAACTATAAATGATCACTTGTGTGTGTTTCTGTGTCAGTATATATGTGCATCTGTGTCAGTGTGTGTGTGTGTATTTATGTGTAGTTGTGTCAGTACGTGTATGTTTTTTCCACTTGGTAAGACCCCAAGGCGTGAAATGCATTGTGGATCTTACCCTAATTGTTACTAATAAAATTGTATTTGGCAACCAAATTCTTAAATCTTTTGGCCACATACTTGTAGTTACTTTTACCCTAACAAGATTGTGTTCCATCTGGCATCTGTTCCTATGGCTGTTTGCACTTACGGACATCCACCAAACAATCTTAGGTGGGGATATACCACCTATGCTTGATACATAGAGCGGTTCGTCCATAATTATATTTCCTCTTATACTTGTGCTTTTATCTGCACGGAGAGCACTATATATTTTTTTCTTTTATTATATATTGCTCTACCTCACTACCATTCTGTTGTGGAGAGATACCAGAGAGATATCCTAAGAATGAGGGATCAAAAAGCACTGCATGCTAATTATACTGGAGCCAGGTGCAGCTCCATTAAACGTGAGTTGGCAATTGTGAGCCTATATGATGTGTGTACCTGATTTGAGCAAACAGTGCACTATTTGGTTCGCCTGTATTCTACATTATTTTCTAAGCATCAATTGAATGAAGCTACCACAAGGAACGTTGCATGAAAACTTGGATTTAGAAAGAACAGCAGCTCTGGGACTATATAGTTTTACCTGGTACAGAATATATTTTTAATACAGTATCTTTATCTTGTTGGTCTTGGTTCTAATATTTTTCCATTTTGGCGCATCCTGTATTTTTTTTTTTCATTGAACTGTATTTAGTGGCTGTGATACTGACAGAAACCAGAGGCGCTTCTGCTGCACATATGACGTGGAAACTCACAGGGAAGCATTGGATTTAATGTTTCCCTATGACAAGTATTGGATGTTCGCTCGTTAAACACATGAGCATAAGGTCCTCAATGCTCCTCTATGAGGGCATCCTCCTCGAATGCATCACAAGAGGCGGATATACACTGACACATACAGTGACCTATACAAAAACACTGACCTATACAAAAACACTGGCACACATAGTGATGCATGCAAGCACTCTCATTAAGCTGTCCCTTACTGGATGCAGCATGGAAACCTCACTGTGCTGTGATCTGTGTCCTCCATTCCCCCAAGCCTTATATTGAATGATTATATGAAATAAAATGAGATTTCTTTAAAACTGCAAAATCCTTAAAGCTGCAGATCAGACAGACTGTGCCAGGAAAGATCTATTTTCCTGGTCTGGCTCTGAAACCCTTCAGGGAGTGCAGCTGAAGAGATGGCTGACACAGATTTTCTCAGATACCACATTACAGGCAATGCTGTGTTGCACTGTTGGATGTGACCTAATTATTTTTTTTTGTTCTCCCTAAGCCTTTACGATAACAATGTACTCACACTGAGCTCCAGCACTCAAAGCTTCATGTTAGATTACAGCAGGATGCCAAGCAATGGAAATCAATTCAGTGAGAAATGCATCATCACACTAATCTGTAATGTATGGAACCTAAAGAATATGCGTAAATAGCTATGAAATGTATTGCAATGGAATCCCAGACCACAATTACTATACCATAGGTGGGTTTGAAGAGTCTAACGAGCATGAAACACAATACTCTTGTCTTATTTTTGGATGACCAAAGTCCATCCCTTGAACATCTTTAACAGGCTATCCATGAGTTTGGTTCATAGACATTTCTCCATTAAAAGGACTAATGCTATAATTTAATATTTTTGGATACATTTTTAAAATGATCTTATATATAAAAAATGTTTTAATATTATTTTTATACATGATATATTGTTTTATATTTTAATATTTTGAATTACTGGCATTAGGAGAACCAATCACTTATACATGTATCACTCAGCATATTCCTGAACCAATTTAAATCATTTAGTAAGTGTACAGGGAAGTTGGAATGTCCTAGCTATACCTGTGGTTTGAAGGGTCAGGTTAGTAAACTATATATAATTCCTCCACTATTTCATATACTACAGAAACAGGCTCTACATACTTTGCATAATACTGTTTAATTAGTTTTGTGTGCTTGATCATTACCTATGATTTGGAGAATGGGCAGATCCCATATAAGCAGAAGGACATTTACATTAACCAGAGAGGCTGATGTGTAGGTACTTTTAGTGAACATAGACAACAAGGAAAACCGCACTTTTAACATGTGGATACAGCCATGTCCATTGTAAACACAAACATGCAATCTCCATAGACAAACATTGGCATTACACAACAGATCTGCAGAGCACATAATTATTCAATGAGGCATTAACATAGAATGTCAACTTTCAAACAAGTCCGTTTGTGAAATTCCTGTCCAGCTACAGCTGCCCCTCCCAACTGTAACTGTTACAAACATAATGTGAAAATTACTAGGAGTACAGCTTTGAAGTGACAGCCCATACAAGCACATATAACATAAGTGTAAAATCTGTCTGTGTTTGGTTGCAACACACACTACATATAATTACTTTAATAATAATTATTTTTTTTAAATAGTCATTTTGAACGACATCAAAAAACGATACTTTACCAATTCCTGTCTCTGGCATTGCAAAAAGTGTTTTCTCGGACGCAACTCTGAACTGCCCATGGACGGACAAGCCAACACCCTACAAGAAAATTGTAAATAAATTGGAAAAGTGTGTTAATATATAATCATTTATAAAAAGCCATTAAAAAAAACCAAAGCATAAGCATCTCTCTATAAGTATAATTTACATTGCACCATAAGTTCATGGCAATGAAACTGTAAAGCTACAACACTAAAACTAAAGACTCCTTAAAAAATAATCAGCCCTGGATGAAACGGTACAGTGAATCTGTAATGTGACAGATGCTCATCAAATGTAGATGATAACGGGTCTCTTTGATCCTTTACGGACACTTTACACCCTTATAATGTTCTGTTTGTCTCAATTTCTGTAACTTTTCACATGAAATCTGAATATAAATAAAGAATATTCTCCTACCTAACTCTTTGTCAAAACTTTATGAGCTTAATTTTTGGAAGGTGTCTAAAGATCTTACTAAATGGCAGATGTCTCATTTTGGTTGGCTATGCAGAGTAAATATTCTAAAAATAAATGTCCTCCGCTATCGATATTTATTAAAAGTTTTGCTGATTACTCTTCCCAATTCTTTGTATAATCCTGGGTTGTTTTATAGACAACCCAGAATTCCATACAATATCCTATCCAGATCTAAACACTGGGTGGGTTAGTACATCCCAATCTGGAAACATTGACAAGCCGTCTTTTTAACTAGAATTTAGGAGCCAAACAATAAGAAACAATGGATAGCATTAAAAGCCTCCATCTTTTGAGTCCCACTAGACACCATACCCTGGCACAAGTCAGGGAGGGCATTCTTACTGCCATTTCATTCCAACCATTCAACTATCATTCCGACACTGTAGTGCTGCACAACTGTACAACATTTTAAAACAATATCTCCCCACACATCTCCCCTCTCCACCAATTGACACTCAAAGCACTATTCAAACCAGGATTGTCTTCTAACACATATGAATACCTTCAAAACTCAAAACTATTTAACAAAGGGAATCCATGCAGTGTAGAGGAAACAGCTAAGTACCGCTGGGACTATTCGTGGGTTTGGTTCATGTGAACAGCCGCCAGAGAGTCAGCGTTTGGTTCTATTCTCATGAAGGGAAAGTGCCGAACCAGGTGCACCCAGGGAAAGCTGTTAATGGTGGCTGGGCAAAGTAACTCCCAAACGGTGTCCCAGACCTGCACCATAGTCACTGGGCAGGAGGCTGGCTTCACAACTTCTCCGGGAGTCCACGGTACACGTATGTGGGAAGGAACGTTTGTCACATGTAGGCATAGAGATCACTTCAGATGAATGAAAGAAAACTTTTATACAAACCCATAAATCCATTAATAACACTACTCAAGAGAGTAACTACAAAAGGTTAGCGAGATGGCATTACTCGCTAACCTTTTGTAGTCACATGCATACTTTTTTTTTTAACCACATCAGATGGTTGTTGGCGATGCCTTCAGACCCAAGGCAGTCTGGGACATATTTGGTGGGATTGCCTAAACATCAACAAATATTAAGAGAACATCACAAAGTTGATAAAAATTGTTAAGGATATCCAGATCCCAATGAATCCAAAACAATTACTATTCTACCTGTTTCAATCTCCACTTATGAAAGCAATTGCCATCCTCATGAACCATCTGATCATTGCTGCTAATTTACTGATTCTGTTGTATTGGAAACATCCATTAGCTACTTCAATACGAGGGTGGATACGAAAGGTAGACTCTATTGGAATTATGTAGAAACTTAGATTATCTAACACGCAGATATTCTTTGTATAGACATATTTGGCGTTCATGGTTATGCTTTCTGCAGAGGTTCAAGGAAAATTGAGCTTATTACTAAGTCCATGTGCCTTAGGCAACAGATTCCTTACTATTATAATCATTATTCGTATGTGATGTAAAATCAGGGAGTTATAAAAATGTATAAAAAGTATGATTTTTCAGCTTGGAGATAATTGAGTAGATACAGTAAGAAACTCAATTATCTCCCAATCAGAGGGGAGGAGAAGTATGGGAGTGCTTGTACTGTACACTACGTGTTTATTGGTTGTTCTGTAAACCCCTGTGGGCGGTCCTGTATGTGTTAAACCTGCATAAAAGAAGGCCCTTTGGTGCCAAGTAAACAGTTCTACTTCACCCTCAATCTGAGTCCTGTCTCTTATTGGGGGAATCTGCTACAAGGGATTGCTCTGCATATTCCCTTGCTATAATCACTGAGCTCTTGTAAGAGCTTGTTCCTGCTTCACTCTCTTGGAGGAGAGGTTCACCCACTGGAACCTGGAGCCTTGTCGTAGGTCCAGGGTGGGTAGGGGACGGCGAGACCCCAACCAAGCTGTGGCGGTTTGTGGGGTCTACGGTAGTTGTGGTGTCTGCTGCAGTGCTTGGAGTCCTCAGGAAGCGCTAGGAGCATCCTTTAACGGAGGTACCCAGTCGGGGTGCCAGGTGATCCGTTACAATTATATATTTCCTGCCTGTTCTATGTAAAATTTTGTATATATTGTGTATTAATATTGGTTTTGTATTTTGTTGTACCTAATGTAACAATGCAATGATTTGTGAACCCAGGACATACTTGAAAACGAGAGAAATCTCAATGTATCTTTCCATGGTAAAATCTTTTATAAATAAATTATTCATTAGGTGACTTTTTCTAATGTTCCCTATAATGCTTCACAATTATTTTTCTCCCCCCTGGTCGGCAATGCTCCAGCTAGGAGGAAACATTCTATACTTTATAAGCCACCATAAAACTTCTGTGTCACGGTCTCTCTTTTTTTTTTTTTCGTTTGACATCCCATTTTTGTATTTTGTGTCGTGGTGTCTGTGTGTCATGGTGTGTGTGTCTGTCTGTGTCATGTAATGTGTGTCTGTGTCACAGTGTGTGTTTGTGTCACAGTCTGTCTGTGTTATGGTGTTTTTCTGTCATGGTATGTGTGTGTGTCTGTCATGGTATGTGTGTGTCTCTGTCATGGTGTGTGTCTGTCTTTGTCATGGTGTGTCTGTGTTTCTGTCACGGTGTGTGTCTGTCATGGTATGTGTGTTTTTACTCACCTTTTCCCCTCCCACGTCTTGCAGGTCTCCCCTCGACTGGCCCTGCCTCTATGGCTGAGATCATCAAGTTTGATGATCTCAGCCAATCCACACTGACACAGGAAGCACCTCTAGTGACCGTCTGAGTGTCTGTCACTAGGAAGCAATGTAAATACTGCATTTTCTCTAAAAAGTCAGTGTTTACACTGAAAAGTCTGCAGGGACAGGCTATAGACCCCAGAACCACTACATTAAGCTGTGTGTGTGTGCGCGTGTGTGTGTGTGCCTGCTACTGAGTGAGTTTGTGTTTTTATGTCAATGACCTTATTTATATCAGTGAGATTGTTTGTCTATGAGGCTGTGTATCAATCAGCTTGTGTCAGTAAGATTGTCTGTGTCTGCATGTGAGTATGCTTACTGTATAATTAAAAATGTTACTCTGAAAGGACCAATATTTTATATTGGAAAAAGCAATATATATATATATCAATCATCTAGGGTGGCAAGACATAGCCTTACATATTACACGCGACAATATATGGCGCAATGATTTATGGGGCTGGCATAGATTTTTTTTCCAGGGCTGCTTTGGAATCCCCAGTCCGGCCCTGGCTACAGGACTGGCTAAACATATTCCCTTTTCAATTTGAAATATCTGACTTGTTTATAATATGGGGATCCAGCTCCCCATTGTTATTCTACTGGACCACATGGAATATTAGCCGCTGCTGCCAAAAGAAAGCAGGAGGGGAGAAAATGACAAACTTCCACACACAAGATTCTCTGCCACATTCAGACTCACCTACACACAACCAACCAGTGCACAGAGGCACAGTCTCCCCCATATCCAGCTGTTAGACAACACTCAGTCACCAAACAATTTAAACAAACCTTGTTTCCAAACACACAAACTTCGTCAAACACACACACTTACAACACTCAGTTACCACAAACACTTACAGAAACAGAGTCAATGGCTCTAAGACCCTGCCTAGGACCTAGAGCAATTTTACTCTGCCTCTGCAAGGAGGGAGCCCCAATCTTAGGGCCCAGGGCAATCCTGCATGGAGTGCAGCGTCACTGATACTTACACCCAATATGCAGAACTTAAGTTAAACAAACATAAACCTGACCAGACAAAACCGTATTGTCGGGTCTTAGAGTGGCCACACTTAGGGCCGGCCTGTCCATTGACCCCGGTGGGACCATGGCTCCAGGGGGCAGACTGACAGGGGCGGCATTTTGCTGCCCCTGTAATCATCTAAAACAGGAGTTCCCAACCCAAGGCGGCGGTACAACTGCACGGGTTGGGAACCTTTGTGAAGGTCCATCAGGTGGCCACCAATGAAGGGCCCGGTCGTGCGCTGCTGCGCTTTAACAGCTCGACCGGGCCCTTTCATAACCACAGGGAGAGCTGGAAAGACAGCCTCTCATTTCCTCCCAGCTCAAACACACTGAGACTGAGCCGCGCGGGAGGAGGGAGCCGAGAGGATGGGACTGGACCAGGAGAGCATGCTTCAAATGCCCACCAGCCACAGCCAGCAGAAGGTAAGAAACTGCTCGGTGGGTTAATTTTTTAATGTGTGTATCTATGTGTGTGTATGTATCTGTGTGTTTATATGTGTGTAATTTGTTTGTGTATCTGTAATGTGTGTGTATTTGTATGTGTGTATCTGTGTAGTGTGTGTATGTATGTGTGTTATGTATCTATGTTTATGCGTATCTGTGCGTAGAGTGTGTATATCTGCATGTGTGTCAATGTGTGTATCTGTATGCATCAGTGTGTCAGTCTATCTGTGTGTCTGCATATCTGCAGGCATATCAGTGTGTGTGTACATCTGTATGTATGTCAATATCTGCATGTGTGTTGGTTTTTGACATATATACTGACACACATGCAGATGCACAGAAACACATACAGTTGTACAGACACACTGATACACGTGCAGATATGCGGACACACAGATAGAAACACTGACACACGTGCATATAAACAGACACAGTGTAGGGTGTATTGGCTGCGGTGCACACACAGACACACGCTACATCCCCAGCACACACACACAGACACACACTACATCCACAGCACACAGTTAGACACACACTTCAATCCAAGTACACACACAGACACACGTTTGATTCCCAGCACACACATATAGAGACACTACCATACTACCATAGCAGAAACATATATATTTGTTTTTTGAGGGGGAGAGCAGGATTTCATCCGTGGACCCAGGCAGCACAATGTCTTGGCCAGACTGAATACAAAACAGAGCAATACAATACAAACCGTTGTCAGAATAAGAGAAGAAAGAATAAATGAGGGTATAGCTGAAGGCCAAGTACAATAAGTAGTAGAATGGACAAGGAAAAGCTGATAATAAACAACTGTGTGTTTAAATAGCCCTAGGCAGGCAAGGATTGGTCAGAATTGACCTTCTGATGCCAAAACGTGCACGTGCGGCGATAATGCACACACATTCGCGTCACTTTTGCCATGCTTGGGGGCGGGGATTTATAACCTCACAATTTGGTTAATGGAGTCCATCCAAACACCATATGGACCGGAGGGGAATCCACCGTGAGCACAGCCACGTGATTGCACCTCGTGAAAAGGTGTAGCTGCCAAGCAGAGACTATCCTGGCATTGGATTACAGATAATTTTAATGTATTTTTTTTTTCTTTTTAAACTTACAAACTTACTTCAAAAATTATGAAAACCTACTGCACTGTGAAAGATTGTGATGAAAGGAGGCCCCTGTCTGTGTCTCTTTGGACACAGCTGCTTAACTGCAGCAGCCCGATAAATATATCACTGACTATAAGCATTACTGGAGAATGAATGTAGGTACGTCAGGCCTTTTAGACCAAATTCAATTTGGCAAATTAAATGAAATTAATAGTATGCTATACATGATTTTGGTAGTGAAGGGATTAATTGCGAAAATCCCTTTTTATTTTATTATATTATTATTATTCTCTTTAACCCCTTAAGGAAACATGACATGTGTGACATGTCATGATTCCCTTTTATTCCAGAAGTTTGGTCCTTAAGGGGTTAATAATCTCTTTCACTGGACGAGTTTACTGAAGGAGTAGGGCACTTTATATTATGCAGCAAAACAAAGATGCAAACCCTTATGCATTTTTTACTCTTAGACTCCTTATACATAGTTCTATAACTCAAAAAGAGATCTAACAAAATTCAATTTGGAAAATTTGCAAGGATGTAGAAATTTAAAAGCATCAAATAGTTTACCAAAGTACTGTATGGGACTATTTTTCTACATATGATAAAGTCAGTGTCATAAGAATTACTCTTTAACATTATTTTTGTTCTTGAATGTTTGTTGGTGTTAAAAATGGTTGTTTCAAGTCTTTTAAAAGAGCTAATCTTGTGGATTTTCACACACTACAGACTGTAGAATTAATAGAGAAATGGTGAAAAAAATGCCAAAGGGGGCAGTAAGTCTGTGGCTGAAAACAGTGTTAAGTGGTTCAGAGAGGAATGTTCAATCTTGCTGAAGCCAACAGAAATGCCACTAGTAGTAACACATACAAAAGAGCACATCTGAATACACCACACATTAAACAGTGAAGTGGGATAGGCTATAGAACTTAAACACTATAACACATTCTACTCTAGTCAGGTAAATAAAGCTACAGCAGGGTCATGATGGCCAAAACTGGACAACTGAAAACAGAATTTTTACTCAATGTAAATTGCATTTTTCACAGGATCAATGGCAGTACTACAGCAGGGATTTTCTTTGCATATTCTTTCCAGGACAGGGAGCATTAATCTAAAAAATTGTATAAACATGATTAGTACCACCTTAAATTCCTCACAATAAGAGACAGCATTTGCAAAGTAATGTCTTCCAAAGGTTCAAAAAGATCATCCATAAGTGCGGAGCAAACTAAATTTATTTCTCATGGAGGAGTGAGTACACTCATTGATGGTTTAATACTGTTGATAACTTTAACAAATCTGATCACCAAGGGATGAGATGCTAGATTCCTAATAGCCATGAAACTGTTGGCTGAAATCTCTACTTTAATGGATGCTGGTTTAAGGCCAGATGCCAGAACGACATCACTGAAATCACCAGGGCATTGTCTGATCCGATCATCTTTAATACTTGGGTGGAAAAACATAAGTGAAGTGAATATTCCAAGGAACTGAAAAGGCATTCAAAATTGTCAGATTTTATAACTTATAAATGTTTTTAAAACTTTGTTTTGTGAATAGAAGCTATGAGATCTATGTCAGGAATCTCAATACAAAGCGTAATTTTTAAAAACATTTCCATTGATAGAGACTAATCTTTTAGTCGTAAACCCTCTCTGCTCAAATAATCTGCAAGAGAATTATGGATTAGGTTTATATGGACTGGTTGAAGTCTCTGCCAACATTATAATATTTGCACAAAGATTTTTTAAAGGAACAGATCGTGTACCTGTGTGTGTGTTTGTTTGTTTGTTCTTGTTGAATTGTCTGAACAAATCTAGACAAAATTATTTTTTAGGTGCATGTAAAAAAATTCAAACCTTACATCCATTTTTTAGCTTTTTGAAACTTGAATGTAAAATGTCTTCCTGATACCACTGGCCTCTTTTAGTTTAGTGAAGACAATCTCCCCCCACCCCAGCCTAGATTTGAAGCAGTTGTGGTGACAATACTTTTTCTTTCTCTGAAAAACTCTTCAGGCCAAAAATGTTTTTCTTAACAACCAAAGGAGATTAACTTTTGTGGAAGACCAAATCTAAATATTTGAGTCTAGGAAGAATAATTTAGTGTCCCTTACATTTACAGATTTGCCTGGAGAGATCTCATATGTGCCCTTCCCCAATTTACAGTAGGAATGGTTGAAGTTAATAAACCGAGAATTCTCATTTCTCTTACTGTGCAACATTTGTTTTTGCAGATTTTTTGAATTTCTGTCTTCAACTGTATTTGATATTCCACAGGCAGAAAAGGTTTCATCTGTGGAAAGTCTTATAAATCCCAGGAACAGAATATTTTAGGTTTAAATAAACTGGGATTTTTCTTTGTGTATAATCCACCTGTGACCTTCTAGGAAAGGGGGAACTACAATAATTTCCTTTTTCTTATGGCAAATAGGAATTTGAATTTTCTGCTCTAGGGTACTATAAGAGCATGGGTATAAGCATATTTTAAGTCTAGGGAAGCAAGGAAGTCTCCTTCTATGATCAAATAAGAAGCTGAAAATGATTTAAATTCTGAACTTTTTCCCTGAGATGTATTTGTTCACCTTTTTTAGGTCTAGAATAGTGGCAGGAATAGGTTCCTTGATATTATTCTTCTGTAACCTTTTCTATAACATTCTTTCTTATAAGATCTGAGACCGTAGAATAAATTGCTTTGCTTATCTCTGTTGAATGAACTGTTGAACAAAGGAAAGATTGTGGAGGAAAATTGTCGAATTCTACCTTTTTGAATAGTATCTTGTACCCAGCGATTTTGAGTTGGTTTTCTCCATTGGCTTGCGAATTGGGATAATTTTCCACGTATTTGTCTGGTGAGCTCTTTATATTTTGTTTTCTTTTCTTTGGGTTTGTCTTCAAAATTGAGTCTTTTCTTGGGTCTGGAGAATCTTCTTTAAAGGGACACAAAACATTTTTTCTAATCATGCGGAAGAGATTTATTTCCTTCTGCCATAAATTTTGGTAAATCCTCTAAAGATGAGCTGAAAAGCTGTCTATGTTCTAAGGGCATGTCACATAAACCTTATTTGGGAGTGGCATCTGCTGGCAATGCTCTTAACCACACAGATCTTCTACACACTGATGCCAGACCCATGTTTCTTGCTGATAATGAAAGACTTTTGCTTGTGGCATCACAGAGGTATTCAGAAGCCATGTTTATGTTTTGTAGAGGACCATCAAAGTTCTTTTCAAATGCATTTTACTGTTTTCAGTCAGATTCTCTGAGCTCTTGCCATTGACGAACGTGTGATTAGGGCTTCACACTGAGCAGCTGAAGCCTGGAAAATTCTTCTCAATTAAATTTCTAACTTCTTTTCTAAAGGGTCTCATAATCTGGAAGATTCACCAATGGCAATGGTATTTTTCCCCAGTTAGGCTATGGGAACATTCACCTTTGGAATTAATTCTTTACCATCTTCAGAAAAAGCAAAAAAAAAAAAAAAATTTGATTTGATTTGATAAAATTGCTTTTTATTCTGTATTTTTTCATTTCCTAGAATTTTACATTTAGGATGGAATGGGAAAGCCTTAGATTTTATTTCTGAAAAGTGGAAATATCTTCAACCATTTTCATAACCTGAGATAATTCGCCTTATCAGGGATAGCAGGCATATTTTGCAGTGTTGTCGTTTTAATATCCTGAAATGTCTGTTTTAATTACATTTTGCTTGAACCAGTTAATGGAACATGACATTTCTGTATGTTTGACTGTCCTGCACCTTCATTCATACAAGAATTACATCTTTTCTTTCTATAGCCATTCGGCAAAAACACATTATACATAGAGCAAATAAGATGTTTTATTTTAGCAACAGCTTTGGATCTCTTGGCTTTTATAGGTTGAACCTCAGCTGTGTTAGACATCATGGGGACAAATCAGAAAAAGAGTACCTTAATGAGTTGGCCAAAGAATTCCCAAAAGAGTTTTTAAAGTAAATAAAATCAAAATGTCTTACCTTAAAAGTACCTCTCTAATGCACATGGTGAAAAAGGTGATGATACTGCCACGTGTAGAGCCATCCATAACTGTTTTAGCATCAAGTACGCCCCCAATCTGCTTGTGCATATGCTCAAAAGTTTGCATACCCTTGGAGAATTGGTAATATATGTACCATTTTTATAGAAAACTTGAGTGAGCTGGCAAAACACATTTCTTTTATTTCTTGTGGGATTCATATTCAACTGTAGTTTATAACAGAATGGCACAATCATAAAACAAAACATGGCAACAAAGAAAAAAAAATGAAATTACCCATGTTCAAAAGCCTGCATACCCTTAGTTCTTAATACTGTGTATTGCCCACTTTAGCATCAATTACAGTGTGCAGTTTTTTGTAATAGTTGTCTATGAGGCCCCTAATTGTTAAAGGTGGTATAGCTGCCCATTCGTCTTGACAAAATACCTCTAGGTCATGCAAAGTCTTTGGTCGTCTTGCATAACACAAACGTTTGAGATCTCCCCAGAGTGGTTCCATGATATTAAGGTCAGAAGACTGTGATGGTCACTCCAGAACCTTTACCTTTTTCTGCTGCAACCACCGGAGGGTCACCTTGGCCTTGTGCTTAGGGTCATTGTCATGCTGGAAAGTCCAAGAGCAACCCATGTGCAGCATTCGTGCAGAAGAATGCAAATTATCTGCCAGTATTTTCTGATAACAGGCTGCATTCATCTTGCATTCAATTTTCACAAGATTCACTGTGCCTTCAGAGCTCACACAAACCCAAAACAACAGTGAGCCACCACAATGCTTCACAGTGGGCATGATATTCTTTTCACTATAGGCCTTGCTGAGTCCTCTCCAAACAAAGCACTTATGGTTGTGACCATAAAGCTCCATTTTGATCTTGTCACTCCACATGGCAGTGTGCCAGAAGCTGTGAGGCATGTCAAGATGTTATCGGGCATATGGTAACCAGGCTTTTCTGTTGCATTGGTGCAATAAAGGCTTATTTCTGGCAACTCAGCCACGCAGCTCATTTTTGTTCAAGTATCGTCATATTGTGCTTTGAAACAACCACACTGTCTTTTTCCAGAGCAGCCTGTATTTCTCCTGAGGTTACCTAAGGGTTTTCTTTGTAGCCCGAACAATTCTTCTGGTAGTTGTGGCTGAAATCTTTCTTTGTCTACCTGACTTTGGCTTGGTATCAAGAGATCTCTGAATTTTCCACTTCTTAATAAATGATTGAAAAGGACTCACTGGCATTTTCAAGCTTTGGATATCTTTTTACATATTTTTCCATCTTTATAAAGTTCCATTACCTTGTATAGTGGAGCTGCAATAATAAAACCGATATCTCCGCTGGTAGTTTATAGAGCATAAAAAAAAAGTGCAGTTCAGCAGTATGATGCCAATTCCTGAATTAACCGGATGATACACAGTTCTGGGAGTCAACTGTTTAATGGAAGCAACACTCTGCCTTTTATTTGTGTCCCCATGCAAGGGGTTTACTGTAACACATTCCAGGGGCATTCCACATTGGACCTGAGAGGGGACAGGACAAAATACACAACAAAATTACATTACCTCTCAGGTCCAGGAAAGGTACATTACTAAACACCCCAAAACCCTCTTTTATCAATACGGTGTCCCCTCAAATACTATATCCACGGGTAGCCTGGATCTAAACACCCAACATATCCTGAAAGCACTCAGATCCCATGAACGCAGCCGAAACGCCACCGTGTTATAGTTTAGACCGACCGCACATGAGGTGCCTGCCCAAAAGAGTTCCATGAAATCAGGCAGTGTGGTCGGTGTCTTTCGGGAGTACACAAAACAATTAAATAACGAATGTAACTATTCGAATATCTATTGGTTGTGTGCCCCTCATTCTGGAGTTTGCTCCCAAGGTATGCTGCTCTTCCCAGGTGGATGGAACCGAACAAACGTAGAGGTAGAAGTTCCAGCGATGTTCGCACCGTTGAGTTTCCGAATTTAATTCCATGCACTCGACGACCAAACACCGCTGTATGTGTTCGCAGCTAAAGATGGCCGCTGCCACGTTTTCGGTCATATGAACGACGGCCACCCAGCCAACCGCCTAGAACCTTGCAGTTTCTAAATGTGAAGAAGGTTTATAAGGTCAATTGGCAGCACACGACTCCTCTGTGTGGTTTAAGTGTTTGGGAGTTTGTTCAGTATAAAAACAATACAGCTATAACTTGTTTGGTGGACCCCAATTATTGAATCAGATAAGTCCCTTGTTTAGAAGAACAGTACATAATCCAAATAGGTGGCTGGTTCCGCCACACCTTGTTACCCAGGTCTTTTAACAGTTCTTTTCTGCTCCCCATGGCTCAGCATCTAATCTGCTCAGTGCATCCACGTGAGAGCTGGCATACTCATTGACTATTTTTACCTGTGTGTGTCACCTTGTGTGTGTGGAACAAGGCCAAACATTCCAGGGTAAGTAAACTTTTGAACAGGGAAATTTGGGTGATTTCTGTTATCATGATGATTTAAAAAGGAGCCAAACAACTATGCGATAATAAACGACTTCACATAATCCTATACTTCAATAAAAGAAATGTTTTTGCATGATCATTCATATTTTTAAAATCAATTGCAAAATTTCCCAATTTCTGCCAGGGTATGCACATTTTTGAGCATAACTGTATAGTCAGTATGCCCCAATCTATTTGCATATGCATGCAAGCAAGCATATTGTCAGTGGAACGCAAACGCCACTTTGCATAGCCCCATGGTCTTTTGCCCGCTCCTCCTCAATTTCTGGTGGAAATGAGGGGAGCGAGAACGAGATTCATGCCATTACTGTAATTCCAGCTTGTGTTTCAAAGAGGTTCTGAGGTATCTGAGGCACCACGACAACTTAGCTGGCTGGACCAGACGTGGCAGAACCTTCTAGGTTCTGCATGCTCCCCAGCAAGCATGTCACCTGTACTGCAGGGACGTGGCACCTGTAGGGACGTGTAGAAAATGGGGGTTCTATGAATTGGTTCTGATTTTATACCCTTAGGGGAGGTTTTTAGGGTGGTACTAATCATATTTATGAAAATAATAATAACTAATGCTGCCTGTGCTTGAAGGATTATGCAAGGAAATTCCATGCTGTCGCTGTCCTTATGGAAGATAACCGAATTCCACTTTGTCTACTGCTACACAAATATGGTAAGGTCAGACATTTGTGCAAACTACAGGAAATAATGGAACCACCCTGTGGTATGTGAAGGCGGTTTAATGTTTTAGTGCAATGCATTCTTGGCACTGAGCATTACTTGAATGACATACCATACAACTCATTGTTGCTGACCACGGCCTATTCTGAAATTAATAACTTTAGCATGATAATAAATAACGTCACAAACTCACATTTCAAGCTGATTCTTTGAACAATAGTGAACCTTGTTAAATTTGCCAGAAAATAATTCACGGTGATGGAAAAAAAGAGAGCTGTAACACGTACTTATACAATGTTCCCTAAAAGTTTATGTAGATGTCTATATGTATAGTGATTGTTGAAAATATATATAGTTTATGACGTTTAAGGAATAATCACACCAGACAGGAGAAAAACTGCAGCTTTTTGATATAGGATTGTAGCTATACATTACTTATTAAGTTGTGGTTGAAGACCGTTATTTATTTGACAACTGCCCGACTTGCATGCTGGCATTAGAATGAATCTCAAGATCATATAAATAAGGCAGCAGGTATATCCTAAATGGAACGTGGTTTGAGAAACAAGATTTTGTGGGAGCTTATGGTAACTGCTATATAAACTTTCTTCCTGGAAGGCATTTGCATATACATTATGCAAAAGTGAGATTTATTAATGCTTTGCTTTAATGTATAAGAAGAATGTGCTTTTAGTCCACAGAGAAGGAACAGAAGCAGGATACTGGCAAATCATGTAGTACTGACCCTCTCCTCACAATGAATGATGAAAAATGATAATTTGTTTTCATCTTTTGGATTGCTAGTTTGAAGCAACACTATAATATTAGGAAGACAAACATGTATTCCTAACTCTATAGTGTTACCATACCTTACTGGATTACTGCCCCCCCCCCCCAACAAAAGAAGAAAAAAAAAATACTTACCTTTCTTCTCTTGTGGGGACTATCTCAACCTACGGCCATCCACCACCCCAGCTGAGATCATTAATCTTGGTGATTATTATTATTATTATTATGTTATTATTTATATAACGCAAACAAATTCCGCAGCGCTTTACAGTGGGTGGACGAACAAACATGTAGTTGTAACCAGACAAGTTGGACACACAGGAACAGAGGGGTTGAGGGCCCTGCTCAGTGAGCTTACATACCAGAGGGTGTGGGGTAAAGTGACACAAATTGTAAGGATAGTATTAGACTAATGACAATTGCAAGAGAGGAAGCAGTCAGGAGCTATTAACAGTTTAATTGATACACTTTTTTTTTTTTAACTTTTTTATTGAGGTATTAAAAGCATTACAATGATGTCAGCAGCACAGTGTAGTTAACAAAACAACAGGTTCTTTTGCAGGCATAAGAGTCTCAACGTTATTGATATTGGGGCGAGAACAGAGAAGTTCCCACTTTTTGTGTTGCAAGGGGGGGGGGGTTTGGTGTGATAAGGTGGGTTACATACGGCTTTGATGTCTTATACCCTAGCAGTGCTATAAGGGAGGTATGCCAGAGTACACTGCCTGATAACGAGTGCGTGGTGTGGGATGGTGCTCCAGCTGGTCATCGGGCATTGTGTGTAGGCGCACACTGTTATCTTGTGGCTAGAGTAGAGCAATGGTGCATGGGTGAGGTCACTGGATGGTGGCATGTTCAGGTGCCTAGCAGTTTGGATAGTCTATACGGCGTATCAGCCTGGAGGGTGGGTTATGCGCGAGGGAAGACAGGGGTTTAGGTCTAGCTGGGGAAGTGGTGTCAGGCAATTTGTCCCTGCTTTCCTTGGAGGAATTGGAGCCAGGGGGTCCATGTAGTGAGGTATTCGTCATATTTGAGAGTGAAGGAGTAGGAAAGTTCCTCCATTGTTCTGATGGAGTCAACCTTGGCGATCCAGGCTCTGATAGTTGGGGCTGTAGTCTGTTTCCACATTGTGGGGATTAGAGCGTTGGCAGCCGTTAGGAGGTGGTTGAGTAGGATGCGATTGTGCTTGGTCAGTGGTTGGGGGTATGATAGGAATAGCATGGTTTCAGGGGTGTGGGGGAGGCGTATGCCAGTGATGGTGCGTATGAGGTTGGCCATCTGTCTCCAGTAATCCTGGATTACGGGGCAGAGCCACCAGATGTGTCCTGAGGTTCCCTCAGTTTGTTTGCATCTCCAACATGTTTTGGGTGTGTTAGGGAAGAATCTGTTGATGCGAGTCGGCGTGTAGTGCCATTTAGCAACTCTCTTGTAGTTGCTTTCGTGGGTGCTATTGCTCTTGGACGTGTGGAATATGTTATGGAAGATTTTGTGCCAATTTTTAGCCGGTATTTGAGTGGACAGTTCTTTGTCCCAGTGTGTGGTGTAGGTTGGCAGGATTTCGTCTTGGCTGTGGCGGATCGTTTTGTAGAAGGATGAGATTAGTCCTTTACGTAATGTGTGGTGGGAGCATAATATTTCGAAAGGTGTGGGATTTCTGTGTCCCTGGAGGAGTATGGGGTCCGAGTGTAGGAAGTGTGTAATTTGCGCGTATCTAAATCTAAGCATGCTAGAGGGTTCGGCATTGGTGGTGAGGTCCTCAAGTGGGATGATCCCTTTGTCGTTGCGTACATCTCCTAGGGTGAGTGTGTGGGTTTGTTTAGGAAAGCTTTGGAGAGCGATTGGGTTAGAGCCTGGCAGGAAGGCTGGATTGTCGGTTAGTGGGTAGAGCGGGGACGGGTGTGGAGCTATATGTTGGTCCCCCCTTATGTTGTGCCAGGTACGTAGGGTATGAGGGATTGTTGGGTGTAACTCTGAGTTGTGTGTTGTGATGATGGGCTTTTTTCCTAGCCAGGGTGCCAGGTGTATTGGTGCTGAGAGGAAGCTGGCTTCAATCTTTACCCATTGTGTGTCGTTGTGGGGATGTGCCCATTCGTAAATTCGTGTAAGTGTGATAGCCTTGTGGTAAGCCTCCAGGTCTGGGAGACCTAGGCCCCCTCTCTGTTTACTTTTGGTGAGGCAGTCATATCGGAGTCTGGGGGGGTTGTCGGCCCATATGAATGTTGTAAACGTCCGCTTAGCTTGGGCAAAGAATGAGGTAGGAATTTTGATGGGGAGGGTTTGTAGCAGGTAGAGAAGTTTGGGGAGTACATTCATTTTGAGGATGTGGGTCCTGCAGAGCCATCCAAATTGTGGCCTGTTCCAGGCCTTAAGGTCTGCCGCAATCTTGGCAAGGAGAGGGGGAAAATTGATGTCGTATGTGCGGTCTAGGGAGGTAGTGAGGTGGACTCCAAGGTATTTGACCGACTCTGGGGGCCATTGGAATGGATATGTGTTGCGGAGTAGTGATCGGGTGTTGTGGGATATGTTAAGGGGGAGTATCTCGCTTTTGCTAACATTGATTTTGTAGTTGGAGACTTGGTGGTATAGGTCGATTTGTTGCATGAGGTGGGTCAGTGAAGTCGTCGGGTTTGAGATTGTGAACAGAAGGTCGTCAGCAAATGCTGTGACCTTGAATTCACTTCGTGCTATTGTGAGGCCTGTTATATCGGGGCAATCCCTAATTCCCTGCAGAAATGGTTCCATTGTGAGAATAAATAACAGGGGGGATAGGGGGCATCCTTGTCTCGTGCCGTTTGTTATTTGAAATACGTCCGAAAGTTGGCCATTAACCCTGATCCGTGCTCCTGGTTTGGAGTAAATGGCTGAGAGCCACTTGCTCCAGTTTGGGCCGAAGCCTAGCGCTTGTAATGTCAGTTTAAGCATAGTCCAGTCCACCCTGTCGAATGCCTTTTCGGCATCTATGGTAAGTATGAGGCTTTGGGCTTGCGCCGATTTGGCGGCGTAGATGAGGCTAAGCAATTTCGTTGTATTGTTTTTAGCCTCGCGGCCGGGCACAAAACCGGATTGATCGGGGTGGATTAGCCCCTTGAGTAGCGGTTGGAGTCGTTCGGCTAGGATCTTTGTGAAAATCTTAAGGTCCCCGTTAATCAGAGAAATGGGGCGGTAGCTCCCACATTCTTCGGGGTCTTTCCCCGGTTTGTGTATGAGGGTGATGTGGGCTTCTAGGGATTCGGTGGGGAGATTGTGCCCAGATGTAAGGGCGTTAAATGCGGTTACAAATGGAGTTTTAAGGACACTGGCGAACGCTTTATAGTATTTGGCTGTGAAGCCGTCCGGTCCTGGGCTTTTCCCTAAGGGGAGTCGTTTAACTACTGTCGTGAATTCTTCAGGTGTTAGGGGGCTGTCGAAGGTTTGTCTGATATTCGGGGGGATAGTATGGGTGATCCTCGTGGCTAGGAAGTTGGTTACATCCTCACCTGAGGGCGGGGTTAGTCTCAGGTTGTACAGGCCTGTGTAAAAGGTATGGAATTCCTTAAGTATGTTTGGAAGGAGGTGCGTGCGAGTGCCATCTTTTTGTTTGATCGTGGTGATGTATGTCCGTTGGTTGGTTTGTTGGAGAGCTTTCGCTAGTAGCCTACCGCATTTTCCTCCTTGTGTGTAATAGGTGTGTTTGGTGCGAAGCAGCGTTCGTTTGACCTTGGAGTTAAGAAGTGTTTGCAGTGTCGTGCGTTTGTCCACTAGTTGTTTGTATGTGTCTAGGGACATGGTTTGTTTGTGGGTTTGTTCTAATTGGCGTATGTCCACTAGTAGGTCAGCTGTCTGCGCTTCTCTCTGTTTTTTGAGTTTGGAAGCTAGCGCTATGATGTGGCCTCTAATTACCGCCTTGTGGGCCTCCCAAATGATTGGTGGGGGGGAGACTGTGGGTTTATTTTCTTCGAAGTATTGCTGTAATGCGTCAGTGAGTGATGTAATGATGGTTGGGTCGTTTAGTAGGGTGTCATTCAGTTTCCATTGGTTGCGGTTGGGTGTCAATGAGGGGATCTGAACAACCAGTGACAAAGGTGCATGGTCCGACCAGGTGATGGGGCCGTAGTTACTGGACTGGATTAAGTGTAGGTGTCTGTGGTGGAGAAAGAGCATATCTAGTCTAGAATAGGTGTGTTTTACCGAGGAGTAGTAAGAGTAATCCTTGGTGTGTGGGTGGGTGATTCTCCAGCTGTCAAATAGGCAGGCTTTGTCTAGTAATTGAGTCATCCTGAGTCTGGTATGGGCGTTGTACGATGTGGACATGGATGTGGTGTCTAGGTTCGAGTCCAGGGACATGTTTAGATCCCCTCCCATTATCAGGATACCTTCCATGTGTTTTTCAATTTTGGTAATGTATTTCGACAGGTGCGTGCCTTGTTTGGCGTTAGGTAGATACATGTTGGCAAATGTCACCACAGTGTTGCCTATCTTCCCTTTCACTATGAGGAGCCTTCCGTTGGGGTCCTCATGGTGGCTTATGTGAGTGTAGGGTACATGTGAGCCTATAAGGATGGCTACCCCTCTAGTCTTGGCCTCTTTATAGCACCCATAGTATCCTGTGGGGTAGTGACGGTTACGAATTGTGATGGTTGAGCCCATTTTAAGGTGAGTCTCTTGGAGGAAAGCTACGTCTGCCTTTAGGCTGCGTAGCTCTCGGAGGGTCAGCGCTCTTTTCATGGGAGAATTGAGGCCCCTGACGTTGAGGGTGACTATTGTAAGGTTGGCCATGTTGGCTGCAGGGGGGGGTGTCATGTTGTGGTGGTCTTGAGTGGGTATGTAGCAGTCAGAACGAGGTAAAAACAGTAACAATATAACAGTAAAAGAAACTATATACAGAGCAGCTCTGATACTTGCAGAGCTGGAAGTTGGGGTATTTTGAAATGTGGAGTCAGTCAGCCTTGGTTGACGGTGGCTTTCCCTTTGGTGGCTATTAAGTCCAGGGGAAGTTGAGTCGGCACCGCTAAGGCTTTAGGTGACTCTCCACTTAGTTGTGGGGTAACCGAATTAGTTCAGTGTGGGGGGGATTCGGTGATGTATCGGTGCGTCTTTCCATAGGGAGAGACGGGCAATCCATGGTATGCTATATGGTAATTTGGATTGGTAAATCGGGCTAGGAGGTATGTATAGTTTATGGGACCATTCGGTGCGTATCGGACGCATTGGGCGTGGGCGCTGGGGTGCTCAATGGCCAGGGTCGGAGTGGCTCATCAGGGCCGGTCCGGTACCTGAGTCATAGTTAGTGCGCGAGTGCCATCTTCCAACTCTGCAAAGGCTTAGGATTTCCAGCACAGTAGTGTGGTTAGGGTATCAGCACATAAGACATTTGGAACATACTCATAAAACAGTCATCATAGTTCCTTCAGACATCATGCAGTTCGGTATGCTGTTCGGTTCGACTCCACCCAGGAGCACGCGAGAAGTCCGTCATGCTTCGGGAAGGGTCGAAGCACAGCCTGTTATTATGGTTAGGGTAGCAGCACAAAGAACATTTGGAACATACTCATAAAACAGTCATCATAGTTCCTTCAGACATCATGCAGTTCGGTATGCTGTTCGGTTCGACTCCACCCAGAAGCATGCGAGAAGTCCGTCATGCTTCGGGAAGGGTCGAAGCACAGCCTGTTATTATGGTTAGGGTAGCAGCACAAAGAACATTTGGAACATACTCATAAAACAGTCATCATAGTTCCTTCAGACATCATGCAGTTCGGTATGCTATTCGGTTCGACTCCACCCAGAAGCACGCGAGAAGTCCGTCATGCCTCGGGAAGGGTCGAAGCACAGCCTGTTATTATGGTTAGGGTAGCAGCACAAAGAGCATTTGGAACATACTCATAAAACAGTCATCATAGTTCCTCCAGACATAATGCAATTCAGTTTAACTCTACCCAGAAACATACCAGAAGCCTGTCAAGCCTCGGGAGGGATTGAAGGATGGGGGGAGGGGATAGAGAGGGCTGGGAGGGGAAGGGGTGTCTGAAGGTGAGGAGGGTGAAGGAGGGGTAGGGGGTTAGAGGAGGCAAGATGTACTCAAACATTGTAAACCAGCTGGGGAGTAAGATTGATACCCGTCCGTAGGTCTTCTACTGGACTTCCCACCGGCAAGTCATTGCCGTTCAGGATGCAGAGTACCTAGAGTTTGTGGGATCGTGTGTAGGAGTTCGTACCGCGGCTGAGGTTAAGTCCTGGATTCATAGTAGAGGCAGTACGGTGAAAAAGTGGAGTTCGGTGGGATCACTGATTCTGTTACGGAGTTGGGGAGCTGGTTCGTCTGTTGCATCGTTGGGAATGTCAAGATGGTTCTCTTGCAGAGAGTGTGTGAGGGAATCTTGGCTTCCGGGGTAGGGTGAGTTATTATAGTGGCCCATGGTTGTGGGAGTCCAGGGAGGTGTGTGAGGTTTGTTTGTGCTTGTAATCCGAATTGGGCCAGGTTAGATCCGGCAATGAGGTCCGTTTCTTGTCGTCTGTGTTCTCAGGTTGGGTTCTGAAGGGGTAGGTGGCGTCCGATAGCGATGGTATGGGGCGTCCTTTATTGGGCGGGGGGTCCTGTTCTCGGTCTGTGTCCCCCTTGGTGAATGGTTTGGTCGTTGTAGCGCCTCTTCGCTGGGGTTTGTCCTCTCTGTCGTGGGGCACTATGTTGCGGAGGCTGGTGTAATGGTCCATACCAGTCAGGGATATGGACTTCTGGCAGGTCAAGGGCTGAGGTAAATGTTTGTGTGTCTTCGGCTGATGAGAGGGTGGCAGTGACCCCGTTGTGAGTTGCTGTAATGGCGAGGGGGAATCCCCACCTGTAGCGGATATTCCTGGATCTTAGGAGGTCAGTGAGTGGCTTCATGGTCCGTCTTGCTTGGAGAGTCATCCAGGAGAGGTCTGGGTATATCTGTACTGGTCGCCCATGGTACAGCAGTGGTTGGGAGGTCTGGCGGAGGCTCCTTAGGATGTCTTCTTTGATGCTGTAATAGTGCAGTCTGCATATCACATCTCTGGGGGAGTCCCCCCAGGGCCCCTGGGTTTGAGTGCTCTGTGCGCTCTGTCTAGCAGGATGGGCATTGTTGTGTCTCGTTGGAGGATTAGGTTAAAGAGCTCTTGCAGTGTGGAGTGGAGGTCTTCCCCCTCAGCCTCAGGTAGGCCTTTAACCCTTAGGTTGTTACGGCGCCCTCTATTGTCCAGGTCGTCTAGTGCTCTGTACATAGCAGCCATTTGTGTATTATGAGCTGTCACTGTACTTTGCAGGGCTTGTAGTTGTGTGCATGTGCAGTCATGTTCGTTTTCTAGGGAGTTAACCCTGTCACTGACCTGTTTTACTTCTGTGGAGATGTCATCCATCTTCTTTTGAAAGGACACTTCAAGTTTCTGTAGCATAGCAGCCAGGTCCTGCTTGGAGGGGAGATTCCTGAGTAGGGCTTTCAGATCTTTGTCCCGATCAATGTCCGACGTGAGAGAGATGCTGTCTGATGCCGCCGGGCTGGAGGGCCCTGAGGAGTGCTCCGCCGGGTCGTCCGGCGCCATATTGGAGCCTGTGGCCTCATTTCGCCGGTCGCCCTGATCCTTGAAAAATTTGGTAAGGTTGCTGGTTTTCGCCGCGGAGTGTTTGCCCGCCGTGTTAGGAGCAGTGGAGAGGCGTTTGGGGTGTCCCATGTTGTGGTAGGTGCCCGATGGATGCGGATTGCCCTGAGTCTCTTTCGGAGCTCTGCTAGCAAGCGTCCATTCGCGCTCGCGGTTAGCTCCGCCCCCTTAATTGATATACTTTTATGAAGAAGTGGGTTTTTAATTATTTTTCTGAAGGAGTGGAGACTGGGTGAGCATCTAACGGAGGAGGCAAGTGAGGTCCACAGGAATGGTGCAGCCGTCGAGAAGTCTTGAAGGCGAGCATCAGAGGTGGGAGTACGGACAGAAGATAGACGTAAGTCTTCAGCTGAGTGTAAGGGCCTAGACGGAATATACTTGTGTATTAGGGAGGATAGACAGGTGGGAGCAGCATTCTGTAGAGATTTGAAAGCAAGAACCAGAATTTTAAATTGATCCCTATATCTTACAGGAAGCCAATGTAGGGACTGACAGAAGGGTGAGGCGTGGGTGGTGCTTCGCCGCCGCATTCATTATGGACAGTAACGGCGCAAGTTGGGAGCACATAATACCACTGAGAAGCAGATTACAGTAGTCAAGGCGAGAAAGGACAGTGGAATGGACCAGCACCTTAGTCGCATCTGGCGTTAAGTATGGTCGGATGCGCGCAATGTTTTTAAGATGGAAGCGGCAGGATTTGGCGACAGACTGAACATGAGACGTGAAGGAGAGGACGGAGTCAAAGAGAACACCTAGGCAGCGAGCCTGCATGGTGGAACTGATGGTAGAACAGTTGACTTGGAGGAAAACAGACACAGTAGCAACACTTGAGGGAGGAAAGACCAGAATTTCAGGTTTGGTCAAGTTGAGTTTAAGGAAGTGGGCAGCCATCATGTTAGAAATAGCAGAGAGGCAGTCAGAGACAGTGATCTCTGACAACCCAATGGTTTCCCATATTGAAGCACTGAGATGCTAGTGCGCATGTGTGGAAAGTCGCTGTGCCAATCAGCATCTACTCACAGAGACTGAGTCTGAGGGCAAGGAACAGCTTCCTGTCAAACAGCGCAGCTGCAGGCAGTAAGAGAAAAGAGAACAACAAATGACGGAGGGTGGAGAGGGAGTTGAATAGACACACATAGTGGCTGTGAAGGGAGAAAGACAGACAGATGGGTTGGGGCAGAGCAAGAGACACAGAGGGGCTGGAGGGGAGAAAGAGATAGACAGAAGGATAGTAGAAGGGGAACAAGAGACATACAGAAAGGCAGGGGAAAGAAATAGACACATAGAGGGGCTGGGGAAAAGAAAGACACTCAAAGGAGATGGGGAGAATGAGAAACACAGAAGGAGATGGGAGAGACAGAGAAACACAGAGGAGATGGGGGGAACAGAAACGCAGAGGGGAAGGGGAGAAAGAGAAACACAGAGGGGAAGGGGGGAAAAGATACACAGAAGGGATTGGGGGAGAAAGAGAAACACAGAGGGGGTGGGAAGAAAGAGAAACACAGAAGGGATGGGGGAGAAAGAAACATAGAGGGGAGGGGGGGAAAAGATACACAGAAGGGATTGAGGGGGAAAGAGAAACACAGAGGAGATGGGGAGAAAGTTAAACACAGAGGGGAAGGGGGGAAAAGATACACAGAAGGGATTGGGGGAGAAAGAAACGCGAAAGGGATGGGAAGAAAGAGAAACACAAAAGGGATGGGGAGAAAGAGAAATGCAGAGGGGAAAGAGGAGAAAGAAACACAGAGGGGGTGGGAAGAAAGAGAAACACAGAAGGGGATGGGGGAGAAAGGGAAACACAGAAGGGGCGGGGGGGAAGATACACAGAAGGGATTGGGGGAGAAAGAGAAACACAGAGGAGATGGTGAGAAAGAGAAAGAGGAGATGGGGAGAAAGAGAAACACAGAGGGGATGGGGTGAAAGAGAAACACAGAGGAGATGGGGGAGAAAGAGAAACACAAAAGGGATGGGGAGAAGGAGAAACGCAGAGGGGAAAGAGGAGAAAGAGAAACACAGAGGGGGTGGGAAGAAAGAGAAACACAGAGGGGATGGGGGAGAAAGAGAAACAGAGGAGATGGGGAGAAAGAGAAACACAAAGGGGAAAGGGGGAGAAAGAGATACAGATAAGGGATTGGGGGGAGAAAGAGAAACACAGAGGGGATGGGGAGAAAGGGAAACACAGGGAGGGTGGGTGATAAAGAGAAACACAGAGGGGAAGGAGGACAAAGACGCACAGAGGGGCTGGGAGGAAGTAAGAAACACACAATATGGGGTGTAAAACACACAAAAGAGAAACATGGATGATAAGATACACTAAAGCGGGTTAGACAATGAAATTTAGAAAAAGGTGGAAGCTTAAAGGTAACACTCTTTCTGGGGGTAACCCAGGTAACTGGAGAAGTTTAGATAAGGAGACAAGGATTGAGTGCCCTAATTACAATAAAACTTAACTTTTAATGCAAATAAATAAATTTAAAAAAGGAAAGTATTAAATTATAGTGGTGCATTAGTGCTCAAAGTGAAAATAAAGAACAAAGTTTATATACAATTAGTTAAGTTGTCCTGTCCAGTGTTTAAGTTTCACTGGCAGATCAGTTAAAAACAGCATATCGATATGCCCTTGATAAGGTTGTGGTAATCCTGATGTGAAATCATGCTTGGGCTAAACGTTTAAATCTGTATTTATTCAGGAGAGTGTATTGTATAACCATGTATCGATATATTCTTAATATGGTTTCCTAGGTGGTGGTAACCAGGTGCTTGTTGTTTGTGATAAAGCACTGTTATGCCTAGATTGTTTGATAATACATTTAAGTCTGTGATCGTCTAGTAAAGTCTGCTGTCAGTTTTTCTTGTATATATTTGCTAATTTCAGAGAAAGTACATTTCACACTTTAAGGACCTATAGTGTAGAGAGAAAGATCGTAGGAGAAGAAATAGACTGTCAGACAGAAATAGCCTATCAAGGGGAGGAAAGTCGGCTGCTGGGAACCGTGTCTAAATACTTCTGTGCCTTCAAGGGCACCTATCCTCAATAAAAACCCGGTAAAAGAGCTATGTAGCTGTCTCCTAAATGGCTATTTACATGTTAGTCCTCGGTGGAATAAATATATAATGGCTCACGGATCCTGATAAAATAAACAGACTGTTCCTGATCTAATGATAATGGTCTTGAGAACCTGTCTGTCCGGAACACCGAGAGCCCCTTAAATACTATGTAACTCTCTCATACTAAGCTGAAGCACAGATATTTTCTAGGTAGAATCAATGTATAGAAACTTGGGATCCTGCTTAAATGAACAGAAAGTTCCTGATCTAATAATGGTAAATTTTTAAATAAAACTACCATGTCTACCATGATCACCGAGAGCCCCTGACGCGCGCGTTTCGCCCACAGCTCATCAGAGGGGAACCGATGTGCGGGAAATACCCGATATTTAAAAGGGGGGGCGTGAATTCTAATTGATGGAATTTGAAAATGGTCATTATTGTCTTTGGTGAATGGGAATGACGTGGATGAAAAATCTCAATTGAATTATTGAGTTAAATACTCATAATTGTATTTATACATGAGAGAAATAGGGTTAGACAATCAAAACAAGGGATAAAAAACACAAAAGAGGGTAAGAAATTTAAAAAGGGCTAAGAGACGCACAGGTGAAGATTAATTTTTTTTTGAGTGGGGGCGGGGGGCAAAATGCATCTTCACTTGAGTTGCCAAATTTTGTGATTTAAACATTTTTGATAATGATATTTCTGCTTTTATATTATGCCCTTTATTTGTTAATCTCAGCAATGCAACAAGAGCCAGCCGCGGTGAGACTGGTGCGGCGAGGCATAAAAGGTAAGTTAAGTCACCATTTGAATGCAATCTAAGGCAGGCCAGGGGGCCTAAACAGCAACTCCAGGTCTATAGTGTTAGGAATATGTTTGCAATCAATATAGTGTTCCCTTACGTAGAATAGTTGTGACTACTATGAACAATGAGAAGAAGTGAGAAGGTGAGACTGGAGACCATTAGTTTGCTTGGTAAGTGGCTTTTAGTTCTCTATGCCTGTGTATTTCGCCATTCAGATTGTAGGACCCCTTCTTAAATTGGTGCTAAATTTCTCAATGCATTCATAAATTCCATGTTTTCTCATATTTATGTAGGAAGTAAGTTGTGCAGTGAAACTTTCATTTTAATTCTTTATTAGTGTTCAGTTTCTAAACCATTCTTTAAGCAAGCAAAATGTGCAGTATTAGTTTTTCATGTGTGTGGAGGGTAGTTGGTAAAATACATTGTCAAGGCTCTCTGTGAATTATATAGCATCTGGTTGCTTGCTTTGTTGATAGGTAATCTTTGATGTTCTGGACATTCCCACATCTATCACATCCTCTCCAACATAATCATGCTACTGAAGACAACATCTGGGCCATTTTTGTAAGTCAGTGGTCTATGCCATGGTTACATTGGTACAACCACAGTATACATATTTCAGTTCTTGATATCTGATATAATGATTGACTATTTTTGTATGAACCACTCAAACACAGGAATGGTCAGAGAGGTGTTCGTAGTCACTGACCGTATGTACTTAAACGCACACATTGTAAGAGTCAAGATAGAGAACTAGGAGAGTTTAGAGTATGTATATGAACCTGGGGCTGTTGTAGTATGACTGTTTCTGACTGTGAGCGGAGGGTTAGAAATTAGACAAAGCCCTGCCCTTGTTGTGTAAATGCCATTAAGTTGTTTTTTTTTTCCATATGCAGGGTTGAACCGGACGATAACCTTTAGGCTTTTCAGTAACAAGGTGTCTGGTTCATTGTTTAGTAGACTGAGTCGAAGACGCAGAGTAGTGCTGAAAGCAATGGTCCAAGTTCTCAGTACAAAGTGGATCAGATGAAGTGAGTAGTCAGGGAAGCCAGAGGTCAGGACAGGCAACAAAGGCAATGGTTCAGGCAAAGGTCAAAGATCAGGATACAACAGGACAGTCACTGAAGGTCTTGATACGATCAGGAGCACAGTACAACTGAATGAAGAGTGAAGGGTGTGTTCGACTTAAATAGAGAAACTGTGTGGTCTTGTCAATTAAGGTTCCACCCTGATCTCCACCTCCTGTACCTTTAAAAGGCTCTGTGTCAGTGGGGTGTGCACCGTTTGATTCTCCTGAAGTTTTACCTTCTGTGTGGTCGCACGTGGAAGCAGCGACGTTCTCACGAACAGACTTATGTTGCTGTGTTCGGGAGCTGGCGTCCATACAAATGGAGTTCTGCCTGCAGTGTAGGTGAATGGCATTCGCACGAACAGAGGTGGCGTACGTATGCACCGAGTTCTGCCTTCTGTGTTTAGTAAGTGGTGTTCGCACGAACAGAGGTGCCGATTGCATGAATGTGAGAAGTCGGCCTGGGTGATTGAGCCGACAGCAGTGTCTGGGGGGTCGCACTCTGACACTGCGTCCTTGTGGAGTTGTATTTGTCATGCAAAGTACCCTTTCATTCAACTGCAAGAATTACTAATATTACTTATATCAAGATAAATTTGATGGCGAATCCATGACAGCCTTCAGAGAAAATTGGGTGGTTAGAGCAGTGCTAAATACACTGGCTTAGAACTGGGAAATCCATATGTGAATCACGAATTACAGAACAATAAAGAATTCGTAGACTGACAAATGAGCCCATATGTTTCAAAGGTGAACTATAAGGGCTTTTGTTTCAGATAAGTTGTGTGTACAATTATATATCACTAATTCTAATTGGTTCACCCTTGGATTCCCAGCGTACTGGAATTCTGGGAAATAATTGGCTCACCTCAGGAAATCACAATTTAATTATTGGGATTACATGTTACCAGCAGTTTTTTATTTTCTCTTTTGAGATCCATAACTCTAGCTTGAGATCAATATCTGGAAACCAGCATGTCAGGAGGGTTTAGAAAATGTGATGCAATTCCAAGGCAGCAATTTCCACACTGATAAACAGCCTTACCTTCAATTACAGAAAAATATATTGTATATACTTGCAGAACCTAGCTGTAATTTTCCGCTCTTTCATTTACTGTTCGCATACAAATTATATATTGTTTTTTTCAGGACATACCATACCATTATTTATATAATCTCATGTAATTTAATTAAAAAAAAAGAAAAAAAAAAGATGAAAAATTGAAAAAAAATACATGTTTTTTGACTTTTACTTGAAAAATCTTTTACTCATCTACAAAAGCGAATGAAAAAACTGCTAAATAGATTAAAAATGTTGTCCTGAGTTTAAAAATACCCAGTGTTTACATGCTTTTTATTGCAAGTTATAGGTACAAGTAGGATATTGCGGTTTCAAAACACACATTTTTTAAATTTAGCAATAGTGACATTGTAACACTATTATCTGTCATAAATCTCTGAATAACACCCCATATGTACATATTTTTTTTAAAAGTAGACAACCCAGGGTATTCAATATGGGGTATGTCTAGTCTTTTTTAGTAGCCATTTAGTCGAAAACACTGGCCAAAGTTAGCATTCATATTTGTTTGTGTGTGAAAAAAAGTAAAAAACGAAATTGAACGCTAATTTTGGCCAGTGTTTGTGACTAAGTGGCTACTAAAAAAGACTGAACATACCCCATTTGCAATACTTTGGGTTGTCTTCTTTTGCAAATGGTATGCCATCATGGGGGTAATTCTCATTCCTGGGCTACCATACGCTCTCAAAGGCAACGTAACCAACCTGGCCTTTTTCAATGTAAAAATATTTGACCCATATATTTGACCCTGTAACTTTCAAAAACGCTATAAAACCTGTACATGGGGGGTACAGTTATACTCGGGAGACTTTGCTGAACACAAATATTAGTGTTTCAAAACAGGAAAACGTATCACAAAAATTATATCATCAGTAAACGTGCTGTTTGTGTGTGAAAAGTTTGTGTGTGAAAAGTCGATGACAATATCATCGCTGTTATATGTTTTACTGTTTTGAATCACTAATATTTGTGTTCAGCGAAGTCTCCCGAGTAAAACAGGTTTTAGGGTGACAAAGAAAGTTACAGGGTCAAATATAGTGCTAGCAAATTAAATTCTCTGGACTTTCGGCCTGGGTTGGCAGGCAGATCCCTCAAATTGCAATCAATAAAATTACTTAATTATGTAAAAATATTACATAAATACGCATGTAGAATTTAAATATATATGCATATTTATATATTTGAAGTCTACGTGTATATTTATATAATTATTTATGTAATTTTGTATATGGACATATGTATATTTCGTATTATTTTTATTTATTTATATATACATAGATATTTATACAATTTCATTCTAAGTGTATTTTGATATAAATATATAGATATTACTATCAAAATACAGTTAGAATAAAATTTCATATAGATATATATATATTTTAAATTTTTATTATTAATTTTACATGTTTTTATTTAATTTACTTATTATTTGTATTTTATAATAATATTTATATACAATATATAGTTATTATATATATATATACACGTGTGTAATTTAATTATAAGTGTATTTTTATATTAATATATGTACATATTTATATAAAAATACACTTAGTATGACATATATATGATATATTAAAAGGCTTGGCCTGTAGTTGTGGGAGGGGCTTGGTTTCCCTTTAAAAGGGCTGCCAATCCACTCCCACATTACCGTAATGGTCTGGCGAGTCTGAAACGTTACTTCCGGTTCAGACCGCCATTTTGGATTCCTCTTACCTGTTTCCTCGTGGTCTCCTGGTCCGGTGCCCTCCTGAGTGGTTCCGGGCTCTCCAGGGCGCTTTTCCCGCCGTCACCGCCGACTGCACAGCTTCCCCGGTACTGCTGCCGCCAAAAAAACGTAAGTGGGCCCGCCGTAAAGCAAACCGCTTCACATTTACGGCTTACACGGCGGAGCCCCATTCGCATTCAAACGCATTCGGTTATTTTCGCCTAAATACACTTCGCCGCTAAGCTATGTAATTCATGTTTTAAATTTCATACGAACGCTACATTCGGCTAGATACTTAGGATTTCTACTATACAAAATAGTCATTATATACTATCATCACATTCGACTCAAATTCGTGCATTTCTCACTAATTATACAAGATCCTGCATCCACTTCTTAGGTGGAATCTCGCCCCCTACAGGTCAATAATGATATAGCACCAAAATAAATACAAAAAAAAAAAAATACAAATTAAAATGTATTAAATTATGCTACACTTAATTCAATCCTGATTTCTGACATCTTCCAACAGGTTACCTTACCAGAATTCATATTAAAATTTGGGGACCCAGTGATCGGTATCAATTATACTTTATAGGTTGGTAACATTGTCATATGATTCATATAAATGACCATATAAACATATGATTTTAGGTAAAATGTTATAATTTACTCTCCTAGGTTTAATCATTGGAACGGTAGCTTTTACAAGCAAGGAGCCGGTTTCTTTTGATTATATCTCCTCCGCAGTTATCGGGTAGGTTCTGGTCCACAATCTGGCCTAACTACCACCCCACTTTCCAGATATTTACTTATCATCCTATACCTACAGGTCAAACTACCCGACAAATATCACAGTTACGTCATTGAGAGATCAGCCTGACTCACTATCAGGTACTACGCCAGAACCCAATATACCCTAAAAAAATTGAGGGGTACTGGTCCTAGGGTAGGTGGCCCAATTAGTTAAAATATTTCTGGTCTTAATCCATAGGCTAGTGGTCCCGCGAGGCCAACATCCCTAACCTCACACTCGGAGGTAATACGTCCCTCGGGCCAAATCATAGCTAGCCGCCTCGCATCAATATACAGAGAGGGCCTCACCTGTCACTCCCAATCTTTTTTATGCTTTAAATGACACCGAGAGGCCTACACCCCGCCACAACGTTCGGTGGCCTCAATCTTCCCCTCGGGCCCACGCATAGATAGTGCCTCTCAAGCCGCTTGGCAACTAGCAGGGTCTCATCTGTCACTCTCAAAAGAAGTTTAATTGTTTCACCGCTTGGTACTTAGCTAGCCCACCAGTACCCACCCACAATACATTTCATACGACTGACTGTTTATATTTATAATTTCAGTTATGTCACTAACGCCTGATATCCCTGAAGAACTGTCACTACCTAGCACACCCGCTAGGCCTGCCACCCCTGTTCCGGGTACAGATGTGAATAGCCCTGCATCCCTTAGATCATGGACCATCCCACGTCTTACAGCTGAACTAAGAAGACGCTGCATCCCTTTCCCGGCTACAGCTAGGAAGGCGGAGTTGTATAGGCTATTATACACTACCACTGACAACTCCGATGCAGGGGAAGGCACTAGCGGATCGCAAATACCAGCATTTCATGCTATGATGACGTCCCTTATGACATCCATAGGGACAATCAGCGACAGGCTGGACAAATTGGAGGCCGGTAGTGTTACTCAGTCCACAAATGCAACGGTCACCACTCAGCCTCTTGCTAATACCTTACCCGGTAATACCCTGGCAGCTACGGCTGACATAGAATCCATTGATCCTTCACATATGGTCCCAGCTCACCTTAAAAAAGACATTCTGGAAGGCAAGGACGTTAACCTAGCTTCATTGCTCATTGCCTCCCAGGATGTCCTTGAGAACAGGACCTTTGCTTGTGGGGATGTTTCCGTAGTCCTTAGAGCTAGAGACCCTCGCCTAAACAAAAAATTGAACATCCCAGAATTTGTATTAGGGTTTGGCATCTATAGGGATGTATATTGCACTGTATACCCAGGGAAAAGAGCCGAGCTGGATACGTACATGCACAAGTTGGTGGATCTGGGACACAAATACGGTGGTACAGCGTTTTACGATTACCACCGTTCCTTCTCTGCAAAAGTGGCAGCAGCTCTGGCTCAGTTCAACTTAAACATCAATTGGAGCAAGTTGGACACTGAGCTATTCTGTAGGCACTTTGCAGGCCTCAGGCCCCCAACTTGTGCAGTATGCTCATCAGCAACCCACAGCACAAATTTCTGCCCTAATACAGCTGAGGTAGAACAAAACCAAGCAGCAACTTACCCCCCAAGATCAAACAAAGGTTTGAAAGACAAACTAGGAAGAGATATTGTCTTCTTAGGGAAATCCCAAGTATGTAACAATTTTAATGCGGCAATTGTGGTTTTAGTTCCTGTAGACTAATGCATGTTTGTTCACATTGTTTCAGGGCTCATTCCAAGACAATGTGCCCAAATAAAGCTTTCCCAAAACCCTATCTCACATGCGTGAACCTCAGCTTATTCACCGATTTGCTACGTCTACACCCGTCACGACACTTCAGCGACTATCTCATAACAGGATTATCAGAGGGATTTCACACAGGGTTGATACATTTACCTACAGGCACACTGGAATGTGACAACTTACTTTCCACACGGGATGACCCACAGCTGGTACTTAAACTTATCACAACCGAGGTGAAACAAGGTTTTTTGCTGGGTCCATTCCTTTCACCACCCTTCAATTCTTGGAGAACCAATCCCATTGGGATTGTCACGGGGAAAACTCACTTAAACCCAGGCTGATCATTGATTTATCCGCACCACATTCCTCCACGGTCCCTAGCCTAAATTCACTGATACCATCTGAAGAGTTTTCACTACATTACGCCACTATCGACCATGCCATCGGGGCTATCATTAAAGCTGGCACAGGGGCATGGTTAAGCAAAACGGATGTAGTAAATGCCTTCAAACTACTGCCTATGCACCCTACACTTTGGCACCTTCACGGCATTAAATGGGAAGGGTTATACTATTTCTTCACTCGTCTCACTTTTGGCTCTAAGAGCAGCCCGCGTATTTTCGACACATTTGCAGAGGATTTATGTTGGTTGTTACTAAATGTTTACCAATGTCCCTCTGTGATTCACTATTTAGACGACTTCCTCACAATTGAGAACAACACAAGTCCACCCACAAGTTTAAAACACATGTTGGCATTATTTGAGTCACTTTCTGTTCCAGTCTCCCCACACAAGACCCTGGGGCCCGCCACCCAGATGCAATTTTTAGGAATACAACTAGACACAGTACACATGCAGGCCAGCCTCCCTCAGGAGAAAATTGAGCGTATCCTGGCAAGTATTGACCACTACCTACAGCAAGGTCATTGCACTAAGAAAGACCTACAATCACTGCTGGGATCGCTTAATTTTGCAATGAGAATCATTCCCCAGGGGAGATCATTTATTTCACATTTGCTATCACTATTTCCACAATTCACCTCAGACACATCTTACATTTCACTAGACAAACATGCGACATCCGATTTGAGCATGTGGAGGATTTTCCTCACTTCTTGGAATGGGCGTGCCATGTTTATACCATCTCACTCAGACACTTCACCCACAATATGGACAGACGCTGCAGCAAACACGGGGTTTGCAGCCATATGGGGTGACCTATGGCTCGTGGGGCCATGGCCAACTGAGGTCAAATCACTCACAAAATTCACAGAGACCTCAGCTTTATTCGAATTGTACCCCATCGTGGCTGCGGCCGTTACCTGGGGCCGCCAGTGGTCCGGTCACACGGTGTGGTGCTATTCTGATAATATGGCTACTTGCCATATTGTCAATAAAGGCCGGTCATCATCCCTGGTAATTATGAGGCTATTGAGACGACTCACATGGATAGCAGCCACTTGTCAATTCTTTCTAACATGTATTCACGTTCCAGGGTGCACAAACATCAGTGCTGATCACTTGTCTCGATTTCGTTTTCAGGAATTCTTCACGACACTACCCACCGCCTCCAGACGGGCAACTCCAGTCCCACTTTTCACAGACATGATAATGGATTAAAAGCTTTGTTAAATCACGCACGTCACATTTCTCACATGGCACTCTCTGTAAACACTAGAAACACTTACGACAGAGCTTTTCACATATTCAAAAATTCATCACTGAATTTCACATTCACGATATGTTCACGATAGAAACAATATTGGGTTTCACTTCTTTTTGCCACATCAACCTTAAACTATCATTTAACACTATAAAACTATACCTTACGGGAATTCAACACCACATGCTAATTCAACAACCCAACGCCACGAGTTTCCTGTCCTCATATCAAATCAAGACAGTTCTTAGAGGCATTAAGAAATTAGATACACATATCCCCGAGAAACGACTACCTATTGATAACCACATATTTCATGCACTAGTAAACTTGTTAGATTCCTCTCCTTTTGAGCCCAGGACAAACACGGTAATAAAATCAGCCATATATCTTGCTTTTTATGGATTCCTCTGTCCCAACGAATTCACAACTAGGACTATCACGTCCCCTGATTACCTAAGAATTATGGACTTAGCGAAACAGAACGACCATTACCTACTCACGCTAAAACACTCAAAAACCAGCGCCATAGGTCATACCGTTACAATCCCCTTATACCCTACTCATAACAAATGGTGCCCTGTACAAAATTTTGACAATTATCTATTATCACTCCACAAACAACCATTACAACCTTTGCTAGAACTGCACGGTAACGTTCTAACTACAGCAAAGTTTATGCTCTATGTAAGACTGCTGTTGACTAGACTCGGCTTGAACCCTAGTCAATTTTCGGGTCATTCTTTCCGAATAGGTGCAGCGTCTACAGCTTCTGCTAACCACATTCCTCCGCACATCATCAAGACAATGGGACGCTGGAAATCTTCCGCTTATACTCTTTACATACCCAATCCTGTTAAAGAATTAAGACTAGCTTTCTGTGACTTATCTAAATAAAGTTTTGGTCAACGTATTACGTCTTATGATAATTTATTTTTGCCCACTTTTACAGGCCTACTCCTCTGTCGGTTTCGGCACACCACAACCGACTAATTCCAATATTGATATGTTATCATATGCTATGTTTCCATATACGGCTATATTGCCACGACCACAAATTAAAAGGCTTGGCCTGTAGTTGTGGGAGGGGCTTGGTTTCCCTAAAAGGGCTGCCAATCCACTCCCACATTACCGTAATGGTCTGGCGAGTCAACCCACCCACCACTCCCTCTATTATAAACACCCTCTAAGGTGGGCCCACTTTTACAGGCCTACTCCTCTGTCGGTTTCGGCACACCACAACCGACTAATTCCAATATTGATATGTTATCATATGCTATGTTTCCATATACGGCTATATTGCCACGACCACAAATATATATATATATATATATATATATATATATATATTTTTTAGTAACATTAACTTTTTTATTTTTTTTTATTTTACACTAGCAGGGAGACTGCCTGTCAGCACAGGCAGTCCCCCTGCAGGCATACACATGGACACCTATTGTGACCATGTGACCGCTCTGTTGAGTGATCACATGGCCCCAGGGGTCCTAATCTGCCGCGGGGAGACTGTCTGGGATGCAGGCAGTCTCCCCACAACAGGAGCACCGCCGGGGGAACGACGGTGATCGGGTAAGTACATTACACAGTAAGGACGGCTCAGGACCGTCACCGGTCGGCAATGCAAAAATGCAGATGACAGTCCTGAAGGGGTTAAAGTAACACTATAGGGTCAGGAACACAAACATGTATCCCTGACACTATAGTGTTAAAACCACCATCTAGCCTCCCTGTTCCCCCCTTGCCTCGCTAAATATAGTTAAATCTTACTTGTATTCAAGTCTGCAGTTGCTGGTCCTGCCCATGTCTCCCTCTGACCTGCCAATGTCTGTTGACATCATCAGAAGTGGTTGTCTGAGCCAATCACAATGTTTCCCCATAGGATTGGCTGAGACTGTCAAGGAAGCAGATCAGGGGCAGAGCCAGCACAAGTCAAACACAGTCCTGGCCAATCAGCATCTCCTCATAGAGATCCATTGAATCAATGCATCTCTATTAAGAAAGTTCCGTGCCTGCATGCAGTGGCTGGAGACAATGAATGGCAGTGCTGCTCACTGTGCAGCACTTCCCCAGGAAGCACCTCTATCAGTCAGCTGAGGAGTGGCCAGTGAAGGTATCACTAGACTGTAATGTAAACACTGCATTTTCTCTGAAAAGACAGTGATTAGAGCAAAAAGCCTGAAGGTAATAATTATACTCACCTGAACAAATACAATAAGCTGTAGTTGTTCTGGTGACTAGAATAAAAGCATCAACAACTGCATATGTGGGCTGCACTTACAAGTGATAAACAATGGCATAGGCCCTTATATTTTAACCATAAATTTTGTTTACTCTGGTGAGTTTGCTATTTTTACTAATTGTGCTGGGGAGAATATTTCAATAGCCTAAAAGTTAAAGGAACACTATAGAGTCAGGATCACAAACATATACAACTGTAATTCACTTCTTTCATATGAAATGCACCCACCCCTCTATATTACTTTAGTCAGGAGAAACAGGGCATTCATTTTACATCAAATATTCATATATGAAATATAATATTATATGAATAAAATTTCATCAACCTTGATGAAAGTTTGGGGGACAAACTAAAACGTTAATTTTTTTTTAATATGAGCAACACATGCTAAGTTTTATTGGATTAAGAAGACTTTGGAGTGCTGTCTTACACTGGATTATTATACATACATAAAATGAACGTCATTCTAAATGTATTTTAATATTAATATTTAAAACTATATATATATATATATATATATATATATATATATATATATTAATATTAAAACACACTTAGAATGATAGTATGTATATATAAAAGTACTTGAATCAATTATATTTACATTTTAACTTTTTAAAACTTTTGTGTAGGCATTAGGGGGATTGCTGAAGAGCGTGAGATTGGTGGGGACCAGGTAAATCCCCTGGACGCCAGGGACATTCCCTGCCGCCCTGCAGCGCTTAGGACCGCCCCTGCCAGAACGGCATAGAACACCTGCCATTCTTAAGGGGTTAAATTAGGCTATTAGTTTATGTGGTAGTTCACTTAGCATTAACAGTTTTAAACTTCCTTTTCCAGTCCATTAAGCCTTTTGAGACTTTCATTGCAGCTTTAGAAGAGCCACTAAAGTCGCCTACTATTAGTCATCCTTATGAAGAGGACTGGGTGGTCCTATGATTTCAACCTTGCGTTGTAAAACCCTGAAGTTTTTAACACACTGCAATGTTTACATTAGAGGGTTAAATCCTATTCTAGTGGCTGCCACACTGAAAAATGCAATGTTTACATTGCAGAGTATAAATGCACTCTGAGGAAATAGAGTAAAACTTTGCTATTTCTATCAGGTGGACCATCTGATTAAAACAGTGCTGTGTTTTGTTGCGCATGTGCACTAACTTAGATTGGCAGAGATCATCGATCTCTAGGTTCTTGGCCAAGGAGGTTAGACCAGCCACGGAAGACGAGCTCTGCGAGGGGGGAAAGAAGTTCAAGTACTCTTTATTTTTTTGGGGTGGGGGCTGGTCACCTCAACAGCCAACAGGAAATGTTAGCATTAGGATTACACATTTGTACTCCTAAAACTATAATGTTCCTTTAAAGTGCAAAGTATGTATACCTAAATTTAAAACATTTTGCAGATTATAGTGCCTGGTGTTTCTTTTAAATTAACTTTATAGTGTACAGTGTTTTCTTTTTAAGTACTTAGTTACAAAGTAATAAAGGTTGAACAAAATGCCATCATATTCAGCCTTTCACATGCACCAGTATCTGCAGCAGGTCCAAACAAAGGGTAAAGGACACCATCAAACTACTTGAAGCAATTTCTAATTGTGACACAAAAAAGAGGAAATTCCTGTTTGACTCCAACACTGCATTGCTTAAAAAAACAAAACTATCTAGTCATAGAATGAATCACTTACCTGCTGTAAATTAAGTCCCCTAAAGTCTTAGTTTATTACACCTCTTAATGAACAGGATAGATGTCACATTTCTAAAAATATTTTATATACAAGATTATCAAAGAAATATTTTTTACTATTTTACTAGTATCATATAGATTTCTCACAGTTGTAATTATTTGCTTTTTGATTTTGCAAAAATCTCACACGTTAGCTGTTGGTTGTAACATATTTATATACAGTTATGGGAAAAAGAAAGTACGCCCTCTTTGAATTCTATGGTTTTACATATCAGGACATAATAAGACAAGCTGACTGTAAGTGAGAGAGTGTGTGTGCTGTGCGTAACTGTGATTGTGTCTGTCTGTGTGACTGTCTTTGACTGTGTGTGTGTGTCACTGTCTGCCTGTGATTGTGTGTGTGTATGTGTGACTGTCTGCCTGTAACTGTGTATCTGTGTGACTGTGTGCATCTGACTGTGTCTGACGGTCTTCCCCCTGCAGTGAGCCGGGATATGATGTCATTGCGGCCTCGGCGTCATTACAGGGTGTGCGAGGGACATGTGCAGGAAGAGACACAGACATCCCAGCAGCAACCACTGACCACCAGGGACTAAGGGGTCCACTTCAGCCCTTATAGAGCAAGGTAGGGAGGCTGGGTGGACCTCTAAAATTATTGAATGTGTGTGTCTGTGATTGTGTTTGTGTATATCTGTGATTATGTGTGTGATTGTGTATATCTATGTGGTAAAGTGTGTGTTGTGATTATGTGTGTTTATGTATGTGATTGTGTGTGTGGTTATGTGGGTTTATCAGCCCACAACAATAAATCTGGGTGGCTAATGTGAATTCCGTGCAAATGTGTTGTCAGATGCCAGCATGCAGAGCACATGTGGTATCTTATGTGCCCCTCCCCTATATATTGTTCCTAGAGTCACCACTATGTCTGCATGTGTGTCAATGTGTATCTGTGTGTCTGTGTATCTGCATGTGCGTCAGTGTATGTGTGCATATATCTCAAAATCTCGCCAACACTACACAAAATTACACTCATGCATTTACACATCAACACTACATGCAAACCCCACCATTATATATAACCATACCACTTCATTGAAACACCACACGACGCACAAATGCGTACTTGCATTCAAATGCCAACACTACATACAAACACACCCCTACATTAACACACACATACTCCATACAAAAACATGCTTACATTCAAACACACAATCATTGCTCAGTACATTTAAAAAAAATTCTGTTGTTGTTAGGACCCACCCGGGTGCGGAATGCTCTAGGTACGCCCCTGCTGAAGAAATACCTAAACATAAATGTACTCTTTCGGCAGTACTGAGTAGATGGCACAGCATGCATGAAGCATCATGGGTTAATAAAGTCACCCAAATGCACGAAGTAAGCACGTCATGCTGAACAGCTTAATGGGACTGCAGAACACTGTGCATTTTGGTATAGGCTTTCAAGACACAACAGGAAGCCATTTCTGATGAACAGAAGATGCTTTTCTCACCCTATAACAGGAGATATAGTCTTAACTACAGGTATACAAAGAGCCTTCCGGCAAGTGTGTTTGTGTTCCATATTGAATATCTGATAATAGGCTTTACTTGGTATAACGACTTTAATTCTGCTGTAACTTCTCCACTCCTTGGCTGTTGCCCTCTACTATGACAGCTTTCTTAAAAGAACACTCAAAAGTCAGGAACACAAACATGTATTACTGACCCTATAGTGTTAAAAAAGCATGCTAGCCCCTCCTTTAAATTAACTGGAAAACTAGAATGGCTAATGGTCCAAAACCTCCCCCCTCCCACTTTTTTCGAATCCACTATTGATCCCAATGGGCTATGTACAGACGAATGGTCCAAATCCCTCCCCCGCCTTTTTTGTTTCCCCTCCACTCATCATGCAGTTCTTCCCACTGCACCTACCCCCATGTCAGAATCAACAGCCATAGCCGGGAGCAGCTGGCCGGAGCCCGGCCACGCTTCTAAGGAGGCAAACGCTATAGGTGGGGACAGAGCGCGTCGGATGACACCAGAGATCCCATACTGAACAACGTGACACTCAGGTGCAAGACCGACAATACGACGGCTTCACAGACCAAGTACCAAAATATTGGGGAACGTTCACAACAACTACTTGCAGCAGCAATGTGCCCCATAGACCTCACTGTTACCTGAACCAGCATCAAATGATTACATGACTACACGCAGTCAGGCATATGGCAGGTGTATTTTCTTGTTTTACAATTGTCTCCTCTACACAGCCATACCTTAATGCAGACAGCTTGTTTATCCTATGTTTTTGTTTGCCTGACTAGATCTGCAGTAGGTTGTTCATACTTATCATTCACCTTGAAAATTGGCTAGAACGATGGAATATATGCTACCATACTCTGCCTCATTAACTCATAGTAATCTGCCAAGTGTATACTGTGCAACCTTTGTGTATGTCGAGCACAACGAACCTACAAAGATAGTGGCTACAATGGCACAAACTGTTACTCACTACCACGCATTACTACTGTACACTCCTCTGCGTAAGAGAGAATCTCATAATCATATCCTGTACCAATAAAGAACTATTTCACACAACATTGAAAATCCTCTATAATGTGAGTCACTCCTTTTTTAATGTCGTGAATTTGTGATAGTGCCTGGAGCTCTATGGCACTGTCCCTCAAATCAGTGTTACACTATTTTCAAGTATTTTAACAATGAATGAAAGTTACTGGTTTCCAATAGCCCTGCCCCTACTGGAGGTATGCTAAGGCAGATATTACACACTTCTTTGTAACCATAACAATTCATATCTGCAATGGCACTGTCATAAGCTGAACGTGGTCGGCTGACATTCAGAGCCAATTACAGCACCAAGGCCTACAATCTAATGATTCCTCATAAGTCCAAGTAGCACAGGGGATGCATAACTCTTGTAAAGCATTAAATGGCACCTGTCAAGCCCAAAACTACTTTTGCTCTTTTAAAAGATTTAAAAATGTCATCTATACTTTGTGCTAGCAGTTTTGCTAGCAAATGTATAAATTGGGAGAAAAACTTAAAAAAAACTGGATTTTCCCCCACCTGTCAAGCAATTCTTCAGTATAGAAACTATTAATTGTTAGTAGGAGTGCATAAAACACCAACCACAGATGGTCCTCCTGTTCTCCATGCAGAGCAACCATAGCGCATGTGCTGGTTACTATGGTAACTACCTGGTAACTAGCGCTGGCTAGGGAGTATAGGAATGGCATTCCGATGCAGGCATGCTGGCAACAAAAGCAACGTGCCAGCATCGTGGAGGAGGCTTGTCCTGCTTGGTGAAATTTGCCTAAGCAGGGTAAATCAGTGAAGAAACCAGGAGGAGTGAGAGCAGATTGCAGGTGGGTTATACAAAAATGTAACGCCCACATCTGTAATGAGATTGCAGAACGGTAGCACAGATGTCTTTTTTCTCTTCCACATACGAAACAAAAGACCAACAACTCCCTACGTATCCTATAAGTGGGGATTGTTCCGTTGTATGCCATCCACACTGGAGCCAGTTTAGTTCTACTGCACGTAAGTGGGATTACCATAGACCCTTTCTTCCTGCTATCCACTTTTTATACCAGACGTATTGCACTATTATCTTCTCCTCTCTTTACATACGGATCCTGTGAAACTACCTCCATTCAATCCACATAGAGAATATTCCTCTACATAGGCCGTTGGCGTCCCATCAGGCTTTACTTAAGACTTTGTTTCTGTATCTCCTTTGTGTAAAGGTTTTTTCTTCTCAAGATTTGTTACTATATTCTGGACTTTGTTCATAAGTAGCTGCACTACGGTTTATTTATTTTGTCTATTGTACTATCCTTGTTTATAGGGCTTGGAGGGAACCCTATCTTTAGGTCTGCTGCCTCACACTATCCCTATTTAGAGTATTGGTTAATTTTAGTGCAGTTTTCATCGTTTATATATTCCTACCAGGCTCAGATTCGGAAGAAAGCGACATCATGTCAGAATCTAATGACCCCCTAACTAAAAGAGACATTCGGTACCTGCTGAAGGAAGGCACAGACACCATAAAGTCCTACACAGTATCCGAACTGGAGAGACACGTCGCAGGCCTCAAGGCCGATGTAGAAGCGCTTACCTCCAGGCAATGCTGAATCTCAGGTCAGCGACCTACTCATCAAAACAGCAACTCATGCTCAAGACATCTCTGAACTGTATCTATTTCTTTGTAATTTCCATTTACAAAGAAATAGATACAATTGTTTAAGGTATATTACATCTGATTGAAAGTAAAACCATTTTTTCTTTCATAATTGTGTCAATCAGAGTCAGGGGAGGTGTGACAAGGTCTGCATAAACAGAAACAAAGTGATTTAACTCCTAAATGGCAGGGGAATTGAGCAGTAAAACCTGAGAAGCATGATCTATACACTAAAACTGCTTCATTAAGCTAAAGTTGTTTAAGTTACTCGGTAGACTTTGCTGAACACAAATATTAGGGTTTCAAAACAGTAAAACATATCACCGCGATGATATTGTCAGTGAAAGTGATGCTTTTTGCATTTTTCACACACAAACGGTGCTTTAACTGATGATATCATTGTTGTGATACATTTTACCGTTTTGAAACACTAATATTTGCGAAGTCTCTCGAGTATAACAGGGATCGACCGATTATCCGTCTGGCCGATATTATCGGCCGATAATCTGTATTTTCAGCAATATCGGTATCGGCCAATAAAGATACCGACATTGCCGATAATGCAGACCAGGGCCGCCATCAGGTCCTGGAGGGGCCCAGCACACTCTTACTTACCTTCCCAGCAGCTCCCCTGTGTAAATCTTGCGAATCCCGCGGCCGTTAGAGCATTGACACGGGTTACCATGGCAACACTCCGCACGGCACACAGTCCGCGAGAGTTAGACAGGGGAGCTGAAGGGAAGGCAAGTAAGAGTGTGCTAGGCCCCTCTGCAAAGTGAATGCCACCGGACCATCAGGGAATGCCATAGCCCCCGGTCCCTGGCCAGGAAAGAAGCAGATGGGGGGACTAAAACCTAATTTAAAAAATGTAATTAAAAAAAAAAAAGTTACAAAAATAAAAATGCACCCCTCCCCCATTTTACACACTTAACATACCTACACAAACACACACACACTACACAAACACACACTCTGCATTCATTATATACACACACTACACAAACACACAACATTCACTATACACACACTACACAAGTCTGCATTCATTATATACACACTACACAAACACACACTGCATTCACTATACACACACACTACATTCACTATACACACACACTACACAAATACGCACACTGCATCCACTACACAAACATCCACTGCATTCACTAATCAAATACTCTCACTGCATCCACTACACACACACACAAATATTCTGGAAAACATAAAAAATTCTGACTGGCATGTATATTTTGTGCGTTTACCTTAATAAAAAAAGATTTGCAAAAAAAGGAATAAATAATAAACATGTTCAGTTAAAGGACCACTATAGTGCCAGGAAAACATACTCGTTTTCCTGGCACTATAGTGCCCTGAGGGTGCCCCCACCCTCAGGGTCCCCCTCCCGCCCGGCTCTGGAAGGGGGAAAGGGGGAAAAACTTACCTTTTTCCAGTGCTGGGCGGAGAGCTCTCCTCCTCCGATCCTCCTCTTCCTCCCCGTCGGCTGAATGCGCACGCGCGGCAAGAGCTGCGCGCGCATTCAGCCGGTCACATAGGAAAGCATTCATAATGCTTTCCTATGGACGCTGGCGTGCTCTCACTGTGAAAATCACAGTGAGAAGCACGCAAGCGCCGCTAGTGGCTGTCAATGAGACAGCCACTAGAGGAAATAGGGGAAGGCTTAACCCATTCATAAACATAGCAGTTTCTCTGAAACTGCTATGTTTATGAAAAAATGGGTTAACCCTAGCTGGACCTGGCACCCAGATCACTTCATTAAGCTGAAGTGGTCTGGGTGCCTAGAGTGGTCCTTTAACAGTAGATTTGTGTAGAAATTGTTTATTTTTTTTAAATGGTAAATGTACAGAATATTGGTATCGGTAAGTTATCAGCTATCGGCCTGAAAGTTCACAGATTATCGGTAACGGCTCTAAAAAGTCAATATCGAACAGAACTGTTTCTAGGCGTTTCAATTGGACTTCCTCAGGAACCAAAAATCAATATGTGTAACAGGACACGAGGCCATGCGTTTAGACTGGAAGAAAGAAGATTTCGTCTAAGGCAAAGGAAAGGTGTAAGAACAATCAGGATGTGGAATTCTCTCCCTGAAGAAGTGGTTTTATCAGAGTCCATACAGATGTTCAAACAGCTACTAGGTGCATACTTGCAAAAACAGAATATTCAAGGATATAATCTTTCAATGTAGGGTAATAACTGCTTGATCCAAGGATAAATCTGAGGGTCAATAAGGATTTTTTTTCCTAGCTTGTTGCAAAATTGTGCTTCAAACTGGGTTTTTTGCCTTCTTTTGGATCAACAGCAAGCAAAAAACAAATGTGAGGTAGGCTGAACTTGATGGACGCAAGTCTCTTTTCAGCTATGTAACTATGTAACAGCAGCATGCAACAATGACATAGAGCAATAAAACAGCCTAACAAGTTGAGGGTGAGAAGGTTAGGCTGTTTTGTTGCTGTATGTCACTGTTGCATGCTGCTGTTACACATATTGATTTAGATTTTTGGTTGATTTTTGGTTCCTGAGGAAGTCCAATTCCACTTGGACAAAACGCATAGAACCAGTTCTGTTTTTACTTTATTGGTGTATTTTCACCTTTTATAAATAAAGCCGAATATATATTTTTACCACCATCTTCTGGATTTTGGTTCTTAAAGGAACACACACAGACCAAGGCATGGGTTTACAGCCCCCCAACACCATAAGGGGAGGCACCCTTTGAATGCATTTATATCTTCAATCTTGTGAGTGCAAAAGATTACCAGCGCACATATTTAATTTATAACAGTAATACACTATGTTTAAAAAATAAAACAAATTTACAAAATTACCAGCTGATCTATGGAAGATGATTCGTTTGAAGATCTACAGGTGATCCAGTGCAAGAAAGGAACCAGTAGCATTCCCCTATGTATGTTTATGAATACACCATATGCCCCTTGAAATACAATTCGTATAATGGTAAATCTATGTCCTGGTTACTCCCAGAAAAGGGCTACGACGACATGGGCACATACACTCAGAACCACACCTTTACGACTCCCAGGGCATCAAAATCGCAGGTGCGCACAATCAAGGGATTCAACCCACACACTCCACCCACCGGGACCCACACTTCTAGACAGTATCCCGAAGACACCCCAACAGGCCTCCAGAGGCTACGTTCATCGTTCAAGGCAAACTCCTGAGATCCATACCAGCCCTAATGTAACTTCTGTGCACCCTCAGGGCCCCAGGATTAACCACACTATAAGGGAATTGCATAACCACCTGCACTTTACTTCTCACCCTCGGATAAGCTCAACTGAACCACCCACCCACACTGTCGGTTAAATATTCCCCCTTAATGCTACACTTCGGGTCCTTATTGTTCTTAATATTACTTATTATTTAATGTATATATTATGTTCTGCATGCTTTTTTAACGCTACACGTTTCCATTGAGTGCACTATACACAGGTGATCCTGGCAGTGCATCCACCTTAGACAACAGGGTCTCAGGCAACCACTCAGCTATTAGAGATGAACCATATGATACTTAAGTTTATCTTATAATTTATTTAGTTGTTTTGCTATTATTTTTTTTTCTATAGTTCTAAATGGTTTCATACTACAACCTGCTGTGTAAAGTGACTATATCTACAAATGTACCATACTGATCTCCTCTGGGCAGTCACACACAGATGCATCCCAACACTATTCTTGTCTCTTGATGCCAAAAAGGCATTTGACAGACTACTTTGGCCCTTCTTATTTGCAACTCTCAGCAAATTTGGTTTCCCACAGCCCTTCATGGACACGTTGTCCACGTTGTCCACGTTATACACCGAACACACAGCAAATTTGCTTCTCCCTCTCACCAACTCCCCCTCATTTAACATCCAGAATGGCACAAGACAGGAATGCCCCCTCTCCCTCATCCTCTCTGCTTTATCCTTGGAACCCCTTCTACAGACAGTATGTAACAACCTAGCAATCAAAGGTATACAAATCGGGGAGAAAAAAAAAACTTACAAAACTGCCTATGCAAATGAATTATTTACCATTACAGATTCTCAACATTACCTGCCACTCATACTCTCAGCACTATAAGAATACGTCCTTATTTCAGGCTACAAGCTGAACATAGATTAGAAGAAATTCCTCCCCATACACTTGGACCGTAACCCCTTAAGGACCAAACTTCTGGAATAAAAGGGAATCATGACATGTCACACATGTCATGTGTCCTTAAGGGGTTAATACCCTCCAAGATATGAAGCGGAGATATCCCTATACATTCTAATCCACCAGTATTTACTACCTAGGCACACACTTGCTGGCAGACCTCTCCTAGACATACCGACTTAACTACCCACCTTTGCTTCAAAAAGTGTCACAGGATCTAAATACGTGGACAGGGATGTCAATATCCTGGTTGGGGAGACTGGCATATCTAAAAATGACATGCTACCACACTTTTTATATCAGTTGCAAGCCCTCCCTACACAAAAATCCATATCGGATTGCAAATAGCTACAAACACAAATTTACAAATCTATATTGGCAAGCAAACGAGCCAGTACTATGGTTGTCCCAAACAGAATGGAGGGGTTAACCCAAATTAAAAACCTACACGCCCCAGTGGGAACTAAACGTTGGGTTGACCTGGACCTTCCTTCATTGTACATATGGGTACAAATCTCAATGATATATTCACACATTACCCAAACATTCACAGAGGGAACCCTATCCTACCAAATGGCTTGGGAGAGGCATATAGGCCCCCGGAAAGCACATCGGACTGGGGAGACATAGAAAGCCACAGCCACAATCTCCATCTGCATCAACCATACCAAACCCTACTGAGATGGTACCTCACCCTTCTTAGGCTGAAACAAATGGGTAAATCGAACAGACCTTTTCTGGAAGGGCTGCAGGGACAAAGGCACTTACATCCGCCTATAGTGGAAATGCACACACATACAACAATTATGGCTCCAAATCTTCCAATTAGTGTCTAGAATCTTACACATAACCATACCCATGGATATGGCTCCTCTTGAAACCACACAAAGACATCCCCAGAGCACAAAACGAACTTATAGCTAAAATCGCACTGCCGACCAGACGGGCTGTGGCAGAGAAATGTGGATGCCCTGATATCCCTTCCATAAACACGATCAAGAGAAAAGTGGAAGACGCCATGATCCACAACACTACAAAACACTTGAACAAAATCTGGGGCCCTTGGATCTTTGAACACGCAATACCTTCCTAAGGGGGCTCGGCTCCGGCTGTAAACGCCAACCCCCCCACCCCTTCTTAGGTAAAACTAACATCTCCCACCTTCCTTCTGGATAACAGCCCTCTACTCTTCACAGATGCACCCTCTTCTTGGCATTCTCCTACCACCCTAAATCTCCACTCCTATCTTACATTTTGTTTCCTCCCCCTCTCTCTGTTTTGTCTCTTTTCTTCTTCTCACCCCTCCAATACCAACTGTAATAAAACCCCACCCTTAGGGCACCCAACCATAGAGCAAGCGACAGACAAGTAAGACGTCCCGATGACGGTATGACGACACTCTACTATGATCATACAATATAACATTGATTTCCATTGAGACAAGCCAAAATCGCAGGCTTTGGGTCACACTAACCTAGCACACTCAATACTATATCTTGCTGACCATCCACCAGCCTTATACGGTGTACTCACAAAGTACCCTTTCCCTAATCTCCTATATATTCTACCCAGGTTTTATTAATTGTTCTACGATCTGTGTCTACGATGTGCATGACAACTACGCTACAAATATAACGGTTAACAGAAACACCACTTAGACAAAATGTGATTTGATGTATACGTATCTAATGACACAATTCATGTAATTTTTTCTTGTATTTCTATCATTTCATGCAATTTCCATGTGAAGTACTTCCTAAATGTAACATGTACTTATAAAAATATAAACTCTACAAAATAAAGAATTTTTTTTTTTTTTTTTAAATAATAGCAATAAATAAAGAGTATATTAAAAATCCTGGAAAAAAACATTTCCCCTTTAACCCCTTAAGGACCAAACTTCTGGAATAAAAGGGAATCATGACATGTCACATATGTCATGTGTCCTTAAGGGGTTAAGTATATGGAATTAATGTTCCTACACATGGTCTAGTAAAGATATATTATATGCAATGTGTGGTATTTTCAGTCGATCCTGGCCTTTCTACAGATGACAGTGTCCATATTGTACAGAAAGATCAGGATAAGGATAACCGTAAAAGTTGGTAAACAAAAAATGGTTACTAACGGTATAATATATGTGTGTTTCTAACCCAATCTATGGTTTTACCCTCAATGGTGACATTGTTTCAGTTACATAATGATTATCTTGTGTGCCAATACATCCACTTGGACTGCTTCTAATGCAGAGTCTTAAATGAACACTACAGGGTCAGGAACACAAACATGTATTCCAGACCCCATAATGTTAAAACCACCATGTTACAACAAATTAGGCAGCAATATGCAATTTCAATCTGCAGTTGCTAAGGCCAGTAAGGTTTTTTCATGTGTAAATAGGGGCATAAATTCTCGGGGTCAAAATATAATTTTGCCTCTTTATAAATCACCTTGAATATGCTGTGCAATTTGGGCACCTGTTCTAAAAAAGGATATCATGGCACTAGAAAAGTGCAGAGACGAGCTACAAAATTGATAAAAGGAATGGATCATTTTAGTTACAAACAAAGGCTAAAAAATTTAAATCTCTTTAGTTTGGAAAAACGGCGCCTCAGAGGGGATATGATAACATTATACAAATATATTCGGGGCCAGTACAAACCATTATCTGGAAATCTATTCAGGGCTATACATAGGATGCGAGGTCACACATTTAGGCTGGAAGAAAGGAGATTTCATCTAAGGCAAGGAAAAGGGTTTTTTTTACAGTAAGAGCAATAAGCATATGGAATTCTCTGCCCGAAGAGGTGGTTTTATCAGAGTCCATACAGATGTTTAAACTGCAATTGGATAAGTACTTGCAAAAACATAACATACAGGGATATAATTTCTAATTAGTGGGGTAATAGCTGCTTGATCCAAGGAGACATCTGACTGCTATTTTGGGGTCAAGAAGGAATTTTTTCCTAGTTTGTTGCAAAATTGGAAGCGCTTCAGACTGGGTTTTTTGCCTTCTTTTGGATCAACAGCTAAAACATATGTGAGGAAGGCTGAACTTGATGGATGCAAGTCTCTTTTCAGTTATGTAACTATAACTATGAAAATGGATATATCCTACCTACAGGATTTTGAAAGACGGCATGCCTTGGAGGAACTAGATAGAGACAAGTGGGTAGTCATTCTGAGCAGCAAGCTGTCGGGCAGAGCAGCTGAGGCGTACCAGGCAGTACCCGACTCAGACATACACCATTATGAGCGGGTAAAGGATATTTTGTTGGCCCGGTATGCTGTTACACCTAAGGCATAGAGGAGGAAATTTCGGGGGTTTAGGAAAAACCATAAAGACTCTTTTGCTGAGTGGGCCTTCCAAATGCACTGGGCAGCCAAAAATTGGATGCAGGGCTGCCAAGCAACTTTGATCACACTCCAACAGAGTTTAGACTGGGTGAGGGACCGTAAACCTAAGACAGCCCTGGCACTATAAGCACAACTGCCCTAACCGGAACAGAGGAGGTTGGGAAAGATCAGCACCACAACCCACTAGGACATCCCCCCATTGTTTCCACAGGAGGCCGCCAGTGACCCAGACCACAGCAATGAGCAGTGGAAGACTCTGCATGAAGCAAACACAGTCCAGGCTGCAGGTGACAACCGGGAGCATCATTACCAGTGGGTCACCGTTGATGGGCAGGATGCACAGGGCCTGAGAGACACAGACGCTAACCTCACCCTGGTACAGCCGCACAAAATCCGTACTCAGGCCCGCACCAACAAGACAGTAGTCATAAGGGTGGCGGGGGGAGCCATTCATAAGCTCCCCACAGCCCTGGTGCACCTCAACTGGGGCTCGGGAGCCAAGCATCTGGAGGTGGGCATAATTAAGGAGCTACCAGCTGAGGTGTTGTTAGGGAATGACTTGGGCTGCCTAACCTCCCAGCTCACCCACACCTACACAGAGGAAACGTGCCCAGTGACTACCAGATCACAAGCCCGCAGGGGGGAGCCAGCGCACTCCAAGGAACCTCTGGTAGAATCTCGTCCCTCCCTTAATTAAAGCCCCTCTCCCGTTCTGAGGTACCCCCCAGGGTTTTGAGCAAGAACAGAGGGCAGTCCCCACACTAGAAGGGTATAGGTAGGAGGCAGTGTCCCCTCAAGGAGATATAGCTCAGGAAATGTTTGAGAAGGACAAGGGTTTGTTATTCCGGGTAACGGGGGAAAGGGTAGCAGGGCTGCGCAGATAGCTAAAAGGCAGTTGGTAGTACCCCGTAAATTTAGGGCTGAGCTACTCAAGCTCAGGCATGACATTCCCCTAGCGGGACATCTGGGGGTCCGGAAGACTAAAGACCGGCTGACCCAGATCTTCTTTTGGTCAGGGATTACAAGGACCTGCAGGATTACTGCAGGACGTGTGACACCTGCCAAAGGATAGGGAAGAAGGGAGACCACCCGTAGGCCAAGTTACACCCTTTACCCATCATGGAGGAACCCTTCCATAGGGTAGCGGTGGACTTGAAGGGGCCCCTCAGTAAGCCCGGCACCTCGGGAAAAAGCTATATCCTCACGATAGTCGACTATGCTACTAGGTACCCTGAGGCTGTAGCTCTTTATAATATAGAGGCAGAGACTGTGGCCGAGGCTCTAGTAAAAAATTTTCCTAGGGTTGGTTTCCCTAGGGAGATTTTGTCTGATCAGGGGACTCAATTCACTGCAACTGTGACCCAACAGTTATGGCAGAGTTGCGGAGTGAAATCCCTGTTCAGCTTTCCCTACCACCCCAAGATGAATGTACTCTGTGAACATTTTAACGGCATGCTTAAGCAGAAGCTTAAGACGTTCACAGCCTCCAGTTGGCACTGGAAAAGATTTCTCTCTCACCTCCTGTTTGCCTACCGTGAAAGTGCCCCAGGCATCTACAGGTTTCTCCTCCTTCAAACTCTATATGGGAGAAAAGTCTGGGGACCCCTAGACCTCATCCGGGAGCACTGGGACGGTAACGCAGGAGAGGGAGGAATACCTATTGTGCCCTATGTTCTGGAGTTGAGGGACCGCTTGCAGACGCTCACTGACTCCGTTCAGGAGAATCTGCAGGCGGCCCAACGACGCCAGAGGAGGTGATACGATAGAACACCCAAGATAGAGTCTTAGAAATAGGACACAAGGTATTGGCTCTGAAGCCATCTAAGAAAGACAAGCTTCAGGCTGCCTTGCAGGGACCTTTCGGGTAGTGGAGCGCATAAGCGACACTACCTATATTGTAGGAAAATGTTTGGATGAAAGGATACGGAGATCCTTTCGTGTGAACATGCTCAAGCTCTACTTTGAGCGGGTGGAGGACATAGCGGCAGTGTGTGCCCCTTCGTTCGAGGATAGCGAGGGTCTTTCCTACATGACTTGCTCGCCCCCTCCTCCAGTACAAAAGAACAAGTCAGGCTAGGCGAAAAATTAAACCACGTAGAGAAGGCAGAGGCCTTTCAACTGCTCCATGGATACAGAGAAATGTTTTCAACCTTACCAGGATACACCTCCACTGCGGTCCATTGCGTTGGGACCCGGGGAGAAACTCCCCTACGGCAACAGCAGAACCGTATTCCTGAGGCCGTCAGGGAGAATATGCAGTCTGAGATTCAAGAGATCTTAAAGCTAGGAGTTATACACCCTTGGTCTTCTCCGGTAGTGCTGGTACCCAAGCGAGATGGCACGACTCACTTCTGTATCGACTACCGGAAGCTTAACTACAAGACAGTAGCCGACGCCTACCCCATGCCCAGAATAGATGAGTTACTAGATCATATGGCTGGGGGAATTACTTGACTACCCTAGATATGTGCAAAGATTATTGGCAAATCCCTCTGGAGCCGGCGGCCATCCCTAAGTCGGCACTCGTTACCCCATTTGTGCTATACCAGTTTAAGGTGGGCTGAAGAATGCCCCGGCAACCTTTCAGCAGATGGCCGATAGGCTCCTAGAGAGATTTCAGGACTTCGCATGTGCGTACTTGGATGATACTGTCATTACAGCCGCACATGGGAAGATCATCTGGAGCACGTATCTAAGGTACTGAAGCGAATTCAAGCAGCAGGGCTCACTCTGAAGCCTGACAAATGCTATGTCGGTATGGCCAAGGTACAGTTTCTTGGCCATAGGGTAGGGTTGGGCAAACAGCAACCCGAACCTGCCAAGGTAGAAGCTATTGCCAACTGGCCCCAACCCCGTACCCAGGTATAAGCATTCCTAGGAACCGCGGGATACTACCGCAAGTTTGTTCCTGAGTACAATGCCCTGGCCAAACCCCGCACCGACCTGACCAAAAAGTCCCTTCCCAAACAAGAAGCATGGCCACCATAGTGCGCGGCCGCGTTCCAGAAACACAAAACGGCGCTGAGTGAGGCACCTGGGAGGCACCTAAAAGTTTCTTGTCCACACAGATGCCTCCATGTTTGGGCTGGGAGCCTTTTTGAGTCAAGTGGGGGGCAATGGGATGGAGCACCCGGTGGCATACATCAGCCGTAAACTATTACCCAGAGAGGTCAGCTATGCCACCATGGAGAAGGAAGGCCTGGCTCTCGTTTAGACATTAATGAAATTACAACCATACCTCTACAGTCATCCCTTTACTTTAATGACAGACCATAACCCCCTCATCTGGTTAAACAGAGTCGATGGAGACAATCCCTGCTTGTTATGCTAGTGCCTGGTCCTATAATCCTAGAATTTCACTATGCAGTACAGGCCAGGCAAACAGAACAGCAATGCTGATGGTTTATCCCGGCAAACGGAGTTGGAATCTTGACTGACTTCCCCGGACACCCGCAAGCCAACACGGCAGGGTCGCAGCGGGTATGCCGACCCATGGAACTAAGGGGGAGCAATGTGAAGAAACTACCCCTTTTGTTTAGTTAACTTTGATTTTCCTCGTTCGGTAGATAAAACTACCGAACACCGACCACCCCCTGGCTCATTAACTACAAAGAAAACGGCAGATTAAGAATTCTCCCTGTGTGGCTGCCGTTCATGTGGCGAACGTCACGTGCTGGAGAAAACGGTGGCCATCTTGTTGCACGAAAAGAGGCAGCGGGACTTGGTCATCGAGTGTCGCGAACTAAAATCGGACACTCGACTTCCCGAATGCCGGTCAACTTTGCAAAGCCTGCTTCTTTTCATTGAGAACACTATTTGGTAGGTTTGCTCCCAAGAACTAATGGAACAAAAGCTACCCCATGAGCCAGGGGAACAGTTCGTGGACTTGTTCGGTTTTAGAACTCCCCGAAATAGCATAAGACTTTGTGTGCAGTCGGTCAAATTATGACTTTCATGAAAATCCCGAACCCCTGAACCGATCTGGGTGATTTTTGGATATGTTGGCCCCCCAGTTCGGGCTATCAGGGGATGTGACTGTTGTGGGGTTTCCATGTGTTTTGGGGTCTTATTAAAATGTATGTTTTCTGTGCCTGGAGATAATTGAGTTTAGTACAGTTCCTGACTCAATTATCTCACAGGCACAGGGATGAACCTGTTTTGTGTGGGAGTGTCCTGGACCTGAGAGCCAATGTAATTACAGTGTGTACTTTGCCATAGCCCCCTCTCAGGTCCAGTGGGGAATGCCCCTGGAATATGTCACGGTAAACCCCTTGCATAGGGACTTGCATATAAACCAGCCAGTTGGCCTGAATAAATTCATTCCTGTTGTACCCTTCATCTAGTTTAGGCTAATGTTTGGCTATACTTCTGATTTCGTGGACAATTTAGTTGGATACTGCATTTTCCTCTGGAGAACGTTCAAATCAACACCAGAACTGCGAGCTATAATCACTCATCCTTTAGCAGTTTGGGAGGAACCGAAAGCGAATGGTTATCTGAAATATCATTCAGCCTTTAGCAGTTCGGGAGGAACCAAAAGAGAACGGGTACCAGCGTTCCTAACAATATGTAACCATTAAAAAGCCACAGGTGTCTGCACAAAATCACCATAGTACTGCAAGAGTTAATTCAGCGCACATTAAGAACTAGCAGATGGAAACCCCTGTCTGTGCATTACTAAGAGCTCATTGTCATTAATTTTTGATCCAGCACTAATGACCTGCACGCTGTAATACATCTGGTTACGTAATAAAACTACAGACTCTGTCTGTAAAGAAATCTTTTAGTTGCCATTTGGGTAAAACATTAAGTAGTGTTCTTTTAATCATTGTTTTATTCCTGAGTAGCTCAACATTTGCTTTTTTAAAGCATGGAAAGAATGTAAAAGTGGGCACAGAAAATAGTTTTATTGAGGTTCTCTTTCCTCTGCAAAATAGTTTGAAGTGTGTGAGTGATACAATGTAGGCTATTCACTAAATAGTGAATAAATGCAAAAATCTTAAAATTAGCCTAAAATAGCAAAACAGTGGCAAAAGCCAAGTCAGAGAATTTCTCAAAATCTGATGTTTTGGCCTAACTTTTGCAATTTGCTTTTCAATTCAATCATACACACATGACAATGCCAAGGTTACATAGTGCTATTGTGTTCTTCGTTTATGTGGTCTTCAATCGGGAGAAGGAAGGGAAATATTTAATCGTCTTAACTCTTTTGTTCACTGGTCCAAAATGTCCTAATTCTGAAAATGTATTTAAAATGGGCAAATACAACAACATTTTTTCCACAATTTAAGTTTCACAAATATCTTATTTATTTAGGTAAATTCTATAGTTTTCTGGCAATTCATTTTTTAAATGAGTAGAAATAATACCAGAAAAAAATGTCTATGGTCATTAACTGCAATAATTACCTTTGAGGGTTAACTCCACCTCTTGAAGGACTTCAGGGTCATTAGGCAACTTTTGGGAGCTATAGCGCTAGGAAAACAACAACTGAATAGTCTAAGCATCACTGTCATCTAGATTTGATGGAAATAATATTTATAATGCAGATGTGCAAATTGTGCATTACCAAGGAAGAGGAGTGATCGCTGGGTACCGGAGAGAGCCCTGGTTTTGGTTACACCACAAAAAGAGAGTTTGACTAAAAATAAATAAATAGCTGCAGAAGCATGAAGCTAATAATCCCACTACAGGTAACTCATAGACTTACAGCTTCATCTGGACACTCTCAGCCAATGAATGATACTTTGTGCATAGAATATGCACAGAATTGACATGAGTCAGCATGAAACACTTGGCTAATGACAAACTAATGATGTACTAATGATAATTCCTCTGGCAACATGTTTACTTAACCTCTTCATTAGCAAGTGCTTTTTGATTGAAAAAACATTATAACATTTATTTGAAGCAAGGAAGCCGTAGCTAGCATATAAACATATCACAACACAGTAATTTTGTGTATAGATTGCTTTGCTTTAAAAATAAAAAAAAAGTTAATTTTCAATTTTGAAATTTTCCCTTTTTCATTCATCCTTTAAAACATTTTGCTTCACAAACATTTCTATAGACCGTATATTGTCATTTATCTTGAAATATTGCACACAGAATCTGAAGGCATTACACCTTTCTAAAAATGACAACATAATGTAAAAAGAATGTATGCGTTTGAAAATAATGCCCACATTCCATAATCTTTATCAATCTCTGGACTGCTAATGTAATGCTGACGGCGAAATGGTTAGAGTCTGTTCACTCTTCTCTTCTCCCTGATTGTAAGAGTGATATAATTCAGTGAAACTTCCTGTACAGTTTGAAGGCAGAAGGTGAGCTTACATTTTGAGCAACTTTACATTCATTATATCAGTGGGTCTGGCAGAAAAATGCATTCCTTCACAGCTGGTAATCAATACTAGAGTATAAATGTGGCTTTGTACACTAGATTTCCTACAGTACAATATATGACAACAAAAATGTATTTGTATTGAAGTGGTTAAATATCTCTATATATGCAGCATTCCATAGTGAATCTCCTGCTTTGTTAATAGCCTGATCCAGGAGCCTCATGAGTGTGATTAAGTTCAATTAACAGAACAGGAGATATGAACTTCTAAAGGCCAGAGCTGCCTAAGCAGAAACAAATGTGATTAACTACTAAATGGCAGTGAATTAAACAGAGACTCCAAGAAACACCAAAATTGCATACTTAACCCTTGGGGACACAGCTTCAGAAGTAAAGGTCCTGCATGACGGAAATTAATAAGGGAATGTCTTCCGTTAAGGTCCCATGATGGAATAATTCCATCATGCAGTATTTTACCCGCAGCAACTGTTTCCCTGCTGGCAACAGGGGGATCACAGATAGCATTATAGGGCTAGCCTGTGGCAGCTGGGGCCAGAATAAGTATCCTCACACAGACAAAAGAGCTGCATGTAGCACTCAAAAATAAAGCTGCACTCAGCTCTTTAAGTTGGGGCATTAAATCCCCTGATGGTAAAACTTGAGCAAAGTTTCAAGTGGAGCAAATGTTCTATTGATAAAAAAGCAATTACAGTGTGGGGAGACTGTTTTAAAATAGCCTCCCCACATACAGTTCCTCCCCCACACACTAAGCACCCATGCATTATCACCCCCTTAGTTACACTCACCACCCCTCATCCTGTCACAATCACTCTTCCCGAACCCTATCACACTCACATGCAACCATGTCACACTTACCACCCTAACTCTGTAACACTCAGAGTACATACTATTCACACATAAAGCAATCCAGCAAGCTAAAGTGCTTTAGGCATGTGGAGTGCTCCTTTATTGGGTTTTGGATATGACTCTGCTGATGTCTAATTGTCTCTTTGCCTTGTGTTGTAGCAGGACACCACAAGGCATGGAGCAAGTAGGACTTGGGAAAAATAAGCATAAATATCCTTCGCGTGCCCAGAGGAATATCAGAAGGAATCTAGTTTGCATCTTTTCCCGTGATCTGGGAAATGGCATATTTGCTTTAGCAACAAAATGAACCTTTCCAGACCATCCCTGTGATATTCAGAGGGGAGCACAAAAAAAACATTTTTTTTATTTTGCACAAGTGTCCTCTCTATATTAGTGCAGTCACCGTAACTCACTACCAAGTGCTTTTAAGTTTTACCAGGAAGGTTTCAAAACAAAAATACAGTAAAATAAGTACTTAGCGGACTTCTTTAAAACAGATCAAAGTTATTTCTCCCAATTTCACAGCATTTTAATCTGGACAGATGTTTCAGTGGAAGCCGATTTTTTTTCTTCTAATAAACGTTACCAAAGTCAGCTTCCACAACAGATGGCAAGCACTAGGAATGACCCAAAAACAGCTGAAATAAGCTACTAACCCAATGACTATGATTACAAACAGGGCACATTGGTGAAATGATTTAAATGACGAATCTGGAGTGCATATAAACACACACACACACACGATAGATAGAGCTTTTGTTTATGCTGTTGAGGAAACATAAAGAACAGAGGAGTCATCATACTGACATTGAGTGATTAAAAGCAGTCTTGCAGAAACAGGATTACAAAATAAATAAATAAATAAATAAATAAAATAAGAAACCAAAAAGATCTGCATTTACTAGACGCTACATTTCTGTTTGAGAGGATTAGAACACATACATAAATGGTCACTCTAAGCACTGCAACAACTAAACATCAGTGCAAATGTTAAGGTATCAAGAGGTACCCTGCATCAACTCTTCCTGCCAAGAGTGGCTTAATTCCAACTTACCGGTAATTTAAAATATTTAAAAAAAAAAAAAAAACACACAACAATGTAGCCCCTGCTTCTCATATGCAAAGGGAGGATTTTTTTTTTTTTTTTTTTTTGCTGTCCGAGATCCATCCAGACTGTGTAAGTATAGCAAGGACAGACATCTCTGTGATCCCCTAAAGAAAGTCTGAGCCATGGCTGAGCGCATACTGGACAGATGTTAAGGGGCTAAGAAAGAAAAAAAACCTCACCAATCAGAAATAGAGCTCCGTGATTTGAAAAAACTCTTCCTGGTCAGTGTCCATTTAATCACACAGGGCTTGAAGTAGTAATAGATCAATGCTCATCCATGGAATTAGCATTTACTAAATTAAACATTTTCTCTAGTTTTTTCCATATGAACTAGGCTTTGAAACACAAAATTATATACAAGTACCTATACACTTAATAAAGTTAAGGTTAATGGTACATCCTCTATATGAAGCAAACCCCCATTACCATTCATGATACCTATACAAGGTTCTTTAAGACTTCGATACTGGACTTATTTTCCTGTGTACTATGCTGACCTTCCAACTACTATCACTGTAAGTCCACATATTTAAACATAAAATTCCAGGAACAATTTGAAGCAAATAAAATTAAGTAAACTAATTAAACGGGCATCATCCATCATTGCCTCCACCCATAATACTTTAACTTGGCACCACCACATGCTGTATTTCCATCATCGAACCCAGACCCCTTTCCCAATATAATAATTAGACAAAGACAATGTTGGCAGCTCCTACTGCAATGTAGAGCTGCAATCGCTGTCTTCAAGGGAGACTTACATTCTCTAAATCCCAGAGCTATTTATCTTGTTTCAGAGTCAGAATCAACTCTGTCCTTCTCCCACGGTGTCATGTTCTACCTTTCCCTCTCTCAGAGATACTCAACTCCTCTGTCACTCTCTTCCCGTCTCATGTCATATTTTCCCACTGTTTATCAATCTCTATGTATCTCAGTCTCATACCAACCCTGTCACATGCTCCTTCTTTAAATTATTGCTTGTCACTCTTTGTGAATTTTTCACTTGTTGAGTCACTATTCCTGGCTGTTTCAGAAATAACTTCCTTTATCTCTTTGCCTTCCTCCCGGGACCATATTTACATCTCAGGCACCTGTAACCATAGAATTTTCAGGCACCACTCTAGTCCCAAAAATAATTCAGATAAAACCACTCTGATGTACACATATGAAATAGACATTGCAGCCATTTGTTTACGTGTGTAAACATTTGGAATTGCTGTCAAAAATAAAAATCATCTTCATATGTACATAAAAAAGGGAAAAACTCAGCTCTACATTCAATACAAGGTAGCTTTTCCTATCCCTACATGACATATAATACGAGAGTTCCACTTACCTTCCGCAAAATAATTTACATACATTGAATGGTACATACAAATGTACAAAAATAAGCTCTGTGCTAAAAGTCCCACTACACATGGGAACAGTAATGACTATAGTACACATCTGCGTCTATCCATACAGTAAAAACAAATGGAACGAGTTACTGAGAACACACTATCCGAAATCCCTACGCACATCTAAATAACTGGAGAGTTTTTAGTATCACTCCAATGGCCAGTAAAGTGTAAGCTCACCTGCCACGTCAAGGCAAAACCTCTTAGGTTTGCCCTACATTTCCACTTAGGGGTGTACTCACTTTTGTTGCCAACGGTTTAGACATTAATGGCTGTATGTTATTTTGAGGGGACATCAAATTTACACTGTTATACAGGCTGTACACTTACTACTTTACATTGTGGCAGAGTGTCATTTCTTCAGTGTTGTCAGAAGAAAAGATATATTGAAATATTGACAAAAACGTGAGGGGTGTACTCACTTTTGTGAGATACTGTGTATATATATATATATATATATATATATACACACACACATAATAGTTGACAAGTATGCCTCCCCCAACTTGTGCTTCCCAACCCTATCATTACATTATTGCACTACAAATAGTAACCTGTGCAGTTCTAATATTTTGTTAAAATTTTTCAGTATTGTTGAAATTGTTATAAATTTTCCAATGTATTAAAAGAAAAAAAAACATTTAGAACAATAATGAGAAACAATTATTGATCAAATATACATTACAAAACAAATTATTACAAAATATAAAACTCCTTGTTTAAAATAATGTTAGGAAATATGGATCAATGATGATCTGATATGGCATATGTGCTACATATATCACATTACTGGGATTTCTCATGCACAAAATATATAAAATATGATCATTTGCAGAGTGTGCCTCAGAGCACAGTTTAGTGCAGGGGTAGTCAACCTTTTAATACCTACCGCCCACTTTGTATCTTTGTTGGTGGCAAAATGTCCTTACCGCCCAGCAGTGCTGCAGTAACTAATTTTATAGCGCAAGTGCGATTTATTTTATTTATTTTTTTTACAGTGGAGGGTTTGGTTTTTACTTAAATGTATCTTTTTTTTTCTATTTTCTTTTCTACTTTTTTTTCTATGTGTGTTTGAGGTGCTGTGTGTCTGTGAGGTGCTGTGTGTGTATTTGTGTGTTAGGGGACATTGTGTGTGACAGGGTAGTGTGTGTGAAGGGTGAAGTGTGTGTGTGAGGGAGGCAGTGTGTGTGTGTGTGTGTGAGAGGGAGGGGAGTGTGTGTGTGTCAGGATTACTAGTTGATCCAGCACGTAGAATTGTGTCACACAGATGACTAATAGGTAATGTATTAACAGGGCCTTAGAATGGCCAGACTTAATGTACCAAAGAATAGTCAGGATACTTGCCGAGGTCAGGGGACACAGAAAGAGACACAACGATAAGAGAAAGCCAGAAGTCCGGGATACAGAATACAGGGAAGTCAAAATCAAAGCCAAACTCAAAAACCAGAAGAAACTTGAATCAGGAACGCACTCTCGGACAACCACAAGGGAAACCATGACAGGGCACTGAGCAGGATGAGAACTGGGCCTAAATACCCCTCCTCTAGATCTGATAGGCTGTAACCGGCCTTTGACCCCAAAGGCAGTTACCAGGTTCCCATTTGCATAATTGCTGCTCAACATTAACCCTTCTGTAGATTTGGTTGCTGCTCGGCACAACTTTTCCTGTGTGCACAGTAAATGCCATTAACCATTTTTATAAGCGGATGAATACATGACAGTGTGTGAGTGGGGTAGTGTGTGTGTGAAGGGTCTAGTCTGAGAAGGGTGCAGTGCATGTGTGAGGGGAGACGTGCGTGTGTGAGGGGGGCAGTGTGTGAGGAATGTAGTGTGTGTTTGTGCATAGGGTCTATGTTGTGTGTAAGTGGGTGAGATGTAAAAATGTATCTTAATGTCTCCCTCTCCCTCTTTACCTTTTACCAGAGATGGGGGACATAATGCTGGAAGCCCTGGTAGTCTAGTGGTGGCATGTTCACTTTAGCTTGCAGCTGCTCTGGCTGCAGGCTGACTCTCCTGTCCTCCAGCGAGCACAGCACTGTATCAGAAAATTGAAAATGTAACGCGCAGCAATGATCCGACCTGCCTGATCACGAGAGGAACACAGAGTCCTTCTGGAACTAAGTGCCATTAGGCCGGTGAGGGAGATCTTTGATCTTCTCACCAGCCCGAGAGGGCTTACAGCAAGGCTGGCTCTGCATGGGCAGGCAGGGGAGATGAAAGGGTCTCCCCTGCTGGCCTTAGTCCATGGCCATCGAGGCCCACTGGGCATTTTCTGCAGAACCCACCACCGCCCACCTGAAATCCCAAACCACCCACTAGTGGGTGGTAGGAACCAGGTTGACGACCCCTGGTTTAGTGGGTCTGATTACAGATGCAGGTAACCCTTTCCATACCATGTAAACCAGCTCCAATTAGCAGCCATTCTGGTCTTTGCGGGCTTATCATATTCCATAATTCAGTGTCTAGCAGAAGGTTATGGTATAATCAGATTATTGCCAAACTGCAGTTCAAATCATCACATAGGATTTGTAATGTGTTTTTTTTTGTTTTTTTTAAAGGGGTAGCAGTCTTACTGCAGCTGCTATCTGTTTAAACACAAACCAGTTTAGTGAACAGCACTGTGAGTTAGAGCAGTGGACACGCATCACCCAGCAGGGAGGCGAGAGATTATTCTTTATTGTGCATGCGGCATGCGCACACTGCACGTACAATACGTATAAAATTGACACAAACAACCCGGAACTAAGTATTCTCTGATGTGTGCAATGATGTTAAGTGCTTATGTTGCGGAGACAGATCCTTTATTAAATATATATTTTACTTCATCTGTATTCTAATGTAAAATAACGCGATGTTTCATTCAAGGTAAATAGTTTATTTTAAGTTATGCTATAGTGTCCAATGACAAAATTCTTTATAATAATAGTTTTGTGGATTATCTGGGTTTTGACTTAAAGTGGCTAATAAACATCATCCTACACACTTTATGATGCAAGTATTACAATATTCCGTGTGTTCATGGTAATTTTTTTTTTAGATATATTTAACACCATAGATATAGTGGTGCTTAGTGGCTATAGCTCATGAAGCAGGGATTGATGAAGAGGGACTGCGCCATCTGCTGGCCATTATATCAGATGACATTAAACAAAACACAAACAGGGTTATTCACTAAACACAAAATTGTATCTGGATGGCACAAACCTGTGAAAATTAACGCATTATGACTGCAATGGTATTTCTCATATTTACTAAAGCCAAATACAGTAGGAATTCAGTCGGCCTGAGCAAATCTGCAGCAATAGCCCAGATTAAAATCAATGCTTTCACACCCCAATCATATACAAAGTATAGGATCCAAAATATTAAAGCAACAGCTTTACTAAAATTTGGAACTGAATGCAGTTGGCAGGATTCCCATTTGTAAAGTATTATTTACTTGCCTTTTTACAAGTGAATGATAATTTTAACTACCATGTGCCCGCTGGGAGCACTAGCAGGCAGCTGTCAAATGGTTAAATGAATACTACAGGCATCATAACAACTTCATCAAAATGATGTTGTATTGGTGCCAGGAGGTGCCTGTTGCTTTCTTACATGAAAGGGTTAAGTTGTTTACAAATAGTTTAACCCTTCAGGTTGCTGCGCCAGATTTCCTGGTGCCCAGCAGCATCCGGTTACTCCAATTCAATTTGAAGAAGCAAGGAGTACCACTAATCAGCAACCGACTGACATCCTTAGTGCGATCGGCTGATACTATTAGCCAATCAGTAACTCCCTATACATATAGAATATATATTTAAAATAATGTAGGGTAGACAGTGATCGGTATGGCCCGCAGATGAGGGCTATTTAAAAAAATAAAAAGGCGGACATTCCGCCATTGTCATACTATAAGATGCGGCCTAGTGCCCTTAGGCTCTAAATAATTATCCAATGGGGATGGACCGTTCCTGTGGAACTCCATTCCCTTCCACATTAGAACTGCAGCCAGTCTCCACTCCTTTTAAAAAATCAGGAGGGTGTATCATCTAAACTGTTAATAGCTCTCCTCCCCGCACCCTGATTCGTCTCCTGCAACTGTCATCAAAACACCAAGTCTTCAGCAAATACTATTCTACCAATCTACTTTTCTACTCCTACCCTTACCCTTACCTTTGTGTCACTGGGTATTTTAGCCTAAATGCTGCTGCTCAGATTTCAGTTCACTACAATAGTGAATAAATCCAAAGTATTAGTGCAATCACTATTCATAGATACATTTGCTGGAAATTGGATTCAATAATATATAAGTGGAAGTTAATGATCTGTAAAAAATCAACTTCCTCTAAAAAAAACATTCTCTTTACCACTTTATATGTTAATAAATTGTGCCAGTTTCACATCATTGGTTTTTTTTCTAGCCACACCCAACATCAGTGATGTCACACATTCTTTGTGATGTCATGGACCAAGACTAGATAACAGCACAGTTCAGGTTTTTTAACTTTCTATATTTGACTGCATACAAGCGAACACATGCATCCTTTTGTGTGATGTCGAGTTAAACTGCTACAGTTGAATATTCACTATAGAAAGAATTTTAAAAAGTCGAAGAGTGAATTTTAAAAGAGACAAGTTAAGACTTGCTTAACAAACAGGTGATCTGGAGAATATGGCAAATCATCAGGGAGGATGTAGTCCACAACATCTGGAGTTGCCTACCCCTGCTCTAGTTAATTCTATTCATTGTCTTTATGATTCATATAGTCTGTGGGTGGTGCAAAATGCATTTATTTGGATTTCTCAAAAAACACATTCACCTTTAAACAGTGTTACTGATTTTTTTCAGGACTTATCTAACCCTAACAGATAAACCCAGGGTTAAACAGGACAGAAGCGCCTACTGATCCTCAGAGTGGCCGATCTGGTGCTGGTAACAGATAGAGAATATGTTATATGAGGTCAAAGCGTAACCCCAAAATTTAGTAGTGAGAACTAGAGTTGAGTGAACCCGAACTGAAAAGTTCAGGTTCGTACCGAACATTACGATTTTTGGCCCCCGGACCCGAACACGGACATATCACTGTATGTTGGAGTTCGGTGTTCGGCGATTTAATGATGCGTTTTGAAAGGCCGCAGGGCAGCCAATCAACAAGCGTTTGGCTTGTGTGCACTTAGAAGCCATCACAGCCATGCCTACTAATGGCATGGCTGTGATTGGCCAGTGCAGCATGTGACCCAGCCAGTAGGGGCATGTCTATTAAACAGTGAGCAGCCTGTGGCGAGTGGGGGCTTTTAAACTAAAGGGGTGGCCTATTGCCCCCCCTCCCCAGCCCCCACCCCCGCGCAGTGGATGGGGGCCCACCTAATGTCCTCCCCGACTATATAAAAATTTACCCCCACGCTGTGTAAAATGACACAGAGCACTCTGATTGGTGGATTTCAAGCCAACCAGAGTGCTGTGACAGGTAAATGTAGAGACTTACCTGTCAGGCTCTTCATTTACCTGTCAGAGCACTCTGATTGGATGGCTTAAACCAACAAATCAGAGTGCTCTGAGCCTAATTGGAGGCCGGGGCAAGGCTTTATAAGCCTTTCCCTGCCCTGCAGAGCTCAGTCTGTGAGGAGCCCTCCAGGGGTAAAAAAAAAATTTGGGGGGGGGGGGGTTTAAAGTGCGTCGGTTATTATGGATTTTTATTTGGCCTTTTTTGGGGCTGAAAAAAGAAGATTTTAGAAGAAAGAAGACATCAAATGGTAAGTCTATTTTTTTTTCTGTGTGTTTCTGAGTGTGCCTCAGAGCACAGTTTAGTGCAGGGGTAGTCAACCTTTTAATACCTACCGCCCACTTTGTATCTTTGTTGGTGGCAAAATGTCCTTACCGCCCAGCAGTGCTGCAGTAACTAATTTTATAGCGCAAGTGCGATTTATTTTATTTATTTTTTTTACAGTGGAGGGTTTGGTTTTTACTTAAATGTATCTTTTTTTTTCTATTTTCTTTTCTACTTTTTTTTCTATGTGTGTTTGAGGTGCTGTGTGTCTGTGAGGTGCTGTGTGTGTATTTGTGTGTTAGGGGACATTGTGTGTGACAGGGTAGTGTGTGTGAAGGGTGAAGTGTGTGTGTGAGGGAGGCAGTGTGTGTGTGTGTGTGTGAGAGGGAGGGGAGTGTGTGTGTGTCAGGATTACTAGTTGATCCAGCACGTAGAATTGTGTCACACAGATGACTAATAGGTAATGTATTAACAGGGCCTTAGAATGGCCAGACTTAATGTACCAAAGAATAGTCAGGATACTTGCCGAGGTCAGGGGACACAGAAAGAGACACAACGATAAGAGAAAGCCAGAAGTCCGGGATACAGAATACAGGGAAGTCAAAATCAAAGCCAAACTCAAAAACCAGAAGAAACTTGAATCAGGAACGCACTCTCGGACAACCACAAGGGAAACCATGACAGGGCACTGAGCAGGATGAGAACTGGGCCTAAATACCCCTCCTCTAGATCTGATAGGCTGTAACCGGCCTTTGACCCCAAAGGCAGTTACCAGGTTCCCATTTGCATAATTGCTGCTCAACATTAACCCTTCTGTAGATTTGGTTGCTGCTCGGCACAACTTTTCCTGTGTGCACAGTAAATGCCATTAACCATTTTTATAAGCGGATGAATACATGACAGTGTGTGAGTGGGGTAGTGTGTGTGTGAAGGGTCTAGTCTGAGAAGGGTGCAGTGCATGTGTGAGGGGAGACGTGCGTGTGTGAGGGGGGCAGTGTGTGAGGAATGTAGTGTGTGTTTGTGCATAGGGTCTATGTTGTGTGTAAGTGGGTGAGATGTAAAAATGTATCTTAATGTCTCCCTCTCCCTCTTTACCTTTTACCAGAGATGGGGGACATAATGCTGGAAGCCCTGGTAGTCTAGTGGTGGCATGTTCACTTTAGCTTGCAGCTGCTCTGGCTGCAGGCTGACTCTCCTGTCCTCCAGCGAGCACAGCACTGTATCAGAAAATTGAAAATGTAACGCGCAGCAATGATCCGACCTGCCTGATCACGAGAGGAACACAGAGTCCTTCTGGAACTAAGTGCCATTAGGCCGGTGAGGGAGATCTTTGATCTTCTCACCAGCCCGAGAGGGCTTACAGCAAGGCTGGCTCTGCATGGGCAGGCAGGGGAGATGAAAGGGTCTCCCCTGCTGGCCTTAGTCCATGGCCATCGAGGCCCACTGGGCATTTTCTGCAGAACCCACCACCGCCCACCTGAAATCCCAAACCACCCACTAGTGGGTGGTAGGAACCAGGTTGACGACCCCTGGTTTAGTGGGTCTGATTACAGATGCAGGTAACCCTTTCCATACCATGTAAACCAGCTCCAATTAGCAGCCATTCTGGTCTTTGCGGGCTTATCATATTCCATAATTCAGTGTCTAGCAGAAGGTTATGGTATAATCAGATTATTGCCAAACTGCAGTTCAAATCATCACATAGGATTTGTAATGTGTTTTTTTTTGTTTTTTTTAAAGGGGTAGCAGTCTTACTGCAGCTGCTATCTGTTTAAACACAAACCAGTTTAGTGAACAGCACTGTGAGTTAGAGCAGTGGACACGCATCACCCAGCAGGGAGGCGAGAGATTATTCTTTATTGTGCATGCGGCATGCGCACACTGCACGTACAATACGTATAAAATTGACACAAACAACCCGGAACTAAGTATTCTCTGATGTGTGCAATGATGTTAAGTGCTTATGTTGCGGAGACAGATCCTTTATTAAATATATATTTTACTTCATCTGTATTCTAATGTAAAATAACGCGATGTTTCATTCAAGGTAAATAGTTTATTTTAAGTTATGCTATAGTGTCCAATGACAAAATTCTTTATAATAATAGTTTTGTGGATTATCTGGGTTTTGACTTAAAGTGGCTAATAAACATCATCCTACACACTTTATGATGCAAGTATTACAATATTCCGTGTGTTCATGGTAATTTTTTTTTTAGATATATTTAACACCATAGATATAGTGGTGCTTAGTGGCTATAGCTCATGAAGCAGGGATTGATGAAGAGGGACTGCGCCATCTGCTGGCCATTATATCAGATGACATTAAACAAAACACAAACAGGGTTATTCACTAAACACAAAATTGTATCTGGATGGCACAAACCTGTGAAAATTAACGCATTATGACTGCAATGGTATTTCTCATATTTACTAAAGCCAAATACAGTAGGAATTCAGTCGGCCTGAGCAAATCTGCAGCAATAGCCCAGATTAAAATCAATGCTTTCACACCCCAATCATATACAAAGTATAGGATCCAAAATATTAAAGCAACAGCTTTACTAAAATTTGGAACTGAATGCAGTTGGCAGGATTCCCATTTGTAAAGTATTATTTACTTGCCTTTTTACAAGTGAATGATAATTTTAACTACCATGTGCCCGCTGGGAGCACTAGCAGGCAGCTGTCAAATGGTTAAATGAATACTACAGGCATCATAACAACTTCATCAAAATGATGTTGTATTGGTGCCAGGAGGTGCCTGTTGCTTTCTTACATGAAAGGGTTAAGTTGTTTACAAATAGTTTAACCCTTCAGGTTGCTGCGCCAGATTTCCTGGTGCCCAGCAGCATCCGGTTACTCCAATTCAATTTGAAGAAGCAAGGAGTACCACTAATCAGCAACCGACTGACATCCTTAGTGCGATCGGCTGATACTATTAGCCAATCAGTAACTCCCTATACATATAGAATATATATTTAAAATAATGTAGGGTAGACAGTGATCGGTATGGCCCGCAGATGAGGGCTATTTAAAAAAATAAAAAGGCGGACATTCCGCCATTGTCATACTATAAGATGCGGCCTAGTGCCCTTAGGCTCTAAATAATTATCCAATGGGGATGGACCGTTCCTGTGGAACTCCATTCCCTTCCACATTAGAACTGCAGCCAGTCTCCACTCCTTTTAAAAAATCAGGAGGGTGTATCATCTAAACTGTTAATAGCTCTCCTCCCCGCACCCTGATTCGTCTCCTGCAACTGTCATCAAAACACCAAGTCTTCAGCAAATACTATTCTACCAATCTACTTTTCTACTCCTACCCTTACCCTTACCTTTGTGTCACTGGGTATTTTAGCCTAAATGCTGCTGCTCAGATTTCAGTTCACTACAATAGTGAATAAATCCAAAGTATTAGTGCAATCACTATTCATAGATACATTTGCTGGAAATTGGATTCAATAATATATAAGTGGAAGTTAATGATCTGTAAAAAATCAACTTCCTCTAAAAAAAACATTCTCTTTACCACTTTATATGTTAATAAATTGTGCCAGTTTCACATCATTGGTTTTTTTTCTAGCCACACCCAACATCAGTGATGTCACACATTCTTTGTGATGTCATGGACCAAGACTAGATAACAGCACAGTTCAGGTTTTTTAACTTTCTATATTTGACTGCATACAAGCGAACACATGCATCCTTTTGTGTGATGTCGAGTTAAACTGCTACAGTTGAATATTCACTATAGAAAGAATTTTAAAAAGTCGAAGAGTGAATTTTAAAAGAGACAAGTTAAGACTTGCTTAACAAACAGGTGATCTGGAGAATATGGCAAATCATCAGGGAGGATGTAGTCCACAACATCTGGAGTTGCCTACCCCTGCTCTAGTTAATTCTATTCATTGTCTTTATGATTCATATAGTCTGTGGGTGGTGCAAAATGCATTTATTTGGATTTCTCAAAAAACACATTCACCTTTAAACAGTGTTACTGATTTTTTTCAGGACTTATCTAACCCTAACAGATAAACCCAGGGTTAAACAGGACAGAAGCGCCTACTGATCCTCAGAGTGGCCGATCTGGTGCTGGTAACAGATAGAGAATATGTTATATGAGGTCAAAGCGTAACCCCAAAATTTAGTAGTGAGAACTAGAGTTGAGTGAACCCGAACTGAAAAGTTCAGGTTCGTACCGAACATTACGATTTTTGGCCCCCGGACCCGAACACGGACATATCACTGTATGTTGGAGTTCGGTGTTCGGCGATTTAATGATGCGTTTTGAAAGGCCGCAGGGCAGCCAATCAACAAGCGTTTGGCTTGTGTGCACTTAGAAGCCATCACAGCCATGCCTACTAATGGCATGGCTGTGATTGGCCAGTGCAGCATGTGACCCAGCCAGTAGGGGCATGTCTATTAAACAGTGAGCAGCCTGTGGCGAGTGGGGGCTTTTAAACTAAAGGGGTAGCCTATTGCCCCCCCTCCCCAGCCCCCACCCCCGCGCAGTGGATGGGGGCCCACCTAATGTCCTCCCCGACTATATAAAAATTTACCCCCACGCTGTGTAAAATGACACAGAGCACTCTGATTGGTGGATTTCAAGCCAACCAGAGTGCTGTGACAGGTAAATGTAGAGACTTACCTGTCAGGCTCTTCATTTACCTGTCAGAGCACTCTGATTGGATGGCTTAAACCAACAAATCAGAGTGCTCTGAGCCTAATTGGAGGCCGGGGCAAGGCTTTATAAGCCTTTCCCTGCCCTGCAGAGCTCAGTCTGTGAGGAGCCCTCCAGGGGTAAAAAAAAAATTTGGGGGGGGGGGGGTTTAAAGTGCGTCGGTTATTATGGATTTTTATTTGGCCTTTTTTGGGGCTGAAAAAAGAAGATTTTAGAAGAAAGAAGACATCAAATGGTAAGTCTATTTTTTTTTCTGTGTGTTTCTGAGTGTGCCTCAGAGCACAGTTTAGTGCAGGGGTAGTCAACCTTTTAATACCTACCGCCCACTTTGTATCTTTGTTGGTGGCAAAATGTCCTTACCGCCCAGCAGTGCTGCAGTAACTAATTTTATAGCGCAAGTGCGATTTATTTTATTTATTTTTTTTACAGTGGAGGGTTTGGTTTTTACTTAAATGTATCTTTTTTTTTCTATTTTCTTTTCTACTTTTTTTTCTATGTGTGTTTGAGGTGCTGTGTGTCTGTGAGGTGCTGTGTGTGTATTTGTGTGTTAGGGGACATTGTGTGTGACAGGGTAGTGTGTGTGAAGGGTGAAGTGTGTGTGTGAGGGAGGCAGTGTGTGTGTGTGTGTGTGAGAGGGAGGGGAGTGTGTGTGTGTCAGGATTACTAGTTGATCCAGCACGTAGAATTGTGTCACACAGATGACTAATAGGTAATGTATTAACAGGGCCTTAGAATGGCCAGACTTAATGTACCAAAGAATAGTCAGGATACTTGCCGAGGTCAGGGGACACAGAAAGAGACACAACGATAAGAGAAAGCCAGAAGTCCGGGATACAGAATACAGGGAAGTCAAAATCAAAGCCAAACTCAAAAACCAGAAGAAACTTGAATCAGGAACGCACTCTCGGACAACCACAAGGGAAACCATGACAGGGCACTGAGCAGGATGAGAACTGGGCCTAAATACCCCTCCTCTAGATCTGATAGGCTGTAACCGGCCTTTGACCCCAAAGGCAGTTACCAGGTTCCCATTTGCATAATTGCTGCTCAACATTAACCCTTCTGTAGATTTGGTTGCTGCTCGGCACAACTTTTCCTGTGTGCACAGTAAATGCCATTAACCATTTTTATAAGCGGATGAATACATGACAGTGTGTGAGTGGGGTAGTGTGTGTGTGAAGGGTCTAGTCTGAGAAGGGTGCAGTGCATGTGTGAGGGGAGACGTGCGTGTGTGAGGGGGGCAGTGTGTGAGGAATGTAGTGTGTGTTTGTGCATAGGGTCTATGTTGTGTGTAAGTGGGTGAGATGTAAAAATGTATCTTAATGTCTCCCTCTCCCTCTTTACCTTTTACCAGAGATGGGGGACATAATGCTGGAAGCCCTGGTAGTCTAGTGGTGGCATGTTCACTTTAGCTTGCAGCTGCTCTGGCTGCAGGCTGACTCTCCTGTCCTCCAGCGAGCACAGCACTGTATCAGAAAATTGAAAATGTAACGCGCAGCAATGATCCGACCTGCCTGATCACGAGAGGAACACAGAGTCCTTCTGGAACTAAGTGCCATTAGGCCGGTGAGGGAGATCTTTGATCTTCTCACCAGCCCGAGAGGGCTTACAGCAAGGCTGGCTCTGCATGGGCAGGCAGGGGAGATGAAAGGGTCTCCCCTGCTGGCCTTAGTCCATGGCCATCGAGGCCCACTGGGCATTTTCTGCAGAACCCACCACCGCCCACCTGAAATCCCAAACCACCCACTAGTGGGTGGTAGGAACCAGGTTGACGACCCCTGGTTTAGTGGGTCTGATTACAGATGCAGGTAACCCTTTCCATACCATGTAAACCAGCTCCAATTAGCAGCCATTCTGGTCTTTGCGGGCTTATCATATTCCATAATTCAGTGTCTAGCAGAAGGTTATGGTATAATCAGATTATTGCCAAACTGCAGTTCAAATCATCACATAGGATTTGTAATGTGTTTTTTTTTGTTTTTTTTAAAGGGGTAGCAGTCTTACTGCAGCTGCTATCTGTTTAAACACAAACCAGTTTAGTGAACAGCACTGTGAGTTAGAGCAGTGGACACGCATCACCCAGCAGGGAGGCGAGAGATTATTCTTTATTGTGCATGCGGCATGCGCACACTGCACGTACAATACGTATAAAATTGACACAAACAACCCGGAACTAAGTATTCTCTGATGTGTGCAATGATGTTAAGTGCTTATGTTGCGGAGACAGATCCTTTATTAAATATATATTTTACTTCATCTGTATTCTAATGTAAAATAACGCGATGTTTCATTCAAGGTAAATAGTTTATTTTAAGTTATGCTATAGTGTCCAATGACAAAATTCTTTATAATAATAGTTTTGTGGATTATCTGGGTTTTGACTTAAAGTGGCTAATAAACATCATCCTACACACTTTATGATGCAAGTATTACAATATTCCGTGTGTTCATGGTAATTTTTTTTTTAGATATATTTAACACCATAGATATAGTGGTGCTTAGTGGCTATAGCTCATGAAGCAGGGATTGATGAAGAGGGACTGCGCCATCTGCTGGCCATTATATCAGATGACATTAAACAAAACACAAACAGGGTTATTCACTAAACACAAAATTGTATCTGGATGGCACAAACCTGTGAAAATTAACGCATTATGACTGCAATGGTATTTCTCATATTTACTAAAGCCAAATACAGTAGGAATTCAGTCGGCCTGAGCAAATCTGCAGCAATAGCCCAGATTAAAATCAATGCTTTCACACCCCAATCATATACAAAGTATAGGATCCAAAATATTAAAGCAACAGCTTTACTAAAATTTGGAACTGAATGCAGTTGGCAGGATTCACATTTGTAAAGTATTATTTACTTGCCTTTTTACAAGTGAATGATAATTTTAACTACCATGTGCCCGCTGGGAGCACTAGCAGGCAGCTGTCAAATGGTTAAATGAATACTACAGGCATCATAACAACTTCATCAAAATGATGTTGTATTGGTGCCAGGAGGTGCCTGTTGCTTTCTTACATGAAAGGGTTAAGTTGTTTACAAATAGTTTAACCCTTCAGGTTGCTGCGCCAGATTTCCTGGTGCCCAGCAGCATCCGGTTACTCCAATTCAATTTGAAGAAGCAAGGAGTACCACTAATCAGCAACCGACTGACATCCTTAGTGCGATCGGCTGATACTATTAGCCAATCAGTAACTCCCTATACATATAGAATATATATTTAAAATAATGTAGGGTAGACAGTGATCGGTATGGCCCGCAGATGAGGGCTATTTAAAAAAATAAAAAGGCGGACATTCCGCCATTGTCATACTATAAGATGCGGCCTAGTGCCCTTAGGCTCTAAATAATTATCCAATGGGGATGGACCGTTCCTGTGGAACTCCATTACCTTCCACATTAGAACTGCAGCCAGTCTCCACTCCTTTTAAAAAATCAGGAGGGTGTATCATCTAAACTGTTAATAGCTCTCCTCCCCGCACCCTGATTCGTCTCCTGCAACTGTCATCAAAACACCAAGTCTTCAGCAAATACTATTCTACCAATCTACTTTTCTACTCCTACCCTTACCCTTACCTTTGTGTCACTGGGTATTTTAGCCTAAATGCTGCTGCTCAGATTTCAGTTCACTACAATAGTGAATAAATCCAAAGTATTAGTGCAATCACTATTCATAGATACATTTGCTGGAAATTGGATTCAATAATATATAAGTGGAAGTTAATGATCTGTAAAAAATCAACTTCCTCTAAAAAAAACATTCTCTTTACCACTTTATATGTTAATAAATTGTGCCAGTTTCACATCATTGGTTTTTTTTCTAGCCACACCCAACATCAGTGATGTCACACATTCTTTGTGATGTCATGGACCAAGACTAGATAACAGCACAGTTCAGGTTTTTTAACTTTCTATATTTGACTGCATACAAGCGAACACATGCATCCTTTTGTGTGATGTCGAGTTAAACTGCTACAGTTGAATATTCACTATAGAAAGAATTTTAAAAAGTCGAAGAGTGAATTTTAAAAGAGACAAGTTAAGACTTGCTTAACAAACAGGTGATCTGGAGAATATGGCAAATCATCAGGGAGGATGTAGTCCACAACATCTGGAGTTGCCTACCCCTGCTCTAGTTAATTCTATTCATTGTCTTTATGATTCATATAGTCTGTGGGTGGTGCAAAATGCATTTATTTGGATTTCTCAAAAAACACATTCACCTTTAAACAGTGTTACTGATTTTTTTCAGGACTTATCTAACCCTAACAGATAAACCCAGGGTTAAACAGGACAGAAGCGCCTACTGATCCTCAGAGTGGCCGATCTGGTGCTGGTAACAGATAGAGAATATGTTATATGAGGTCAAAGCGTAACCCCAAAATTTAGTAGTGAGAACTAGAGTTGAGTGAACCCGAACTGAAAAGTTCAGGTTCGTACCGAACATTACGATTTTTGGCCCCCGGACCCGAACACGGACATATCACTGTATGTTGGAGTTCGGTGTTCGGCGATTTAATGATGCGTTTTGAAAGGCCGCAGGGCAGCCAATCAACAAGCGTTTGGCTTGTGTGCACTTAGAAGCCATCACAGCCATGCCTACTAATGGCATGGCTGTGATTGGCCAGTGCAGCATGTGACCCAGCCAGTAGGGGCATGTCTATTAAACAGTGAGCAGCCTGTGGCGAGTGGGGGCTTTTAAACTAAAGGGGTAGCCTATTGCCCCCCCTCCCCAGCCCCCACCCCCGCGCAGTGGATGGGGGCCCACCTAATGTCCTCCCCGACTATATAAAAATTTACCCCCACGCTGTGTAAAATGACACAGAGCACTCTGATTGGTGGATTTCAAGCCAACCAGAGTGCTGTGACAGGTAAATGTAGAGACTTACCTGTCAGGCTCTTCATTTACCTGTCAGAGCACTCTGATTGGATGGCTTAAACCAACAAATCAGAGTGCTCTGAGCCTAATTGGAGGCCGGGGCAAGGCTTTATAAGCCTTTCCCTGCCCTGCAGAGCTCAGTCTGTGAGGAGCCCTCCATGGGTAAAAAAAAAATTTGGGGGGGGTTTAAAGTGCGTCGGTTATTATGGATTTTTATTTGGCCTTTTTTGGGGCTGAAAAAAGAAGATTTTAGAAGAAAGAAGACATCAAATGGTAAGTCTATTTTTTTTTCTTAACAGGTATTTAGATAAGGGTCCCCCCTCATTATTTTTAGGATGAGGGGGGTAGGTAGGGGTAATTTTTTTTGGGGGTGACTAGGGGTTTGGGGACATCTAGTCACCTGGGGGGGGAGGGTTAGGGCCCCCACCCGCCGCTCAGGGGTGGGGGAGGACATTAGGTCCCCCCTCCTTATTGTTATTAAGGGCCCCCACCCACCTCGTAGGGGCGGGGGCGGGGGCGGGGGGAGGATGTTAGGTCCCCCCTTATTGTTATTTAGGGCCCCCACCCGCCGCCTATTATATAGTGTCAGGAAAACGAGTTTGTTTTCCTTACACTATAGTGATCCTTTAATGGGTCAGTTTTGGTGTATAGATCATGCCTCTGCACTTCACTGCTCAATTATCTGCCATTTAGGAGTTACATCACATTTGATTGTGTTTATGCAGCCTTAGCCACACCTCCCCTAGCTGTGACTGACAAAGCCAGCAGGAAAACAAAATGGCTTCATTCTCAATCAGATGCAACTTATTTTAAACATTTTTCTCTGAACTTTAATTACATACAGGAGGCTCCTGCAGGGTCTAACCAGCTATTAACAGAGCAGGGTAAAAACGTTAAAATAAACATCATACGCAATAAAGGAAGTGTAAACATTAGATGACTCTTTACAGGAAATGTTTAGGTAGGCTATGTAAGTCACATGCATGGAGGTGTGACTAGGACTGCATAAACAAAGTGATTTACCTCCTATTTGGCAGAGAATTGATCAGCGATACTGCAGGGGCATGATCTAAACACCCAAACTTCTTCATTAAAGGACCACTATAAGTACCCAGACCACTTCAGCTTAAGGAAGTGGTCTGGGAGCCAGGTCCATCTAGGATTAACCCTGCTATGTTTACATATGGGTTAATTCAGCCTCTAGTGGCTGTCTCATTGACAGCCGCTAGAGGCGCTTCCTCGCTTCTCACTGTGATTTTCACAGTGAGAAGACGCCAGCATCCATAGGAAAGCATTGAGAATGCTTTCCTATGGACTGACTGAATGCGCGCGGCTCTTGCCGTGCATGCGCGTTCAGCCGATGACGTCCAAAGGAGAAGGAGAGTCCCCAGTGCCGAGGGAGCCCGGCGCTGGAGAAAGGTAAGTGGTTAACTTCAGCCCGTGGGAGGGGGGCCATGAGGGTGGGGGCACCCTCAGGGCACTATAGTGCCAGGAAAACAAGTTTGTTTTCCTGGCACTATAGTGGTCCTTTAAGCTAAAGTTGTTTTGGTGACTATGGTGTCTCTTAAAACAAAGTAAAACATCAACTTCCTCTACAAACACAATTTCCCTTAGCACATTACATGTTAACTGGCTGTGCCCAGCATATATCACTGATTTTCCACAAGCCAAACCGAACTTCAGTGATGTCACACATTCTTTATGATGTCATGGACCAAGCCTGCATATCAGCACATGTCTGGATCTAAGAAGTCTATATTAGTCTGCAACCACTGAAACACTCCTTCAGAACAATTTGGAGTTGAACTGTTACAACTGAATAGTCACTAAAGAATAGTAAATTGTAGAAAGTTGGAATTTTGTATCTTAAGAGAAAACAGACAAGCTGGAAACTTAGCTAGTTTTGAGGGGTTTTTTAACAGTATATTTGACTTGGCCTAAAACGTGAAATGCACTAGTTAAGTTTACTTGTGGTATTAATGGTCTACATAACCTGTGGATGTCAAAAGATGCATTAGCGTGGGTCTGCAACTCTATAATCACCTTGATGTGTTGCTGTATGTCTTTTACTGTTTCTACTTCACATTCTACCTGTCTCTCTGTATCTCTTTCAATTTATGCCATGTCGACACTGTAACAGTCTCTCTGTAACTCCATGTTGGCCTTTTCACTAAATACTGCATTGTTGTGGATTGAAGATGAAAATTACAAAATTGATTAAAAAAGTGTGCAGGAAACATTCTCCAATTCAACAATGCTCACAGCTTGGATATTTTACCCTAAGTGTTACGGTTCATGTTTGATTACAATGCACTGTTTAATAAATAAATCTGAACTATGTAGGGCAATCACTATTCATGGATACATTTCCTAACCATAGATAGAATCTTTATGAAATACTTATTTTGAAGTTAGGGACCACTTTGTCTTTATATATTTCATTCGCCAGACTTTTTTAGACTCTGGGAGGAGCTACAGTATCAATCCCCAGGAAACAGGCTCTGTCTATGGACGATCCTGCGATCTTCCATAGACCTCAATGCTGTACTCTCGTGCATGCGCGAGAGACAGATTCTATATTTGAACATACATATCAATCTGAACAAATGTTGAAAGGCCCCAAGTATTTTCCACAAATATATAAAAATGTATCACATGCAGTATAACTGCTAATATATGTTGTAGGGGGGAAAAAACGCATTTCCTAAATATATTATATACATACCATGGTCCACTTTATGGACCAATTAACATCAATATCTTATTCTTATTTTTTTGTTTTTTAAATCAATGCATCTCTATGAAGAAAGTTCATTGTCTCCATGCAGAGGGTGGAGATACTAAATGGCAGTCACACTGTGCAGCACTGACCCAGGAAGCACGTCTAGCAGTCATCTGAGGAGTGGCCAGTGGAGATGGAATTATACATTTGGCAGCAGAGGGCTTTAAATTCCTCATTTTCAGCATTCTAAAGCTGCACATATAGACTCCTGGCACCATGACCACTTCAAATCACTGACATGGTTATGTTGCTTACAGTTACCCTTTAATAATCCCCTTTAACAAGGTTTTTTTACCTGTTGCAGTCTATTCAAGATTAACAAAATAAGTGAAAAGCATTTTAAATAATATTGCCTTCGTCTCTTAATGACACTCCATGCAAATTATCAACTACAAACTAGAACTGTAATACGCATATAGATTTAAATGATGGTATTAACAAGAGGCAGGGTACAGAGAAATTCTAGTCTTTACAGAAATCATATTTTTTGAAATACCTTATCACTACAGAATTATGATTAAATACAGAATTCAGCATTGCACACTTCCCTGTAGACTACTAACAGTACAGCAATGAAACAGTAAAATAAAGACATATCAATCTTATAGAAATGAAATTCTAATATTGAACTATATTGAAATTGTTCCTGCACCGATAAAACTAGAATATATTTACATGTTTTGTCACCTTGATAATGAATTTAACATTCCGCTCAGTGATAAAACAAAAATAGACCCACTGTCATGGGAAAAATAAAGTACATCCTTTGAATTCTATGGTTTTACATATCAGGATATAATAACCATCTATTCCTTAGCAGGTCTTAAAGTTAGGTAAATACAACATGAAGAATAAAACATATAACACTGTGCTATGATTACATTTAACAGAGCGAAACTAAAACTAAACTCCATTTAACTAAAGCTAAAATGGAGAAGCTATGTGTAACGGATCGCCTGGCACCCCGACTGGGTACCTCCATTTGACGGATGCTCCTAGTGCTTCCCGAGGGCTCCAAGCACTCCACTAGACACCATAACCACCGCAAACCACACAAACCGCCGCAGCTTGGTTGGGGTCTTGCCGTCTTCCACCCTCTCTGGACCCAAGCCCAGGATCCAGCTTCCAGTAGGTAGACCTCTCTTGTAATCCAGAGAGCAGGAACAGGAAGAGCTCTTACAAGAGCTAGTGATTATACTTTGGGGAGTATAGTGATTATACGGTAGCAATTCCCAGAATGTGGTTCTCCAATCCCCCAAACATGAGCCAAGACTTCATAAAGGGTAGAACAAGTCTGAGGCTTTATTGGTACAGGTTTGCTTATATGCAATTCCTCAGGTCAGTGGCACACCCCCTGGACCTGATGGAACACAGGCACACAAACCAATTAGAACAATACAACGTCAGACACTCCCACTTACAGCACACAATCCCTCCCCTCTGCCTGTGATACAATTAACAAAGACAATGGGCTAACTCAATTAACTCTAAACAGAAAAAATATACATTTTAACAAACCCCAAAAAAGTACCCCAAAATACAACATTTCCCCACAAAAGGGAATCAGGAATTTCCTGGAAGTCTTATTTTTGCCCCACTGTGCACATGGTCCCATGCCCAAAACAGTTCCATACACTCGACGACAAAACACCGCTGGACAATTTAAGATGGCCGCCACTACATGTTTGAATCTGTTCCAGTTAAGAGTCCAAGGGACAGAAACAGTACTTTTGAACATGGGTTATCACAGGGCCCATAGTCCCAGGGCAGGAGGCTGGCACACAGGCACCTCCAAAAACCAGTGGCCAAGTGGATTTCGTCACACTATGTGTGAAAAACTAACTACACTCTTACTGCTTCCATGGGAATTAAGAGGCCAAGTAGCAAACAGATGTTGCCAATCAAATGCCCTTAATGTTTGACCATAATGCAAAGTTTGGAAAACAAAACTCAACATATCAGCACAAACACCTTATACCAACTGTCACGGTGGTGGAGGGCCGATGATCTGGGTTTGTTTTGCAGCCACGAAAAGTATTCTAGAGTCAACTGTGAGGCTATCTGTCCAACAGCTAAAGCATGGGCAAAATAGGTCATGCAACAGGACAAACAATCCAAAGCATACCAGCAAATCTACAACAGAATGGCTAAAGAATGAAGGTGTTGCAATGGGCCAGTCAAAGCCCAGACCTCAATTCAATTGAAATGATGTGCATAAACAAATTCTAGCAAAGCTCAATGAACTGAAGCAACATTGTAAAGAAGAGTGGTCCAAAATTCCACCACAACAATGTGAGGGACTGATAAAATCATACAGAATATTATTACTTTAAGGTATTGCTGCTAAAGTTGGTTCTACAAGCTATTGATTAATAAGGTGTACTTCATTTTTCACACATGGCTTCTCCATTTTGGCTTTATTTTTGTTAAATAGATCATGACACAGTGTAATATGTCATTTGTTGCGGTTTATCTGAGGCTGTATTTAGCTAATTTTAAGACCTGTTAAGGAACAGATGATTGTTATCATGTCCTGATATGTAAAACCATAGAATTCAAAGAGTTTATACTTTCTCTTTCCCATGAATGTATATGTAATTTTTTTAACAATTGAAAAAAAACAAAAAACACCACTGAGCATAACGGAGTACATAAATGCATTCGGGTTTAGAGCATGCCAAATGTGGGGTATAGGTCATATCTTTTATCATAATGTATATTGGTACAGTATTCTATGCAATAAACAAATTTGATTAATTCTTTCTACAGCAATAAAACGTCAAGGTGAGGTGCAAGTAACAAGGCATGCAGGAATTTATTGTGTATATTTCCGTTAGGTAAGGCCATAAACACAGCTCTGTTATGGCTTCCGTTTTACTGTCAGTTTTTCTTCCCTTGTGCCTCTAGTATTTTTAAGGATTATATTCCTCTCTTTTCTACTTGCCTTTAGTTATAAATCTTATATTTTCTTCCTCGCGCTAAAACGTAATACATAGGCACCTCCATTTTGTTATCCTTTATCTGTGGTGTCTGCAGTTTGCAGAAAGGTAGTCCCTACTTTTTCTTATGTATAACTAAAATCCCAAGGTGAATAAAAAAAAAAGGATATAGATATAGATAGACACAAAAATAATAAATTTAATTTAAAAGCAAAATCTGGAAAGTGACAAATCACTTTAAATATGGCTCTCCACATTATTTGTTGGGCTAGTCTGAAAACCATTTTGTTATAAACAACTCTCCTTTCAATTTGTGTCTTATCATTGACAAGGTTGTTTGAACTGGAACGGAAAGGAGGCTTCAAGGCAGATGAATACTAAGCTTTTACATGTAAAGTCAAAAGGGAGAAAAATGCCCATTAAGATACTAGATAAATTCTGCTAATTTGTTCATGCAGTGTCAGACAAAGAGGTTTGCTCATTAAACACTGAATTGTAGTGAATTGAAAACTAAATTGCAAAATGTTAAAATTGACAAGCTGTGATTATAGACTGGTTGGGGGAATATTTTCAATGTGACTATTTTAGCCTAAAGTTGCAACTTGGTTTTTAATTCACTACAATTAGTTTTTTAGTGAACAAACCCCAATAATTAAAAATGCAGTTTAGAAGATGTGTTTATACATTTTTAAACAGAAAATCAAGTTTTAAAAAAGTGAAAATTTTACTTACGCCTCCCATTGTAATTCCATCAATTAATGCCACATAAGGCTTTTTGAAAGTACCTAGGGGAAAAGTGATCATAAATTTAATTAGAGATGGACAGTTTGTTTGTAAATATAGCAGCTAATTTAATAAAATATGCAAAGCTTAGCACTCAGATTTGTTGGTTTGTGTTTTAGCAGTCAAAAGCAAAAATAGCCCTGCTTAGGACTAGTAGATTGCAGCACTGGCACTCTATGCATACTGTGGAATTGTGAGTGCCAATACCACAATCTTCTTCTCCATAGCAGGTATTGCTAGGCCCCACTGCAAATGTCCGAGGGAGTCAGGGCAACATACACCAATATATTCAAATATATATATATATTCTATACACACACACACACACAGGCCTCAGACACATATTGATGCACACACAGTGACTTACACAACAGGCATATATTTGCATCACAAACTAGATAGGAATCCCTCATATACACCCCTGCATTTACACACACTGAGCCTTCACAAACACACAATGCTGCTGCATTTACTGTATATATGTATGTATATACATATATTTATACACACACACATACATCAGCCACAACAATAAACATTAAAACCATCTGCTTAATATTGTGTAGGTCCACCTTGTGCTGCCAAAACAGCGCTGATGTGTCGAGGCATATATTCCACAAGACCTCTGAATATGTTTTTTGTTATCTTGCACCAAGGCATTAGCAGCAGCTTTATTAAGTCCTGAAAGTTGCAAAGCGGGGATTCCATGGATTGGATTTGTTGTTCCAGCACATCCCACATATACTCAATCATATTGAGATCTGGGGGATTTGAAGGCCAAGGCAACACCTTAAAATCTTTGTCATGTTTCTGAAACCATTCCTGAACATTTTTTGCGGTGTGGCAGAGTTTTATCCTTCTGAAAGAGGCCACTATCATCAGGGAACAACATTGCCATGAAGGGGTGTGTGTGGTCTGCAATAATCTCTAGGTAGGTGGTACGTGTCAAATAAATATCCACAGGGATGTTCATCAGACCAGACAACATTATTCCATTGTTCCATAGTCCAGTTCTGATGCTTATGCCCCCACTGAAGACGCTTTCGGTGGTGGACAGTGTATATCATAGGCACTCTGACCCAGGGGTGTAACTAGAAACCACGGGAGCCCCGGTGCGAAAATTGCCCTGGGTCACCCCCATACGTCTACCCCCCACCCCATTCGTCCCTGCCCCCCACCCACACATGCAGACAGATACACACATATACACACAGACATACAAACATACATACATGCAGACACACAGACACATTCATACAAATACACACACATACACACAGAGACCCATACACACAGACACACACACCTACACATACATACACACCTACACACACACAGGGACACATACAGACACAGAGACACATACATACAGACACACACCTATATACAGACACACACACAGAGACACATAAATACAGACACACACACATACAGACACACACAGAGACACATCCACCCCCGTATGGGGTGGGGGGCACAGAGACGCATGCAAAATGTCACTCTCCAGTTTCCTAACTTTTAGATGCAGGAAGGTAACTCTCCCTGGGGTCCAGTGCCTCAGCCTGATGGCAGTCAGAGTTCCTACTCTGACTTCCTCCTCTCTTCTTCCCGCGCGGGCTCTGTAATTGAAGGGAGGAAGTGACCAGGGCAGTCACTTCCTACCTGCGCTGGGATGTCATTACAAGGGGCCCGGTCGCGTTGTTAAAGCGCCACAGCGCTGACCGGGCTACCTGGGAATTAATTTCCATTGGATGGCCCAATGACCGCGGTAGTTCCGCCACTACTCTGATCAGTCAGCAGCTCCATATGCAGCAAACTGCGATGCATTGTTTTTCAGCAATTCGTGACAGCAGACCAGACGGGCTATCCTTCACTCCCCACGTGCAGAGACGACCATGACCATGATGCAGATTCACCAGTTGTCCTTCCTTGCACTACTTAATAGGTACTAACCGCTGCATACCGGGAACACCCCAAAAGACTTGCTGTTTTGGAGATGCTCTGACCTAGTCATCTAGCCATTACTATCTGGCCTGTGTCAAAGTCACTCAGATCTTTTCGTTTGCCCATTTTTCCTGCTTCCTACACATGAAATGCAAGAAATGACTGTTCACTTGCTGCCTAATATATCCCACCCCCTGACTGGTGCCATTGTAAAAAAATTTAATGTACCCTCCTCGCTTCCATAACGCTCGCTTTGAGCGAAGTTTAGTGCAGCCCACCTCACCCGCCTCCTGGAAGCCCATTTACCCCATCATATTATGTTGTTGTTTTAAGTTGCCCTGATTTTTGGTTTGTGGTAGCCATATTGGCATCCCCTGGGTATGCCGCTATTCATCTTAGTACACCATTTTTAAAGCTAGCCAGCCCCCTCATTTTAACTTTTCTTATTTATTTATTTTTTTAAATCTTGCTGAATTACAATGATTGACAGAGTAACGCATACAACATAAGTGTAGAAATCAGGAGTCATGCACCATTTGTTTAAAAAAAAATATTTAAGACAAAAATTAAAGAGACATTGAACAAGGCAAGGCATGTGAGTAACATAAATGGTATCACTATTAAGAGCAGCAGATGGCCATGTGATCCAATGCTTTCGTAAAAAATTATGCCGGGATTAACCTATTAATCTTTTTTCAGCTACAGACGTAGTCTAGTTTTATTATAGCATAAGCGATTATGGAATTATGTGAGAACAAACAGTAGTTGAGGGAAGCATAATTTGTGGGAGCACCTCGAATGAGGGTTAAGCCGAGCCAGTGAGGGCGGTGGTAATATGTAGTGCCCTGAACGGGGGAACAAGATTAGGCTTCATGCATCAAAAGGGACCCCTAACCAAGGAGGTTGGCGGGAAGGGGGGGTAATTATAAAGTAGACACCTTGGAGTGCGGGTCAAAGGGTGCACACAACCTATACTCCTATCTGCAAACTGATTTTATACTAATGTAGTGTGGGAGCTCCACCACCGTAACAGCAGTGGGGATGCCCCATATTTTGATGTGTGAGCAACTTTGACAATCTTCAATGGCCGACATTATGTGTGACATTACCGATTGGTGCTTCACCATGAATTGTTGCACCGTGTCAGTCAACGAGGCAAGGTGAGACTGCACAGCCACAAAATCATCTTCAGCAGCCCTCACTCGGTCCATGACCGCTCGTACCTCCATTTTAATTAGGTTAGAGTCCACTGCTAGCAGCTTGTGAAGGTCCGCCAACAGGACCTTCAGGTCATGTCTAGTGGTCGGGTCGAGTCATCGGCAAGCTCACCTGATATAGGTGGAGGTGTTTGGGACTCCGCTGGCATCCATGGCCCATATGGAAACAGGGTTGGAATGAGGTCTGCAGCCTGTGATTCCTTTGTGAGAGTGAATCTGGGATGCCTGGGTTTCTGCAGTATGGCCCCAGCATTGTGTTTTTTTGGGGACCTGTGACCCAAAGTCAGCATACCTGGAGGTAGTGCAGGTTATGAGGGGTATGTAGTAATATGTTCACAAATCCGTCACTCAGAAAATCCTCAAACCCTGGCAACAGTGTCATGAAGTAGGCCCTGGATTTGAGAGTCTGATTGGGCTGCTTTTGCATGTAAGTGAAAGGCATCTATCGATGCAGCTGGTCCTGCTGATTTACGAGAGATACTTTTTGAAGCCAGATTGGCAACAGGGATGTTGATGAAAGTTTGCAGAGGAGCTGGTGGAAATGGTGTCTGGTCAGGATGGTCGACAAACTCTGCCCCCAACTTTTCTTATTTAAGCCTCACTTTTTTCAACACAATCTGATTATACTGTTATATGGCTTTCTAATCTTTTATCTGATACTGCATTTTACTCAAGTTTTAAGTTAATTACATGTTGGTCACATGACCCATGACATCACCTGAACATTTTTTTTTTTTCATTTTTGTTACTATTTAAAGAGCACAGGTCCATAATGCTGTAATTCTTTAAGAAAGTCCATTCTGGCAAAAAAAATTAGTGTTTTACGCTGTATATTGGTTTTATTAGTATTAAAAAGCAAGTTTTATTCTATTTGGACCTTCTTGAAATTATTCCTGAAGATTTTATCCAGATGAGTCACACTATTATTTTCCTGGTGAGGAAGATATCACCTATGCTGTGTGGGATTGAGCAAAACCTTATTTTGCTGACCTTATGTGCCTCCCTTTATTATTCTTACTTCACCCATACAGAGAGCACTATATTCTGTTTTATTTCCATTCTATATACTGGTGAATTTCCACTGCAATAACGTTGCATATTGAAGGAGAATATTTCCAAATGCTTTGCAACAAAGGTGACTTATTGGCCTGGAACATCTCTTTACAAAGGACCAAGACCATCAACATATCCGCAGGCGGGGATTATATCACCCAGGCACACACATCAGTAACAGATCACAGCTCAAGAAAATTGTGTTATACCGCTTATCAAATTCACCTGTTACCAAAGATACTACACTTTATTCTGTGTTGTCCTCTTAGCTTCTATATTTGTTTCACTGCCAGAGGATATGAGGACACCCTGAAGGTGCTTCTTCCCTGCATCCCTTTTTAATACAATATAAATATGTATTCATTTATTTTATAAAGCTCTAAGAAAGTCAGTAAGGTTTTTTTCATACTAATGTCTTCTGAAATGAAATGTATAGATGTGCAGCTGCGTGATAAAGTCAAACTGTTGGGAGTCGCTGAGAAGCACAGGGGCTAATGCTAGTTGCTGGCTGAAACATGGGTAAATACAATGGCATCATCCTGTTGGTTGATGGAAAGTGTGTACAGGAAATATCTTAAGACAAAGCTTTAGTGACTTGAGCCACAAGTCACAAATCATGTAAAGGTAACAGTTATTTACAATAAACCTATTTACAGAGAAAGAATGCCCATTAAAGTGTATTTAAAGGGAAAGAATATCCTTCAACATAGATTTACTTACAAAGAAAGATGTTTTTGGTATTTTTTGTTCTAATCAGCTGAAAATTGTATGAACAAATATGCAATTTAGTAATTGTTAAAATTATATCTAGGATCCGTTTTCCTGTGTTTCTCACTGCAGCTTCTTGTAATGCAAAATAAAAATTTGCTGGAGTTAAATGTAAAATATATATAACAACGTACAACTCATAAAGATTTAACATCTCCTTTTGAAGCAGTAAGACATGAAGAAATTGAATGGATAGCCTCTGGCTATCTGCAAAATGCTAAATACTGTGGTGTACATGCCTAGCTGGTAATGGACGGAAGCAGTGCCATCAGGAATCGGTATGCATGTTCCTGCTGACAAGGATGTCTGTGTACGTGCTGGCAAGTAATTATGGGTACGTGCAGTCAAGACGAGGAGTTTTTTCTCAACACGTGTATGGACTATTTCTCTAAAACATTGCTTAATTTCCGAACAAAGTCACCGTATTCCAATATTTGAGAAATTGTCAAGGATTATTGCTTTAATAACATAATATACTGCTCTGAAAATAAATTTCAGATATTTTTGTGAGAGAAATTCTTAAGTAGCTCATAACTGGGATTCTTGTACCTCCAATGTTTTTACTTTATGTAAACTATGTGCTATAAGATTGTTAAAGGGATACTCTAAGCACCAAAAAAAACATTCACTTAATCAGCTTTGATGTATAGATCATGCTCCTGCAGTCTCACAGCTAAATGTTTTGCTATTAAGGAACCACTTTTGTTTATATCCTAGCCACACCTCTTCTGCCTGTGACTCACACAGCCTAAGTGAAAGAAGATAGTTTTAAAAAGTTTCATTTTCAAACAGATATTGTAGCACAGTGTGTTACTTTAGAAGTTTTTATTCTCCTGCACTGATAATTAACCTTTAAATCATACACAGGTCTTGCAGGCTCTAGCACGCTATTAACAGAGATATGAACATCCTACTGGTTCAAATGTATTGATGCAGTCCCATCAAATGCTAGACTTTTTGATGGTCACCTTTTCTCAGTTCCTTGCTACTAGCTTATCAGTCCAAGAGAGAAACACCATTATTATATATAACAGAGAGAAATGGAGTGGAAAACATGAATTCAGCAATGTCACCTTACACAACTGTATTTTCTATATAGAACATTCTCATGGTCAAGCTTTTATGAGATTATCATACCAATTGCATTGTTCAGAATGTATTCTTCCCTGAAAAAATCTTGTGCAAGCCTGTCACCTGTCTTTCCTGCATCTGTAATGGCTGGATAGAAAAAGGAGAAGAAAAAAAAAAAACATGATTATATCTGTATAAAATTAAAATCCTATAATGTTATATGACAATGCATTATAGTGTTCAGTGAACTATTTGAATAATGACTCTAAAGTAGTATTCCAGTCAATGTTTTTATGAAGAACCCATCCACATATTCAATGTCATGTTCCAAACATCATTCACCGTAAACTCCCATGAACCCTATTAAAGAAAAACGATCATTAATTCATTAAAGGGACACTATAGTCACCAAAAGGACTTTACCTTAATGAGGCAGTTTGTGTATATAACATGCTTCTGAAGTTTCACTCTATTCTATGCAATTTAGGAGTTAAATCACTTTTATTTCTGTTTATGCAGCCCTAGCCACACCTCTCCTGGTTGTGACTGACACAGCCTGCATGAAAACAAAATTATTTCATTTTCAATCAGATGTACCTTACTGTGAAAGTTTGTATCTCCTGCTCTGTAAAGGCAGGTCCCATCATGATCTAGCAGACTATTAAAAGAGCAGGAGATAAGAAATTCTAAATTAAACAGAATTAGCATTATGTGTTCAGGTAGGCTGTGCAAGTTACATGCAGGGAGGTGTGACAAGGGCCGTAAAAACAAAGTGATTTAACTCCTAAATGGCAGATAATGGAGAAATGAGACTGCAGGGGCATGATCTATTCAACAACACTGCTTCATTAAAGGGACACTATAGGCACCAAGACCACTTCAGCTCATTGAAGTGGTCTGGGTACAGTGTTTCTATTGCCCTTAGTCCTGAAATGTAAATCATTGTAGTTCCAGAGAAACTGCAATGTTTACATTGCAGCACTAAGTCTGCCTCCCGTTGCTATCAGATAGCCACTAGAGGCGCTTCCTACATGGTATTGACTGCTTGCGCCTTTTGGTCGCCTAGCTGATGCTGGACGTCCTCACGGTTTGCATGAAGACATCTAGCATCAGTTATTTCCCCATAGGAAAGCATTGCGGCAATGCTTCCTATGGGGAAGGCCATTTTCAAAGCCAGCCCGCCCCATTTTTTTCCTAGCACTATAGTATCCCTAAGTTTGTTAATTTTATGTGGTGATTGACAACATGGAGACTGGGTGAAAAAAGTGATTGGAATTCTCAATAATAGAGCTTGTTTTAAATATATGTGCTCCTTAAAGGGACACTATAGGCACCCAGACCACTTTAGCTCATTGAAGTGGTCTGGGTGCAATGTCCCATGTCCCTTAACCCTACAGTAGTAATTATTTCTGAGAAACTGCAATTATTACCTACTAGGTGTAACTCCTCCTCTAGTGGCTGTCTACCAGACAGCCACTAGAGGAACTTCTGTGTGCATGGACGACTTTTGGTCGCCTAAATGACGCTGGACGTCCTCAAGCTATGCATGGGGACTTCCAGCGTCACCGGAATTCCCAAAGTAAAGCACTGATTAATGCTTTCCTGTGGGGAAATACTAATGTGGGCAAGGCCATTGGCGCGCATGTGCATTTGGTCTGCCCAGCCAGCTGACGTCGGCAGGGGGAGGAGAGTGGGCAGATCCTGACCCAGTGCCAAAGGACATTGGCACTGGATTCAGGTAAGTGACCGAAGGGGTTTTAACACCTTCAGCTCTGCAGGAGGGGGGCACAGTAGGAACCTATAGTGCTAGGAAAATGGCTTTGTTACAATCGCTGTGCGAGAATCTGGTGAGGCTCCATGTATGCTTAGGTGATATTTGTGGGTAACACCAAATCCCCTTTTCACAGGAATTAATTAATTTGAAGGGCAACAATCCTCATAAAACACCTCACCCAGGTGTTAATGAAACTACTCTAGTGTTGGAAAACACAGAAACATGAAGACAATAACATGCAAATGCCTTTATATAGGCAAAGCCAAACCCATACCTTTATATAGCAACATATTAAGACTATGGGCTTGCTTTATAAAGCCTTTGCCTCTATATAAAGGCATATGGATGTATGTGTCTCCATGTTTCTGTGTTGTCCAATTCTTAAAGAACAGTAAGAATAAAATCCTTTAAAAAAACTATTGTGCAGGGAGTGTTGCAGCCCAAAAGTACAATAGTTATAAAAGTCACGAATGGAAGCATTTTTCACGCCCTGCATAGCAGTATTGAACACAGGGAGAATACAAACGTTTAGCAAAGTGATGTGCATGATGTGAAAAGTGCTACTACACCAACGCTGTGGTTTTCAAAGTCACAAAGAGCAGCACTTTTCACATCCTGCTAAACTGCATAATAATAAAACCAGTTTCCCAAAGAAATACACAAAACAGTGTTCTAATTTGGTATCCTTAATTAGGAATGTCACATCATGTTACCAAATAAGGCGCTCACCTACTAAACAGCACCTTAACTTGGTATCCTCAGTTGGGGAATCAAACACCAGGATACCAAGTTTGGGGAACCATCTTCTACACAGCGCCCTAATTTGGGAGGTGATCCCAAGTAGGGGAATCCCACACCAGGGTACCAAATCAGGGCAGCCATATGTGAAACAGAATCTGAAAATCTTCTGCTCAGTTCATTTAGAAACATTTTGTTTTCAGTAAATATGTATCCTTTCAAATTCTAACATGTTGACCAAATTCGATTTGTTCGATCATGAAAGCACATGAACTAGAGAATAACGTTGTCTGTGACCTTGGTACGCTGAGGTGGTAATGGTGGATCGGATGAACATGGAACCATTACCTTGTTTAGTATTATATGGTTTATAACTGATTTAATGCAAACTGAGGGCCCAGAGACCACCCATTCTAGCATTGATATTGTGGAATTAACACAATTATTCGCTGTCCATAAAACCTCTAATGTCGACTTGACAATACCAGTGGAACTCTTTAAAATAGGTGAATTGTGTGATAAATAGAGACATTGAACAAGCAGTTATCAGTATTACATATACAAAAATAAAAAGGTATGCTTGCCTCTCCACTATTTAAACACATTAGGCAAGAGTGTTATAAGAAAGGTGTACATCATGCGGAGTACAGAAAAAGCGGTCAACACAATGGCAAAGATTTATCAGTGTGTTCTATTATAAAAAAAAGTGACGCAAAAATGTAAAAGCGTAGGAGTCACAAATGGAAGATGCGCTGGTTTCAAGGTAACTACCCGATGTTTAGTACTTTAAACCACTTCTTAGAACATAATACTTTCTTTAAATCTACCCCCATATGTTTACAGTGAAAGACAGAAAGTGTGATTTCGAAATTGTTTAGCTCTTTACCTCTGATATCTCCACCGGCACAAAATGCTTTCTCTCCAGCTCCTTTAATAATAACTAGAAAGGTGTCTTTGTCTTCTTCCCAACGCTAAAATTAAAGAGATAGAGAAATTTATACACAATTAATCTTGTGACAATATGAGATAAAAGGGGATTATTATGCTTACTGATAATGTTAGAAGTTCCCCACTTCTCTTTGCCAATCCTCTCAATTTTTTCCCTACTCATTCTCTCTAGACTTAGAGATTTTGTTGCATTTTCTTTTCATTTTTACACTCATGTGAATAACCTCTGAAAGCCTACTATTTTCTTGGTAACATTGTCTTGTTAAAATCACTCACGCCTTTGTCACCAACATCATTTCACTTTGTTTTTATAGAAACTGAAAACCTTACTAATCAGTAGAAGGTAGAAAGAAAATGTACAATAAATGAAAACTGTGCTTACTTTTTAAATACAAAAGGCAAAAGACATGGTGTGGTGTCCTACACAATTACATGTGTGAGGATCACCAATGAAATAATATACATACACTCGTTATCGGTCTCCCAAATATACTGGTAGTACTCCAGTTAGGAAATTATATTCTAGCTTTTAATCACTTAAAAACATAAAACAAAACATAGTGTAAAACTGTGAGATACAATGATAAAAGATAAGGTGATTAATGCACTCACAAGTGGTCTGCCACTAACAGTGGCCAGAAAGGCACGTCAATAGATCAAAATACATGCCAAAAAGGGACTCCAAGATGTTCGGAGTCAGCTCCTGAATGCATCAAGGTACTGGATCCCAAGGGGTAATACAGGAGTGAGTTCTTTATAAGGATACAAAGGCAAAAAGATAAGTCCTGCGCTCACTCCCATCACTACTGGGCGGCAGCAATAACTACAGTACACATCAGCCCCAAAATATAGTAAAAACCAAAGAAAAACAAGTAACCTGCGCGCTCTCCTTAATCCCTATGTATTTTTAAACAAATGGAGGTTTTTAGTTACCTCCAATGGCCATGAGAGGATAAGCCCACCTGCCAATGTTAAAGGACCACTCTAGGCACCCAGACCACTTCAGCTTAATGAAGTAACCCATTTTTTTATAAACATAGCAGTTTCAGAGAAACTGCTATGTTTATATTAGGGTTAATCCAGCCTCTAAAGCCTCTAGTGGATGTCTCATTGACAGCCGCTAGTGGCGTTTGCGTGCTTCTCACTACGAATGCTTTCCTATGAAACTGGCCGAATGCGCGCGCAGCTCCTGCCACGCATGCGCATTCAGCCGAAGAGGAGGAGAGGAGGCGGAGGAGAGCTCCACGTCCGGCGCTGGAGAAAGAGGTGAGTTTAACCCCTTCCTCACCCCAGAGCCCGGCGGGAGGGGGACCCTGAGGGTGGGGGCACCCTCAGGGCACTATAGTGCCAGGAAAACGAGTATGTTTTCCTGGCACTATAGTGGTCTTTTAAGGCAGACGTTAGGGTCCTAAATAGAGAGTTATGGAGGCTCCGTATGCGTCTGACCTGTTTTGTCCTCAGTACTTTTTCAAGGAAGAGCTTAGATGTAGTCCACACCAATCAGACTTATAAACCCCACCAATATGTGTCCACCTGGGTTCCCTAAGTGGGCTGAACCAAATCAGGTGTTTGTAAAAACAAATTCCCATCAAAACATAGCCACAGAGATTGTATATGGAGACCAATTTGGTAGCCATTAGGTTATGTCTTCTGGATATATAATCCAGTGACTAACTATTGTACTCCTTTCCCGGACTGGCCATCATGTGGGGGAAGAACACAATAATAAAATGCACATAAAAGTTACCAATTAACATTTTAATCAACATAAATATCGTTCGCCGGTATCTTCACCGGCCTCACTCATGGACACCACATAGATGGCTGCTCGCATATGCAGCAGCATATATGTAGCCACGCACGCGCGAACAAAAAGGTTTGCTTGCATGTACAGTGGCAGCTAAGCAGTAGCGCATGCGCAAAGTGAATGGCTGCTCGCATGTACACGCGCAAAACAAATGATCAAAAATTTAGAAAAAAAGCTGATTCACTCGATCATATTGAATCCGAACGGGCAGAACATACTGACAGCTCGAAAGACCATCAAATTAAACAGTGGTTAAATGGTGCATTACTTTAACCCCTTAAGGACTGCGCCAAATGTACACGTTGTGATCAAAACAAAACGTAAACAAAGCCTGGAATTTTACTATATGTCTGTTCAACCGTAAATTACCTCTTTCATATTAAGTGCACCCACACTTATTATAGATCATTTTATTCAGGGGAAACAGGGCTTTCATTTAACATCAAATATTTAGCTATGAAACATGATTTAATATGAATAAAATATTTTTAAAAAATTAGAGAAAAAAGGAATTTCATTATTTTTTTAGATCTACATGACATTTTAACTGTGGATGTCCTAATACTGTTTGCATACGGAGCCTCCATAACTCTTTATTTGGGACATCCTTATACAGAACTCACTCCTTTATTACCCCTTGGGATCCAGTACCTTGGTGCATTCAGGAGCTGACTCCGAACATCTTTGAGTCCCATTGTGGCAGGTCTTTTGACATATTCATGTGCCTTTCTGGCCACTGTTAGTGGCGGACCAATTGTGAGTGCATTAATCAACTTATCTTTTATCATTGTATCTAACACTATGTTTTGTTTTATGTTTATGTTTTAAGTGATTAAAAGCTGGAATATCATTTCCTAACTGGAGTACTACCAGTATATTTTGGGAGACCGATAACCAGTGTATGTATATTATCTCATTGATGATTCTCACACATGTAATTGTAGCATACTATACCATTTCTTTTGCCTTTTGTGTCTATCACAGCTTTTTGGAGTTAACCGGGGTGTTGGTGACAACCAGGAGACTCACTATACTTCTTACTTTTTAAATGATATATTCTGCCCTAAATAAATATGTTTAAAGTATCCAAATCAGAGTAATCCTCTTTCTGTCGGGGGGGCGTGATGTCGGGAGGCACGTGAGGACGTGCACGCGCACGCCGTATGGGGAGGAGACAACGCCCGCGGGGAAGAGGTAACCGAAGGTCTGGTGGGAGAGTGGAGCGGTGCAAGGGAATGAAGTGAGCGAGGAGGAAGCCGGACGAAAGTGGGCTTGCAAACAGTGCCACAAACAACTGCACCGAGCTTGGTAATCGGATTCGTAGGAGAAGCTGGATAAATAAAAAAAATTTTAAAAAAAGGAGAAAAAAACAAGTGAAATATAAACCTAAGCTAAGTACAACTATTGCGGGGTATGTCGGCTGGTATTTAAACCGCTGAACTGCAGAGGTACTAACAAGACGTTCATGATTTAAGTCTGTAAGGGGCAAAAAGTCAATCCGTTAAACCTAATTTACATATTATATATTATATATTTTTCTTGTTAGACCTTAACAGCAATCTCTTTCCTGTAAAGGAAAACATTGATATGGGATAAAAAAGGAAGAGAAAAAAAAAAAAAAGAGTATAAAGAAAAGAAAAATAATAAGGGAAAGACAAGACTGGATTATGATAATCAAATAATTTTTCCTTAGGGAAATAACTCAAAACATCATCTGTAAAGTAATTAAGTGCAATATATTGAACCAGCACTGTGAAAGGTGGGGAAAGGAGAGATTGATTAAAAGAGGTATAAATGGCATCAAAGAAAAAAGCACAACAACATAAAACGACTGCAAAATCTGATAAAGGGCAAAAAAATGAAAGAAGGCTCTCAACATTCTTTTCTCCACATGCAAATCAAGAAACATCAGAGATTTCAATAATGGAACTTTCTCAGTCTACCGCACCACCTTCTCCCAAAATATTTTCAGATAAAGAGTCTGTCTCCTTATTAGAATTAAAAGCCTGTTTGGAAGAAGCTATAAAGGATATAAAAAGGGAACTCACAGAAAAATTCCTAGATATAAAGTCGGATATTGCAACACTAGATGGCAAAATGCAAAATATGGAAAGCAGAGAAGAAATAAGAGATCTTCAAATGAAAGAGTTAAAAGAATCTCATAATAAGACTATAATAAAATTAAAAGAAATGGAAGATAAAGTCTGTATAATGGAGGACAGACCAAGAAGATGCAATCTGAGGATCAGAAATATTCCTGAGGAAGTAACAGATAACAAATTAAGAGAATTTTTCTGAACCTATATGGATCATATAGGAATACAGATGAGACAACTAGAGCTACAAGTCATAAGGATACATAGACTATCGCAGAAAAAACAAGATTATAAGTATCCTAGAGATGTTATCGTCGCAGTTTATTCACAAGAATTTAGATCACAGATTTTTTTTATACAGCAAGAAATGCGTCTATTACAGAGGATAAATTTTAAAGTTTAAAAGTCTTGAACGACCTTTCCGCTACTAAAAGATCTATAAGAGCAATCTTCGCACCGATTTTCACAATTTGAAAAAAACATAATTTAAAGTTTAAATGGAACCCCCAATCTAAACTTCTAATTTCATACAAAGACGAATGGAAAGGGTTCAATTTGTTAGAGCATGCATTATAATGGCTAACTGCTAATGACTTGGCTTAAAAGTTATGTGTTTTTTTGTTTGTTTTTTGGGGGGTGTTTTTTGAGACGGATTGCAAAATTATTTATTATGCAAAAGTTATTTGTTATAATTTAAAACCAAAAATAGGAAATAAGATTTAATATATTAGTAAAAGTTTCAGTATGAAACGGTTTGTAATTGGGAGATAAAAGGCCCTTTTTCAAAAAATTAAGTATAGGAATAATGCACTGAAAATGCACAATTTTTTTTTTTTTTTATTGCTTTACGATATATGTAAAAGTCACTTTTTAGAAACTAGAACCAAAAATGGGAAATAAGATATAACTTGTTGATAAAAGATTCAGTATGAAATGGCTTGCAATTGAGTAAGATAAATTGCACGTTTATAATTGACTATAGGGATTATGCACTGAAAATGCACATGAAATCTAAAATCAAAAATAGGAAACAAGATTTAATAGGTTAGTGAAAGTTTCAGTATGAAACAGTTTGTAATTGGGAGATAAAATGCACGTTTTCAAACAATTAAGCATAGGGATTATGCACTGAAAATGCACACGATTTTTTTTTATTTTTTTTTAAATATTGTTTTACATTGTATGTATAAGCTACTAATTAGAAATTAGATTTAAAAAATGGAAATTAAGGTATAACTTATTGGTAAAAGTTTCAGTATGAAATGGCTTGCACTTGTGAAAGATAAAATGCACGTTTATAATTAATCGACTATAGGGATTATGCACTGAAAATGCACATCATTTTTTTTTTTTCTTGTGGATTGAAAACAAAACTTTGACCCGGAACCTCACAGCCAGCAGACACATTCCACCCAATCAGCAGCAGACCCTCCCTCCCAGGAAGTGTCTGCTGACTGTGAGGTTCCGGGTCAAAGTTTACTCAATGATGACGTATAAGGGGCGGACCGGAAATCGGATATGTTCGCCCAACGCGAACACGCTATTGTTCGCCGGCGGACAGCTCGCGAACAGTTCGGCGGACAGTTCGCTACATCTCTAGATATAATTAGTTGATAAAAAGTCTTAATATGAAACATCTCCCTCTCCCCCATTACTATTTAGATAAAGAGTTAGTAGTTAAATAAAGAGACCTTTGAAGTCTCTATTCCTTTTCCTCCGCGGGACATGTTGTCCCCCTCCATAAGGTACACAAGAAGGTACCCAGACCTTGGATCACGTCAGGTTATCCAAGAGAAAATTTGAATATCTATTGGGTTATGAATGAGATTAATGTTAATGTATGTATAAAGTACGTCCTGTCGATTTGGGTTAAACTCTTTGGTGGTTTAATATGTAAAACGGTATATAATTAGATTAATTTCCATAAATGCGCAAGGCCTAAACTCTCATGTCAAAAGAGGTTTTTTATATGATGTTAAAGTGGGATTTATCCAGGAGACTCATTGGCTAGCAAGTAACAAACGGCTATGGCACTATAAAAAATTTCCATTAATATATACTGCGTCCCAACACAAGAAAAAAAAAGTGGTGTATCTATTATTTTTTCTAAGGATACACTCTTTGAATGTCAATACCAAAATGCAGATTTAGAAGGTAGATTTTTAATCCTGGTTGGCCTTTTAAATGGAGTAATGTATACATTTGTAAATGTATACTTGCCAAATAATCACCCGACCAGGTTACTAACTAAAATCTTAAGAGTAATTGAACAGGTGAAAAAAGGGAAAGTAGTGATAGCAGGGGACTTTAACTGCATACTCGATCCCACTATGGATAAACAAGTGGGCACTAACCAAAAAATTAACCAAAACTTAGTAAAGCAGGCTACAGAGATGAACAAAATAGTGAATAAATTCGAATTAATTGACTGTTGGAGATTGATGCATCCTAATGATTAAAATTACACCCATAGATCTATCCCCCATGGTTCAGCGGCAAGAATTGACCTGATTCTTGGAGACATTAACTTCTCTAAATTCTTAACCTAAGTTAATATAAAAGAGAACACATGGTCAGACCACAATTTATTAATAGTAGAAGTTGCAGAAGGGATCAAAAAAATTCCGCCAATATCGAGACTAGACGATAAGCCTTTAGAAGTAAAGACAAACATTGATCATATGACTAACCTGATCGATTTATTTTTTAAAGAAAACTCAACAGACGAGATAACTAAAGAATGCCTCTGGTGTACATTCAAAACGCTGATAAGAGGTTATTGGATTAAGTTGGCGAGGCAACAAAAAAGGAAAAGAGGGATTAAATTATTAGACATGTACATTGAATATTATAATTTATCAATTTTAAATAAAAGTAATTTCTCAAGTGAGAGATTAGAAAAGATTAAGATCTGTCAAATAAACATAAACAAGCTTATCGAGACAACGAAATCTAAACAAATTGAAAGTAAAATTCTATTACAAAAATAATAAAGTAGATTCTATATTAACAAACAGACTAAAAAAACAAAATCTGGAAAGAAAAATTTATAAAATAATAGTAGGAGGTGAGAATATTATAAAACCTGAAGATATAGCGGAGACATTTAGGAAGTTTTATGGAAAATGATATAATTTAAATCTAAAGCCATCAACAATGGCCATGGAGAGATATTTATCAAAGACAAAAATGACAAAAATCTCAATCAATAAGAAAAAAAATCTAAATAGAATATTCACACCAGAAGAAGTAGAGCGGGCAATTAAGAACTTAGCAAAAGAAAAAGCCCCGGGCCTGGATGGATATACCAACCAATTCTATAAAAATGTTAAATATCAAATCATCCCAGTATTAACAGATACTTTTAATGAAATATCAAAAGCAGGCCATGCCTCGGTAGATTTTTTTTAAGAGCACATATTAGCCCGATTTTAAAACCGGGCAAATCCCCCACAGAAATGTAGAATTATCACCCGATATCGCTAATAAATGCTGATGTTAAACTGTATTCCGCTATCTTAGCAGATAGACTCCAAGCAGTTTTGCCAGATATTATACATAAGGACCAAATAGGCTTTGTAGCGGGAAGACACTCTAATAAAAATACTAGAAGAATGATAGAGATAATGGACTGTGCTAAGACAACAAAAGTGCCCCTGCTGACCCTGTCGATTGATGCCGAAAAGGCTATCGACAGGGTCAGCTGGGACTTCTTAAAACAGACTATGTTAAAAATGGGCTTTAAAGGCTGGTTCACTGGGGCAGTGGAAGCTCTGTACTCTGTGCCATCAGCTAGAATAGTGGGCAGAGACTTAAGATCTGAATGGTTTAACATCCTAAATGGCACATGACAAGGCTGTCCACTTTCACCGCTTCTATATGGTATTTCAGTGGAACCCTTGGCATGTAAAATAAGACAAAGTATAGTTATAACAGGGATCTCTATCCCAAATGAAGAACTCAAGATCTGCTTATATGCGGATGACGTTATACTGACTATTACAGAGCCTGAACAATTGTTACCACTGCTAATGCAGGAGATAATATTATTATATGGTGAGGTTTCCAATTTTAAAATGAATATTAACAAAACACTGGCATTAACAGCGCAACATAGGGAAAATAAGGCTACAAGTACTTAGACAAAATTATTCATTTAACTGGTCAATAACACAGCTTCTATATCTGGGTATTTTGTTGACAACTGATGTTGTCCGCTTAATGGAAATTAATTTTCTAAATCAACTAAAAGAAACAAATAGATTGTTAAAGGAATGGAGGTCCCACGAAATATCATGGTGGGGCAGAATTAATACGGTTAAGGCATATATTGTCCCAAAATGGATCTACTTTTTCCGCATGATCCCCCTTAAGGTTCCAATACATTGGTTAAATTTAATACAGAGTAGCTTCACAGACTTTATATGGAGGGGTAAGAAACCCAGAATCAATTCAATAACATTAGCGAATAAAGCTTATCGGGGAGGTTTAGGATATCCATTAATAAAGAATACATATCAAGCAATCATAATGACACTTCCCTTAAATCTACAAGTGACAGATTGTGAAGAGCAAGCATGGTATAAATTAGAAGCTTATAGAGAATGGATGGCTAACCTAGAAACATTACTCTGGGCAAACATCGGCAAAAGGGTTAATACATCAGATTATAAAACTGCGATTATTACACAAACAATAAATGAACAGTATATTTTAAAAAGAAAGTTGGGAATCGATATAATTCCAGATACTATATCTCTCAGAACTTTGGAAAATATTATGAGTGATATAAATTTGAAAAACTGGTATATTAACCTAGATATTTGTGTTAAAGATATCTATAGTAATGATCAACTAGAAGATTATCCCATGCTAAGGACAAGACTAGCTTTACCCCTTAGAGAAGTTTTTAATTACCTACGTATTAAGGGTTTTCTAAAAATGCACATCATAAGATATAATGGGGAGAAAGGAAATTTAATTAGAAAGATACTTTCTATAGAAGCTACGGAAAATAAATATTCTCCAACATTAGAACTACTGAACTATATAGATCGATCCAACACCCCTATAGCTTTTAAAAATTGGGAGAGAGATTTCGGCACCAAAGTTGATTTTAACTTATGGTGCCTTGCATTTCTTAAAGTCAAAAAATATGTTCATTGTTTAAATATATTATTTAAATATATTGGAAAACTTTATTAAAGTTAGCTATAGATGGTATATGGTCCCAAGGAGGTTAAACAAAATATCCCAGAGCAATCCTCCTAACTGTTGGAGATGTTTTAATCTAGACGGCTCTATGATACACATATGGTGGAATTGCCCTAGAATCCGATCATTATGGGACCTTACATTTAAACTAATAACTATGATAGGTAATACCCGTTTGAATTTTACACCAGAAGTAGCCCTATTACACATTTATGATAATAAGCTAAACAAAAAAAAACAAAATACTAGTTACCCATTGCCTTATGGCGAACAAGCTTCTGATTGCAAAAGCATGGAAAAACAGACATTCCAAATATACACCAATTAAAGAGTCAAATTTTGAACCAATTGGAGATGGAAAAGGGAGCAATCTGGTATAATGTTTATAAAATATATATATATATATATATATATATATATATATATATATATATATACTAGGAGAGTTATATGCTACCCTTATAGCAGATATAAATCATATAGAAGGATAAAAATAATAAAAATCAAGAGAAAGGAAATACAGCGTAAAGCAGAACATATTACTAGTGAAGGAAGAAAAAAAAAACAAAAGAGAAAAAAGAGAAGTGAAAAAGAAATGGAAATAAGTATGTTAAATATTATAACCACTATAAATCTTAAAAATTTGATGAGTAAAGAGTTAACTCAATCTATGTTTCAGTGTTCGTAGAATTTTAAAAAATGTGAGATAATCAAAGGAAGGATAGACACATTACTGAGAACAAGAAAGTCTGTATTGATGGTTTTAAAAATGTACTAAAACAGAGTAATATATTATAGATAACGTTATCAAAGTCATAGTATATCAATAACCTGTGTAATTGTTTAAATCAAATCTGAAGAAAACTAGTAACAATGATACAATGTAATGAAATGTATAGATATAATTCTGCGATTATGGTATGATTTTTTTTGTTTGATTCTAAGTAGAATCATTGTTCTTTTCTTTTTATGTCTATTTGTTTTGAATATGTTTATTGGGTTCACAACATATATTCCAATGCAAACGTATTTGTGATTAAGCGGGTAGGTGCCTGCGCAGAGGCATAGTTATCAGTACATGAGTAGGTATGCATGTCGTTGCCTGCGCAGAGGCGTATTATTCCGGTTGCTTAAATTATAACATTCAGTTTCACAGTTGGGTGCGCACGTTACTTAACTTTTGCTATGATGGTGGTCTCTCTTTGTGGTTGTACTATCCTTTATGTTTTTGAGCGTCTGTACCTGTGTATGTGTCGGGAGAGGCCTCCTGCGAGTTAACTCTGGTTGGTGCATTCTGCTTGTTGGTTTTACTGCTGGTGCATATAGTTTGTGGTAACTGTATGGCAGTTTTGTCTGAGCTGGGTTATGTGTTGTATGTCCACGGACATATATGTGTTGTGTATGTACGTGGGTTATTGGGTGGCTGCGTCAGCACTTCCGGAGCGGTTTCTCCCCTCTTGCCCTAATCTCGGTGTCGCTCGTCTTGACTTCGCGCTGTGTTGTGTTCATGTAGATTGCCTGGGCTGGTGGGCTCTTGTATATAATATTCTGTCTCGGCTATCTTGTGTCGTGACGTCTGTGTTCCGTCATTGTATGTCCCTGCTTGGTGGCTAGTGTGGTCTGTGTCTATGTGGTGTGTGTCCATGCGTGTGTCTGAGGGAGGATTACCGAGTCCGTGTCATTGTGTGTTCTGCAGTGTAGCTTGTCTATGGCGCCATCTGCGGTTCAGTGTCTTGTTTTGTTCTTTCTTGTCTTGGTTCGTTTAGTCGATGTCATGTTTGCCGTTGTTTTTATGTTTATTTGTATAAAAGGTTTTAAGATAAATATTTCAATATAAACAAATTACAACAGAAAAAAAAATAAAGTATCCAAATCAGTACACTATGGCCATAACAAATATATATGTTATATTCCAGACTGTATTGTTCTTTTATCATGCATTTGTAGCTCCAAAAGGTTAGCAATTTTTGTCTTTTAGTATAGACTGGTGCCTAGCAGACCTTTGCTTTTTCTAACAGAGTACTACATCTGCAGCATTCACAATTGAACTAATACTGAAATAATTTATTCCATTCACTCTGCAGGTGGATAGGCTCAATATTTTAATTGTATGAAAAAAAAATTCCTGGTAATCTTCTATATATCTCCGCCATGATTCACCCCAAAACAATGACTTTTTAGATTTTAGCTTAACCCCCTAAGAACGCATGATGAAAATATTCCAGCATGGCTGTTCTTCACTAAAAGACCCATGAGGGAATAATTCCATCATGCAGTATTTACCAGCTGGTAACTGGGTAAACAGTATTTACCAGCTGGTAACTCTTTCCCTGCTGGTAACTGGGAATCAAAGGTCTCCTGGGCTCCCGTCTGGCACCTAGGGCAAGAATTAGTAACCCAAGACTGACTGATACTCAGTTAATTAAATGTGCATAAAGATTTGGGGCAAAGCGAAAGTAAAGAAATTTCTTACATATTTATAATTAACTTTTTTTGGTGTATAGACCATGCCACTGCAGTCTCACTACTCAAATGTATCATTTAGGAGTTAACCCACTTCATCAGCCCTAACCACTCGTCGCCCGGGCTGTTGCACAGCCTTCTGTTTCCTTACACACCTCCTGAGGTCAATTTTTTTGCTTCCTTTATTCCACAGTGTGTTTAATTTAGAAGTATGCATTTTCTGCTCTGTACTGATCTGTCTCTCTGCAGTTCACAGCTCACATGGAGCTGCAGGGAAACAGATCGGGTTTCAGTGCAGCACGTGTGATCACATGGGCTGATTCAGTGAAACTGCCAGCAGTAGTGTGCCTCCGACACGGAGACACACTATAGGAACATTAACCCCACGATTGCCGCGATTGTGGCAATCAGGGTTAATTTTCATTTTGGACGTCATTTCCGTCCAGTGTCCTTAAGGGGGGGGCTGCAATGACGGAAAATTTCCGTCCAATGTCCTTAGGGGGTTAAACACATCATGCAATGGATTGAAATATGTTATTGTACTTGTGTTGGCAATATGTTCCTTATCGATATTTCTGTTATAAAAGATACACTTTTTACCTTAACATTCTCTTAAAACCCAAAGTTTTTGTTCATAGAAGAAGCAGTAGATGCACATATTATAATAAAACTCTCAGGTTTTTGCACCTTTGCGTTAAACAACCATTGGGTTAAATTAGTTAACACTGTTTGCTCTGGCTGTGCTAGGACAGTCAGGCATACCATGTCAATTATAAAATAAAATTTCCTAAAACACGAATATAAAAAATAAATAAAAATAAGAGTAATTCAAGTAACAAATGGCCAGTTTTAATAGCTTTTCAACTAATTCAATACAGGTAGAAAAGCTTTGCAAATAACATACATACAAAAAATACAAAAAAGTCCTGCGCTCAAACTCCCATCACTCCTGGGCGGCAGCAACGACCATAAAACACATCAGCTCCAATACATCCAGTAAAAAACAAAGAAAAAAAGTTACCTGCACTCTTCCCAAATCACTATGCATATTAAAACAAATGGAGGTTATTTTGTTTCTCAAATGGCCATGAGAGAGTTTAGCCTACCTGCCACGCGAAGGCAAACCTCTCAGGCGAGTCCTACTAACCTTTCACCTTGCTTACTTGAGCTTCTGGCAAAGATATATCTAATGAGACAGAAAGCAAAGACGCAAGGTGAAATGTTAGTGTAGGACCCACCTGAGAGGTTTGCCATGATGTGGCAGGTGGGCTAAACTCTCTCATGGCCATTGGAGAAACTAAATAACCTTAATTTGTTTAAATTACATACATAGTTACATAGCTGAAAAGAGACTTGCGCCCATCAAGTTTAGCCTTTCTCACATGTTTTTTTGCTCTTGATCCAAAAGAAGGCAAAAAAAAAAAAAAAGAAGAGTCTGGGGGGCATGGCCTGCTGGCTAATGGAGTAAGACGCCGACACCGCAGCCCCCGGCCCCAGCACACTAATCACCAGCATAACGTACGGAAAACCTGCAAAATGGGGAAGACCATGCACTCTATGACACCTACACCCATACAAGGAGGGTCTTTGGGGTCGATCCCGGGCCCAAAGGATAGATACTTATCCACGCCAGATGACCTACGAACCATGAGGCGGACAGAAAAAATGGCGCCGTCCTCACCCGGCTCAGTGAGCACCACTGACTCCCTCCCTGGAACGGCCAGGGGAGAAACTCTCTCCAACCACCGCTGACTCCCTCCCTGGAACGTGCCGAATGACACATCTACACACGACACATATATACAAAGACACATACATAGAAACAGACACATACACACACACATACATACAGGACACACACACACGACAAACATACATTCAAAGATACATACAGACAGGCACACATAGATACAGACAAGGCACACATACAGACATACAAACAGTCAGGTACACATGCATTTAGACAGACAGGCACACATACATACAGACAGACACATGCACACACACACACAAACACAAGACACATGCACCCACAGACACACACATACAAAGACACAAACATACATACAGACAGATAGACACAGACACATACATACAGACACACAAGTCACACATACATACAAAGACATACATACATACATACAAACAGGCAGGCACACATACATACAGACAGACATACACACACATACATACAGACAGATAGACACAGACACGTACATACATACATACATACACACACACATAATATTTAAGTCACCCTCCTGTTTCCTACCTTTTAGGAGCAGGAGGGTGACTTTTTCCTGGGGTCCAGTGGTGGCTCAGGTTGATGGGAGTCAGAGTTCCCACTCTGACTCCCTCTGCTTCCTCCCGCACGGGCTCTCATTGATAGCTGGGAGGAGTGACAGAGGCATTCACTTCCTCCCAGCGTGTGATGATCTCATTGATGAAAATCCATCTCCATTGGGTGGCCCTGACAGCACCTTAACATGCGGCCCTGGCGGTTTGCCGCGTGGGTCAGGGCCGCAAATGATGATGGCGCGCACCCGATTGCAGTGAGGCTGGGCCCCCTGGAGTGACGGGCCCGGTCGCAGCTGCGACCGCTATATGTACGCCCACAAAACCACTTAACACATGAGCAATAGCCTACGTATGGGAAGTTGATATGTTATGCTACTGGTTTACATAATACATGTATATACACTGTTTCTATTTCACTATCTTACAATGTACAACCATTCTTGTCAAACAAAAGTGAAAACCCAAAATAAAGATTGTAAAAAAAAACAAAAAACAAAAACAAACTCAGTCTGAAACAGTTCCAATTTTGCAACAAACTAGGAAAAAATTCCTTCTTATCCCCAAAATGGTAGTCAGATATCTAATTTGGATCAAGAAGCTATTACCCCACATTAAAATGTATATGCCTGTATATTATATATTTATCCAATTACTGTATGGACTCTGCTAAAACTACCTCTTCAGGCAAAGAATTCCACATCCTTATTGTTGTTACTGTAAAAAAAAAAAAAAACGTTTCTTATTTATCTACAGAAGTCACCATTAAAGTCTATGGGGATTTTTGTAGATAAAACATTTGGAAAGTTTTTGTAACAGTATTAAATAATTTGGAAAGCTTGTTAAATTGAGTTGTTAAAGTCACCAAGGTAGCCAAGAAAACACTTTTCTACAAAGTCCCTTAAAAACAGACAATTCCTTGGCACCACCAAAGTGCTAATCAGGGTTAGCATTGCTGTAGAAGTAAGACAAAAATAAAAAATTTAAAAAAAACAAAATACTTACCTAAGTGGCAATTCTGTGTTAAAGGTGACATCTTTCAGGTTGGCTCATGCACAACATTCACAGAATTGCTGTACGAATGCTGTACTTAGGACTCAAGCATTGCTTCAATAGTGCAGTATGAGAGCAACCGTTGTGTGCACAGCAATGCAAAGGTTAATTTAATTTACTTGACATGCTTTGACTGCCATGCTTAGTTAGCTCCTCGTGTGTAAATAAATAAATATATATGTATATATATATATATATATATATATATATATATATATATATATATCTGTAGCGACAGCTCCATTTAAAAGCAGATATTGATTTCTGTAAATTAGCGATTATAGAGTATCATTATACATCTACAGACACCGAGCTTCCTGTATTGTGTAATTACATGGATTATCTATACATCTCTGCCTACGAACAACCATTAGTTACTTTAATGTTGAGTATGTATAGAATTCCAGCTTGTGATGAGAGTATTTCATAATTTAATTAAACGAGAGTGCTTCTATCAATACAAGAGCTTAAAGAGGCACAGTCACTGGCTAATTTTAGAACAACCAAATAGATAGCTAAAACTAATGGTTGTGTTTTTTTTGTTTTTGTTTTTTTCTTTATTATTTTAATTGCATACTTGTTAGCAAATGCCAGGCAAAGTATGTTAATTAGTTAAAGGAAAATTGTGCAGCACTGACTTAGGAAGCACCTCTAGTGGCCGTCTCAGTGACTGCCACTAGAGGTGTTCCTTGGCAGTAATGTAAACACACCAGAACAACTACATTAAGCTCTAAGCTGTGGTGACTATAGTGTCCCTTTAACTTTTGCAGTGCTATACGCATGGCACATACATTAGTACACTGCTGGAGAAAATCCTTCCAAATATTTATTTCTCTTCATAGTTACATAATGACATAGCTGAAAAGAGACTTGCATCCATCAAGTTCAGTCATCCCCACATATTGTTTTGCTGTTGATCCAAAAGAAGGCAAAAAACCCTGTCTGAAGCGCTTCCAATTTTGCAACAAACTAGGAAAAAATTCCTTCTTGACCCCAAAATGGCACTCAGATACCTCCTTGGATTAAGCAGCTATTTAGAAAATTGGGCAGACTAGATGGGCCGAATGGTTCTTATCTGCCGTCACATTCTATGTTTCTATGTTTCTATTACCCCACTAATTAGAAATTATATCCCTGTATGTTATGTTTTTGCAAGTATTTATCCAATTGCAGTTTAAACATCTGTATGGAAACGGATAAAACCACCTCTTCAGGCAGATAATTCCATATCCTTATTGCTCTTAATGTAAAAGAAAACGTTTCTTTGCCTTAGATTAAATCTCCTTTCTTCCAGTCTAAATGCGTGACCTCGTGTCTTATGTATAGCACTGTTTATGAATAGATTTACAGATAATAGTTTGTACTGGCCTTGAATATATTTGTATAATGTTATCATATCCCCTCTGAGGCGCCATTTTTCTAAACGAGAGAGATTTAAATTTTTTAACCTTTCTTCGTAACTAAAATGCCCCATTCCGTTTACCAAAGTTTTGTGTCACCTGCAAACAATAAAACATAGCTTTAAATGCTTATTTCAAGATTATTTATAAATATTTTAAATAGAAGCGGTTCCAAAACAGAAGCCTGAGGGACACCACTTACCACTTTTGTCCAGCTTGAAAATTTAAAATTAATGAAACACGTTGTACTCTATCCTTAAGTCAATGTTCTACCCAAGAATAAGAATATTCATCTAGACCAATTTCTTTTATTTTGAAGACTAACCTATTATGAGAAACCGTATCAAATGCCTTGGATACATCCAAGTAGATCACATCCACTGCAACACCCTGATCTATACTTCTACTTACTTCTTCGTAGAATGCAATTAGGTTAGTTTGACATGACCTATGTTTCATAAAACCATGCTGATTATTGCTAATAACAAAGTTCTTCCCAATGAATTCCTGAATATTATAGCCCTTCAAATATTTTCCCGGTCACAGAAGTTAAGCTCAAAGGTCTGTAATTTCTAGGCAAAGATTTTGAACCCTTTTTAAATAAAGGAACGACACCTGCCTGCCTCCAATCCTCCAGTACAATACCTGAAACAAAAGAAACTTGAAAGATTAAATACAGAGGTTCACTTATTTCCCCACTTAGCACCATAAGTACTCGTGGGTGAATACCGTCAGGCCCCGGAGCTTTTTTTTACATTAATTTTCTTTAACTGCTGTAGCACCTTGTCTCGAGTCATCCAATCACAAGTTATCAGCAAGTTTTTTGCAGCAATCATTTGCATATTTCTTGCTGTACGATTCTCATTAATTTAGACTAAAGAAAAATTGTTAAATTGTTGGTCTTCATTAACTAACAGACCCATCTCTGTTTCCAGTGTACCTACACTTTCATTTTTTGTTTGTTTAAAATTGTGATTACTATTTCCCAAATGCTCCCCTACTTCAATGTTGGTCAAAAGATCAACATTGTTTGTTATAACTAGATTCAGACAAGCATCCTTTCTTGTTGGTGCTTGTTGTGACATGAAGGGGTCATTTAACACATTCAAAAACCTGATTCCCCTTGCTGAAGTACTAGTCCCTCTATCCTAATTTATGTCTGGGTAATTAAAATCTCCAATAATGAATGTGTTACCCAATTTGCAGCTTTCCTAATTTGCTCTAACAGCTGTTCTTCCTCGTTAATATTTATGTGGTTTAAAACTTTTTGGTACCGGGGACCGTTTCCATTGAAGAAAAAAGTTTCATGGTGGGGGCGGGGGGATGTTATGGGGTTGGGAGAAGTTGGTCAGGTACTTCAGGATGATTGAAATGCGTTACATTTATATGCAGTTTTTTACTATTAGTATTATTGTATCCCAATATATAATTAAATGGTTATACAACTAACCATAATGCAGAATCAGTGGGATCCCTGGGCTTGTTTTCCTTGAACTAGAAGGTCCCATCTTGGGGTGATGGAAGGCAGTGACACCCGAAGTGTGTTGCTTATGTCCAGTCTACTCCATAGTCTTGTTTTGGTTGCTGTCAATGCAGAAAACCCTGCTTCACAAAGATAGGATGTTGGAAATGGAAGGAGGCTTTTCAGTGCTTTTGTGGCAATCTCAGCGTGAAGAAATCCCTCTTTATGTGTAATATTTCTTACATATTCATTCGGTAGATATAACTACCGAACAGAGACCACCCCCTGGCTCGTTAAACTTCAAAGAATGCTTCAATTGAACCCTCTATCTGTGTGGCCAGCGTTCGTACTACCGAACACCACGTGGCTGAGAAAACGGCAGCCATCTTTTTTTAGGCGAACACATGCAGCAGGACTTGGTCGTCGAGTGTCTGGAACTAAAATCAGACACTCGACTTCTCGAACATCAGTCTCAACAAGCGAACGCAGGATCTCTATTTCCCGATTAGCTAGAAGAGCACTATTCGGTACTTTTGTGCATTCGAATGAGGGGAACAATCGCTGTTAAGAGCCAGGGGAATCCATTCCTGGAATTATCCGGCAAAACCACCCAAACTCCTGGAACTATCTTGGGCAGCCACCTTGCGGTTAGCCGGTCACAAAGGACTTCCATACTTTTTGAGAACCCCTGAACTGATCTGGGTGAAATTTGAATATGTTGGTCACCCAGATCGGGGCTATCAGGGGACATACTATTTGTGGGGATACCCTAAAGGGGTGTTCTGAATATTGGGGAAAATTGTGATTTTTCTGCCTGGAGATAATCAAGTTATTACTTTATCAGACTTGATTATCTCAAGGACTAGGGGAGGGAATTGTATGTTTGTGCTGGGTGTGTTTCACTGTTTTCCTGTAACTGGTGGTTATACTGTGTCCCTCCCTGTGGGATGTCTCCTTGCATGGGGACTTGCATAAAAGCCTGTGTGTGGTCATTAAAAGCCAGTTCTGTTGTACCCTTCTTCTTGACTTCGGCTGATGTTTGGGGATTCGTATGCTTTATTAAGGGAATCATCTTGTAAAGCTATTTGTATTCGTATGGATTTCGTCTATTGCATCTACCGAACGGAGAGCTATACTCACTGATGCTCTGGCGGTTTGGGAGGAAACTACCAAATGCGGATTGGATATACTAGGTTTCCTTACAACTGGTGGCAGCGTTGGGATTCGAATCCCAAATGGATACTACTACTTAAAAGATCCATGCTAAAATATTTACTGGAAGCTCGAGGCATAGTGGCAAGTAAGACAAAAGCCACGTTAATTGCGGATTTGATACAGAGCGACGGAACCAGTAATACAGAGATGGAGCACGAGGAAGAAACCGCGATGCAGAAGGATATCAGATGGATGCTCAGTGTATTGGGACCCAATCCATCAACAGAGGCAGTTCTGCAGGTCATGGCACAAGCCAGGCAATTGCAAAAAGAGCAAGAGGACCAAGACAGACCGTTACAAGGGGATTTACTACACTCCCCGGGAAGTACAAGTGACCTACTAAAGAAGGTAAACTATGCAGCGTTTAAATTTTTTAATGATAATGACATGGAAATTGACAGTTCTTTACAAGACTTTGAACGTCAATGTGCGCTGGAGGGATTAGACTCCACAAAATGGGCTGCAGTACTTAGCAGCAAGCTATCAGGAAGGGCAGCAGAGGCGTGGAGAGCAGTACCTGATGGGGACATACACAATTATGACAAGGTAAAAGACATTTTGTTGGCCAGATATGCTGTAACCCCAGAGGCGTACAGGAAGAAGTTCAGGGAACTTCGGAAAACAGGAAAAGATTCACACACTGAATGGGCTTTTCGGCTACACAGGGCAGCCCTAAATTGGATGCAGGGCTGCCAAGCAACTACCCTGGAGAATGCCTTACAGCTCATACTATTGGAGCAGTGTTTTAACCACACAGCAGACGATATAAAAGACTGGGTAAAGGAGAGAAAACCCAAAACTGTGGAGGAAGCCGCCTGACTAGCAGATGAGTACCAGGACAACAGAAGGCGAGAACAGGGTGTGAGTAGACCAACTTTTAAACACCCCTACCCTGTGCCACACTAACCATAGTACAACCACACACGGTCAAGGCCCAAACTCGCACCGGCCACACAGTAGCCGTAAGGGTGGCTGGGGGTGCCATACACAAGCTACCTACAGCCAGCGTCCTTGTCGACTGGGGTTCAGGATCAAGTTGGAGGATGGCATTATGCAGGAACTGCCGGCAGAGGTCTTATTGGGGAACGACGTAGGCGGTTTAACCTATCAACTATCTCGGTACACCACTTCAGAAGCCTACCCGGTTACCACCCGAGCCCAAGCCAGACTGGAAGCACGGCTGCACTCTGAGGAAAACCAGGTAGGAGTTGAAATACCCCCTTTGCCTGACCCCCCTTCCACTTTCTGGGATACTCCACAGGGTTTTGAACAGGAACAGAGAACAGACCCCACACTAGAAGGGTATAGAAAGGCAGTAGAGGCTACCTGGGGGGACAGCACTTACGAAAGGTTTGAGTGGTATAAGGGATTATTGTATCGAGTGACAGGAGGGGTGGGACACGGGGCCACTCAAGTCACTAAAAGACAACTAGTAGTACCCCGTAAGTTTCGTGCTGAGTTATTAAAACTCAGTCATGACATTCCCCTAGCAGGACATCTAGGGGTTAAGAAGACGAGGGACCGGTTGACCCAAACGTTCTTCTGGCCTAGGATCACGCAAGATCTTAAATATTATTGTAGAACGTGTGACATATGTCAAAAGATAGGGAAAAGAGGTGACCACCAAAAAGCTAAACTCCACCCTTTACCCATCATAGAAGAGCAGTTTCATCAAGTAGCGGTGGACTTAATAGGACCTCTCAGCAGACCCAGTCAGTCCGGCAAAAAGTTCAAACTAACAGTAGTGGATTACGCCACTAGAAACCCAAAAGCAGTAGCCCTCTCGAACATAGAGGCAGAGACTGTAGCTGAAGACCTAGTTAAAATTTTCTCCCGGGTAGGTTTTCCCCAGGAGATCCTGTGCGATAGGGGAATGCAGTTCACGGCAATCCTGACACAGCAATTGTGGCAGAGCTGTGGCGTAAAACCCCTATTCAGCGCTCCCTATCACCCCCAGACCAATGGGCTCTGTGAACGTTTTAATGGCACGCTCAAGCAGATGCTAAAGACCTTCGCAGAGTCCTGCAGGAATTGGGAGAAGTATTTACCCCATCTTCTGTTTGCCTACCGCGAAGTACCCCAGGCATCCACTGGGTTTTTCCCCTTTGAACTCCTATTCGGAAGAAAAGTTTGGGGCCCGCTGGATCTCGTACGGGAACACTGGGAGGGCAACACAGATGAGGGGGGAGTCCCCATCATCCAGTAAGTTCTGGAGTTCCGGGACTGACTACGGGCTCTCACCGAAACAGTTCGGGAGAACCTACGGGCGGCCCAGGAATGCCAGAAGTGGTAGTATGATAGGGCGCCAGAGATAGGGTACTAGAAATAGGACAGAAGGTGTTGGCACTGAGACCTATGAAGAAGGACAAGCTACAGGCGGCTATGCAGGGACCCTTTAAGGTAGTGGAGCGCATAAGTGATACCACCTATATTGTGAGCAAGTGTTCAGATGAAATGCTGACCAAAGCTTTTCATGTAAATATGCTCAAGCCATATTTTGAAAGAACTGAAGATGTGGGCGCAGTATGTGCCCCCTCTTCCGAGGATAGTGAGCCCCTCCCCGATTTATTAGACACCTCCCAGTGTACTATTAACCAAGTAAGCTTGGGTCAAAACTTAGCCCCCTTAGAGAAGAGTGAGGCATCTCAGCTGCTTCAGGGTTACCAAGGAATGTTTTCGGCCATACCAGAATATACCTCCGCTCCGGTACACCGTGTAGAGACCCAGGAAGAAACGCTGTTACAGCAACAACCATAACGTATCCCTGAGGCAGTATGTGAAAATGTGCTCGCTGAAATAAGGGATATGCTCAAGTTAAGGGTTATAGAACCATAGCAGAGTCCTTGGGCTTCACCGGTAGTACTAGTACCGAAGCGCGACGGCACCACGCGCTTCTGTGTAGACTATCAGAGACTCAACGATCGCACCATAACTGATGCCTACCCTATGCCCAGAATAGATGAGCTATTAGACTGTATGACTAGGGGGAATTACCCGACTACCCTGGACTTGTGCAAGGGGTATTGGCAGATCCCCTTGGAGCCTGCGGCCATCCCCAAGTCAGCATTCGTCACTCCATTTGGGCTATACCAGTTCAAGGTTATGCCCTTTGGGATGAAGAATGCCCCGGCTACTTTTCAGAGGATGGCCGATAGGCTCCTAGAGGGGTTCCAGGACTTCGCATGTGCGTATCTAGACGATATTGCCGTCTACAGCCGCACGTGGGAGGACCACCTGGGGCACTTGTCCCGGGTACTCAAGCGAATTCGGCTAGCGGGACTCACACTGAAACCTGACAAATGCCATGTAGGCATGGCTGAGGTACAGTATCTCGGCCACAGGGTAGGTTCCAGTAGGCAGCGTCCAGAGCCTGCTAAAGTAGAGGCCATCGCTAATTGCCCCAACCCCGTACCAAAACCAGGTGCTTTTTAGGGACGGGCGGCTACTACCGAAAATTTGTCCCAGAGAATAGCGTTCTGGCCAAGCCTCTCACCGACCTTACCAAAAAGGCCCTACCAAAACAAGTAACCTAGACCCCAGAGTGCGCGGACGCTTTTCAGAGACTTAAAGCTGCATTAACCCCTTAAGGACACATGGCATGTGTGACATGTCATGATTCCCTTTTATTACAGAAGTTTGGTCCTTAAGGGGTTAAGTGAGGCTCCTGTGTTGGCAGCGCCCAACCATACTAAACAATTTCTTGTACACACAGATGCCTCCATGTTTGGGTTGGGAGCCGTGTTGAGCCAAGTGGGGGACAACGGCACGAACACCCGGTGGCATACCTCAGCCGTAAACTTTTGCCCAGAGAGGTCAGCTATGCCACCGAGGAAAAAGAGTCTACATACATAGACATACATACATATAGAGACATACATACAGAGACATACATACAGGCACACAGAGACAAACATACATACATACACACACACACAGAGACATACATACATACACAGACAGTCACAATTACATAGCTACTATACATAAAGGTCCCTGGGGTGCATGCTGTCCTGATCTGTGGAGTCCTGTCTTGCAACCCAGCCTCATCATAAGGCGCCAGCCGTGCTGTGTGGTACACAGTGAGCAGGGATATGATGACTTTAATATCCCCGCCCCCTCCACACAGCCTGCGGCAGACACCAGGGTAGGAGACTCCTCGGGCGGCAGTAAGCTGGGCGGGTGGTAAGTGGCTGGGCTGCGCTGAGGGGAGGTGCTTGCGCTCGGCCACGCGTCATAAAGTATCCTCTCCAGCAGCTAGATGAAGCCTGCCGGCCCCCAGCACCGCAGTGGTTATTCCGTTTTCACAGCACTACGGCCCGGCTGAAAAGAAGTCGCAGACCAGCACCTGGGGGTTGGGAGACCTGGTTTATAACATATCCCAACCAATAATCGGTATCCCTTTCTTTGCCCCAAGCAGATATCTACCCATAAAGCTTCCACATTTTCCTCGTTACACTCCACATGCCTAAGATTTCACTTTAACTCATGGTTGACATACAAACCCCACCACCCTTCTAATTTTTCCTATCCTTCCTAAAAAATGTGTACCCATTTAAGTTACAGTGCCTTGCAAAAGTATTTACCCCCCTTTACTTTTTACCTATTTTGTTACATTACAGCCTTAAGTTCAATGTTTTATTAATCTGAATTTTATGTGATGGATCAGAACACAATAGTCTAAGTTGGTGAAATGAGAAAAATATATACGAAAAACTATTTTTTAGAAATAGAAAACAGAAAATTGGCCCTTAAAAAGCTCTGGTGCAACCAATTACCTTCAGAAGTCACATAATTAGTGAAATGATGTCCACTTGTGTGCAATCTAAGTGTCACATGATCTGTCATTACATATACACACCTTTTTTGAAAGGCCCCAAGGCTGCAACACCTAAGCAAGAGGCACCACTAACCAAACACTGCCATGAAGACCAAGGAACTCTCCTAAAAAAGGGACAATGTTGTTGAGAAGTACAAGTCAGGGATAGGTTATAAAATAATTTCCAAATCTTTGATGATCCCCAGGAGCACCATCAAATCTATCATAACCAAATGGAAAGAACATGGCACAAGAGCAAACCTGCCAAGAGACGTCCGCCCACCAAAACTCATGGACTGGGCAAGGAGAGCAGTAATCAGAGAGGCAGCACAGAGACCTAAGGTAACCCTGGTGGAGATGCAGAGTTCCACAGCAGAGACTGGAGTATCTGTACATAGGACGACAATAAGCCGTACGCGCCATAGAGTTGGGCTTAATGGCCAGAAGAAAGCCATTACTTTCAGCAAAAAACAAAATGGCACGTTTTGAGTTTGCGAAAAGGCATGTGGGAGACTCCCAAAATGTATGGAGGAAGGTGCTCTGTTCTGATGAGACTAAAATTCTAAAATTATAGCGTTTTCGGCCATCAAAGAAAATGCTATGTTTGGCGCAAACCCAACACATCACATCACCCAAAGAACACCATCCCCACAGTGAAACATGGTGGTGGCAGCATCATGCTGTGAGGATGTTTTTCAGCAGTCGGGACTGGGAAACTGGTCAGAGTTGAGGGAAAGATGGATGGTGCTAAATACAGGGATATTCTTGAGCTAAACCTGTACCACTCTGTGCGTGATTTGAGGCTAGGATGGAGGTTCACCTTCCAGCAGCACAATGACCCCAAACACACTGCTAAAGCAACACTTGAGTGGTTTAAGGGGAAACATGTTAATGTGTCGGAATGGCCTAGTGAAAGCCCAGACCTCAATCCAATAGAAAAATCTGTGGTCAGACAAAGATTGCTGTTCACAAGCGAAGAGTTATGCAGATTTACCTTTTTTGTTATTTTATGCTATTTGTTGTTTGCTTCCCAATAAAAAAAAATAAAAATCTTAAAAGTTGTGGGCATGTTCTGTTCATTAAATGATGCAAATCCTCCAACAATCCATGTTAATTCCAGGTTGTGAGGCAACAAAACACGACAAATGCCAAGGGGGGTGAATACTTTTGCAAGGCACTGTAACTGCCCAGTCATGTGTCTCATCCCACCATGTTTCTGTTATGGCTATTATATCATATTGTTTAGTGTATGCTATTGCCTTTAGTTCCCCCATTTTGTTATTTAGGCTGTTTGCATTAGTAAGCATACATTTAATATTATCATGAGACATTTGTACTTTTTGTGAATTTTTATCAAAATTACATACCTCCTCTGTTCTGAGCTTGCCCCTACCCCATCTCCACCCCCCTTATACCCCCCTAAACCCCATCTCCTTTCTATTCTATCTCCATTTTCTAGATTGCTATGACCCTTTCCCCTACAACCTTCTAGCCATCCTGTCACCAAGTACAGCAGATCCTCTTCAATTTAGGTGCAATCCATCATGGCTATACAGGTTGTACCCAAGCGCAAAATCGGCCCAGTGCTCTAAAAACCCCAAACCCCCTTTCCTGCACCAAGACTTCAGCAACGCACTGACCTCACCAATCTTCCGCTGCCTTTCACGCGGCACAGGTAATATTTCTAAAAAAAATATTACTTTGGAGGTCCTTTTATTTAGCTTACTTCCTAGTTCCCTGAACTCATTCTTTAGGACCTTCCATTTTCCTCTGACTTTGTCATTGGTACCAATATGGCCCATGACAGCTGGGTCATCCCCAGCCCCTCCCAATAATCCCTCCACTCTGTCGGCAACATGCCGGACCCGAGCATCCGGGAGACAGCAAACTGTCTGGTTGAGACGATCAAAGTGGCAAACTGCCCTATCTAATCTCTTAATAATAGAGTGCCCTACTACCACAACCTGTCTAGCCGTCCTTACACTCTCAACCCCACCCGTACTAGAAGGGCTGTTCCCACGGCTGTTAGAAGAAACAGTTTCCTGCAGTACAGCTACTTCTGAGCTGATGCTCCCAACATCTTTACTCAAACGGGCAAATCTGTTAGGCTGCACAAGATCAGGACTAGGTAAACCTTTAATCTTCCCTCCCCCCCCCTGCTACCCAGCTGTGTGCCTGTACACAAACTGTCTCATCTCCTGCCACTCCACTACACTCTGCTCAGTGAACAGCAGACTCTTCTCAAGATTGTCAACTTCCCTAAGTGTTGCAATTTGCCTCTCCAGATCTCAAGTCTGAGCTTTCAGAAAAGCCACTCGCTCACACCCGCCACAGACGTATGGACCCTGGACAGATTCATCCAGGCATGCATACATGCAGAAGGATGTGCACAGAGTAAAACTCGCAATCTTGCTAGCACTCATCCCCAGTTACCAAAAACACAAGTGAGCAAAACAATATCTACACTCTTGGTTTAAACCCGCTTATAGTTTAAACTCCTGTTGTTTCAACTCCTACTTAAAAGAGACTACTTTTAATAGTCTACTTTCAAGTAAACTCTACTGAGAGACTGTTTTCAAATAACAGTCACAAATAATGAAGTCATAAATATATAAAAGGAATACACTGCACCAACAGCAATATGTAAAACTATAAAACAGATTTTTGCTAATACAACATGTCTTAGACCCCATATACACAATATCAATAGTCTTAATGTGGCGACATCCAGAAAGCAGCAGTGTAAAAAACAAATCAAACAAACTGTATTCCTAGAGCTTTAATGTTCCAGTCTCTAGTTTGATAGGTTACCTAGTTTGATAGGGTTCGAACAAAGCATCTACCTACCTTTTTCCAGGACTGAGGCTCCCTCAGGCATGGCCTCCTCGACAATGGTCAAATCCAATGTTCCTCAAAGAAGATCATTAGGGACCTAATGCGCATGCACAGAAAATGCTACACATAACTTCCCCATAGGAAAGCAATGGATCAGTGCTTTCCTATTGGGGATTCCATGTCACGTGACAGAGTTTTACTCTGTCAGTGCTGCGGAAGAGACTCTAGGTTAAGAGATAACACAATCTAAATTAAACAGACTGTGTAATAAAGGAAGCGTAAACATTAGATCTCACTTTACAGTAAGTGTTTAGGAAGGCTGTGCATGTTACATGCAGGGAGGTGTGCCTAGGACTGCATGTACAAAATGATTCAACTCCTATACATAAAAATTGCTTCATTAAGCTAAAGTTGTTGGGTGACTATAGTATAATTTAACCCTGCAATGTAAACATTCTTTGCATGCAGTTTTTATCATTGTCATTTAATGTTTCTGACCAGTATTTCATGTACACAGTTATTAACATTTTGGGTGATAGCATTTGGTTGCTAAACATTTCAATTGTATACAACACATTGCTACTCCACTCTAGGTATGCTGTGGTGACACCATGCCCTCTTCTTGGTTCTTCTTGTAAAACTCAAAATAAAACACAGAAGGGGATATTTTGTGTAATATTATAAAAACCAAATGACAGACAAACCAGATGAAAAACTGCTCACCTTATTCAGAGCCAATAGAAAATAACCTGGCTCTTGGTATCAAAGCTGTTAACCCTCTGTAAGGGGGTCAACCTTCTTTACTGGAGGCAAAATGAAGTGGATTGCCAGTAGGAATAAAAATCCAATTGGATCAATTTATTTATACACATAGTATAAAATATAAATAAAAACAGAAATAAAAAACAATATGAATCAACTTATGTGTCTAAATGGCTTCTCCAATCGGAGTTGCCCATTCATCCTCTATTTCCTCCTTTAAATCTATAGCCGTTACCTGGTTCCGTCATTCGTTCCTCAGCCAATCCCGAACATGGGTCTTGTGGGTGTTGTTCCCTCAGCTGTTTCAGCTCACCATCTCCCCACAAGGTATAAGTAACCCCTCCTACCCCTCCCACCCTCAGTTTTGTTTGGAGCAATATCCCAGGGCGGGATCTTTGTTCTGCCATGCCCTATGACCAGGAAAAGAAAATTACAGTAAGTAGGAATACAGTTTCCTTTTTCCTGGCCATATCAATGGCAGCACAACAATGGATAAGACCCAAGCATTAACCAAGGGAGGGAAGAAATACACAAGACTTCCAAAATATGAATGTAAATTGACAACACACACCTCATAAGGACATTGGAAATGAAAAACTGATTGCCCACTATTGACACATTATCAAACTGACCAACTCTAATGTACCAAACAGACTATCAGAAGAAAGCCAGATAGCAGATCTACAGAAATAGATCATAAGACATCTATCAAATGTGTTCATTTGTTTGCAATTGTTCAGCATTTGACACGTATTTAGGAGAGGAGGAGAAAGTTTAATTACTGACTCTACTTTCTAATCAAAAGGCTTTAGATATATTGTGGAAGGCAGTAAAGATTTCTATGCAAAATAGTGCTTGAAGATCTGATATTCTTCAGCCCGATGCTAATATCACCGATAGAGCTAACTTAATATTAAGCAGTTGTGGACAGATAGAGCCTCATGGTTAAAAGGGGTGAAGATTTCAAAGCCCTTAAAAAAAAAAAAATACAGGGAAGAATTCCACAGGGAGCAATGGTTAACCGAAGGATCATATAAATACAGCCGACACATATTTAGATACCTCAATATCAAAGCCCACAAAAAGAGAGATCAGAGAGTGCTGAGACATGTACCTCTGAAGTGATGTGGCTAATTCCTAGAGGAGTTCTGGATTAAAGAACTTAGCTCCTAAATTACCTCCTTGGTAGAATAAAATTAAATGATCACCTAATTAGAAATAGACCAGGAAATAAGGCATCACGACTATGTAAAGGTAGCTGAGGATATACGTTTTCCATGGCTTTCAGAAGGGTACAACACTGCAACCACCGCAACTGGACTTACATTTCCGAATAAGATTTTGCACACGCACAGAAACAGCATGGCACGACTGCTGTAATTGTTTTATTCACCTATATGCATTCCTCTATTTCCCCTCTGATTTCTGACTGACCTCTGATCCCTCCCTTCTTTAATTGCATCTCATCCGTACTCTGTCTTCTTCTCTTTCTCCACTTCTCAAAAAAATTCTCAATCTCTCTCTTTCCACTGGTATATTTCCATCGCCCTTCAAACATGCAACTGTAACCCCAATTCTAAAGAAGCCCAACCTTGACCCTAACTCCCCATCCAACTACCTTTGCATCCAAGATCCTTGAAAGAGTTGTGTTTGCAAGATTGACAGACTTCCTCGAGTCCAACTCTCTGTTAGACCCGCTTCAGTCTGGTTTCCACGCTAAGCACTCTGTGGAAACGGCACTGACCAAAGTATCCAATGATCTACTCGCTACAAAATCTCGTGGTCACTACTCTATCCTAATTCTCCTTGACCTGTCTGTGGCTTTTGACACTGTTGATCATCAACAGCTTCTTCTCATCCTCCGCAATATCGGTCTACAAGATATTGCTCTCTCCTGGTGCTCCTCCTACCTCTCCCAGCGCTCTTTCAGGGTTTCTTTCTCTGGCTCTGCTTCTTCTCTGTTAATGTCCCCCAAGGTTCAGTCCTTGTTCCCCTACTGTTCTCCATCTATACTGCCTCCATTGGAAAACTCATTAGCTCCTTTGGCTTCCAATATAATTTCTATGCAGATGACACACAAATCTACCTGTCCTCTCCTGATCTCTCCCCATCCCTCTTGACTAGTGTCTCTGACTGCCTCTCTGCTATTTCTAACTGGATGGCTGCCCACTTCCTTAAACTAAAACTGAAATTCTAGTCTTTCCTCCCTCGAGTGTTGTTACTCCTGTGTCTGTCTCCCTCCAAGTCAACGATCCTACCATCAGCTCCACCACGCAGGCTCACTGCCTAGGTGTTCTCTTGGACTCCAACCTCTCCTTTAAGCATCATGTTCAGTCTATGGCCAAATCCTGTCGTTTCCATCTCAAAAACATTGCGCACATCCGACCCTACTTAACGCCACATGCGACTAAGGTGCTGGTCCATTCCACTATCCTTTCTCGCCTTGACTACTGTAAGTCGCTTCTCGGTGGTCTTACGTGCTGCCAACTTGCGCCATTACAGTCCATAATGAATGCGGTGGTGAGGCTCATCTTCCGGTCAGCCCGCACCTCCCACGCCTCACCCTTCTGTCAGTCCCTACATTGGCTTTCTGTAAGATATAGGGCTCAATTTAAAATTCTGGTTCTTGCTTTTAAATCTCTACATAATGCTGCTCCCACCTATTTATCCTCCCTAATACACAAGTATGTCCTGTCTAAGCCCTTACGATCTGCTGCAGACTTACGTCTATCTTCTGTTAGTACTCCCACCTCTGATGCTCGCCTTCAAGACTTCTCGAGGGCTGCACCGTTCCTGTGGAACTCGCTTCCCTCCTCCGTTAGATGCTCACCCAGTCTCCACTCCTTCAAAAAAAATCATTAAAAACCCACTTCTTCATAAAAGCGTATCAATTAAACTGTTAATAGCTCCCAACTTATTCCTCTCTTGCAACTGTCACTACTCTAAGACTATCCTTACCTTTTGTGTCACTTTACCCCACTCGCTCTAGCATGTAAGCTTATTGAGCAGGGCCCTCAACCCCTCTGTCCCTGTGTGTCCAACTTGTCTGGTTACAACTACATGTCTGTTCGCCCACCCATTGTAAAGCGCTGCGGAATTTGATGGTGCTATATAAATAATAATAATAATAATAATAATAACTGGTATTAAGGGGCTTAGCCAAATGCCTGGAAAACAGCCCTATACCCTTATCCATCCACCACCAACCTTTACAGGTGGCACAATGCAGTCAGACAGGTAATGTTGGCATTGTACTTGGTAATGTGAAGCTTCTATGCAGCTGCTCGTCCATGGAAACCCATTCCATGAAGCTCCCACCACACCGTTTTTTTGTGCTGATATTAATGCCAGTGGAAATTTGGAACTCTTCAGATATGAAATCAGCTAAAGGTTTGTGACACTGACGCACAATGCACCTCAGTACTCAGTGACACTGCTCAGTGAATTTATGTGGTCTTCCGCTTTATGGACAAGTTGCTTCTTTTTCTAAAAGCTTACTCTTGCAATAATACCACTTACAGTTGTCCGTAGAATATCTATCAGGGGAAAAAATTTCACAAACTGACTTATTGCAAAGGTGGCATCCTATCGCAGTACAATTTGATCCAAATACATAAATTCAATAATTTAAAAGTCGTGTCCTAATACTTTTGTCCATATAGTGTGTGTGTGTGTGTGTGTGTATATATATATATATATGTATATATATATAAATAAATAAAATGTTAATATTTGGGCTATATCTCAGAGTCTAAGCATTGAAATTTTCGAATTCCAGAAACACATACAGCTTATGTATATTAAGCATCTTACCTTTAACTGGAGATATATAAGGCGAATCATATTAAGGTTCAGTGCATTCAAAGCCTTTGGCCTGTTTAAGGTAATCACACCTGCAGATCCTGTTTTTGTCAGTAGTACTTCTGCATTTGAAGATGTCTGACTGGACATGCTCTGCAAGACAGAAATTGATGCAGTAATGTGCAACTCAACTTGTACATTAGAACATGGAAGAAGCATGCTTATAGAAACAACAACAAAGTGTGAATCAAAGACATGATACAAGCTTATATGTATGATAATCCTTGAAGGATTCCTTTATTATTATTTTTTTGCAATATGGTTTTACTAATTTGACAACATATAAACTTTAGCAGTAAAAATACACCTTCCAAGACTCGGAAGGAACATCAAGTTTATCAAGTGTTGAAAAACTAAAGCATGAATAGTACAATTTTCAGCTATTTTTAAAATGCATCTGAAAGGAACATTCAAAACACTAAAACAACAACAGTGCATTGTAATATGTGTGGTGCATGGTGTAAAAGGTACTCCCCCCAGTGTAAGTAGTCAAATCTTTTCATAAAATGTGGTTTGTCGAGAGCTGTTCTCCACCTCTGCCACCTCAGACAGAGAGTGGAAGCAATGCTTATTTACTGAAAACAAAAGGAAATCAGCACTAATTAACAAACAATAAGTAGATAGGCAGAAACCCAAACGAAGGAGACCCCTCAAATCCTTCAATAGATGAGACAATACAAAGAGATGGGGTAGGGATGCGCCAGAGGAAAAAGTTAAATAACGTAAAATAGTCCAAAAGAGTCTCACTAGAGCAACAATGCTTGATGGTATATAGATGAGTCGTTTTTTCAGTAGGGGTGGGGGAAATGCGTCTATCAGCGCCGTCTGGTCATCCGAAGCTCCAGGGGAAATAAAAAGAGGCGACAATAGTGCTCTCAATTTTCAATACACAATTTAAAATCACAATTACGCGTTTCGCCAAAAAGGCTTTTTTAAATGGCATTTTTTTTTGCCATTTGATAAAGCCTTTTTGGTGAAACGCGTAATGGTGATTTTAAATTGTGTATTTTAGATCAATTAAAGGTTTTTGGTTAATTTACTGTGCCAATTTTCTTTTTATTGTAGTTTTATGCACTTTTACTTTTTATTATTGTTCCTACACTTAAAGAAATCCCAGGTGGGGATCATACTACCAACGCCTTATTAATAGAGCAGTATTTCCTGCTCTGCACCTGTAAGTATTATTCTAGTTACTTTTACTTACGTTTATCCAATTGAGAGCACTATTGTCGCCTCTTTTTTATTTCCCTTGGAGCTTTGGATGACCAGACGGCGCTGATAGACGCATTTCCTTTACACATCCTAGCAGCGGGGATTATACCGTTGTACGCCCTTCACACCAGAGCTGGCCATAGCTCTTTTAAATGTGAGTTTTCTACCTTCTACTACTATTTTACACTTTGGATTTTAGACGTACTGCACTACTGGTTGCCCGTTTCTTTGTTTTTCATATATACAAATACCCTGAGACCCTAGGACGCACCCACACCTACTGAAAAAAAGACTCATCTACATCCCATCAAGCATTGTTGCTCTAGTGAAACTCTTTTGGACTATTTTACGTTATTTTACTTTTTCCGCTGGTGCAGCCCTACCCATCTCTTTGTAGTGCTTATTTACTGGCTGAAAGCATCAGCTAATCACTCTCGGCCAATGAGATAAGCCCTGTACAGCCAGGCTTATCTGATGAGGTAGAAGAAGCAGAGAATGACAGACCCTAGGTAAGAAGTTAAACTTATAAAATGGTTATCTACTTACATTGGGTGGGGGCCATCATAGCAATCCTGCCGGCATAACTACTATAGCATATTGTATTGGTTATAGTCCCCGTAACATTCAAAACAACATATAAAACAAATAGCAAAGAATAGGATTGGGATTTGACACCTTACCTCTTACAAACATGCCAGAACTAGTGCTGAAAAACTTATAGCAGCCTCTGTCTTAGACTTATATGTCCAGGACTTATATGTCCTTATGCAGGACCAAGATTAGGGGACCAGCATTTCACAGTGTCCAGTGCAATATGGTTTTTCACTGAATGGTGTGATGTCACTGCACAGAATGGGGTTTGGAAACAAGATCTGCCCATTAAAATATCAGGCAGAGCATTTATATATATATGTCTCAATCCAATATGGGAGGAGTGGAGGCACTGCAGTCCCTAGTCTCTAGTTGTTGGGGCAGAAGGGACTACTTCCTGTTTCCATTCAATGTGCAGCAGTAACAAGGCGGCAGGATCAAGCTGCATTTGGCTCCGGCCAGCCACCCATTTAACTCTGCCCCATCATATATTAAGCTCTGCCCTCCTCCCCCCATTTCAGATGGCTTTTGAAATTCTGCCACTGCAATGCCGGTGTGTGGGAGCCACCTTTGCGCACCTGCTGCCATGTTGCCCTGTACGGCCGCACAGCTCACACACCACTAAGGTCGGCTATGTACATATATCAAGTTGTGTACAGTTCTTTTTTCAATCCAGGCTACTATGTGACATAGCATACTCACCAAATGTTTTACAATTATTTGCAGCCGGTTAATGGTCTTCAGCCTGAAATCGGGGAGAGAGCAAATCAAGTTAAATAAATCAGTCCGCAGGTGTGCTTTTCTTGTGTCTATTCCCCATATATATATTTTTGTGATATGTTATATCACAAAAAAAACATTACCGGTCAACGAAAACACGTATCAAAAATCTTTTCCCTTTTTTAACCCCTTAAGGACACATGACATGTGTGACATGTCATGATTCTCTTTTATTCCAGAAGTTTGGTCCTTAAGGGGTTAACCAACCTTGCAATTTTCTCATTTTAAGCATACTTAGGATCAGAGAAGCAGATACAAATCTGATCACAGCATGTGATGAAAAAGATGTTTTAATTTACCATATACTAACATTACGTGACAGTCTACAGCATCACCAGTAGACAAGAACTTTTGTGTATATAAGATCACTGTAACTTGCAAGTAGATACTGACAATTCATACAGAGCACTGCAGCAAAAATGAGTAAAAAACACATGTACAAAACAGTCACACATGCAAATGTTGAAACAATAATATTACAGACCAGTAGAGAGCAGCAATGTTATTTATTTTAAGGTAATCAGTTTTCTTTTTCTTTTTTTTTTTTTATTATATTTTTATTGATTTTCATCCAATACAAAAACACATTAAATAGACAAATGCAAACACATAAAATTGTACACATGCAGAAAAGGGAGGATTGAATTCCATATATGTTGCCAGCCCACAAATATTCTAATATACAAAACATCTGTCAAGAAGGCTATTCCAAGTCTAAAATATTACTATTTAGTTTCTCTTTTCTTTATCCTTTCATTTTCTTTTCTCCTCCTTCCCCTTACCTTTCTTTTCCTTCCCTTTTTATAAAATATTGCATATATGAAAAACAATAAAAAAAAATTTAAAAATACAAGACACATTTACACATAAAATCATACCTAAGAAAGAATCTGGTACTCGATCCTTTAAAGAAGGGTTACCAATACTATTTGATTTAGCTATTTATATTTATAAGATTCTTTCTTATACATAAAAAAAAAAAAAAAAAAAACACATCTTAACTCGTTCAGCCACCAAGAGTCCCCAACATGTAAATTGTCCTTTATTTGTTATTTATCTATGATACATGTATTAGCCATGTTTTCCAATTTCCTTTTCCCATATATCTCATAAGTCTGAAGCTTTATTTGGATATTTAGTATAATTCTTTTCCACTCTCAGCTGAAAAAATTGTTGTGAGATTGAGAAAAAAAACCCTCTCATGGTCATTCTTCCAATTTCTAGCCACAACAATTTTACCAGCAATTAGTCTTTGAATTATTAAAAATTGTTCTGACCTTTTTAAATTAGGCCAGTTTAAATGTAGTAACATGACCTCCGGAGTTATGGGAAGTTTAACTTTACATAAACTGAATATTATTTTTTGAACCCATATTCAAATACTCAACACTCTTTCACAGGACCACCACATATGGATATAATTCCCATTTTCTGCCCCACATCTCCAACAGTTTTGATTTACTCCATATGTGAATTGTGATAATCTTGTTGGGGTCATATACCGTGAATTTACAACTTTAAACTGTTTCGATCAATGAAAGAGAATGTACATATTTATTGATCTTTTGACTAGATAAAAAAAAACAATCTTTTTCACATATATTAATCTTTAAATCTCTAGTCCATTTTTTATTTATTTCGGGAGGTGTTATTTTTTTTGTATTCTCTTCCGTCTTGGTCTGTCTTAGTCAGTCAGTTTCCTTTGCCCAAATCTCCATTAGATTTTTGTGACAGGAGTTAGTTTAGGGATTGCTGTTTAGTCTGTTTTAGTAAAAAAAAAAAAAAAAAGTATGAAAAAAAAATTGTGTGTTTGTAATTTGTTTTAGTCGTGTGTAAAACATGCAGCGTATGTATAACTTGCAGGAGGCATATGCCTTCTTGGCGTCAGACTAACGCCACTGACACTGCCTCAGATTTTGACCCAGGTCAGTTTTCTGACACGTCTAGTCAAGACGACATGTCATCTGTGTGTGAGCCGGCTGAAGAAAGAAGCTGTGCTTCCTCTGCTACGCCGAATGTGGAGGAGGACTGGGTACCTCCACAGTTAGCCGAGCCCAACGTCCCCCTTTTAGTGCCAACGCAGGCATTAATGTTAATGTGGATGGCTTCTCCCCAATGCAGTATGTAGAACTATTTTTAGGGGATACCATCTGGGAGGAGATTGCTTCCCAGACTAACTTGTATACTACCCAATTTATTGATAACAATCCAGGTAGCTATACAGTCAGGGAGCAGGACAATACCCTCTGTCACCCTAGAGATCACCCCCAATACGATAGACTTTATAAAATACGCCCACTGCTAGACCATTTTCAGGACAAATTTTTGGATGTTTATACCCCCCAACAAAATGTATCCATAGATGAATCTCTAATTAAATACAAAGGGAGATTAGGGTTCAGACAATACATCCCCTCAAAGCGCTCTAGGTATGGCATAAAACTATACAAACTGTGTGAGAGCGAAAGTGGATACACGTTTTCCTTTCGTGTATATGAGGGGAAAGATTATTAACTGGACCATCCTGGCTGTCCTGACTCCCTGGGGACAAGTGGGGAAACTTGTATGGGACGTACTAAACCCCTTGTTTAATAAAGGTTACCACCTTTATGTGGATAAATTATATAGTAGTGTCCGTCTGTTTAAAACACTTTATGGTTTACAGACACTGGCCTGCGGCACTGCCAGAAAAAATTCCAAAGACTTTCCACGATCTCTCATAGAGGCAAAATTTAAAAAAGGCGAATGTAAAGCACTTCGCAAAGCTGAAGTGCTTGCACTAAAATTTTGGGACGGATGTCAACATGCTAACCACCATCCACGACGAACGCATGTCAGATGTCTCTGTCCGGGGCATTGTAGAGTCCAAACCGGTTTGCATCAGGGCGTATAATAAGTACATGGGGGGTGTTGCATTGGCTGATCAGCTGAAGTAGCCATATCTTATTTTACGAAAAGCCAAAGCATGGTATAAAAAGGTGGCTATCTGATGCAAACAGCAACCCACAACTAATTTTTGCTTTTTAAAAAAAAAAGGAATCCAGGGAAAACCACCTTTCTCCAATTTCAGTTGAAAATAATTTCTTTAACAATTTATGGAGATGGACAAGTTCCAACAACGGTGCAAGCTGAGTCCAGGCATTTTATTTTTAAGTTACCGCCAATTGCTAGAAATACCCTCCCCCCCCAGAAACGTTGACGGGTCTGTTTTAAAAACGGGAAAAGGGCAGACACCCCTTTTCACTGTCCTGATTGCCCTTCAAAACCAGGACTATGTGTAGGAACATGTTTCAAGCTGTACCATAGAGAACAGTTGTAAGAAGTGTTCCTGAATTTTTATTTTATTTTTTGTTTCTTTGGAAAGCAGCCATTTTTTGTTAGTCAGTTTCCTTCCCCCAAATCTCCAGTTAGATTCTATTTGCAGGAGTCAGTTTAAAGATTGCTGCTAAATGTACATTGGCTACCTGCACATTTGGTCTAACAAGTTTTCTGGCAGTAACACATAACCAGCTGGCCAAAACCAGATGACGTGTGCATAAAAAACAGAATTAAAAAATTACCACTACACTTTCTTTGGGGGACAAAATGGTTGGGTGAAAGAAGTCAAAACACCCCATCTTCTATAACCTTTGATGTCTACTTTATAAAACTATATACTATATATACTGTCATGATGGTGACATTTACTGGGGGGTGCAAAAATATGTCAAACTGAAGATAGACCAAGCATACCTATATATCAAGTTGAAAAACTGACATGTACAAGTTCTGATTGTTGCCTTTTGGCCCCCAAACAACCCAGCAACCCTATACATGAGGGTATTACTGTACTCGGGAGATGTTGCTGAACATATTGGGCAGTGTTTGGCAGTGACACATAACAGGATCTGTTAATTTATGCCTAAAGTACAATGTGTGTGACAAAGAAATAAAAAAAGATTACTACCCAAAGGTTTGACAAAGGCTGGTGGTAGAATTCAGTGCATGAAAACCGTTAAAATACCACCATTTAAAATACCCTGGGTTGTCTACTTTTCAAAAATATATGGTTTGATGGGGGTAAAATACATACAAGTTGGGAAACTGATAAGCGCACCTGCCAAATGTGGCCTTTTAGCCCCCAAAGAACCCGACAAGCCTATGTATGGGTGGTATCACTGTATTCAGGAGATCTTGCTGAACACATATTGGAGTGTTGTTTGGCAGTGATACATAACAGGATCTGTTTATTCATGCCTAAAGTACAATGTGTGTGAAAAAAACAGAAACATTGTGTGTGAAAAAAACCTAACTCGATGTTTGACAAAGCCTGGTGGTAGAATTAGTGCATGGAAAGTGTTAAAATACCACCATTTGAAATACCACAGGGTGTCTACTTTTCAAAAATATATGGTTTGATGGGGGTAAAATACATTGGACGGCAAATGGTTTAATGTGATAATGCGACAATGTCAAAAAGTGTCATCAATAACAGTACTTCAGCTTGTGACAATGTAGACAATAAGATACGAACCGCACTACACAATGTATTCTTATACTCGATTGTGCCATGTATGTACTATGCTATACAGCTATTCCCACCATAATGTATTGCAACGACACGCCAAAAATAAAAGAATTTAAAAAAAAAAAAATACATTGGCCGGCTTCAAAAATGTCCCAAATAGGACATGCATGCAGGTTGACTACATGTCAAAATTCCAAACTGGGAAACTGATATGCGCACCTGCCAAATGTTGCCTTTTAGCCCCCCAACAACCCGACACACCTATACATGGGAGTATCCCTGTACTCAGGAGATGTTGCTGAACACATATTGGGGTGTTTGGTAGTGACACCTAACAGAATCTATGAATTTATAAGTGAATTGCAAATGTATGTGAAAAAAATAAACTACCTATGCAAAGTTTGGCAAAGGTTTGTGGTAAAATGGCTGCATAGAAAGTATCAAAATATTCTTATATGAATACCCTGGGTTATCTAGTTTAAGAAAAATATATACATGTGGTGTGTTTTTTGGAGATTTATGACATAACAGTGTTAAAATGTCACTATTGATACATTTGAAAAATGTACATTTTGAAACCGCAAGTTCCTACTTGTACTTATAGCCCTATAACTTGCAAATAAAAGCAAGAAAACACAAACATTGGGTGTTTTGAAAATAAGGACAACATTTTGAATCTATTTAGCAGTTTGTTTCATTCAATTTTGTAGATCAGTAAAAGATTTTTTAAGTGAAAGTAAAAAAAGAAACGTGTTTTTTTTTTAATTTTTCACCACATTTTATTATTATTTTTTAAATAAATTATATGACATGATAAAAATAATAGTATGTAAAGAAAGCCATTTTTGTCCTGAAAAAAAAAAAAATATATATAATTTGTATCGGAACAGTAAATGAGAGAGCAGAAAATTACAGCTAAACACAAACACCACAAAAGTGTTAAAATAGCTCTGGTCCTTAACCCCTTCAGACCATAGAGCGTACTATTACGCCCTATTTTAGGCGGCTCTAAACGCCGCCGGGCGTAATAGTGTGCCCTCCGTTTTTTTTTTTACTTACCCAGGGAGCCCACCCGCGGCACATCCGACCTCCTGCAGCCCCACAGTCACATGGCTGGGTTAGCTGCCTGCTGCAATGCCAGCAGGGGGACTGCCTGTAATGACAGTTAGTCCCCCTGCTGGCTGAATTCAAATAAAATTAAAGTTTATAAGTGTAAAAAAATAAATAATTATATACTTAGATCATATATATATGTATATTATATATATATGATCTAAGTATATATATATTTATATATAATATAAAAAAATATGTAAATACGTTAAAAAATAAAATTAAAAAATAATTAAAAATAAATAATTAAATATATAGATGTGTGTTATTTGGTTCTAACTGTATTGTGATATTAATATATATATATTTATATCAAAATACACGTAGTACGAAATAATATGTATATCTATATACATAAATATATACGTATATATCACTATATATAAATAAAAATATTTTTTTAAAAATTATATATATATATATATATATATATATATATATATATACACACACACACACACACACACACACATATATATTTATGTAATATTTTTACATAATTAGGTATCTTAATTAATTACAATTAGCGGGACCTGCCTGACAACCCATGCCGAAAGTAAAGGGAATTTAATTTGCTAGCACTATATTTAGCCCTATAACTTTCCAAGACACCATAAAACCTGTACATGGGGGGTACTGTTCTACTCGGGAGACTTCGCTGAACACAAATATTAGTGTTTCAAAACAGTAAAATGTATTACAACGATGATATCGCCAGTAAAAGTGATGTTTTTTGCATTTTTCATGCACAAACAGCACTTACACGGACAATATTATTGCTGTGATACTTTTTACTGTTTTGAAACACAAATATTTGTGTTCAGCGAAGTCTCCCGAGTACAACAGTACCCCTCATGTACAGGTTTTATGGTGTTTTCAAAAGTTACAGCGTCAAATATAATGTTTGTGTTTCATTTTTTTCACATTAAAATTTGCCAGATTGGTTACGTTGCCTTTGAGACCCTATGGTAGCCCAAGAATGAAAATTACCCCTATGATGGCATACTATTTACAATAGTAGACAACCCAAGGTATTGCAAATGGGGTCTGTCCAGTCGTTTTTAGAAGCCACTTAGTCACAAACACTGGCCAAAATTGGCGTTTTTTGCATTTTTCACACACAAACAAATACGAACGCTAACTTTGGCCTGTGTTTGTGACCAAATGGCTACTAAAAAAGACTGGACATACCCCATTTGCAATACCTTGGTTTGTCTACTATTGCAAATGGTATGCCATCATAGGGGTAAATACAGTCTCAAAGGCAACGTAACCAATCTGGAAAATTTCAATTTCAAATGTAACGTGCTATATTTGACTCTGTAACTTCCCAAAACCTGTACATAGGGGGTACTGTTTTACACGTGAGACTTTGCTGAATACAAATATGTGTATTTTATTGTAGTAAAAGCAAACAGTATTATGACACTGACAGTTAAAATGTCATGTAGAACTAAAAAAATAAAAAAAATCGTATTTCTCCCATTTTTTTCATATTAAATTGTTTCATAGCTAAATATTTTATATTAAATGAAAGCCCTGTTTCCCCTGAATAAAATGATATATAATAAGGGTGGGTGCATTTAATATGAAAGAGGTGAATTACGGTTCGAAAGACATGTAGCGCAAATGCCAGGTTTTGTTTACATTTTGTTTTGTTCACAACGTGTACATTTGTCTCAGTCCTTAAGGGGTTAACGCACAAATATCGCAAAAACAGTCCGGTCCTGAAGGGGTTAAGCAGGAATCTCGCTGTTTGTTTCTTAATTTCAACCATTTCCATCAGTTATAATCTTGAGTTTATTTGCATAGCCCCATGAATATTTTATGTTATGCTTGCGCAGAATATTTGTTGCAAGAGCAAATCTCTTTTGCTGTGATCTGGTATAAAAAGACAGGACTTGATAAATGATAACATGTTTAAATTCATCTTCTTTGATAATCTTAGATCGGCTAGCACGCATAATTTCTTTAAATTGAAAAGGCTGGAAATTAATTTTAATATCTCTTGGATAATTATCTGCCATTGCTTTTGGTTTATATAGACGTCTTTCTATATTTATGTTGTATTTGGAAACATCTATATCCATTGCAATTCATAGCTTTTCTAAGAAATCTGGAATCTTTTTTTGATCTGGCTGTCTTTCTAAAGCTGAAAATGTATTGACAATATCCTCTCAGACAGGGCTCGACAAATCCCAGGTGCCAGGTCGCCATGGCGACTAACAATTTTGTCCTGGCACCTCTCTATCGTGCAGCTCTCTGTGAAGGAAGTGAAGGGAAATGTAATTGTACTGAGGCCACACAGGATAATGGAAAGCTGATAGGACACCAGGTAAAGACGGCTCTGCTCGCTGCCTGCCACCATTCCGCAGAGCCGTCTGTCCCCCCCCCACCCCGGGTCATTCCCGTGCGTTCCCTTCACTTCTTCCCAGCAAACAGAGAGCTGCACAATATATATAGGAGGAGGGGGAGTCTGGACAAACGGCAGCCCACTCCTATCAGCCTCAGTAAGCCCCACTGTCACCTGCTGCTGCCCAGTGCCCCTGGACCCCAGGGAAGCCACCCTCCTGTGCCCATAAAGGTAGGAAACAGGAGGGTGGCTAGAAATATGGTTTTTTTTTTGTGTGTATCTGTGACAGTGTGTATATATGTCGTGTGTGTATTTATAAATCTTTGTGTGTATCTATTTGAGTGTATCAAACAATAAAAAAAAATATCTTGAGTGTGTGAGAATATGTGTGTGTGTGTGTGTGTGTGTGTGTGTGTGTGTGTGTCGGTCAGTGAATGTGTATGGGAATTGTGTTTTACTAACCTCTTTTCCAACACCGTACCAGTCTCTCTGCGGCTGGCCAGTCTCCATAGCTGAGATTATAATTCTTGATGATCTCAGCCAATCCAATGAGTGTGTGAGAATTGGGAAGCTATTGAACAAGCGCAGCGAATTCTGCACACAATCAGCATCTCCTCATAAAGATGCATTAAATCAATGTATCTCTATGGGGAACGTTCAGTGCCCCCTTGGAGACGCTGAATGTAGGCACTACAAATTGTGCAGCACAGAGATTAGAGACACTTTTGGCTGTATGAGTGACTGCCACTAGAGATGTTACTAGGCAGCAATGTAAACAATGTTTACATTGAAATGCCTACAGGGGCAGGCTATAGACTCCAGAGCCACTACATTATGCTGTAGTGGTTTTGGTGATTATAGTGTTCCTCTCAGAATTTTATTTTTTCTGTTGGAAAAACTGGCTTCTAACTTTTTTTAGCTGGCTCGGGGAATCCAAGCAAAATTTGTCAAACCCTGCTCTCAGAAGTGAATGAAATGAAACTATTATTTTATTTGATTGGGGGGACACAAGTTGAATCTTTCACACCTCCATGCTGCTGCCAACTGTGTGTTTAAATATATATTTTAACATAATTGGTACAACTGCCATATAAATAACCTAATTCAGCACTACTACAACCTTCAGCTGTTTTAAACTGTATTTCCAATACCCACCAACCAGTCTCATAAACTGAAGAAATTTAACATCTAGAGCAGCGGTCCTTATAGGGGTACTATTAAATACATTGGGATACAGAATGCACTGAATTATGCTTTTAAATAACACAGATTATACGGGATTTGAATATTTGTATCAATAAGACATTGTGGGGTATGATGATCTAGTAATTACATACTTGTTGTGATTTAGTATACATTAAAACAAACAGTAGCTGTCCTTTGTAGTTTTTCCTGCATCTCTACTATTTGTTTATAAGGTGCACATTTTCAATGAAAAAGATTTGCTGGAGAATGCAAATATAATTATTTCTGGTCTCCTCTCTAAAATAGCATCTTCTGATAAATCTCTGGGTAAAATTAGAGATATGGACAAAAAGACAGGTAAATATCAAACACCTCTCTCACAACTGCAACCAGATGTGTAACTCATGATTTTAATGTACATGACATCTAACATTAATATAAAGCAGTCCTGTCTGCATGAAATATGCTATGCATCAACATACCTGAGCTGTGCTGCTAGAACAGATGCACTCATAGTTTTGCAGGGTATGGGATTTCTCTGTAACCTATGCCTAAATGCCAATAGCTGACATTGACACAAGCAAGCACCTCTAACAGGAACTAACCAGGCGCACGTTAATGACGAAACGGCTTCTTTGCCCTCACTGACAAGGGCACTACAGCTGGGCGGAATGTTTTCGTGTTTGAAATTGTAAAGCTTTATTGACACGTTACAGTAAGTGCATGTGATCGGTTAGTATAGCTACGGCAGTGAAAAGCTATGTTGTTCCTCCACAATTATCTGTTTAACGTATTTTATTCACTTTGTCATGTGCTGCTATGTCCACATTATTTGGAAAATGACATTATGAATAATGTCCTTTTAAAATGTTGGTTTTCCTGATGTAAAGCTACAGGTGTGAATGGTAAAATACCAATTTACCTCATATTTGCAAGTGCTTCACTAGAACATGACTTAAATGTGGCACTTCTTACATTTTTAGGGAAATAACCATTAGAAATCCATTAACACTGCATTATGTACTAGATTCTGGTGCAATAGCCAAGAAAACAGTTAAAGATGCTTCCTATTGCTCTTTAATTCACCACTTGTTTATTTATTTGTTATGGCCAAAATGTATGAAGATAAAACCTGAAAAAAATAAAACCATGCCATGAAGATGCTGTTAACGCCAGGCTTCCCAAACTCCAGCCCTCCAGATGTTGCTGAACTACAACTCCCATGATGCGATGAATGAAATAGGCTGAGAATCATGGGAGTTGTAGTTCAGCAACATCTGGAGGGCTAGAGTTTGGGGAAGCCTGGGTTAACCCTTAACCCCTTAAGGACTGAGCCAAATGTACATGTGAACAAAACAAAATGTAAACAAAACCTGGCATTTGCGCTACATGTCTTTCGAACCGTAATTCACCTCTTTCATATTAAATGCACCCACCCTTATTATATATCATTTTATTCAGGGGAAACAGGGCTTTCATTTAATATCAAATATTTAGCTATGAAACATAATTTAATATGAAAAAATGGGAGAAAATAAGAAATTATTTTTTAATTCTACATGACATTTTAACTGCCAATGTCATAATACTGTTTGCTTTTACTGCAACAAAATACACATATTTGTATTCAGCAAAGTCTCACATGTAAAACAGTACCCCCTATGTACAGGTTTTATGGTGTTTTGGGAAGTTACAGAGTCAAATATAGCACGTTACATTTGAAATTGAAATTCGCCAGATTGCTTACGTTGCCTTTGAGACTGTATAGTAGCCCAGGAATAAAATTTACACCCATAATGGCATACCATTTGCAATAGTAGACAACCCAAGGTATTGCAAATGAGGTATGTCCAGTCTTTTTTAGTAGCCATTTGGTCACAAACACTGGCCAAAGTTAGCGTTAATATTTGTTTGTGTGTGAAAAATGCAGAAAACGCCAATTTTGGCCAGTGTTTGTGACTAAGTGGCTACTAAAAAAGACTGGACATACCCCATTTGCAATACCTTGGGTTGTCTACTATTCTAAATAGTATGCCATCATAGGGGTAATTTTCATTCTTGGGCTACCATAGGGTCTCAAATGCAATGTAACCAATCTGGCAAATTTTAATGTGAGAAAAATGAAACACAAGTCTTATATTTGACGCTGTAACTTTTGAAAACACCATGAAACCTGTACATGAGGGGTACTGTTGTACTCGGGAGACTTCGCTGAACACAAATATTTGTGTTTCAAAACAGTAAGAAGTATCACAGCAATAATATCTTCTGTGTAAGTGCTGTTTGTGTGTGAAAAATGCAAAAAAGTCACTTTTACTGGCGATATCATCGTTGTAATACATTTTACTGTTTTGAAACACTAATATTTGTGTTCAGCTAAGTCTCCTGAGTAAAACAGTACCCCCCATGTACAGGTTTTATGGTGTCTTGGAAAGTTATAGGGTTAAATATAGTGCTAGCAAATTAAATTCTCTATACTTTCGGCATGGGTTGTCAAGCAGGTCCCGCTAATTGTAATTAATTAAAATAACTAATTATGTAAAAATATTACATAAATCTATATGTAGAATTAATATATGTGTATATATATATACATATGTGTGTGTATATATATGTATATAATTTTTTTAAATATTTTTATTTATATATAGGTATACATATAGTGATACATACGTTTATATTTATGTATATAGATTATATATATTATTTCGTTCTACGTGTATTTTGATATAAATATATATATATATTAATATCACAATACAGTTAGAACGAAATAACACACATCTATATATTTTTTAATTATTTTTAATTATTTTTTTAATTTTATATATTTTTTTTCAATTTGACAATTTTAATTTTATCAAAGAACACAGTTGGGGGGTACAGAAAGGAAAAGGGGGAGGGTACGCAGTTATTAATTTTATTTTTTAACATATTTAAAAATTTTTATATTATATATAAATATATAACAATAATTATATTTAATCAGTATCAGTCTACGTGTAATTTGATATTAATATATATATATTATTAGTAAAATACACCTAGACAGTGTATGTGTGTGTATGTATATATGTGTATATATATATATATATATATATATATATATATATATATACTTAGATCACAATTAAGATTCTATACTAAACTAAATAAAATACTCTCATAACTTTGTGCATATAATAGAAGCTCAAAAAAATTAAGAAAAATAACAAATTAAAAAGAAGCGTAAAAACGCCCGACGCATGTTTTGGTGCCACAGTAATGTGCCTTCATCTGGGGGTGGGACCATAGTCACCAAGAAAACAATTGGTAACACACTACGCCGTGAAGGACTGAAATCCTGCAGCACCCGCCAGGTCCCCTTGCTCAAGAAAGCACATGTCTGAAGTTTGCAAATGAACATCTAAATGATTCAGAGGAGAACTAGGTGAAAGTGTTTTGGTCAGATGAGACCAAAATTGAGCTCTTTCGCATCAACTTAACTCACCGTGTTTGGAGGAGGAGAAATGCTGCCTATGACACCAAGAACACCATCAAACATGGAGGTGGAAACATTATGCTTTGGGGGTGTTTTTCTGCTAAGGGGACAGGACAACTGCACCAGATCAAAGGGACGATGGACGGGGCCATGCACCATCAAATCTTGGGTGAGAACCTCCTTCTCTCAGCCAGGGCGTTGAAAATGGGTCGTGGATGGGTATTCCAGCATGACAATGACCAAAAACACACAGCCAAGGCAACAAAGGAGTGGCTCAAGAAGAAGCACATCAAAGGAGCACTATAGGGTCAGGAATACAGCCCTGTAGTAGGGCCGGCACTAACAGCATACCCACCACTAACAATCACGTCCCAGAGACTGCATGCATTGGGAGTCACTCACTCTAAAATTGCGGATGCCACCTGACAGTCGGCAAGCGTGGGGACAAGTGGAGAGCGGTTAAACGACACTCTGACTAAGCTGGATTAAATTCTTGCTGCCTTCTGGGCCAGGATTTCGGAGAAGGCGCTGAACGCAGCTACAGCTAGGCGAACAACTCCTGCACTCAATTCTACGTGCATATTTATATAATATTTTTACAATAATTAAGTAATTTTATTGATTGCAATTTGAGGGACATGCCTGACAACCCATGCCAAAAGTCCAGAGAATTTAATTTGCTAGCATTATATATAACTCTGTAACTTTCCAAGACGCCATAAAACCTGTACATGAAGGGTACTGTTTTATGTGGGTGACTTCACTGAATACAAATATTAGTATTTAATATTTAAAAACAGATCACAACTATGATATTGTCAGTGAAAGTGACTTTTTTTTGCATTTTTCACACGCAAACGGCACTTTCACTGATGATATTGTTGTGATACGTTTTACTGTTTTGAAACACTAATATTTGTGTTCAGCGAAGTGTCCTGAGGTTAACAGTACCTCCCATGTACAGGTTTTATAGTGTTTTTGAAAGTTACAGGGTTAAATAAAAGGGTTGCCCATATCATTTTTTTCATAGACATTTGCCAGATTGGTTATGTTGCCTTTGAGACCATATGGTAGGCCAGGAATGAGAAATCTCCCCGTGATTGCATAGCATTTGCTAAAGTAGACAACCCATTGTATTGCAAATGGGGTATATCCAGTCTTTTTTAATAGGCACTTAGTCGCAAACACTGGCAAAGTTAGCGTTCATATTTGGTTTTTGCATTTTTCACACACAAACAAATATAAACGCTAACTTTGACCAGTGTTTGTGACTACTAAAAAAGACTGGACATACCCCACATTTAATGCCCTGGGTTGTCTACTTTTGCAAATGGTATGCAATCATCATGGTGTAATTATAATTCCTGGTCTATGATGCAGTATCAAAGGCAACATAACCAGTCTGGCAAATTTCAATGTGTATAAACTGAAAAATTAAGCAAGCTATATTTGACCCTGTAACTTTCCAAAACAGCATAAAACCTGTACATGGGAGGTACTGTTGTACTTGTGAGACATTGCTGAATACAAATGCCTGCATTTTATTGCAGTAAAAACTTACAGTATTATGACATTCAAAGTTAAAATACCACACAGAACTAAAATAAATCTTAAATTTCTCACACTTTTTTTAAATTTTATTTATAATAAATTGTGTTTTATATATGAATAGTTCATGTCATGTTAAAGCCCTGTTTTACCTGAACAAAATGATATATAATAAGTGTGGGTGCGCTCAATATGAAAGAGGTGAATTATGGTTAAACAGACATATAGCGCAAATTCCAGTTTTTGTTAACGTTTTGATTACTTGTACAATTGGCTCAGTCCTTGACCCCTTAAAACCGGAGGGCGTACTATTACGCCCTATTCTAAGCGGCTCTAAACGACCGCAGGGTGTAATAGTACGCCCTCTGGTTTTTCTTACTTACCCAGTCGCCGGCAATCGCGGTTGGAGAGACTCACCTGGGACCCCAGGGAGTCCCCCGCGGCGGATCCTGCCTCCTCCGGCCCCCCCGGCCATGTGAGAGTGAGGTCCTTGCGAGGACCTCACAATCACATAGCCGGGTTAGCTGGCTGCTGTATTGCCAGCAGGGGGACTGCTGGTAATGACAGTCCCCCTGCTGGCTGGAAATAAAATACATTAAAGTTAATAAAGTGTAAAAAAATAAAATAATATACTTAGATCATATATATATATAAGTGAAGACACTGAATGTTTGGATGCATTTTAGGCAGCCATGACACAGGAAGGATCTCTAACAGCCATCTGAGGAGTGGCCAGTGAAGTTATCACTAGGCTGTAATGTAAACACTGCATTTTCTCTGAAAAGACACTGTTTACAGCAAAAAGCCTGAAGGTAATGATTCTACTCACCAGAACAAATTCAATACGCTGTAGTTGTTCTGGTGACTATAGTGTCCCTTTAAGCAGAAAACTTGTTTCAATATCATTATATACACAATCAGCCTCTAAAGGGCTTCTACATCTAATACTTATTATAAATGTGACTAATTATAATCCCAATTTTAGACATTTAGTAGACATACTATACCACCTTACATTTGTCCTAGCATCTAATAATCGAATTTCCAAAAAATAATGGCATTGGTTATGTGAGGTTATTGTCTTTATAGATTCTAATAATTATATATTTTTATGTGTGTGTTTTTATTTCTAGTATGTACATTTCTCGTGTAGTTCTTAATTTCTAATCTATGGTCCACTTATCTTTCATATGCTCTATTCCTAAGGGTAATTCCAACACTTCCGGTTCCTTTCCTTTTTGGTCTGGAACCATCTTTTTGCTTCACAGCGTAGTGTGTTACCAATTGTGTTCTTGGTGACTATGGTCCTAGCTATCTTGAGATCATTAGCAAGATACTCCCATGTTGTTCTGGGTTGATTCCTCACCATTCTCATGATCATTGAAACTGCACGAGGTAAGATCTTGCATGGAGCACCAGATCGAGGGAGATTGACAGTAATTTTGAGTTTCTTCCATTTGCAAATAATCGCACCAACTGTTGTCACCTTCTCACCAAGCTGCTTAGCGATGGTCTTGTAGCCCATTTCAGCCTTGTGTAGGTCTACAATCTTGTCCCTGACGTCCTTGGCTCTTTGGTCTTATCCATGGTGGAGAGTTTGGAATCTGATTGATTGCTTCTGTGGACAGGTGTCTTTTATAAAGGTAATGAGCTGAGATTAGGAGCACTCCCTTTAAGATTTATATGTATATATAATATACTACTTAGCAGCCATAATTTGCATGTCCCTAGAATGTAAGCTCGTTGGAGCAGGGTCCTCAGCACCCTCTGTTCTCGCTTGTCAAACTTATCTTGTTGCAAATACTTGTCTGGTAGTCCACCTATTTACATTGCTGCAGAATTTGTTGACGCTTTATAAATAATAATAAAAGTAATACTGTTAGAACATCCATGGTAAAGACTTTGGACTGTGGAGACAAATGACAAATTAGCACTGCAAAGTTTAACCCCATCGCGACCGCGGACGTATCAGGTACGTCCGCCAAAAACCGGTACTTAAGGACCGCAGGGTCGAGGCATTCAATAAAATAAATACTTACATTTAAAAAAAATTAAATAAAAAATGAACCCCTTCCCTCCCTCTCAGATGTGTCCATAGTGCTGGCAGTCACATCTGACAGGCAGTCCCCCTGCTGGGGAAAAAAGTAAAAAATAAAAAAAGTTAATAATTTAAATATATATGTATTAAGGCCTTTGGCCTGTATTTGTGGGAGGGGCTTAAATTAATTCACTCCCCTATATAAGGGACACCCCTTACCTGACTCCATATCGCTTGAGGTCAGCATCAGAATGATTTCCACTTCCGGGTCATCCAGATGCCATTTTACCTGATTACTCCATGAGGTTTTCTAAGCTGAGCTGTGTCAGGAATCCAGCCACAGGCTTTTCCGGCCTACCACCTTCATTATTCAATCCCTCGCCGTGGATGGTGTCCAAGTGACTCACAAACCGTAAGTCGACCTACCCGTTACGCCAGGCATCAGTCCCACGGCACCATGCACGGGTCAGGTCCTCACTTTACGGATGCATTTTGTCTAAGTCTGTTCTAAAACCATTGCATGTTCATGCATATCATTCGTTTAAACTCACTTGTTTATATCTGTCACTGGCTCATTTCGAGCATTAGCATACTCCCGAACGGGAACACATTCCGTTTCCATTGCCTAAACATACTAGCCAATTCTGTGCGGGCATTTCGAATCTCACTGCTCGTTTCGTTTTGTTTCCCTGACATACCAGGCTCACGGTTCGTGCAATTTTCTACCAAACGGGAACTAGTTCATGCATTTACTATTGTACTACACACACGTTTCGTGCGTTTACAACCCACGAACAGAACACTGGTTTGTTACAATGACTGTTAATAAGCTATTATGTTCACATATTGTATATTGTCGAACGGGCACTGTTCGTTTCCCTGTCATACAACTATAATGCTGGGGCATAGCTCACAAACAATGTTTCACATAAACCACGCTGACCCCTACAGGTCACTAATCTCACGTTAAACTTGCATTTGGATTAAAGGGTATTTTTATCATACAATCAGCATTTCTGACCCCTACTGGTCAACAGCAAAGTCTTCACATGTCATATACAATTTACCAGCCAATATAAATTACACATAAGATTGTTTTTAAACATAACCATAAATTAAACTCCTGCACGGGCTCAACTTCAGGTTTAATTCACAATAATTGAAGATTATGCTAACGCAGTGTACTAATAATCTTAATTTTAATAATGACAGGTGGTGGATATTTTGCATTAACTTTCTTTACTAACTCCACAGCAGCAAAGAAAAAACAGTTGAAAGAAAGAACCAATCAGCTTGAGTCAGAGAGTAAATAAGTTCCAGTCTAGCCAATCATTTCCTCTTGACTAGTGCGACATCACAAGTTCATAATATGACAAATGTGTCTTGAATCAACTTGAATCAACTAGTCCAACGTGGAAACTTCATTAGCATAGCCAAACGTCTTCATGAAACCTAAAACTTGTTAACTGATTCCGGTACGTTCGGTATCTTGTTAAGCTGAAAGGAGACTAGTATCAGTGATACGGGACCGACCGTATGGCATAAATGCTTATGTGAATGTTGACAATATTGACTGTTAAACAAGTTTATCCAGACTATCTAAAGTTAGTCCCTTTCACACATTAGGAAGAAAATAAAGGTAAAGAGTACCATAAAACATCTCACGATATAGATATATACAATAGTATCTCTGTGGCTGCCACATAAGCTCGTAGGGTCTTCACCACGCACAATTGAGGATCCGAGGTGAAGAATGGGTAAAACACTGAAGGTGAATTTCGCCATCAGTTGTTTTAATGATAATAGTTTGTTAGGGGGCCATCCCCTTAGGAAATGGAGCACCACATTCACATCCCATAGGTGTCGATATTTTGGTGCTGGAGGTCGTCTCAGTTTGATGCCGCGTAACAGTCGACAGATCAGGGGATCTTGCCCTACCGGTCTACCTTGGGACGGTGTATGGGCTGCTGAGATGGCGGATCTGACCACGTTGATGGTGCGATACGATTTCCCTTCCCCGAATATCTTCAATAGGAAGTTCATGATATCGGATACAGGGGCTATAAAGGGATCCAGGTTCCGCCCCATGCACCTATCGGTCCAAGAGTGCCATGCTGATAAGTAACTCTTTCGTGTTCCAGGAGCCCTGGAGTCCCATAGGAGGTCCTAAGTTGTTGCCGATAGGTTTCTGGTACACCATGCTCCCCTAAAAGATTCCAGGCTATCAGCGATAGGCGTCCGTCTAGGAGCATCGGGTGTGTCTCCCCCATTGGGTTTCTGAGTAGGTTGTAGTCGATCAGTAGTAGGATTGGATCCTGCCAAGCCAGTTCGAGCAGATCCGGAAACCAAAGTTGGCTCGGCCAGTTGGGTGTCAGGAGCGTTAATCTCACTCCCCGTCGTTGAACGTGATGGAGAACCCTCGCGATCATTGCGAATGGGGGAAAGGCGTAAGCTCCTCGTGGAGGCCAGTGTTGGGTGAAAGCGTCTACCGCCAGGCATTCCGGGTCTGGAAGCCAGCTGTAAAACTGTGGCACTTGGTGATTGTTGCGGGAGGCAGATAGGTCCAGTGTGAAGGGCCTCATCTGTTCGTTCAGGAGGGGGTATATACGTGGGTCCAGTTGCCAATCGCTGACGTCTCTCCAGTGTCAGGTATTCTGCTTGTATCGTAATGGTGCGTGGGAGACAGTAATCGAAGATTTCCTTCGTCAGCTCCACCAGTGTTTGGGAGCGTGTACCGCCAAGGTGGTTGATGTATCTCACTGCCAATATGTTGTCCATCCGAAGAAGTATACAACAATTGGATTGTCCTTTCGCCAGACTGCGTATAGCGAATGACCCCCGCTAGCAGTTCCAGGCAGTTGATCTGCATTGAGAGTTCTTGGTTTGTCCATGTTCCTCCCGTGGATGCTTCCCCGTCCGTGGCGCCCCATCCCAATCGGCTGGCGTCTAATTACAGCACGAAGTCCGGGTGGGTGCCAAAGATGGCTCGGCCATTCCAAACTTGCATACAATTGAGCCACCATTCGAGTTCCTGACGTACCTCGCTCGTTAGCGGGACTGGTTGGTTGTACGTAGGGTTTTGTCGTAAGAACCGGGTTTTCAATTGTTGCAGGGGGCCTGGAAATATGGCTTGTATCGAAGAGGACAATAGGCCAACGATCCGTGCTAGTTGTCAGAATGGGATGGAATCGCATTTGAGTACTCTGCAGATTTCCTTCTTGATGGCAGTCACTTTGGTAGCCGGGAGATGAAGAGTGCAGGACCTGGAGTCTATCTCGAAGCCCAGGAATTGGATGCTTTGTGTGGGTGTCATTGCGGATTTTGCTCTGTTGACTATGAAGCCCAGGGATTCCAATAATTGTACTGTGTATTCTGTATGTTGGACCGTCAATTCCCTCGTCCTGCAGAACAAGAGTATGTCGTCTAGATAAATGATGCACCTGATCCCTCGAGTCCTGAGATGAGAGACTATTGGTTTCAACATCTTCTTAAACCACCAATGCGCTGAGCTCAGTCCGAAGGGGAGGCAAGTGAATTGCCAGGGAGCGCCGTTCCATAGAAATCGGAGGAGAGGGCGGCTGTCCGCGTAAATCGGGATTGATAGATATGCGTCTTTGAGATCCAGACGCGTAAACCAGTCCTTGTCTTGAAGGAGGTCCCTTAGTAAGTGTATGCCCTCCATTTTGAAGTGGTGGTAGGTCACGTGGGCATTCAATGCTCTGAGATTGATGACCGGTCTGAAGTCTCCGGTTTTCTTGCGGACGAGAAACATATTGCTGAAGAAGCCTCCCTGTCCTTGAACGGGCTGTATGGCACCCTTCGCATGCAGCTCACGGAGCTCCATTTCTATGAGGTGCACGTCTGAGGCTGAGAGGTATAATGGGTGAGGAGGACATCCCTGTACCAGGTTTGTACGTAATTCGATGCGGTACCCTTTGACTGTCTGTAGAACCCAGGCGTCTGTGGATAGCTTTGCCCAATTCTGGGAAAAAAGAGAAACACGGCCTGCAGACATGGTTAGTTGGGACATAGTTATGGGTTGTTTTCTTACCTATGGGAAGTCTTGCGCAGGCTTGTCCGTGACCTGCACGTCCTCTGTCCGTACCCCTCTGATAGTAGGGGTAGCTCTGTCAAGAGCCTGCGTCTTGGTAACCCTGTTGCGGGTAAAATTGTTGTAGGTGTCCTGTGCGGAGGCCCGATGGCCAGAATCGGCTGGTGGCATGACCCCGTTGCCGACCAGCCCTGGGAAAAACACCTCTCGTGAGGTTGCCACGGAATACCTTGCGCATGGATTAACGGGCTCGGTTTAGTGAGGTGAAGACATTGACATGTTTGTTGAGCTCTTTGAGGAAGGCTTCTTTTACCCCTAAATCCGCTAATTTGGGGTCTATACGGAACAGTGCTGCGCGGCGCCGCTCTGTGAAGAGGGCCGCATTGGTATTCCCGAGAAAACAGAAGCTGCTCTGGGTCCATTCTCGGATGTCGTGTGCCCACTCTCTTACCATGTCCGCATTAAAAGAGTCCGCCCTGGCATAGGCATTGTCCTTCAAATACATTACACGGGCCAAGGCCCCCATCGTGTCCAGGAGCTTGTCTTGTGCACCTTTTAGACTCCTCTCTATCCCTCTGTGGGGGTCCCGACCTCCCTGCTCCATGAATGTCAGCATAGCTGATCGAACTCGGGTGTGAAGGCTACTTTATCGGGTAACGATGGTCTTGGGCATTCCGCTCTCATCCGCTTGCGTACGTGCTTCTCTAGGGGCTTGCGGATACAGAAATGCATAAACCTGAGGCGGTGCTCAGATGCCATTCCTCCGAGCGGGGATGCCGGATATTTCTGGGATCGAACATCCTGTGTCTAGAAACACCTCTTGATCCTGCGTGATGGTTGAGGCGGAAGCTTCTTCGTCTCCTTTACCCTGGGGCTCACCCAGGAAGGTCTCCGTGACGTAGGCGTTAAAGCCCCAATCGCCTTCGTCCGATTCGGAGATGTCCGCCTGCCATTCATCAAGAATGGAGAGGGAGTGTGGCATGTCTTTTTTTCCTCATCCGAGGAGATGTCTTTAGCGGGCTTTGGTGCCATAGGACGTTTACTTCGCTTCAGGAGCACTTTGCCTTTGTTGATGGCTGTTTTAGATACCTCACCCTTCCAGTGGCGTTTAGCCAGGCGGTGTTTCTCTTGAGAGGAGTCGTCCGACGCCTCGGAGTCTTCTTGATCACGAGGTCGTTTACTAACCGGCTTGTTAGATTCAGTGGCCGGTGCTAGCACTTTTGCCATTGCCTTCTCCAATGAGAGGGCCACTGCCGCATTAATCATGGCCTGGAGCTCGTTATTGTTCTGATTGTCCTCCATAGTGAGGGCACTGACAGGCACAGGGTTGTCAATAGATATGTGGGAGTTGGATTGTGTGGGAGGGGATTATGACAGGCCGATGGCCGTACAATTGTCGCCAGTGGCGTGCGACAAGCGGACTCTGTACTACTGGGGCTCACCCAGTCGGTCGGAACTGCTTGAATAGATTCCGTAAGGCAGCACTGCGGGATCGTTCCCAAATGGGGGCTCACCCCTAGCCAGGTTACTGGGTATAAAACCTTACTGGCTGTCCCACTCCCTAGGGTTATAACACCCACCTTGTACACTCCAACTGTAGGCACTTTTTCCAGCAGTCAAAGATCTCTTTGTATGAGCCTGATGGTGATGTGAGTTGGACTTCTCCAATAGCCTCACGAAATGGCCACCGTGGTGAACAGGAAGAAAAAGCCCGCGAAGGCAAACGTTTAGAAAACCTACAAGCGTTCGATAGAACTCGCGAACGGCTCAATTCGCGGGTTTGCAAGCAGCCGAACGTCTGTTGAAGGAGAAGCCGCGAACGGACTGAATTACTTTATATGAATCCAGTCCGTTCGAGTGAATGCACTGAGCTATTTAGTGTTCGCGGGTGTGCGCGAACAGAGCGCATTCACTCCGTTCGCGTATTTGCTGTATGGGCACGCACGAACCTAAGGCCAGCTTGCTCTGTTCGCACGGAGAAGTGCACGAACAGAGCGGTAAGCCCTACATCAAAGTGGCGAACATAGCCACTCGAGGATTGTGGGGAGGGGAGGGGAGGGAAGGGGGATGAGGCTAATCCGTAGCGCTGAGGTGAAACAGGGGATCCCCGGAATGGTGAAACCGTTAAAGGGGTACCCCCAATAAGTGTCCCATTGCCACCCCCCAGTATCTGTATAATAGTTAAAGCAAACTATGTAGATAATACCTTAAACATACCAACACAGACAAAAAACAGTTAAGGAAGTATTACTCTGACCTGACTTGTGATGGAGCAGCAAAGAAGGCGGAAATGATTGGCTAGGCCGAAACTTATATACTCTCTGACTCAAGCTTATTGGTTCTGTCTTTCAACTGTTTTTTTTTTTTTGCTGCTGTGGAGTTAGTAAAGACAGTTAATGCTAAATATGAAGCCTCCTGTCATGTGGTAAAATTTACATTTCACATCAAGACCAACAGTGGTTCTACCAACACTGCCACCTACAGGTCTGTCAAGTACATTGACAATTTTCATGGGGTTTTACAAACACCAAAAAACTGACCCCTATAGGTCAACAGACAAACAACATTTCACATACCAATCAGTATCCAACTACACTGCCACCTATAGGGCACTCTGCAGATCTCCAGTGCACTTGCTTTTTGCAACACCATGTTCACTGACCCCTACCATTCAATAAGACATACAGCAATTCACATAGCAAGTAGTATATCAACATCTGGTATAAATACACATATTATTACAAAGTAGCAGACGCATCTGTATATATGTAACTGGTAATTTAGTTCACATACATTTTTCACAGCACGCTGCTCACACAACAGACTTTCCCCTAGCAAGGGGACATACAACGTACAAGGTGGGGACAGACCACTTTTTCACTTGTACATATGGCACTTAATGGGTTAAGATTGATACATATTTAAACAGTATGGCTACGATGTTTAATATTTACACATCACAGCACTTTACTTTTCACATATACTGTACGTATTAAGATAAGCTTGGTCTATGCCATCCATTCAGGTTACAGTTACTACTAAAAAAACCTATATGGATTGTCAGGTTCAATACCATACTACCAGGTACATACACCTGCTCACGTAGTTATCCATCTCTTAACTTCCCTGGAATAGTAATAGCGTTCTAGGGCCCAATAGGTATGACCCCCTTTTTTCTCTGCATTACGCTTCCACGAGGCCAACACCCCGCCTCACACTCGGAGGCATACACCCCTCGGGCCACTCGTGAGCTAGCCACCTCGCATTGTATCATAGAGAGGGCCTCACCTGTCACTCCCCTTCCTATTTTCTGGTTACTGTCACCGAGAGGCCAACATCCTGCCACAACGTTCAGTGGCCACAAAAAATCCCCTTGCGCCAACGCATAGATAGAGCCTCTCAAGCCACTTGGCAACTCACCAGTCACCAAAAAACACTAAGCCTAATCGTTTCGCCTTACGGCTTAGCTAGCAAGCCAGTACAAGACCCCTGGGTACAAATAATAATTCCAATCTTTGTTATTTAAGTATTTCTCAAAAAGATGGTAAAGAATCACCTCTTCCTAGCACCCCGGCTAGAATTGATACACCTTCAAGCAGAGGAGATGTTGCTAGTCCAGCAGCAATCAGATCCTGGATGATCCCACACATTACCACCGACCTAAGGAGGGAACAAACCCCCTACCCTGCCACAGCAAGGAAAGCAGAGTTATTCAAACTCCTCCATACATCAACGGACAACACAGAGGCAGGAGAAGGCCAGGAACACCAACTCAGGGGACACCCAGGCCATGCTAGCCTCACTCATAAACTCATGAGCCAAAAAATTTACAACAGACTGGCCCTCACAAGGCTGGGCCTCACCCTACTGTACAACCAGCACCAACCGAAACTCGGTCACCTGGTACAATCAATTCTTATGACACACAAGACGTTAACCCTGCACATATGATCCCAGCACATTGGGGAAACAAGGCATATATATATATGACGATGTATCTGTGATGGTCAAATCCAGGGATTCCAGGTAAATCGGGAACTGATCATCCCTTGGTTGTGTTGGCATTTGGAATATGTAGAGATGTTTATTTGTGCAGGTACCCATACAAAAGGGATTTTGTCCCAAACAAACGGACAAGCACTCTCAGGCTCCAGGTACCAGCACCTCTGAACTACCAGAGACAATTGGTATGAGTAGTTGCATTGCATATAGACTGTTGCATATATGTTCAAATGGTTCAGGGCACATGACAAACCATGTGTCCTAATACAACTTACAAAAAACGTACTCACCATCTGTACACACCAATGCATTTTCAACACTACTGACTCATCACCCTTCCAGACTTGTAGTATATTTACTAAAGCTCTGGAGCTTCAAAGGGCTCCCATACAGGTATCATAAATACACCTTCAAGGAATATAGCATGCCCTCACTTACAGTCAGCACAACAGAACCATTGGCTGTAAACACACTCATAGGGGTTTTACTTGGGTTTTCCAATCTCCACCATTTACAGCATGGCGCCAAACACAAATACATTGGTATTGTCACAAGGAAATCTTCCCTTAAACAAAGACTAACCATAGACTTATTGGCACCACACACCTCCGCTACCCTAAGTCTCAACTCCCTCATACCCTCCAAGGAGTTTCCTTACTATACAACACCATTGATCTACCTTTACAGCTATCACTCAAGCATGGGTTGAAGCTTGGTTAAGTAAGACCAATATCATCAACGCAGTAAACGGCTACCATCTACCCCACACACTGGCACTTACATGGCATAAAATGGGCAATCCTTTCCCCGCTCAACTTTCGGGTTACAGATTAAGCTACTATCGATATTCACAGATACTCTGTGCTGGTTATGATAACATATCCAGAGGCCTTACAGTCGTACACTATCTAGAAGACTTCTTGTTGATAAAAGATAACATATTTTTCACTAGAAGCCTCACGGCAGCTTAGTCTGGTTGACCACTTGGGCGTCCCAGTACCCCATAAGAAACAGAAGGCCCAGACACTATCATCACATTACTGGGCATATGATTTGAGTCGGTATCCATACACACAAGTTACCACAAAACAAATAGGGAACATTCTCAACTACATCAATCACTACCTCCTGCTTAGTACTTACAACCGCAAGGATTGTAAGTACTTGAATGTTTGTATACTTTATATTTAAAATAGTATACAGTGTAACATTCTTCTTCTTCCACTGGGTAAGTATATTAGTACTTGGGCAATACTGTGCTTCGGAACTTTGGAAATTCGGTAATTTTGGAACCTCGGTAATTCGGCTTTTCGGACATTCAGAAGTACCCGAATGTCTAATTTCCCGAAATTCGTCCGAATTCATATTTGGCCCGAAACGAATTGCACATGTCTATTAACCACTTGGCATGGTAAAAGCATGTTCCTTCCAGGATTGTCTGACACTTCTCCAACAAGATGGTCAGACGCGGCGTCTACCACGGGTTTGGCAGCGATCTACCGGGAACGATGGCTTTGGAGCTGTTGGCCATGGCATCGAGGTTTGGAAATTTTTCCACCACCTCAGCCCCTTTGAGGGATCTACCCTATTGTAGCAGCTGTTGTGGCATGGGGTAAATCATGGTCAGGATCATCATCCTTTGTTACTCAGACAACTAAGCCTTCTTATCATCAACAAACACCACACATCATCCATACGATCATGATATTTATGGGGAACTCACTTGGTTGGCCACTTATCACATTTCTTTTACTTTCATGTACCAGACGGGGGTATACATCCCTGCCGACAATTGTCTCATTTATATTCCAGGCATGTTCATCATACTCTTCCTACAGCCGCCCATACAGTCACGGCCACTCTTTCGTTCCAGAGATAAAATCATGGATTAGACATACTCATGCAGCATAGCATGCACTATCCCACCTAACACTTTCGTCCCATACTTGTAGAATGCATAACACAGCTTTTCACCTGCTTAAAGAATCTCATTGGAACACGACATAGCTCAACCTGTGTCATAAGATTTCTCCTAGGTTTTGCTTCTTTTTGCCACCTTAAACTAAAACTATCTCACACACCATTAATTATATATTTTACAGGCATTCAACAACACAGGATAACCTATGGCCAAAACTACCAAAACTTCATGCTATCATACCATACAAGAATATACTCAGAGGTTTTCAGGAATCCATTCCCCCACGTTCCTCTCAGAGATTACCAATAGCCATCCAACTTTTCCATCCTTATCGGACCTATTAGATCTACAACCATTCAATTATACTACCAAGTTGGCCATTACCAGCCATGCACACTGCCTTCTATGCCTTTCTCAGGCCAGAGAATACACTACCATCACCACCACTCAGACAGATCATTGTCTTAAACGATCCCACGTATGTAAACACACATATCATTACCTATTGGCTCTACCACATTCCGAAACGAGTCAACATGCACCAACAGTAGGGATAACATACTATCCTACCAACAACAAATGGTGTCCAGTTGCAGTCCTAGATTCCTACCTTCAAAATCCTTCCAGAAATTAAATACCGTAATGTATTTAAGGAAATGTCTGGTTAATTTGTATATATTTGTTTACTGTATTAAATCTTTGATTATTAATTTTTGCCCTCTTTATTTACAGGCCTACCGTATCGTCGGTCTCGGCACACCACAACCGACTTGCTCCCTTTATACTATCCTATGCTTATGCTGGAACCTTACTCCATATACGGCTATTTGCCCCTTACACAAGTATTAAGGCCGTTTGGCCTGTATTTGTTGGAGGAACTTAAATTAATTCACTCCCCTATATAAGGGACACCCCTTACCTGACTCCATATCGCTTGAAGTAAGCATCAGAATGACCCACCCACCCACTCCTCATTTCAACACTTTCTCTTTTCTTTCCATTTACTTTACTTTCTTACTCCTTGATGGGCCCTCTTTATTTACAGGCCTACCGTATCGTCGGTCTCGGCACACCACAACCAACTTGCTCCCTTTATACTATCCTACGCTTATGCTGGAACCTTACTCCATATACGGCTACTTGCCCCTTACACACAAAAAAAATATATATATATATATATATATATATATATACACACACACATATGTATATATGAGATATGTATATGTGTGTGTATGTATGTATGTATGTATGTGTATATATATATATATATATATATAAATAAAATGTCATACTAAGTGTATTGTTTTTATTAATATATACATATATTAATATAAAGATACACTTGGAGTAAAATTACACACGTGTGAGTGTGTGTGTGTGTGTATATATATATATATATGTGTGTGTGTGTGTATATATATATATATATATATATATATAATACAAATTAAATAATCAATTAAAAGTAAATAAAGTAAAAATAATTTAAAAAAATATATATTTAATTTTATTCTAACTGTATTTTGATAATATATATATATCAAAATAGACTTAGAATGAAATTATATATATATATGTATATATAAATAAAAATAATACAAAATATACCTATGTCCATATACATAATTACATAAATAATTTCATCAATTTACACGTAGACTTCAAATATGTATATATATTTAAATTCTACGTGCATATTTATGTAATATTTTTACATAATTAAAGGATCACTATAGTCAACATATAAAAGCAAGAAAGACAGGTCCCCCAGCCTTCTTTTTTGCTTTTATATGAACTTCCAGTTATTAAAAATAATTTGAGTCTTTTTTAGCATATAAACTTACCTCCGTTCCAGCGCCAAGATCCCCGTCAGGCCATGCCCCCTTTTTCCTCAAAATGACGAAATCGCGGGGCTCAATCAGACGCTTCTCTTATGGCGCTTCTCGACCGATCCAGTGCGCATGCGTGGCTTCGCGCTGCACCAATCGTGTTCTTCATAGAGCAGCATTGAATGCTGCCCTATGAATGAACACTGAGCACTCTATTTCTATCTATCTATTTCTTTCTATCTATTTAGATGGAAATAACACACACACACACACACTGCATTATATACACACACTACACAAACACTGCATTCACTATACACTACACAAACACAGGCACACAGCATTCACAATACATACACTACACACACTGCATTCACTTTACGCACACTATACACACACTCTGCATTCACTATATATACACACTACACACTCACTGCATTCACTATACACACTACACAAATACACACTGCATCCATTATACACACATTACACAAACACACACAGCTACCCTGTCTAAACACACTGCATCTCCTACATGTGGCATGTATATTTTGTGCATTTACCTTTAGAAATAGTTTATGTACAAAATATCGTCAAGTTATCGGCTATCGGCCTGAAAGTTCACAGATTATCGGCATCGGCTCTAAAAAAAAATCAATATCGGTCGATCCCTAATCTATTTCTTTCTATCTACTCCTTTCTATCTATTTCTTTCTCTCTATCTACTCCTTTCTATCTATTTCATTATCTCTATCTATTTCTATCTATCTCTGTCTCTTTCTATCTATTTCTTTCTATATTTCTATATATTTATCTATTTCTTTCTATCTCTCTTTCTCACTCTCTCACACTCACAGTCTCTCTCACACTCAGTCTCTCTCACACTCACTGTCTCTTACTCACACACCCTCTCACACTCACTCTAAATTTTTAAAATAAGTGTACTTACAGTTTGAAGTCAGGAGATCTATGCATCCTCCTGCCTTCAGTCTGTCAGCACGAGCCAGCCCACGCTGTTTGTTGTTGCAGATTTTATCTCCCAGACTCCCACGAGCTGCTGTCAGCCTCAGGGAGACAGGATGCTCATGCACAGTGCCCTGTCTGCTGACGGAATATCTGAGTGGATGGATGCCAATTACACATCCATCAACTCAGAAGTCCCTCTGGTGGCAGTCTGAGTGACTGCAACTAGAGGTGTTCCTAGCTTTCAATGTAAACACTGTATTTTCTAAGAAAATACAGTGTTTACATGAGAAGGCCTGCAGGGAGCTATAGTTCTCACCTGAACAACCTCATTAAGCTGAAGTGGTTCAGGTGACTATAGTTTCCCTTTAAGTAATTTTATTGATTGCAATTTGAGGAACCTGCCTGACAACCCAGGCCAAAAGTCCAGAGAATTTAATTTGCTAGCACTATATTTAACCCTGTAACTTTCCAAGACACCCTAAAACATGTACATGGGGGGGGTACTGTTTTACTTGGCTGAACACAAATATTAGTGTTTCAAAACAGCATTTTTCACACACAACCGGCACTTTCACTGATATCATTGTTGTAATACGTTTTACTGTTTTGAAACACTAATATTTGTGTTCAGCGAAGTCTCCCAAGTATAACCCCCAGGTTTTATAGTGGTTTTTGAAAGTTACAGGGCCAAATAAAAGGCATTTTTTTCACAGAGAAATTTGGCAGATTGGTTATGTTACCTTTGAGAGTGTATGGTAGCCCAGAAATGAGAATTACCCTCATGATGGCTCACCATTTGCAAAAGAAGGCAACCCAAGTTATTGCAAATGGTGTATGTTCAGTCTTTTTAAGTAGGCACTTAGTTGCAAACACTGGCCAAAGTTAGCGTTCATAATTGTTTTTTGCATTTTTAACACACAAACAAATGTAAATGCTAACTTTGGCCAGTGTTTGTGACTAAGTAGCTACTAAAAAAGACTGGACATACCCCATATTGAAAATATATGGCTTGATGGGGGTAAATTAAATTGTCCGGCTTTAAAAATGGCCTAAATAGGACATTGGTGCATGATGACCAGCTTTGAAATTTCCTAGTCGGAAAACTGGAATGCGCCCCCTGAGAACCTGACACCCCTATACATAGGTGGTATCACTGTACTCAAGAAATGTTGCCAAACACATATTGGGGTGTTCTTTGGCAGTAACCCTTAATGTTCTCAGTACATGTATTCTTAAATTGCTATGTGTGTCAAAAAAAATCACCAATTATTTATTTATTTATTTGGCATAGATTGGTGGTAAAATGGTTGCATGAAAATACCCCAAGTTTAATACCTTAGGTTGTCTTCTTTAAGAAAATATATACATGTGAAGGGATTATTCAGTGATTCCTGATATCAGTGTGACAGTGTAAGTTGTTTCATTTAGAAAACAAAATGGTTTGGAAATAGCAAAGTGTTACTTGTACTTATGGCCCTATAACTTTTTCCCCAAAAAAGCTAAGAACATGTTAACATTGGGTATTTCTAAAATCAAGACATAATTTAGAAACTATTTAGCATGGATGGTTTTTGGTGGTTGTAGATGCATAACAGATTTTGGGGGCCAAAGTTTGAAAAAGTTTTTTCAAATTTTTTCATCATATTTTATAAAAAAAAGTTATAGTAAATTCTATGATATAATGAAAATAATGCTATCTTTAGAAAGACCATTTAATGGCGAGAAAAACGGTATATAATATGTGTGGGTACAGTCAGGGCAGCCACCAGAAATTTTGGGGCCCCTAACTGAGCCCGCCTCCAAGCCTGCCCACAGGGACCGCCTCCAAATCCTGCCCACAGGAATACACACACACACACAAACACTGATACATACTGAAACAGGCATACATACTGACACACACATACTGAGACATACACATATACAGACACACAGGCATACATAGTGACTGAGACACATAATAACATACATACAGACACACATGCATAAGGACATACAGACATACATTCATAATGACATACAGACAGACATACTGTAACAGTGTAAGCATGCAGAAGCCAAACACAGAGAGATGGACTCAGGTATTCAGGAAGTAAGAGGCCTTTTTTCACATTACCGATCGGGTCTCAGATGAACTCCTGTTCCAAAAGATCTGAGGGACAAATACATGGTGTACAGGACTTTTGTTAACAGCATATCCCCTCCCATGCAGTATAACCCCTCCTATATTCCTCAGACCAATCAGCACACAGGATATTCAGGATCACCTTATATGGCAGACCACATGGCTTGTTGAAGACAAAGGATTTTACTATCCACTTCCACACATGCTCAGTATACTGATGACTCATCCAACTGTTTGTAATCAGATACTAATTAGCATATGCCATGTGGAGATTTTGGCCTACTAAATTTTGACCATGCTGGAATCCCATCACAATACATTAATACTGGCATACAGACTATGACATCTATACACGCATACATACATACACAGACATACATTCATAATGACATACATTCATACAGACAGACAGACATCCATCTATCCATACATACATAATGACATGCATACATATATACATAGATACTGGCATACATACATACTGACATACATACACACACACACACACACACACACAATGACAGACATACAGACAGACATACATACATCTCATCTTCCAGCCACCCTCCTGTTTCTTACCTTTTCTTTGCAGGAGGGTGGCTGGAGCCAATGGGAGTCGGCGCAGCTCTCCCTCTTCACTGCAGGGCTGTCTCTCCTCCCGCGCGGAGTGAGCTGGGAGGAAGTGACCACTTCCTCCCAGCAGCACTTGCTGCAGCTTTTTTTTTTTTTAAATGGGGCCAGTCACGCTATTACACAGCCGCAGCGCTGACCGCCCTGAAGATATAGGGCCACCTGATAGGCCCCATCAGCGTGCGGGCCCCAGTGCAACAGCACCAGCGGCAGTTCCGCCGCTACACGTGGGGCCCGGACAGCTGGTACAGTACAGTAAATAAGTAAGAGGAAAATTACAGCTAAACACAAAACCTGCAGAAATGTAAAAAGAGCCCTGGTCCTTAACGGTAAGAAAATTTAAAAACGGTCTGGTCACTAAGGGGTTAATACTGAATCCTAAATGCAATCGGTTAGTTATGCTGAAGTAGGCAAATAAGGAATAGGAAGTGGCAAACTTAAAAAAATTTTTGGTTTGTTTAATTAGTTTTTATTGTGCATAAAAAAATAAATCATAAACATCAATTGTACATTTATCACATAGACAAACTCAAATTTAAAAATCAGTTCTGAAAAATTATGTAGTAAGAGCAATATTAGAAAAACCAAATTCAAAAATTTTCACATTTTCTGCTTATCTCAAGTCAGAGTTCAGCTATTTTCCACAATTCTCCCATAATTCACAGCTTGATATGCAAATGAACACAGAAAGGTATCACACCTTTTTGTTTCACACTTCCACCTACATCTTTTTTTTCTCCTACTTTCAATTTTTTTCAACTTTTTCTCCTGTGCTAACGCCTTTTTTTCTTTTTTGGTTTGTGTGTTTTTTTTCCATATTTTTCTTTTTTGCTTTTTGTCACATTACAAGTTGGGATTATATGCCTAAAATCACGCAAGAGCCACATATATCGTCTATCTTACACTTTTCCATTTGGTGGATTTTTATTTTTTTGTTTGTAAGATTAAAGGGAATACTATAGTCACCCAGACCACTTCAGCTCAATTAAGTGGTCTGGGTGCCAGGTCCCCCAGGTTTTAACCCTTCAGATATAAAACATAGCAGTTTAATCCAACCTCCAGTGGCTGTCTTCCTGACACCCGCTAGAGGCGCTTCTGTGATGCTGGATGCTAAACATCCATATGAAATCATTGAGAAATGCTTTCCTATGGACTGTTTGAATGTGCGCGCGGCTCTTGCCGCGCATGCACATTCCGCTCCACTCGGGAGCTGACGTCGGCAGGGGAGGAGAGGTCACCAGCGCTGGATAAAGGTAAGTGGCTGAAGGGGTTTTAACCCCTTCAGCACCAAGGGAGGGGGACCATGAGGGTGAGGGGGTCTTAAGGATGATATAGTATCAAGAAAACAAGTGTGTTTTCCTGACACTATAGTGATCCTTTCAATGCATGCTATATACTCGTTGATATACATATTTTTTGTCTTTTTTTTTTTTTAGTTGTGAGTTAAGAGATCTATTTCCTGAGCAGACAGGATTGTTTTGTTAAGTACTTACATGTACTTATATGTTTTACGTATGAATTAGATTCCTGAGGAGTTTGTAAAAAAAAAAAAAACTTTTGGGCAGTGATCTTATTCTTTCTATGTGAACTAATTAAAAAAAATACTTCTTTGCATACATAAATCCATTTGAGTGCGGTATCTTTATTTCTTGTGTTGTATTTTCTTTATTGAAAGTCTGAGGGCTAACTCTCTGATACCAGCACCACTGACTCGAGTGCTACCTTTTTATTTCATTTTGCCTAATTTATGCAATGTGTTTTCGGTTCACTGAATGTCAACACTGACTGTTGTTTCAAAAGATTCTTGTTACTGTTCCAATTTTCCAAGTATCTTTGGGTGTTTCCTTATATTTACATTTTTGTTTACATTTTTGGCATCGGCCATAGGTAATGGCTGAGACTGACACGGAGGCAGATCAGGGGCAGAGCCAGCACAATTCAAACACAGCCCTGGCCAATCAGCATCTCCTCTTAGAGATGAATTGACTCAGTGAATCTGTATGAGGAAAGTTCAGTGTCTGCATGCAGAGGGTGGAGATACTGAATGTTTGGATGCATTTTAGGCAGCCATGACCCAGGAAGGATCTCTAACAAATACAAATCCTTCTGCTCCTTTACCTTTCTGCTATGTTATGCTTATTTTGTGCCCTTCTGCTCCTTTCTCTTTCTGATCCCTTTCTGCTCCTTGCAGACCATTTCTGCTCCTTCTCCTACTTCACCTTTGTGCTCCTTCTGATTCTTTCTGCTCTTTGCAGACCCTTGCTGCCCCTCGTAGACCCTTCCTGCTCCTTGCTGCCCCTTCCTGCCCCTTGTAGACCCTTCCTGCTCCTTGCTGCCCCTTCCTGCTAATTTCTGCTCCTTCTCCTACTTTACATTTGTGCTCATTCTGCCCCTCCCAGCTCATTGCTGACCCTTTCTGCTCCTTGATGTCCCTTCCTTCTCATTTCTGTTCCTTCTCCTACTTTACCTTTGATGAGAAGGTTCTTCCTGGGAAAAGACTTTGCATAGCATGTCTCAAACAAGCAGCCGGATTCGGATGTCCTTTCATATATCAGACAGGCTGTCTCGGAAAGGCGTACAACAGGCACAGAAAGCAAGGAAAACGCACAGATCCTTCAGTCCTGATTGGACTCAAGAAGTCAGCTCAGAGGAAGAGTTGCCTTGAATTCTCTTCTCAAGATGAGGACTCTCATTTATCCCCTTCCTTCATGGATAACAAAAAGATAGAAGCCTTGATCAAAGCTGTCTGGGACACCCTAGATCTCTGCGATAAGATGGAAGAAGATCCGGCCTTGAACAAACATTTTCCTGACTTAAAAAAGCAAAACCCCACCTTTCCCCTCCATGAAGCTATCTATGATTTAATAAAGGAAGAGTGGAGAAAGACTGAAAAACTGGTCTCTTTTCAAGGTCGTCTTGCAAGACTCTACCCGTTCAGGTCCAGCGACATTGCCCCATCGGACATGGCTCCCAAAGTGAATGCTGCCATTGTGCGTCTGGCTAAAAAGACCACCCTTCCAGTGGATAATGCAGGGTCTTTAAGAGAGCCCATGGATAGAAGAATGGATTCTAATCTATCCAAGGCATATATTGCATCTGTCTATGGGATCCGTCCAGCTGTGGCTATTACTTCTGTGTCGAGCCTTGGAACAGTGGTTAGATGACCTCGAGGAGGATATCTCAAGTGGGGTTAGTAGAACCAGGCTTTTGGATTCCCTAAACAAATTCAGGCTGGCAATCGATATTTCTTCTGAGGCTTCTATAGATCTCGTTAGTTCCATCTAAAGAGGCATGGCCTTGTCTGTATCATCTAGAAGCCCTCTCTGGCTGTGAAATTGGATGGCAGATACTTCATCAAAAAATAGCTTAGATCTGAACCAAAAGATCTTAATTTCCTCCAAGGTGAAGAAAGAACTAGCTTGGTGGATAAAAATCAAAATCTTTTCCTGTTTCCCTCTGGGTCACATTCCTTGGATAACAATTAAAACAGATGCTTGTCAGACCAGTTGGGGTGCCCACCTGGATTCTCGTCACATCCAAGGGCTTTGGAGGCAAAGTCAATTTCATCTCCCCTTAAATGTCCAGGAAATGAAAGCAGTATTCCAAGCCCTTCTCCGATTTCCCTCTCCGAATCGACAATGGGTCGAGATCAGGGTAGACAATATTTCGGTAGTGGCTTTTCTCAATCATCAAGGGGGGGAAACAAGAAGCAAACAGTTGATAAGGATTCTTTCTCCTCTTATGGCCTGGAGGGAAAAGAACCTGGAAGGCTTGAAGGCAATTTATCTACCGGGGGAGATGAATCAAATTGCAGACATCCTGAGCAGAGTATCCTTGGATCCGAAAGAATGGTTCCTCTCTTCAGAGGTTTTCCAGAGCATCGTTCGACTTTGGGGACTCCCTCAAGTAGACCTCATGGCGACTCGCCTGAACAACAAAGTTACAAGCTTCTATTCGCTGTTCTTCGACCCTTTGGCGGAAGACAGGGATGCCCTGGGGATGTCCAGGGATATGTGTTTCCCCCAACCCCTCAGATGTTTCCTCTATTAAAGAGGATTCAACTAGAACCAATCAGGATATTGTTCTTCCTGCCTTTTTTTCCAATCCTTCAACAGAAATAGAGGAAAAATGGCATTGCCTGTATTTAGTGCGTTTATCATCTTACGTTCAATGTACTTCTGCAATCAGAAAATCCTCTAGACTTTTTGTTATTCCATCAGGTCACGAGCTGGGACAAGCGGCTTCCAGACATCTCCAAGGCGTCTGGAGTTCCTATCCCATTGGGTCTTCGTGCTCACTCCACTAGAGCTCTAGCCTCCTCTTGGGCAGCTGCAGCTAACGTTTCCCCTGACCGAATTTGTTCAGCAGCAACCTGGAGGCCCTTTAATACATTTATTCATCACTACCGGTTGGATGTTGCCAGACCTTCTAGTTCTGCCTTTGGTAGAAGTATTCTTTCTTCAGCTTTATAACAAAATGTTATTTTGCATTCCATATTGGCTGGTTTTCTTTTTCCCCTTCCCTTTTGTCTTTAGCTTGGATATTACCCATCTGTAGTGCTGCCATGGATATATCCGGGAAATAGAAAATTAATTCATACTTACCGATATTTTCTTTTCCTGGATATAGGCCATGGCAGCACCACGATCCCGCCCTTCTTTTTTGTTTGTGGCTGGGTCTAAGACTGAGGACTTAGGGGAGGGATCTCTCTTTTATTTGTTTAATTAGTTCATAACATACAGGGATATAATTTCTAATTAGTGGGGGAATAGCTGCTTGATCCAAGGAGACATCTGACTGCTATTTTGGGGTCAAGAAGCAATTTTTTTTTCCTAGTTTGTGGCAAAATTTGAAGCGCTTCAGACTGGGTTTTTTGCCTTCTTTTGGATCAACAGCTAAAACATATGTGAGGAAGGCTGAATTTGATGGACGCAAGTCTCTTTTCAGCTATGTAACTATGTAAACCCTTTAAAAATCCAAGTGAAACCCAGAGTATTGCAGCAATTCAAACCCATCTGAATTACAGATTGCCTTACACAGAAAGTGTAAGGCTAAAACTTTGGTATGATTAGGTATCACTTCCTCATTCCAAGACTGAATAAAAAGCAGGTTGCTACACATCAACTAAACAAACGTCATGCATATACTTTTAACTCCTTAAGGACCAAACTTCTGGAATAAAAGGGAATCATGACATGTCACGTCATGTGTCCTTAAGGGCTTAAACAGCCATGTAAAGATGACAGGGCTAAACAAAACCTGTACATTTGGTTTTCAAATGGTTACTTTGCATTATTAAAATACAGTTCTCAAGGCGTGCACTGTGTATTGGTGGTGATTGATTTGCAGGAGGTTTTTTTTTTTTTGCATGTCTGCTGGGAAGATAAGGGTTAACTGAAGTGAGCAGATCTTTCTGTGCACTGAATGTAATGAATGCTTACCCTTGCATATCTGTACAGGGTGTGGAACCCACTATGTACCTTGGTCAGAGGGAATGCTTCTAAAGGTGGAAACTTTGGAACATCTATTTACAGTAATGTTTTCTTATCAGGCAGACTGCAGACCACTGGACAGAGTGCCTTGTGGAATGCAAATATAGCTGCAGCTGGAAACCAAAACAGCCTTTCAGGCTTAGACAGGCCTCGCCCACCACATCTCAGCATCAACGGCCCTGTCATCAGCTAGAGAGTTGCGGGGAGGCGTGATTTCTGTCCTGTCACAGCAGATCATCTCTCCGTGACCGTCAGTATTCACTCAGTAAGGACTAGGCGGGTATGCATGCTTATCGGTTCATCCATCTATCTCTTTACTTGGGCTAAGATCTTCCTGTTCTATGATCTGATCCCTGATATAACTTTCTACAAGCCAAGGATCGCTGCATTCTAATGGAATCAACACTGCAGTGTTCTCTAATAACATTTCAGGATTCACCTCCTGTGTCTTGCTTTTACCCTAAATCCATGTCAATTGATAACCCTCTCCTGTGTTCTCATTACTATATGCTGTATCACTGTGATCTCTCCTAGAATCAAGCTGTATGACTACTACATAATCTTAGTGATCTCAGATATAACCTTGCTGTTTGACTGTTCAACGTATCTCTCTACTGCTGTCACCTGTTTAGTGAGTCTAATATAACCCCGGTGTTCTCTCTTCTGCCTTAACAGATCGTTTTCTGCTTGCAGGCAGGGGGAGGGTCTCCTTTACTGACTGGTGTTTAGAGGAAATTTGTCACCCACACAGGAAGCCATTGGAAGGAGTACAAGACAGAGAATACTCTTCTATATCACTACAAGGTACTGACATTTTAAACCCATTGCTTTATAATGCTTGTTTAACATCAATGATTATATAGTTTGGAGATTAGAACGAGCAGTGTGACTTTGTAAGGTCATTTTATAGCATGAATTTTTTTGTACATGTGAACTTGTTTGTAGTCGATAAAAATATATATTTTTTTGTTTAAAGACAAGTCTGACAACACTTATGGAGTTAACTGGTTGCAAAGCAGCTCAATGGCAGTTAAGTAGTTAATACTGCTCATGGTTTTGTGATTTGCGGTAATAAAAATGACATTATTTGCTAACGTGATCTAATTTCCTGTCGGGAGAGGGCTTGAGCTCTTAGAGAATGAGAATCTGTGTTGTTGTGGTTTGCAATGAACAGTAGATGATGGGAAAAAAAAAACAGAAAATAAATGTAATTCCAATCCTACCCTGATGATACTCAAGGGATATGTTTTGCCTTCACTTTACACATGACGAGTTGCAAGATTTTGTTTCCTTAAAATATACACAATAGATCTATTTTTAAATTATGTTTTTGTCTCCCCTTACCACTTTATGGATAAGATTAAACACCGCATCCTGTTCCTGGCCCTTTGTGCCTTTTTTTTAAAACCTATTCCGTTACGTAACCCCTGATTTTTCAACCGATGGCGAACCCCGCTTTTTGCTATATAGGATATTTTTAAAAATGAAGTAGGGGTGTTTTGGAAAGATGCGTGTGGTGCTGGTGTTTGTGTGTTTATAGATAAGTTTTTAAATTGGTGAGAAAAAGGGTAATCAGTGATTACAACAATGAGATATTTAGTGGTCATAGGTGTTAACACTTCAGTTTTGAGGTGCAGCTCAGTCAGTGCACACCCTGAGGGTTTCAGTGTTGTCATTAACACATCCCATGTCCTATATAAAACCCAGTCACAAACTAGTGCACTATTCGAATGCCTCTATGCAGGCGGTTTAAAATGTTGCCCAAAAAATGGTCTTAACACTTTCCAAACAATTGGTTATCTTTATTGCCTTATGTGTACAAAGCATAGCATTCTCTCTTTATATGAGATAAGGTGCTATAAAGTGTTCATTAAAAACTTATAAAAGGCCTATCAATTTCTATCTACCCTTGTATTTATAGCTGTGTTTTATATTTACTCAGAATCTTCAGTATTAGGTTTACTCTAGGCTAAAGATAGCTGCAATAGTCTTAATTATTAATTGGTGTTTGCCTTTTAAATGCTCTAACCAATGCTGTGTGCTGCCATGTACATAGTGCAGCTAGCTAACTTTAGTTTTTTTTTTTGTTCTATTAATGGGAATAGTTTAGTTCAGTCATGTCCAAAGTCCGGCCCACGTTCCGTTTTAATACGGGTAGTCTGGCTAATCTACTTGTTGTGGCCCCGAGCGTTGCTCAGGACCCCTGGAATCTCTGGATCTTTGAACACCGCGGTCCTGAACAGTGCTCAGGGATTCACTGGGGGCCAAGAGATCGCGAGAACGCAGACGGACGTGCAGTGACCTCAGTCTGCGTTCTCGGGATCTCTTGGACGTCACGGGATCTCGTGGACGTCATGAGATTCTGAGGATTTGGTTCCTTCTCCCTGCTGGGATAGAAAAACAAGGGAAGGTACAGAATAAGGACATGATAAAGAGAGAGAAGAGACAGAATAAAGAGATGAAATGAAAAGTATGCCATTTGCAATAAACTTTGCATAAAAAATTTAATTTACATTAAATTTTAATGGTTCAAAGAATGTCAGGCAAAATGGTTGGCCCTCACATATGTTCACTTAATCAGATCTGGCCCTCTTTGAAAAAAGTTTGGACACCCCTGGTTTAGTTGAATCAGTGGAACTGTTTTTATGAAATAATCGGATGTAAATAAAGAATTATAAATAATATAGGCAGACTTCTTTACCAGTGTTTGTTGTATTCTGAATTGATCCAGTTACTGCTTTTTTATAAATTTTGTATACTCTTGGGCGCTTTCAGTTGCTGAACATCAGTATGTAGAGGTTTTGTGGCAGCCCTGTTTATAGAACTGTTTTAGTCAGTCCCCTGGAATAAGGCTGCACAAAAAGTTCCCATAGATAATGTCAGGATAGTGTCAGGGTAAAAATTGAAAAATTCTCCAAGTCAGATATTTTTAACATCATACATCTAGGAATTCACTTTAATATCCCAACAGTTTTTACTTGAGTGAAAAACCTCAAATATATGAAGTGTATTATATTATGTAGCTTGCAGTCATGATCACTATGTAGTAAATATGAACTTTGGAATCACTTTTAAAACACACATCCGACTCGCTATAAAATAGTTTAAAGGGACTTTCCACTGACCCAAAAAAATAAATCAATTAATTATGCATTTTTTTCTTTGGTGTTATATCTAAAAACAGCTTGCAAAAGCTGCAGTTCTCTTGTCTGTTGGCTTTGCAAGCCCCCTTCTTCCCCATCCCGCTTTGTGGGACTTCAAGGCAGGTTCTCTGAGCAATTGCCTGCCTCTTGAGTTTAGCTCCACTGAGCTAATAAGAAACCAGGGAATAATATGACTAGTTGTTTGAAGTACAAGGTTACTGTTAGTGTGTGTGCGTTTTTTTTTTTTGTTTTTTTTTGTTTGTTTTTTTGTTAGTTAGTTATAGAATAAGAGAGGGGAGCAGGTTTTATTTTTTGTTATTTTTTTTTTTTTGTGGCCAGGGATGAGGCATTGAGCATTCCCTGGTGGTCCTGTAGAGGTACTCGAGCCTTCACTCAGCAGAGGTGAAGGCTTTCATGCGAACCCCAGCACTGTGTGGTGTCAGAGCATTGCCTTATTAACCTGGGGCTCGCAAAAATTAGAGGACCTGCCTCTGAAGGGGAAGTCAGAAGGCTTACTGCATCCCACTTGCTGCGTAAACCTTCCAATGCACGGGGAGGGAGATCTTTGATCTCCTAAGTTGGAGAGCATTGAGCAGTGACCCTGCAGGGGCATGATCTGTACACCAAAGCTGTTTTATAAAGCTAAAATTGTTTTGGTGCCCTTTAAAACAGTATCAGGAATTATTAGGAATTCAAACTGAATATCAACTAACGTTTGCAGTAGCTGACCTTTTCCAGTTTTTCAAGTATTTTGGCCAAAAATGGTTACTTCAACCAACAATAACAAAAAACAGAGTGTTAATAAAATACTATTTTGGTTAGAGTATCTCTTCCTATCATGGTCCCTCCCCCTCCCCCCCAGCCTAGTGATAACTTCACTGGCCACTCCTCAGATGGCTACTAGAGGTGCTTCCTCGGGCAGTGCTGCACATTCAGTGTCTCCACCCTCTGCATGCAGACACTATATACGTTCCTCATGCATATGCATTGATGTTGATTGGCCAAGGCTGTTTTTGACTTGTGCTGCCTCCTTGACGGTCTCAGACAATCCTATGGGGAAGCATCGTGATTGGCTCAGACCACCATTTCTGATGATGTCAGAGGCAGATTGAGCAGCTGCAGACTTGAATACAAGTAAGATTTTACTATATTTAGGGAGGCGGGGGAGGGGGGTTAGATGCTAGTTTTTTATCACTATAGGGTCAGGAATACATGTTTGTGTTCCTGAAACAATAGTGTTCCCTTAACTTACTTGCATTTTGACTATCATAAGATACAGAGTCCATTTTATTCTCTACATGCAATGATACATTACATCTTTGCATGACAAAAACTCTTTAAAGGGACACTCCCATAACAACTTCAAGGAACACACTGACATCAATACTGATGATCTCAGCCAATCCACTCCATTCCCAGAGGGAAGCATTAGGGGGGGTTGGCTAGTGCGCATTCTGTCACACTGCCAATCAGCATCTTAGATGCATTGACTTAATAGGGAGCGTTCAGCAGAGATACCAAACGTAAATTCTCAAAGGTTGCAGATCGGACAAGGAAGCCACACTAGTGGCTATCTGAGTGACAACCACTAGAGGTGGCATTGGGCAGCAATGTTAACACTGCCTTTTCTCAGTCAGTAAAGTACATTAAGCTGTAGTTCTATTGGTGCTCAGTGTTCCTTTAACACCTTAAGGACCAAACTTCTGGAATAAAAGGGGAATCATGACATGTCACACATGTCATGTGCCCTTAAAGGGTTAAGTTTTATGGGGATAAGAATGTCCATGGAACTTTCTAATGTTCAGCGGTTAAACCGTTTGGCAACATTTTAACCCCAAAGTCATGGCTCAAGTGCTTTTGCATCCCAGCTTCCATTCCTCTCACCAGTGCGGTACGAAAAAGGGTTATCTGGGCAGCCACAAATAAGTAAAGACAAAGGCCTCTGCGCAGGCCGAAACGCTGATGCTTTTTCTGTTCTAATAAAGCTGCCATCTGTGATATCCGCAGTGCCTGAACCTGATTTATTTTTGTCTACTGATAAGCTAAGAGCATCAGCTGACAATGATCTCCCATTGATAGGATGAGAGTGTATGCTGATGCTCTGTCTATCACTGCCACCCGAGTAACCCTTCCACATACTGCTCTGCAGAGAGGAATGGGAACCCAAAAGCTGAAGCCCCAACTTTAGCGTTAAAATTATGCCAAAAAGTTTAACCACTGAAAGCAAGAATATGCTAGACTCCTGCCCCATAACAGTTTATTTAAATGGAAAAAAACTACAGCTTAATGTAGTGTCTGTAGCATGTCCCTGCAGTGTAAACACTGCCTTTTCAGACGGCCAATAGAGGTGCTTCCTATTTCAGTGCAGCACCTGCATTCAGCATCTCCATGCTCTGCATGCAGACGCTGAACGTGATCCATTGATTCAGTGATTGTCATGGTGTGGCGCAGAGTTTTCCTAAATAATAGGTTTAAAGCTATAGTGTCAGGAATACAGGTCTGTGTTCCTGACATTATAGTGTTCATTCAATAAACTTAAGTTAAGGGGGTAAGAGTGTTTCTTTAGGTATTTTCATTAAGCTTCAGAAGTAGCACATACCTCCCAGGTGTTCTTGATATGATAGGACAGTTCTATGTTCTGCTGCCCTGTTAATTGTCTGGTAACCATCACCCAGTACAGCTTCCAAGATTACAAAATAATATGTCTTTAAATACACACGAGCACATACATGGCTATACCATATACCCCAGAGATAGAAGATAACTTTATTTAACATAATTTAAGGATTACATGGGGTGGTGTGTAGCTCTATAACATGGCTGTATAATAGCATATACAAACATGGCAGTGAGCCCTGTGCTCAAGCTTCCACTAGTTTTAGGTAGCAGCAAAAGCTACAGTATTCATTATATTCAATATATATAGAAAACCAAAAAGTGATTACCTGCTCACTATCCCAAATCCCTATGCTCATTTAAATAGCAGAGATTTTTAGTACCACTGCAGTGGTCATTAAGTGTAAGCTCACCTGCCAGCCTTTTAGCTGAAACTAGCAAAGTGAACACCAGTTTGCCTTTGCGTGTTTTATTTTATCAAAAATAAATCGATTTCTACCAATCCATGGAGAAATTCAATCATACTAGAGAAACCAATAGAATGTTTGTTTATTTCGATTGCTTCACATGTAGCATATCGCAGCAGAATTGTTCGAGCTCTGTATTGCTAAATATGGCTTTTAGTCTTTTATTGTTTGTTTTTTATTTACTTGGGACTTTTATTTTTAGTATTGTAATAGCAGTTTTGGAACTACAGAGATGTGCTTTTGGATGCCTTTCTATGTAATTATGTTGATTCCACAACAGAGCATGTGTCTTGGGAGTTCAGCATGAAATTCTGTATTTAGATGTGGCTAACTGTCCTGACTAAGCCAATGCTTTACTTTAAATGAAAAGGTTTTGCTGGTTATTTTTGGGACATATTCTCCATCTGGTATGAATTGCTACATGTTCTTTACTTTGAGTGAAAAAACATTACTTGTAATTTTAATTCTCATAATGCATAATTTTCACTGAAGCATGATTAAGATTTGCTTCATGTATCTATGAAGAGCAAATAGTGTACTACACATTTTAAAATGTCTTTGCATCTATCAATAAGCAGATCCATTCAATTGTGATGGACATGCAGTAGTTAATGCCTCTATCAGAATTTGAATACTGCTTATAGATTGAGATTGCCAGATATTTACATATTGGTCTACAGTTGTACAATATTTTTTGTGGAATCCAATATACAGAAAATGCATTATCATAAGTATTCCAACTTTCCGCTATAATTGTAGATTATGCTAACTTTAGTGTACCGATAATCTTAATTTTATTAATGACAGGAGGCGAGTATTTGCTTAAGTCTTTCTTTACTTAAGCTTCACAGCAGCACTTTTTTACTTAGTAACAGGGTAACCAATCAGAAAAAGAGATAACAAGGTATAAGAGTCCCTCCCTGTGATGTCACTTCCTCTTTCTGGCTGCGAACAAATAGGAACAGGAACTGCAACTGAACCGGATGAGGAATTCAGGATGCCAGATGAGAAAGCAAATGCTAGAGAGGGAACAGGAACGTAAGCATTCTTAGTCTTCTTAGAGAGCTGAGGTGATGCTTGAGATGGAACGGCAACTGAACTTGTCTTCATGAGGGGTTTTATGCTGAAACGAGAAAGCAGAGTCGAAACCAAGGATTAATCCGAGAATTGGACTTATAAAATATGACATTCGGTATTTAGAAAATCCTACGAAGTGTAAACTATCAACCCTTAGCCCCCCCACGGTAGAGGTACATAGAGTATGTATTTAGTCTAGATTAACTTACCTAGATAGGTGACCTTAGGGGGGGAAAAAGAACGAGAGTGAAGGGTGGGAAATACTCGCCTCCTGTCATTAATAAAATTAAGATTATCGGTACACTAAAGTTAGCATAATCTACAATTTTGTAACATGACAGGAGGCTTCGTATTTGCTGTTTTAACGCTCCCCAAGAAGGGCTAAGGAAGCGTGCACAGCCGGACGAAAATAGAAGTTGCGGAAAGTCTGTTCCCGGGACCAGTCTGCTGAGTGGAGAATGTCCCGAAGTGAGGCTCCAGCGCTGAAAGCTCCCGATGCCACCGCTCCCCTGATGGAGTGGGCTCCGAAGGAGGCCTCAATCCCAGCAAGGGAGAGTAACCACCTAACCCATCGGGCAAGGGTTATGGTTGACACCGGATTATGTGGTCGGACGTAGGAGATCAATAGTTGGCTGGAGGAGGTTGAACGAAGAGAGGAGGTGAGTAGTAAATAACGAGAGAGAAGTGATACCACACACAATTTTGGATGGTTAGGGAAATAAGGGTAAAACACCGAAGAAGAGTTTGATTTTGTCCGTCTGGACACGGAAAAGGTGACACCTTCGGGGGAAAAATTGATAGCGTCATGGTCAAATGCTCGAACATCCGACACTCGTCGGAAGGATACTAAGCAGAGTAGCAGGGTGAATTTTGCAGAGAGTTGACGGAGGGTTAGATCTTCGTTGTTCGGCCAGGTTTCAAGGAAACGAATCATGACATTAACATCCCATAGATGGGAGTATTTTGGTGTTGGGGGGCGAGCCAGTTTGATGCCCCTCAATAGTCTGCAAACCAGCGGGTCCTGGCCCGCTGGAATTCCGTGTAGAGGGACATGGGCTGCCGAGATTGCTGACCGGGCCACGTTGATGGACCGGTATGTACGGCCTAAGTCGAATAGGTGCGAGAGAAAATTCAGTATGAACTGTCTAGGGGCTGTAAGGGGATCGGTATTCCGTTCCATGCACCAATTGCACCAAGTATTCCAGGAAGAAAGGTAGCATCTTCTGGTTCCAGGAGCCCAGGAATCCCAGAGAAGTTCTTTAGATCTCTGCGATAATTCTCCGAAATTCCAGGATCCCCTGAAAGAGTCCAAGCCACTAATTGGAGATGACCTTGGATTATCATCGGATGAGGGTTTCCTTGAGGGTCCTCTAACAGGTTGGGCCATAGAGGTAGAAGGAGGGGATGTTGGCAGGAGAGGTCCAGAAGATCTGGGAACCATGCTTGGCCCTGCCAGAGTGGGGTGAGTAGTATCAGTGTGACCTGTTGTCTGCGAATCTGAAGAAGGGTTCTTGGGATCATCGCAAACGGAGGGAAGGCGTAGGCTCCCGTCGTCGGCCATTTCTGAAGAAAGGCATCTACTGCCGAACATTCCGGGTCTGGTAGCCAGCTGAAGAAGTGTGGGACTTGAAAATTCGTCCGGGAGGCGAAAAGGTCCAGAGTAAACGGGCCCCTGAGTTTGGAGACGTGGAGGAAGACTGACCTGTGTAAGCGCCAGTCGCTGCCGTCTCTCCAATGTCGGGAGAACCAATCCGCGGTGGTGTTCGTCTCCCCCGGGAGGTATTCTGCCCGGAGTGTTATGTTGCGCTGGAAGCAAAAATTGTAGATGTCCTTTGTCACCTCGGACAGGGTGTGAGATCTGGCCCCGCCCAATTTGTTGATGTATTGAACGGCCGAGATATTGTTCATTCGGAGGAGAATACAACAGTCTGAGAGGTGATTGGCCAGACTGCGGATTGCAAACGATCCTGCGATTAATTCCAGACAGTTGATGTGGAGAGAGTGTTCTGCATCGGTCCATGGTCCCCCGGTGGAAGCTGTATGACAAGTTGCGCCCCAGCCTTGGAGGCTCGCGTCTGATTCCACCACAAAGTCCAGAGTGGGACCAAAAATTGCTTTGCCGTTCCAGGCAGACATGTGGCGAAGCCACCAGTAGAGTTCCTCCCTCACCTCGGTGGTGATCGGGACCCTTTGGTCGTATGATGGATGGGTCTGGAGGAATTGAGCCTTCAAGCGTTGCATGGCCCGATAATGGAGGGGACCTGGGTAGATTGCTTGAATGGAGGCAGAAAGCAGGCCTATAATCCGAGCCAAACCTCGGAGAGGTAGATCCACTTGACGAAGCGTCTTGCGCAGTTCCTTCCTGATCGCGGTTAACTTGGATTGAGGCAGGCGGAGAACACAGGTGGAGGAGTCGATCTCGAAGCCGAGAAACTGTATGATTTGGGATGGAGTCAGCGAGGATTTGTCCTTGTTGATGACGAATCCCAAGGATTCTATCAATGAGGATGTGTAGTTCGTCTGTGATTGCAGCCTGGAGGTGTCGTCGCAGAGTAGTAAGAGGTCGTCGAGGTAGATTAAGCAGCGAAAACCCCTTGCTCGAAGATGTGCGGTGACTGGCTTGAGCAGTTTGGTGAAGCACCAGGGAGCGGAACTCAGGCCGAATGGAAGGCAGGTGAATTGGAAGATCCGGTGGTGCCAGGGGAAGCGGAGGAAACGTCGACTGGATGGATGTACTGGCACGGAGAGGTAAGCATCCTTGAGGTCCAGTCGGGTGAACCAATCGCCTGGTCGGAGAATGTCTCTGAGGAGATGTATCCCTTCCATTTTGAAATGCCGGTATATCACGAAGGTATTCAATTGGCGAAGGTTGATTACCGGGCGGAATTCTCCCGATTTCTTTTTGACCAGGAATATGGAACTTAGAAAGCCTTCGTCGTGTGGAGCGGGTTGAATCGCTCCTTTTGTTAGCAAGGAACGTAGTTCTGAATCGAGGAGGAGCCATTGAGATTTTGACATTATCGGGTAATGGGGAGGACCTGTTTGAGTAGGGAGAGAATAAAACTCTATGAAATAACCCTGAACCGTGTTTAGAACCCATGTATCTGAAGACAGCGTCTTCCACATATCCACACAATGTAACAACCTGCCCGCATGAGAAACCGTAGAGAGGTGAAAAGTAGGAAATCTCACCTGTTGGGTATCTGTAGCGTCCACGGGCTCTACCTCCTCTTCCCCTATCTGACCTTTGGGTGTAGAAACCTCTAGATTGATAGTTGGGGAAGAATGGTGAAGTGGGGGTTCGTTGGCGTTGGCTTGTAGGCCAGAAGCGGCTGACTGTACGACCCCTTGGACGGCCAGCCCTGCCAAAAACCCGAGAGGGTTGTTGGTGGAATACTCTTCTCATGGATGATTGCGCCTTGTTCAGGGTGGCGTATAGATTTACATGCTTGTGTAATTCTTTAATATAGGGTTCTCCAAATAATAGACCCTTGGCCTTGGGGCCCAACTCTTTGGTCCCCAGGTCGGCTAGTTTGGCATCCATACGCAGCAGCACTGCTTTTCTACGCTCGGTAGAGAGGGATGTATTTGCATTGCCCAGCAGGCAAATGGAGCGTAGTGCCCATTCTCTGATCACAGATGGGTCTAAAGGGCCCTCGTTAGTGAGGGCTTCATCAGCCAGTAGAAGGATTCTTGCCAAGGGCCCTAGGACATCCAACATCTTGTCCTGGGTGAGGCGTAGGCTGCGTTCAATGCCCTTTTTAGGGTCACGGCCAGATCTGGCTAAATATGTGTAGAGCAGGGAATCAAACTCTGGGGTCATAGCGACCTTGTCCGGTAAGGTGGGTCTAGGGCATTCAGCTCTTAGGCGTTTGCGGACCTCCCGGTCTAGGGGTCTCCTTATCCAGAAATGGATATATTGTGAAAGGTGATTTGGGAGTGACCATTCTGAAGATCGAGGATATCTGATCTGTCATGGGTCAAATAGGGGTTCACCAAGCGTATCCAGAAAGGTTTCGGGAACTGAATCCTCCGTAGTGGGGTCTCCCGTGATATCTTGAGGGAGAGGTGCTTTTCTAAAAGATGCCTCAGGCCAGTCTTCTTCGTCTTCTGAAGAGTGGCCAGCTTGCCATTCATCTAGAATGGCCAATGGGTGTGAGTCGAAAGAGTCGTCTTCCTCCTTCGACAAGGTAGGCTGTATGGAATGTTTTTCCTTGGCGTCCGCTTGTTTTGGGCGTTTTGCCGGTTCTTTCCCTTTGCGTTTGAGTGATTCTGGCCCATCCCCTTTCCAATATCGTTTATTGAGTTTGGAAGGGTTCCTTCTAGTAGAATCGGAATCATCCGCCTCTTCATCAGAGTGCGGGGGCTCAGAAATTTTGGTATCTTTGGGCTCAATGGGCAGCACCCGAGCCAGGGTCTTTTCTAGTGAAGCGGCAACAGCCGCGTTTATAATCGCTTGCAGATTTTGGTCTTGGTTTGAAGCCTCCATAGTAACAGTTGTTGGTACCTATGGGGCAGAATAGGCCAGCATTAGAATGTATTTTAGGGCCGTCTTGTATATCAAAAGATATTTAATTTCAACAGTGCAAGCTGTTATGGGGGTCACCCAGAAACAATAACCTCAGAGAGTGCTTATTTAACTCGTGTAGAGGTATGGTGGCACAGACAAAGCGGGCCAGTCATGGGCTGTATGGTATAACAGCAATCATAAAATACATAGGGATTTACCCTAGAAAAATCACAATATGAATGTGATAAATATTTATCTGTCTGGTATTGGGGGTTGCTCCCAACATAAAAGTAATGAATAGTTTAATATACATTCATAATATTATTGGTAATGTAGTACCTTTAATTCACCACCAGGGGGAGTAGTGTAAGCGAAAATTCTCCTGAACTGAATTACAGAGAGAAGTATCTCTGTGAAACACAAATTCTGCTCTGTGGGAAATATTGTCTGAGAAACATAAGTGAGTGAACTTATATATGTGTAATTTGTAAGATTTTGTACTGCCGATTAACAATTAAAATGGCCGCCGTGCGGCTAGAATGGTCGCCGATCGCGGCTCCAACAAAATGGCCGCCGCGATCTCGCGCATGCGCACAAGGTGCAAACGGCCGTTCGGATCTCGCGGCGATGCGCGAGATCCAAGATGGCCGCAGTGCGCACTCAGGGCCGATGGAGGCGTACTCCACAGCCCAAAAGCCCGGGAAAAACGGGGCAAAATATGCCGACCGCAACCCGGGCCAATAAAGTCAGAGACACGATAAAAATGTATAGAAAAACGAAACAGAACAAAAGGGACAGTACAAAAGATACAACGGAGAAAAATAGGCAGTAATAGAGAGTAAGTTAAGAGAGAACTTTTGAAAGATAGCTAAGGTGGGACAAACACCTCAGAAATAGGAAAATAAGTATATAGCTAGAGTATGGGAAACATAGCTGAGAAAAATAAGGATTAAATAAAAAGTTAGAATAAACAGGATAGTGAATAACCCACAGAAAGTAAGAGGCAGTGGCACTCTGACCTGTACTGGTGTGAAGCAGCAAAGAAAGAGGAAGTGACATCACAGGGAGGGACTCTTATACCTTGTTATCTCTTTTTCTGATTGGTTACCCTGTTACTAAGTAAAAAAGTGCTGCTGTGAAGCTTAAGTAAAGAAAGACTTAAGCAAATACGAAGCCTCCTGTCATGTTATAAAATCATCAATAAACATAATAAGTGTATACTTTCCACTTAATCATTGTTGGTATTTTAAAGGGACATCGTCTCAAGAACCACTACAACTTAATTTAGTGATTCTGGTGCAAAGAGTCTGCCATACAGTCAGACAATTGCAAACATTACAATTTCATAATAAAGGCTGTGTTTACATTTGTCCCTACAGACATCTCTAGTGGCTGTCACTCTGACAGTCACTAGAGATGCTTCCTGTTGCAGTCCTGCGATCTTTGCAGGACCGATATTTGACATCTTCAGATGCTAAACACTAACCAAAGAGATGCATTGGTCAAGATCAGAAATGCTGAATAGAACAGCTTAGCCATTGCTACTCATGCGCAGTAGTTCCCCAGTGTTTCCTTATGGGGGAAGCATTGAATAGGCTTAAAACAGCGACGTTGAACAGCTTGCACGCACATGTCTCTCTGTTGGCACACAAGTCATAAGTGATAGGTGTACCCATGGGGTTTTATGCGAACTAGATCAAAAGCCTCTCCTGACTGGCTCTGCATCCCTTACCTTGGATTTGTCATAGGCCCAGGCAGATCTCACCAACAGCCAATCGGTGATGTCAAATCTTCACTCAAACAGGCATATCTAGTGGGTTGCACAAGGTCAGAACTAGCTAAACCTTTCCTCTTCCTTCCCCCATTTCTACTAAGTGAAACAGCTACCCATCTAGGTGCCTGTTCACCAGCTGTCTTATCTTTTCACATTCCATTAGAGAACTCCACTACACTCTGCTCATTATCAAGCCATTGAAAAAATAAGTGCAGAGTCCTCTGACAATGGGAAAAGTCTAGTAAAGGTGTCTGCCAAAATTAATCTATATTTCAGTTGAAGACCTAGTATTGTTTTTTTTTTGTGTTGCTAAGCTAATGCTATACACATTATTTTGATCCCTTTCCAAAAATTGTCGTTAACTACATAAATCTGTAAACTCAGAGATTTGGGCGCTCCCTGGGCGGTTGGCTTTAGTTACAAAAGCATTATGCTAATATACAGACAGCCCAGGCTTGCAGATGCATAAGGAAGCTATATGAGAAATGTAAAAAAAAAAAGCTCACATGGTATGAGAAATGTTGGCCGCAATGGTTAGAGTAGATCTAAGGTCTCGAAAAATCAGAAGGAAATGTTTTGGGGGTTTTCCCCAGTCCCAAACTATTTTATTCCCTTGAACATGATCAAAAAAGCTTACTATTTTTCTTTCTCAGATAATAAATGAGGAGCACAACCATATAAATAAAAAGCACTTTATTAATTGGGTCCAAAAAGCAGGTATCCCAAGATGCATTCCAAAAAAACCTTAGCATTCATGTCACAATACTCATACAAACAATATACACAATGTACTACAATCACAAATATGCATGGTAAACGGCTAGAAATAACAATAGTACTATTGCAGATACAGAATCCTATAGATACCTGAAAAAGAACTGCCCAGCAAATCATGCATACCATGAAAATGAACCCGAAATAGTGAGAAGAGGGAGAAAAAAAATAAAAAATGCCCCCAACGTTTCGTCAGAATTGCCTTTATCAAGGGGAGCATCCCTTTACTTATATTTTCTTATGGCATTTGCTCATATATTCTTTTTTGCTCATGTATTATTTTTGTTTGCTTATATATTATGGCATTTGACTAAGTGTGCCTACATTTTCTATTTCAAATTATTATTCTTTCTCAAACATAACACATTTTTCAAAAAAAGTGTTTTAAACATTGTAAGCATTTTGACTGAGTGATGGAGCTAATCTGTAGACGACTCTGATAACTATCCTGTTTATGCACAAGGCAAACCTTATAAGTTCATACTGCTTTAGATCATGCTGGGTGTTGTTTGAAATATTTAAACTGTCTGGATTGAAATCCACTTTTATACTGCTAGCACACCATTGACCTTTAAAGCTGTAAAGCTCTAATAGTCTGTCAGATCAAAGCTATAGCTTTCATATTTAGAGCATTACTACCACACATAGTTTTTGAATCCAATCCCTGTCAAAACGTGTCATTTTTATAACAATTTCCTCCTTTTGGTTACTTTTTTAAAACTAATTTATCAAGATAATTATTGGGGGTTTTTTGGTTTTTTTTTTTAATGGGTTAAATGTTTTATAGTAGGGAAACCTGTTGGATTGAGACCTGTAGATTCACCACAATAAGATTGTAAATTACGACTGTCCACTTTGTATAATTTTATAAATCAAGTTTACTTATATGTATACTTAGGGTTACTCCAAAAGTAATCCTTGCTGGCATGGTTCCTTCCACACCCAGGAACCATGCCAGCTAGAGAAGCACTGGAGACACAGGGCACATGTGCAGCAATTGCCACACAGAAAAACACTGAATACGGTGCTTCTCATGGTCAGATTTACATCATAAGCACCTGTAGGCACAGAATTCTCAAGCACCACAATCCCCTCACCCTTTCAAACAAAAAACCTGTATTGTTTAAATATAATTAATTTTGTTGTATACAAAGTGTCTGTGTACAAATATGTGTGTGAAGTGTGTGCACATGTGTAGCGTTGTTTGCTTATATCACAGTGCATTTTATTGTGAGTGTGTGTTTTGTAAAAGCATTGCTAGCGGCATGTTTAGTAGTGCCAGTGTGGGTAGCAGTATGTGGGTGTTTGTAAAACAGTGTAGGTGTGTGTGTGTCTGTCCGTCCTGCGTGGTAGCATGTGTGTACCTGTCTAGGATTTCCAGTCTGGTCCCTTCTCCTGGTCAGTCCTCTTACCGCTTCCTCCAGGAGATCAGTCTGAGGGGGTTGTTTAGGGTTTTTTTGCCTTCTTTTGGGTCAACAGTAAAAGCAGATGTTAGAATGGTGACCTTGATGGACACTCTCTTTTCAGCCTACATAACTATTTAATAGCATTGCTATTTGTATACATTCAGAGCCTTTCAAATATGAAAAATATTAGCTGTCAACATAAAAAAAAATTTTCACATGAGAATTTAAATTTGACATTGTGTCCTTTTCAGAAATGTATGCAACAGATGTTTGGCTCCTAGATTTTATTAATATCAGTAGGATTAGTTTTGAATAAATGTCAATTACTTTCAGCATTTATATTCCTTTTAAGATAAAACACTTCAAAGCTGCTCTAGAACTCCCCCCAAAATAGTATCATCAAAATGTTGTAGATTGTCATCCCAAAAATTGACAATTGTTTTCTAAAATACTGAATAAATATGGTACAGAAAGAGTGACACCTCTGTTGTAAGACATTATTTCTTATATGCTCCAGAGTATAATGCTTAAAGGGACACTATAGTCACCAGAACAACTTATTTTATATGTTCTGGTGAGTATAATCATTGCCTTCAGGCTTTTTGCATTAAACATTGTATTTTCAGAGAAAAGGCAGTGTTTACATTACAGCCTAGTGATAACTCCACTGGCCACTCCTCAGATGGCTACTAGAGGTGCTTCCTGGGGCAGTGCTGATATTAAGTGTCTCCACCCTCTGCATGGAGACACTGCATTTTCCTCAAATGCCCATTAAAATATTAATTTGAGAAAATTCTGTGATATTTATAGTTTAGTTGACAAGCCTAAAAAGCACAAAACAGACAGAAAAGGGCTTCTATGGTTAAGTAAGTCTTGCAGACAAAATACAAATATAGTTAATAAAAACCAAGATAAGATATTGATACCTTATATACTCAAGTATAATCCGACCCGAATATAAGCCAAGGCACCTAATTTTACCACAAAAACACTGGAAAAACTTATTGACTCGAGTATAAGCCTAGGGTGGGAAATGCAGCAGCTACTGGTAAATGTAAAAAATAAAAATGCTACGTTGATTCTGGTTTGAGAATAGGCAAGTTCCTATTTAAATCAAATTGCAAATGTACTCATTTGGAAAAAGCTTTCATGCTGTTTGGAAAGCTTTCATGCTGTTACATGTATTATTAAAGGTTGCCTAGAGAGGATGAATACAGTTTTACCTGTTTATGGTTGTAAGGTAAATGACAGCTGAAATTTTTGCCTTTAACCCAATCCCATGAATATTGTCGGGTTCTAATTGCAGATCTCTAAGGTGTGAGAGAGATTGTTTGTTTCTATTGGAGGAGACAATACTTTGCACAGAGATCATGCAGTGTCTACCAAGTAATATGTGATTCAGCTAAAACAAGGGTTTCTGCATCTGGCATGTTTATCAAGCATGACCTGCACTGCAGGCTCTGGAAGGGGGAAAGGGGTTAAATCTTACCTTTTTCCAGCGCTAGGTGGAGAGCTCTCCTCCTCCGATCCTCCTCCTCTCCTCCCCCTCTCCTCCCCGTCAGCTGAATGCGCACGCGCGGCAAGAGCTGCGCGCGCATTCAGCCGGTCACATAGGAAAGCATTCATAATGCTTTCCTATGGACGCTTGCGTACTCTCACTGTGAAAATCACAGTGAGAAGCACGCAAGCGCCTCTAGCGGCTGTCAATAAGACAGCCGCTAGAGGAAATAGGGGAAGGCTTAACCCATTCATAAACATAGCAGTTTCTCTGAAACTGCTATGTTTATGAAAAAATGGGTTAACCCTAGCTGGACCTGGCACCCAGACCACTTCATTAAGCTGAAGTGGTCTGGGTGCCTAGAGTGGTCCTTTAAAGCCTGTTGTTAAAGGACCACTATAGTGCCAGGAGTACTTGTTTTCCGGGCACTATAGTGCCCTGAGGGTGCCCCCACCCTCAGGGTCCCCCTCCCGCCTGGCCCTGGGGAGAGGAAAGGGGTTAAAACGTACCTTTTTCCAGCGCTGGGCGGGAGCTCTCCTCCTCCGATCCTCCTCCTGGGCTGAATGCGCACGCGCGGCAAGAGCTGCGCGCGCATTCAGCCGGTCACATAGGAAAGCATTCATAATGCTTTCCTATGGACGCTAGTGCCTCTAGTGGCTATCAATGAGACAGCCACTAGAGGATTAGGGGGAAGGCTTAACCCATTGATAAACATAGCAGTTTCAGAGAAACTGCTGTTTATGAAAAAATGAGTTAACCCTAGCTGGACCAGGCACCCAGACCACCTCATTAAGCTGAAGTGGTCTGGGTGCCTAGAGTGGTCCTTTAACGTGTATAAAACCAAACTGTCTGTACCGGTAGTATCCAAGGTATATCAAGCATGAATATTTAATAAGGGTAAACAAGATTATCTGACAACTAAAACACTAACTTTCCAATTAGCCACCCAAACACAGAGTTATTCATTAAAGTGAAAATTGTCAGTAATTCAAAATGAATTTAAAATTAAAGGACAAAATAGGCAAACAGGAAAACATCTCCAATTAATGCTGCTGTTTTGGCTACTTCTCCTATATGTAAATCTGGACAGGTAAGCGGAGTTTGGTGGGAAGCGTCACCATGTCACTACCAATGCCCATCATGGATCGGGGCGTTCGGGAGAGGAGGTGTCTTAAAAGGGGTCCGCCCTCCACCTGACAAGCATCCTAGATGGCCCGCAGCTATCAGGACCATACAGGAAACGCTCCCTTCATTGTTCTAGTGCCTGCTGCACAGCGTGAACACAAATAATGATACACTCACACTGTGCTGACCAGGGACAGTTTCCTAAATTCTCCAGATGCGGGACACCACCCCAAAATCGCTACTGTCTCAACAAAGTCAGGACAGTTAGGAGGCATGCTTTAGTGCTGAACAGGTAGCTTATATTTTCGGTAACACTGTGAACTCATAAACTCTGCAGCCAACAATAGAATTGATCTGTAGGCATAACAAGTTAATGTGTTACTGAAATGGAATGGTCTGTACATGTTCTCAAGAGAATGTTAGACTGACCTGCGATACGGTTGTTATTTTTCAAGTACCCGCCGACAGCCTTGGTGATGATGATTGTAAAGGGAATTTTTGGATGGCTAATAAAAAAGAATCAAGTTTTTAGTACAAGTGAGATGCTCAAAGAAAGTAAAAATATCTTTCCTGGTTTTCTTTCCCCTCGCGATTTTTTTTTTAACATGTAGTGGTTGTATAGCAGTCACAAAATGGGCCAGACAAAACAAGTTTAGAGGCTTTAGGATTGTATTTATTTGTTTATTCATTGAGACATACAGGGTCAGTTCTCAATATTTTCTGCCTCAACACATAGTATAATGTATAATAAAATGAACATGTAATCTTGGAGACATCACTATACTTTGACCAGATTGGAGACAAATTATATTTGTGAAGGGGCAAGGATGTGTTTTATGGCAAAAAACGATCAAGAAAATGTGCAAAAGATGTGCACTAGTGCCCTAGTCTTCACACAGGTGCTAAAACAGAGATGTCCAAAGGGTGTAAGGTTACAGGTATTTTCAAGATACAACATTCATGATGAAATTCTACATTCTATCTGTTGGGCACGCCTTGCATAACATCTTTTGTTTTAAAGGCGTGTACATACACAAATGCAAATATTTGTATTTATAAAAGAAAAAAAACAATATTAAGCTAGTTGTTAGGCTACTAAAGCAAAAACCTAAATTTTTTTTTTATTTTTTTTTATTTGGTAAAAAAATAGTTTTTCATGCATATGTTATCCGTTTGACTTTTGTTTAAACCCAGCATCCAAAGACCGTGCCTTCTAACAGTAGCATGTTTTTTTTAACGAAGCATGGATTTTTTGAATTGCAAAACATAGGCCAGAATAGTGGAACTAGGATAGCTGTCTTGGAGGTGTAAAAAAATAAATAAATAATATTATCTTATTCATATGACTATGTTATAACCAAAAGAGGTTAACATGCTTAAAATAACACCCTGGGCACCATAACAACGACATCCCAAAGTCTTGAATATGGTGCCCGTCATCTCTTCCCACAGACATCTGCTGCAGTCTGAGGCTTGGAACAGGAAAGCTTCAGACTAAGCCTATCTGCAGCTCCCCATACACAAAATGGTGTGAGAAAAATATGTATGTTTCACACCCCATTTTGTGAATGCGGATCTACTGATAGGCTGAGAGCATCAGGCGATTAGTGGCACCTTTTATATGAGACTTGCTGTTTTAAGCCCTAAACTGCAGCTAATGTTCATGGTAAGAGCTAACAGATGGTTTACATTTTAACCCCTTGAAGTAAACAGACGTCCCAGGGAACCCCCTTTATTCCAAAGTTACTTTAACTGTTTAAAAACACACATAAAATCCTGCCCACAACTGGCTCAGTAGTAGACCCTAGTGAATAAGGGTGGTAATTCCAGCCTGGACTAGCTCGTTAATGCAGGATACAGGCTCAACATCTCTTTTCTATCTGCAGCTTTGAAGGTTGATACAAAGATCTGTAATGGACAGTATTTAGTCAAAAGCCCAGAAATGTCTATAAACTGTCTCTGAAAGATTCAGTCGCTGACCGTTGACTATGGTGCTGTGTGAGACCCTGTCACACTAATTATGGTACCGGCAGCCATAAAAGAGGCAGGAGATTCTGTGGTCTGTTGGTGTTGGTCCCGAGTCCCTTCAACCCCACCCTACATAGCACAGGATGGATAACCTTAGTTACAGCAACTTTTCCAGGAGCAGATTCTGAAGCAATAATGACCAGGAGGATTTTACAAAAAATAATTCCACTGTAAACTTTTTTAATTTTCCCAAAAATATTTTTAAAAGTATGTGCTTTGTTTTTGTGTGTGGTTGTATACCCTTATTTTTTTATAAACATCTGAATTAAACCATCATTTTTTGTAGTTTGAAAACAGAATGGCTTAAAACATGTTCAGGAAAATTGATATAGTTCAATCCTTCTTGCGGCTTTACTGTGATACATTTATATACCTTCATACACAATATCGTGGGGCATTGTAATCCGTACAGAATATACCTCTGTTTTATTGCTGTTGAAATCTATATACACGCACCACACCTTGCTGCAAGTTTTATCACTTTAAAGAACTGTATTACTCCGCCACATGTCTCACTTTTTTTTAGGGTATCGGCATTTCCATAAGCAATTTCGAAAGTTGTTTTTTGCTAGATGGCACATGAGCCATTTTGATATATAAAAGAGGGGTGGAAGAGACACTTTTTGATAAAAATTGAAACGTAGACAACTTGAACCATGTAGACAACACAATGCTATTCTGGCAGACGTCTAAAGCAGGGATGAGAGGCCAAGTCATGGCATATGTTTCTAATTATAAAAAAACAATGGAATCATGAATATAACAAACTTTATGGATTTTGCAAATGCTCATCTAGCATATACAGCCGCACCGACTAAAAAAAAAAAATACTTGGAGGCAAAACAACTTTTAAATCACTTCTTATTGAAAAAAATTATTATTATCCAGTATTTATATTTTTTGCTGGGGTTGGAGAATGATCACGTTAATTATGCATTTAGCACAATTCAAACCAGGTTAGGAGAGAAGTTGTGTTCTGAAGGAAGGCATGTTTAGGAGAGAAGCTGTGTTGTGAAGGAGGGCCTGTTTAGGAGTGAAGCTGTGTTGTGATTAGGGCCTGTTTAGGAGTGAAGCTGTGTTGTGATTAGAGCCTACTTAGGAGAGAAGCTGTGTTTGTGAAAGAGATCCTGTTGAGGAGAGACACTGTCTTGTAAAGAAGGGCCTGTTTAGGAGTAAAGCTTTGTTGTGAAGGAGGGCCTGTTTAGGAGTGATGCTGTGTTGTTTAGGAAGGTCTGTTGAGGAGAGATGCTGTATTTATTTTAAAGGAGAGCCTGTTTTGGAGTGACGCTGTGTTGCGGAGGAGAGCCTGTTTAGGAGTGAAGCTGTGTTGTGAAGGAAGGCCTATTTAGGAGAGAAGCTGTGTTGTGATGCTGAGTTGTGAAGGAGGGCCTGTTTAGGAGTAAAGCCTTGCATGATTCATTCATATTTAGCTGATATTGCCATGATTTATAAATGTTCTGGAGAGCGATAGATGAGGTGTAATGAACATAATGAGTCCATCTCCTCGGTTGGCCTGAGCCATAGCAACATAATGTACCTGGTGAAATAGAATAGTTATTTTGTTCTTATTTTTTCCAAGCAGTGTACAGAAATGTCTAACATCCTTCAAGAACTGCTGAGAGCGTCAGAGAAAGCTGCGTGCATTGCCCGCGCATGTCGACAGGAGGAAACACTGTTTCAGCTTTTGATTGAAGAAAAAAAAGAAGGGGAAAAGAATAAAAAGTTTCTCACAGATTTCAAAACGCTTGCGGATGTCTTGGTCCAGGAAGTTATAAAACATGACATAGGAAGAAAGGTAAATTGGAACATCAATCCTTGTTTTGGTAAATATTTTATGCTTTTTTAGATGGCCTGCATTTGTCTAGCTACAAAGCTTTAAGAAGTTCTTCTTTGCTAATTATTATCTGAATATGGTTCATTGCACATAGTTTACTGCTGGAACAAATCTGATATAAAGCAATATAAATAGCTTTGTTCCATCAGATCTTTCCCTCTTCCCTTATCTCTTCAATCCATAGATACTCTTATCTCACTCATAGTTCATCTTCTGCTTCTCCCCGTGTCTGTGTGTGTGTCTCTCTCTCTCTCTCTCTCTCTCTTTCTTTCTTTCTCTCTTTCTCTCTTTCTCTCTTTCTCTCTTTCTCTCTTTCTCTCTTTCTCTCTTTCTCTCTTTCTCTCTTTCTCTCTTTCTCTCTTTCTCTCTTTCTCTCTTGAATAAAATTCAGAGAATTAATCTGAGCTCTAAGTAGACTATGACTGCTTTTATCTCCAAATACTCGACCGCATGTCCTCTTAATTCTGCCCATTTCTAATATTTCCATCTCTAAGATTGCTCCAGTGCTGCACCTCCTGTAATTCTTTACAACGCCCTGTTAGACACTTGCTCATCATCCACAGCTTTAATCTTCCCTGAAAACTTACCTATTCAGAGAAGCTTACGCATCCATGAGTTTTTTTTAAAGTTAAAAGGTTACTCCAAGCACCATGACCACTTCAATGTTTTCAAGTGGCCATGGTGATTGCAGTCTGCATGTGCAGTGTTTCAATTTGAAACACTATACATGCAGAGAAATGGTACATTGCAGCCAGAAGTGTAACTCCATCTCCAAGTAATGACCAATCAAGGAACTTACGCTAGCTATTACCTTAGGGCTATGGCCCCTGTAATAGACCTTGGTGCAGGACTGGGAAAAGGCTCAGTTCGTGCCTTTTGGAATCACCAGGTTCGGTATATGAGATGTACCGAACGGATTATGTTTGCTGTGTTCGTGTGCCGAACAAACTACCGAATGAGAGAACACATGGAAGTGGAGTGTGTCACTTGTTAACCTTATTGACCTCGTTAACTGCAATATTCTAAACAGTCGGCAGGGTGGCCGCCATTTGTATGGATGAACACGAGGTGGCAGCCATCTTATTCCCGTGAACGCGTACAGCGGTGTTTGGTCGTCGAGTGTATGGAACTATAATCGGGCACTCGACGGTGCAAACAAAGCTGGAACTTCCACCACTAAGTATATTCGGCTGGATTCGTATGAGAAGAGCGGCGTTCGGTGGGAACAAACTCCTGAACGAGGGACAAAAGGCAAGCCCACGTACGAACAGTTCTGTTCGGTATATTGCTGTATTGTGAACTCCCGAAAGAGACCGATCGCACAGCCTGATTTCATGGAACTCTTTTGGGCAGGAGCCTCGTGTGCGGTAGGTCAAATTATGACCTCCATGAAAATACTGAACCCCCTGAACCGATCTGGGTAGTTCTTGTATATGTTGGTCCCCCAGATCGGGGCTCTCAAGGGGGGACTTTTGTGGGGTTTCCATGTGTTTTGGGGGTACTTTCAGGAGGTTGTTAAAATGTATGTTTTCTGTGCCTGGAGATAATTAAGTTGCTTTATAAAAGCACATTTTGCAAAGAGGGCCTCGCTCACCAGTTCTTTGGGTTTTCTTTCTTTTTTTTATGTTGTTATATTAAAATGAATTTTCTTTCATTACGCCTCACAATAAACAGAAAAGGAAAGCCCTAGGACCACTTTCTTTTTCTGTTTAATACTAAGGGTTACCCCCGTCTGGATATCCTCAGGACACACACTATAGCCCCTGTACACTAGAGGGGCAGATCCTGCTTTTTTTTACGCCTCACAATGCAACATATTTTAACTCTTGATTCATGGTTTTATTTTTTTCAGTTTCCAGGGTTGGAAAAAAACATTGCAGGAGAAGAATCAAATGAATTTACAAATGAATTAGGTAAGTAATATACTATACAAGCTTTTGAAAAATCTGCTTGTAAAGTGGCGTATTATTATAAATTACCATATTATTCCATTTATTTATTTTGCATACATTTCTTCAATTTTTGTAAAAATAATTTTTTTCAATAAAGGGGTACAGAAAGTAAGAAGGGGGGAGCAATGTAATATGTAACTCTTTACTCTCCTCTCTATGTCCAGTGAGTCTCCCTTATGTTTACGCAAAATCCCCTTGCCCTAGGGATGTTGAAACCCTTCCACATGAGACCTCCATGTGGACCAAGTCTCCTCTACATTTATACGCCATTTGAGTGTCATTCTCGCCATAGATTCATAAGTATCGTTAAGGTTTAATTTATTTATAAGGTCCTGGGCATCTGATGCTCTTTTGAATGTAATGCTATTAGGTGTCTAGCTGCTAATAGAATGTGGATAGCTAGTGCCCTGGTTGGTGCTGGTATTTCTTCTGGGAAATGTAGCCACAACGCTAATTTGATATTTCTAGTCGATAATGGTGAGCATAGTCTATGTATCAATTTAAAGGTTTAATCCCATAGTGGAGCGATACCAGTCAAATCCCGTTACACATGAGACATTGATCCAACCTCTGTGAGGCAACACAAATGTCATAAACACACCCTACTTCAAGAGTGTGCATGACTTAGTTGTGGTGGTAAAAGTTCACTATTTGTCTGCACTAGACCGGAAATAATTATAAAATCCCACTAAACACCACCCACACTTAACCATAATAATATGAATATTACTATTTTAACCCTGCCACCACCAAGACCATTTATAAATGGGGTTCCTTGGTCCCCCAGGTAACTTAATAATAAAAACCCATCAAGTACAACTTGGCACAATATTTAAGCAATTGCAAAACACTAATTAGTCTCTTGAGGTAATATGATTCTTTACCAGACAAAGGCAGAATAAAGAAATAATTATTATGAGCAAACATTAGTCACAGTGCATACAGAAATATAATGACAATCAAATTAGTTACACCAACAACAGATAAAAAAAACAACAAAAAGGGATAAAATAACAGAAGTCCTAAACACTTACTCCTTAGGTTTTCAAAGTAAAACTTCTGCCCAGGGGTCCTCTGGCAAGGAAGATGGTGACTCACTCAAAATTGGATATTGGCCCCAAGCAAGTACGAACACATTTCAGTATCATTAGATATATACCCTGTGGATTACAAAGCCTGGAGGTGGAGATAAGGTGTACCTCTAGAGACTATAAGCTCTCCACCTGTGTTCCAGATCAACATCAGAAAAGGTGAAAACTCGCCTTATTTCCAGCGCTGCCGTTAAGGCCCTGCCCCTTGGTGACATAATCAGTTACCGATTTTTAGCCAATCTAATGATTGGCTAAAATCGGCAAGAGGGCGGGGCCAAATACTTTTTTGGACAATCAGCACCTCATCCTAGAGATGCATTGAATCAGTGCATCTCTGAGGAAAATTCAGCGTCCCCAATGCAGTGCTTGGAGACGCTGAATTGCTGCCTACTGTGCTGCACTGAGCCAGTAAGCACCTTGAGTGGCCACTTGAAGGTGTCCCTAGAAGCAATGTAAACACTGCCTTTTCTCTGAAAAGGCAGTGTTTGCATTAAAATGCCTGAAGGCAATGATTATACTCACCAGAACTACTACGTTAAGCTATAGTTGTTCTGGTAACTATAGTGTCCCTTTAATTATTAATCTGTGGGTAAGTATTAATGTTTCTTTTGGATATGATACTGGAACACAGGTTTTTTTTCTTGAAAGCTAATTACCATTCATATGAAAGAACTCCCTATCTTTTTTTATTTTTTTTTTCAATTCTTTATTTTGGGTGTGTATGAGAGTTATAAAAGGAACAAGAGACATTCGTACATTAGTCAGTTAATGAGGTATACATAGCTTAGACATGTCTTGCAATGTGCACATTTTTTTTTTTTTTCATCAAAGATCTATGATATACAGAGTGAACACAAGTAATGTAGAGCAAACAAGTTAACAAAAGCCATGTAATCAGTAGTTTTGTTATGTCAAAGTGGGTGTCATCGAGTTGGTTAACAGGCCTAATGGTAATTGACATATGTAGGTGTATGGAGTAATACTAGTTTCCAATCTAGAGGATGCTGCATTTTCGGGGGGTTCGGTGCGTGCGGACAGCCTTGTCTACCCAGGCTGCGTGCCGGTAGGCAAGTTGAATCAAAAGACTGGCTATGATGCTAAGAAGAAATGCAGGTGAGCGCAGGTCCCCTAACGAAGGGGAAATAATTCCCTATCTAAGAGGGAATCTAGACATATGGCAATTACATTATATGGCAATATTCTATAGTGCAGCAATGAATTATGCACCCTTGCCGTGACAACCAACATGTGGGGAAGTATAATTTATGAACTTGTTCCAGAGGTAGGTGCCACCAGCAGATACGTTTTCTTTGTGATTATAGCACTGGGCAACTCATTTTAGAGTATTCCTGTTAAAAACAGAGATCAAATTTGGCAATGATACTAATGGATCAATCCAGTGAAAGGATGATATCATTAGCAAATAATATTTTATGTTCCTTATTATGGTCTGTGATTCTTGTGACGTTTGGGCCGGTGCAACATTTTTTGTGCTAATGGTTGAAGGGACAGTACAAACAAAAGTGGTGGAAGTAAGCAGCCCTGTCTGGTACGATTTGTGATAAAACTGCAATTTTTCACATTGCAGGGTTAAAGGACCACTATAGTGCCAGGAAAACATACTCGTTTTCCTGGCACTATAGTGCCCTGAGGGTGCCCCCACCCTCAGGGACCCCCTCCCGCCCGGCTCTGGAAAGGGGAAAGGGGTAATAACTTACCTTTTTCCAGCGCTGGGCGGAGAGCTCTCCTCCTCCTCTCCGCCTCCGATCCTCCCCGCCGGCTGAATGCGCACGCGCGGCAAGAGCTGCGCGCGCATTCAGCCCGTCGCATAGGAAAGCATTTACAATGCTTTCCTATGGACGCTTGCGTGCTCTCACTGTGAAAATCACAGTGAGAAGCACGCAAGCGCCTCTAGTGGCCGTCAATGAGACAGCCACTAGAGGATTAGGGGGAAGGCTTAACCCATTCATAATTATAGCAGTTTCTCTGAAACTGCTATAATTATGAAAAAATGGGTTAACCCTAGCTGGACCAGGCACCCAGACCACTTCATTAAGCTGAAGTGGTCTGGGTGCCTAGAGTGGTCCTTTAAGGGAACCGATATACTGCACCATGACCACTTCAATGTTGCGTTGTTACATGTATATCCCAGCAGTGGTAGCTATGAATACAGGATAAGGGATTGAGATGCAGGGGGCTTTGTTGGTGATGAGGGGTCAGGCCCTCTTAAAATGAGAAGAAATAGGGGCTGCCCATGCACAGAGCACTGTTGGAGTACTCTCATGTGGGCAGAATGCCCTGCTTCAATTCCTGCAGAATGAGCCCACCATGCTTGTGCTATACTTATGAACATAAAATATTATACTAAGGAACATTTCTTTGGTGTCTGAAAGGCAAACATAAACAGGGCATTAATTCAGGACTGTCCTTTTGAATCCAGGACTGTTGGAAATTATGTGGTCTGTATTGTGGAAATGTTTCTGCTGTAATGTGAAATGTTTGCTAGACTGAGTAATATGAGAACATGTGATAGTCCGTGTAATCCCTGCTTTACATTTATTGAACTGAATGTGCAGTTAAAGCTTTCTCTGAGCAATGCAGTCATCTTATCAAATTTTCTAGTTTGGGAATTCTATTAATTGCATGTATTTCCAGGTCATACTGCAAATTCCTATTTTACGCAAGCTTAATTATTAATTATGCGTTGGTTATATGATGGCTTCAGAAACTTTTGACTCCTGCATATATTGTTAGTCATTGTAAATGCTTCAAGATGCGAGCGTGGCTTTTTATTTTTTCCTTATCTATAGGGGAAAAGATTATCGTACGAGTGTGTGCAACCGAGAAAGAAACTGCTAAGCTTTTACAGAGAGTGCTTGATAACAATGAAGCTGCGTCTAAAGCATTGGCACGGGCTGTCCATGAGGACGTGCAACTGTCGGACCCGGCACTTGATGCTGTACATATTAACATTCCACATGACAACATAGCCATGTGGGTGGATCCCATAGGTGAGATGAAAGGGGGTTGTTTTGCAATGAAAGTTTTTCTTTATTGAATTTTTTTGGAAGATGCTCGGAGTTTGGGGCTGCTGCTGCTGCTGTTATTATTATTATTATACAGCAGTTCAGTACATGGGTACAATTAGTACTAGTAAAAAGACAAAGGTACAATACATATGCGACAACACAAATTTGACAAATACAGAAAGTGTTTGGAATCCTCTTCCCATTGGAATTTACAATCTAGATGGTTATTAACTAAATGGATTATGTTTAACAAAGTAAAATTATAAAACAAAATAAAAACACAAGGCCATCAAGTTCCATCTCCAAACGATGTTCCTCTCTCAAGACTACTTACTAAACGAAGGATTGTGGGGAAATTCTAAGTGAATTTCAAATTTAAGACTGAAGTAGCCAATGTTAAGAGGTTCTGAAAGGCTGATTTAGCCTTAAATTTGCAATTTTCTTTGAATTCCCCATAATTCTCTATCTCTCTCTAGTAAAGAGACCTATTTATTTTGATTGATTCAGAAAAGGGTGAGCATAGGAATATTTTTCATGACTGTATAGGCAGCAAAATAGTCTCTTGACCAATCTGGTAATAGCAAATCAAATTCCCCCTTTTGTCTGAAATATATCAAGCATTCTCTTATGCCTGCCAACCAACCAAATCAAGCAAAAATAAACATTTACTTTATTGTGGGTACTCTGTTCATCATTTAGGGGTCTTGGGTAACGATATCACCCTACAAATTTATTCAACTACAAAATAGCTCTTACCTCTGGCATTGTCAGAGGACAGGCTTGAACTGGAACACCACAGTTGTTGTTGCACTGTAATGGCATTTATTCAGATTTTCTGCTAGCCATAGTTATCAAACCATTATTTTGTGTCTCCGTAGCATTCTGTGAAATAATTCTATTTTTTTTCTTTACAGTGCATTGCAAACATAGTTAGATAATTTGACATGATTGATCTTTTTCTCTCCAGACTCAACATATCAGTACATTAAAGGGTCATCTGATATTACCCCAAATAATGGGATTTTCATTAAAGGACTTCAATGTGTGACCGTATTAATTGGAGCCTACCTAATCGATACTGGACTTCCAATAATGGGTGTAATTAATCAACCTTTTGCTACAAGAGATCCTAAAACACTCCGGTAAGGAATTCAAAACGTAAAGACAACAATGCGGGAGTCGTATATAGAATATAAAATGTTCATATCTGTTGTATCAGCAGCAAATGCTTTGTAGTGCAAATGAATTATAAATGTTCAATCTTAAATAAAATCAAAAGATCTGAAATGTCTTCCATTTTATGGATTGTTTGGTTTTTCATTCTAATCCTCGAACTGTCCAACAGGAGGATTGAAAGTGATTCCTTCAGGAGGCGAGATTTATTATTATCATTTATAAACTGCCAACATTGCAATCGTTGCTTTACATTTGGGGGAAAGACCATACAATATACACAGACCAAATACAAGAGATACAAATGTTTTTACCGTCAATTGTTTCTCTGAGCTATTAAAAATGTTTTATCTTGCTACAGGGATAGCTAACAGATTCCTGTTCACATTTTCTTATACTATAGCTCCCATACTTCTTCAATCTGCTTCTAGCTTGACATAGATTGCCTGGAGATTTGGAGAATTTGTGAGTGTTCTCGAGAGCCTGGTTACCCTAGTTCTGGACGGCCTCCATCACAAATCAGATTCTTATTCATATTGTCTATTTTAATGTGTTTGTTTGTGAAATTCTTACATAGTGACTGCTGAATAACTGTACAATTTATTCATATTCTCAGATGGAAAGGTGAACATTATTGGGGATTGTCCTACATGGATACAAATATCTGTTCACTACAGATTTCTTCTAAAGTAAATAATCTTGACAACCCAAGCAGTGGACCTCCACCTTGTATTGAAAACAGAAACAACCTTTACTCAGCTGTCACAAGTTCAGCTGAAGCAAAGAATATACTTGGCACCCTCTCTTCATTATGTGAAGAAAACCTATACTTTGCAGCAGGAGCTGGTTATAAGTGTCTTTGTGTGGTCCAGGGCCTCGTGGATTTCTATGTGTTTTCTGAAGACACCACCTTCAAGTGGGACTGTTGTGCTCCTCATGCTATCCTGAGATCTCTTGGAGGAGGCATACTGGACCTTTCTAAGTGCCTGAAAAATGCAAGGCATAAAAGTGAATTTTCTGAGAAGCCCCATCTGTTATACAATATGGAAGTGGAAGGATCAACTGGAGCAGATAGGTGGTCTAATAAAGGTGGACTTATAGCTTATAGATCAGAAAAACATCTAGAATCTTTTATGGACCTTTTTATAAAAAATCTAGCTCTTCAAAATGAGCAACACTAAAGACCGACAAGCCAATATATAATCTTCATAGTTAAAATTTCATAATGTTGTATACTCCTTGTATTACATATAAACAAAATGACTATATTAATATATTCCTAGAATAATGAGGTGCTGGATATAGCTTCTTAAAAATTGAAGCAGTGAGTTAAACTCATAATAATCTCAGTGACCAGTTATATCTTTACTATTTTATAAACTGTTTAAGCAACAAAAAATGTCTTTAAAGTTATATTTATTTCAACCAGTTATCAGTTATATAGTTTACTATCACAAATAAAGTGGATCTGACTGAAAGGAAAATCCAATGGTGTTAACATTTATTAAAACTCTTCGCAGATCTATTTAATTATGTTTTATTGTTCTGGATTTGGTCCTGTCATGTAACAATGCTTGTTGCTGCTTAATTAATCCCATGCATCTCTACTGGCAGAACTCCTGTGCTACTGTTAAAACACATACACAAACCATAATTACACACTATTAACAATCATTAAGGGAGATATTGTACTGATAAATATAGTAAACATAGATGCATAAATGTGCCGGTTAGGTTCAAATTGATAATTAAAATTTAATTCTAGTTAATTCCTGATTTTCTCTGTATACCAAGTTAACATATGGTTAACATATCCTCTAAGCAGTATTTTTTTTTTTTTTTTCTGTGTAACGTGGATGTATATAGAATGGCAATAATTGTAGTCCTACACTACTTGACGCTACTAAAAGTTGTTTACCACTACAAGCTTGGATAGTCCATGGCACACTTACCAGGGGCGAATTTCTGCTTACTGCACAGTATATAATATACTGCATTTTTGAACTTCTTTTTATCCAAGCTATTTACACCATAGGTTATATATATTTATTGTTGCAATAAATGGTAATTTAATCTAGCCAGTATAGCCAATGGTTTTATGATATATAATATATTTGTAGATCATGTACACAATATACAGTGTCACAACAATACTCAGATCACTGGTCTTTCACATATTAATATATTACTCCAATCTCAAAGTATCTTAATAATGGTCCCTTAATCTGTTGAATTTAGTTTCAATGCCTCTTACCCTCAGACCACAGCTATCTCTCGAATACACAGTGCATTAGCCTCTTGCCCACAGTCCATTGGTCAATTACAATTAGAAACTCTTGCTGTCCTCTTTTTTTCCATTGTGTTCGTATCCACTGTGGTCTCTCCTTTCTTTTACTGCTTTTAGCTAAACTTTTTTTCACTCCCATTACTTCCCCTCCTCTCTCTATACTGGTGTCTCTCACTGCTTTTTTACTTTCTTCTACTCGGTTCTTCTCTTTTTAATTGGTTTTCTTCCTCTTTTTAATTGATCTCTGTCACAACATTACTTGGCACTACACACACCGCTTGAGTCAAGCCAAGGTAGGCAAAGTAAAGAAAATAGTATAACCAGACCTTAAATGGCCAGGTATAACACAATAAATAAGGGAAAATACTGAAATAGCAAGATCAGGTCAAAATCAGGAATCCGAACTTATGAAGTATATAGGATACCAAGGTCAAGACAAAGAAGGGAGTTTATATATGTGTAGGTCCGCAATGATTGGTCTCCATCATCCCTGCAATGTCATACAGTGCGTGGGTGATGTCGCAGGAATGCTTTATTGGTGTTTGTGTGTTGGAAATGATGCAGACTGTCGCAGAGATATGGGACCATATGATTGGTCCCAACTTGATTTAGTTGTTTTTGTGTGTACTGCCTATCCCTGCAGGCTTTTTAATGCAAACACTGCCTTTTCAGAGTTGCCTAGTGACAACCCTAGTGGCCGCATCCCTTATAGATGCATTGATACAAGTAGATGCTGATTGGCCAGCATAATGTTTTGCTGCGCATGCACATTAGCCACATTAGTCATTGCAGGTTTGTAGCTCTATAGTAATTAATTACAGAAGGGAGGTCAGTGCCTCCTTGTGTTTTGGGGCGGTCAAGTAGCATCCTCCATATGCGGACCGTATTCTTGTTCCATATGAACTGTATGGCCGAAGCTATAGATTGGAAGAATGCTCTTGGGATATTTGTGAGGACAGTCTGGAACAGATATAGGAGATGTGGGAGGATGTTCATTTTTATTGCATTGATGCGGCCGAACCAAGTGATTTATAGGTTGGTCCACTGTTTCATAGCCGTTTGTAGTGAGATGAGGATCGGAAGGAAGTTTTGTTGGTAGAACTGTGTGAAGTCTGTAGGGAAGTAGATGCCAAAGTACTTGAGTTCTGTGTCTCGCCATGCAAAATGAAACTTTGCTCGTAGGTGTGCTCCCAGGAATCGTGGTAGTGTGATATTTAATGCAGTCGCCCAGGTGCAACCCACTGAGACCTCCGTCCCTTCTGACCGCCTCCAGAGGTGGTTCCAGAGAGAAGGCAAACAGGAGAGGGGACATTTCTAATAGGGAATGGGGGGACAGGACCCCGTTGATCCGAATGCGTGCTGATGTGGTCGTGTAGCGTGATGACATCCATGCTCGCATGTGTGGGACAAATCCCATGTGCTGCAGAGTTGCAAACAAGTAAGTCCAGTTCACCCGGTCGAACGCTTTTTCAGTGCTCGTAGAGAGAAGCATTAGCCATCCGGTTTCTTGATCTGGCTGAGTGGATGATGTTGAGGGCTTATCTTGTGCCTCTCGCTCAGGGTTGAGGCCCACCTGCACCATTGTGGGGAGAACTCTGTATAGTCTCAGGGCCATTGCTTTGGAGAACAATTTGAGGTTGGCATTTAAGAGAGAGATCAGGTGGTAGCTCACGCAGCAGATGGGTTCTTTGCCCTCCTTGGGTATTACTGTTACAATCGCTGACAGGGAGTCACTGGGGAATTCACCTCCATGGAGGATGGTGTTTAGGCCCGTTAGTGATTTAAGTAGAAGAATGTGTTTGAATTTGCGATAGTAGTTGGCTGTAAGTCCAAGCCTGGCGCCTTGTTGGCGTTAGAGAGTTTCAGAGCTGGTGTTAATTCCTTTATTGTGAGCGGCTGTTCCAGCTCCTCGGTCTATTCGGGTGTCAGTTGTCACGCCACATTCTGGGAGAGGAACTCTTAGACTCCGCGCCGGTGTCACTGCGGGCTAGAGCCCTGTTCTGCATTGGTGATGTTATATAGATGCGTGGAAAACCTGTAGGAGGTAGGCTAGGAACCGAGACTCCCGCCGGTCCCTGCATTTTAGCTTGTGTATGTGGTGTAGTTTTTCGTTGTCTCTGTAGGTGTTGTGCTAAGAGTCTCTCGCATTTGTTCGAGTTTTAGAAGAAAAATCTCTTCGATTTGCAGAGTATGTGCCAGAGATTTTGGAAGAGTAGGTCCCTGAGCCCTCGACGAGCTTTGGTCAGTCGTAAGTAGGTGACGTCTGTCAGAGTATGTTTGTGGGTGGACTTTGATTTCTCATATCAGCGCTCCTGTACACTCTATCCTTTCCTTTTTGCGTCAGGTACCGACTGCTATTTAATGGCCTCGGACCATACATTTGTGTGCTTCCCATATTGTCAATGAGGTCATACCTAGTGTTTCATTCATCGAAGTATTGTGTGAGCATTTGTGTTGTTTGTTCGATGTCTTCTGGATTGCTCAGCATATTTTTGTTCAGTTTCCATTGGAGTTTGCGGGGTTTAAACGGAGGGGATTTAACCCGGGGCGTGGTCTGATTCGCCAATAGTTTTGATCTCTGAGGCGATCAGTTGCTCAAGATATTCCTGCGCCATGAAGTGGTAGTCGATCCGGCTGTATTGTTTGTGGGGGTGAAGTAGCAGGTGTAGTCTCGATCATCGGGGCGTGCAACCCTCCAGAAGTCAACCTGCCCCGCGTTGCTTAAAGCTACCCTAGCTTGCCGGACAGAGTGTGTGGGAATGGTGCAATGGCCTTTAGAAGTGTCCAGTCTGGGGTCTAGGGGCATGTTAAGCTAGTATCACTAGGCCTTTCCTGAATTTTTCTAGGAGATATATATAGTTTTATGAAGGAAAAGAGGTTTCCGATTAGGGTAGTATATGGATGTGAAGGTGTAGGTGTGGTTTGCTATTGTTCCTTTAACAAATAGGTACTTATCCATGGGGTCCTTCTCTAGCGTTTTTTTCTAGCACTAAAATGGAATCATGTGTGCAAATAGGATGGCTACTCCTAAACATTTTGCCGTGGAGTGGTTGGCAAAGTATCCCAGAGGGTATCTTCTGTCCCCTAGTGTTGGGGCCCCAGTCTCCCAGAAATGTGTTTCTTGCAATAGTGCGATAGAAACTCTATTGGACCAGAGTGTTCAGAGTGTTTGTATGCATTTCTGTGGGATATTAAGGCATCTAACATTGTTGGACCAGAACTTTAGGGGGGCAAGGGTGAAGGGTGCAGCCATGGCGGTTGGAGTGCTGGGAGGGATCAGGGGGTGTTGGCAGGAGTTGAGATCGGAAGAAGAGAAGAAAGAAAAGAAAAAAAGGGAAGGGGGATGGGAAAGGGGCATGGGGTGAAGGAAATGAGGGTGTTAAGGGCAACTCTGACCCTGGATCTCTGTGATGTATGGGGGGGGTGGGCCTTTAGGAAACCAACGCCACCTCCGATCAAGAACCCAATTTTACAATGGGTCCGTTGCTGGAGGAACTATAAAGTCTCAGAATAGATTGTACACAAACAAGCAGGACCAGGCTCCACTACCACCTAACCCGTTTAACAGGGTAACAACTCCCAGGTGGGTTAGCCCAGCTATAAGAAAAACTTAATTTTGTACAGATTTGTGACATGAAACGTATAGTGCAGATTGGCCAATGCCCTCATGTGCTTCAAGTCCGTGTTAAGTAAAAGAACTGAACTGGTCAACATTTTTCAACTGTTGGGTAACAGGCCCACCATGCCATCTCCCTCTAGCTCGCTCACTGTGGGGCGGATCTCTTCCTGTTCGCTGTCTACCCTCCCTGTGTGCCACCCCCATTTGTACCGGGTCTCCACTGTTCACTCACTCTGTGGGGCTACTGGCTAGTCCGGGGTGGGTCAGTGTCTTAGTGGGGTCATGCCACCCCTTACCTGCACACCCAGCTGGTGTTCCCACACCCTGCTCCCGCGGGTGTTTACCTGCTTACACACTACACAGGTTCCCCATGCTCCCCTCCCCCTCCCATGAGTCCCTGGCACAAGTGTCCCCCGGGGGTGGGAGGGGTGGTAGAACTCCCACCCTCTCCAGTTAAGTTCTGTCTGGTTCGGCAGCCAATTACCTGGGAGTGCCCCCCCATGATCAATTTTCTCCGGGTGCCAGTCCTTTGCGACTTGTCTTCCCTGGTCCGTTAGTGTGTTCCTTGTTGAATGCATGGGTGGTTCTGGCTGTTGGGACAGTGGAGCAATTTCCTCCCCCCCTCCAAGTGGCATGGGTTCCCCCATGTATTAAAGTCCCAACCCGGGTCCCACCACCCACTGCACTGGTAATTTGCCTGCTGTCCTATGTCTCCACCCAACAGGGCCTTGTGTGACCACCCTTCTAGAATTGGCATGGCACGGTGAGGGGGGTCAACCATCCAGCACCCAGGGGCATCATGTTCTCAGAGTCTCGCTCAGTGATATCTGAGGCTAACAGTCACGGACCCCCAGACGGGCATCCGCGGTGGAGGGAGACATCCAGGAGGTCAGCGGGCCCAGTGTGAGAATGCAGTAACTTGGGGCTGGAAGGCAGAGGGTGCCTGCAGTTTTCTACTCCTCTGGAGCATTGGGACCTGGTGCAGGCCTACGCCCGGTGCGTTTCTTGGGGTTGTCAGGGCTTGTGGGGGGGCCTTCAAGGATCCAGTTTGGGATCACCATGGTGGGTAAGTTCATGGCCCTGATTAAGCCAGGGACATCATTTGGGCAACGCAGGGAGTGCCGCCGGTTATCTCTTCTCACCTGTAGGCTGAAAGGGAATCCCCATTTAAATGTGATTCTCCACTCCTGCAGCAGTCGGGAGAGTGGCCTCCGTGCACAGCAACGTTGGCACGGAGAGGTCTTGGAAGAGGGACACTTGCAAGGGGACTGATGCTTGGGGCCTAGCTGGTCGCATATTGGCTTCTTTCACCTGGAATGATAGGAGGCAACAGATGACATCTCTAGGCCATCTTGTCTGTGAGGTCAGAGAGCTCTATGTGCCCTTTCAATATTGAACTGGGGCCTCTTCTCCCAGGATTTGTGTAAACCGGTGTGTAAATATTTCATGCAGAGATTCACCTTCTGTTTCAGGGAGGCCTCTGACGCAGATGTTTTGTCGGCCCCAGTTATCAAGGTCCTCGACCTGCCGCCGTAGTTCTAGCAGGACTGAACCCTGTCGCGTAGTGGCTACATCAGAGGTCTGGAGGTGTTGTCATCAGCTGGCCTTCAGCTTCTACGTCAGCGACCCATTGTTCAAGCGTGGTTAAATCCTTGCGCACCTTAAGTATCTCTTCCATTGATTTCCATTTAGGGCGTAAATTGCTTGTGCATAACATTAATTTAAGTACATGAAATGTCAATTGCCATGTGAGTGCCCAATCTATTTAGATACCTCTGCAGCAAAGTAATATCTTGCTCACATTTTATTCACAGAGGTTTGTGTTATCTGCAAACACTGAAACATGAATTTTAATGCCCATTTCAAGATAATTTATAAATGTTAAATAGAAGCTGTCCCAAAACAGAACTGTAAGGGACACCGCCTACCACTTTTGCCCAGCTTGAAATTTACCATTAATGACTTTATTGTACTCTCTGCACTCTATTTTTAAGCCAAATTTCAACCCAAGAATAATTTTCATCTATACCAATTTCTTTTAGGTTTTTTTTTTTTGTTTTTTTTTAATTCTTTATTTTGGTTTTGCATGGATGGTACATGACGACATTTCATACTGTTGAGTAACATAATCAATTGTAAAACATGTAGTAGGAGAACTAAACAGTAGAGCTTATTCTGCACATTTTTATATTAAGCATTTAAATCAAAGAGAGACAGTGCTATTGCTGGGTCGTTAACAGGCCATAGTTTGGGGCACAGGCACCGGGTGCATAAACTGAATTGGCTTAAGGGCACTCTGCTCCTGGGTACCAGCATGGCATTAAAATATAACAGCACAGTTTCAATTACATGCACTAAACAGATTAAATCTAACATATCCAGCTGTGTCTGTTATAACTATGGCAGCGTGGAAAAGCATGTCGCTGACTGGGAATGCTGTGTGTGACGATTAGTCGAGTGTGAGGGCACGCGTGATTTAAGTATGATGGGAATGCAGAGATGTAACACATTAGTGTGTTTGAAATGGTAGTCAAATTATTTATCGATATAACTAGAAAGACAAAGTGAAAGGCAATAGTACACTACCGTGCGCGGAATACAACAAACCAATTTCTTTTAGTTTAAACACTAACCTGTTTTGTGGAACTGTAAAGTAGACAACCATTTTTAGAATGGGTCCTCTGGGCACCACTCCCCACCTCCACTACTAACATCAGAGAGCTGGAAGACCCTAAGCTAGAAGTTATGCAGGGTAGGTCATTGTCTGAGAGTGTCCACTGGCCACTGTCAGCCAATGAGCTACCCCTGCCCTGCATTTCATCCAGCTTAGGAGTTCCAGCTCTTTGATGTTCGTTGTGGAGGTGGGGAGTGGTGCCGATGGACCCATACTAAAACAGTGTGACTACTTGGCACCATAACCACAGACTTTTCCTTTAACTTAAATTAGTGCATCAAGGTACATTAGTGTTTCCATCACTAGATTTCGGGTGCAAAGGTATGGTATTTGCATGCAGAGTCCAACAAGGGCATGGACCGGCCAAGTAATTTGTCTAGCATGTGAAGTAATAATGAAGCAATCTAAACTATATAAACCGCAAGAATACTTGTGAGAAGGATTTGTTAGGGATAGAGTAAAAAAATCTGTGAAATTCAATAGAGAGTGAAGGAGCTTTAGGGATGACACTAGAAGGAATTGCAACAGGTGATGCCTTCCCCCTCTGATTCAGGGTATCCCCTGATTCTTAGGTTATTACTCACTTGTAGAGCTTACCTTTGCTACAACTGTTATTTAGTTCTTATCCTTGTCCTCTTTGAATTCCAATTTAGCCAAGTCTAATTTAGCCAACATGCTTTTATGATTTCCACTTCGGAGTAGGCAGGAAGCTAGCCCTTTATTTGATTTGGTGTTATCTATGGCCAGGTCACATTTGACTTTACAATATTTAGTCAGTGACGATGATTTCAGACCAAAGGAAGCTCTTGGTACACTCAAGTATCTTTTCCTGTTATACAACAATTTCCATTACTAGCTGGAAGGCTACGTAGTCATCTGCTGCCTAAGTCAGGTTATACCCCACCTGTAAGAGTTTTTTTTTGTCTGTTTAGACTATAGCAGGCTTTGCAATATCAAATTAATTTTGCAGTGTGTATATATATATATATATATATATATATATATATATATATATTCACAATGCTCTTACAACTTATTAAAATTAGCCTCTTTCAGAATTGTAGAATATGTGGTGGAACTGAATCCCCATATATGAGATTTGAAACTGTATTTTTATTTCTACGCTGTGCCCTAATCTGTATTTATATACATAATTGCGGCAGCATATAGCTTTTAAAGAAGCAATTATTTCACTCATCATGTGTGGTTGACTGTGGAACTTTTAAAACCTACTTTTTATTTTTATAAATCCGTTTCTGGCTCTGAGAGAGCAGGCTGCTGAATGTTCTTATTGCCTGGTCTATATACATTTATTTATAAACAACATTGATATATTTATATATAAACAACTTTGATATTTAATCTTATTTTATATTATTTTATGAAATTCACTGAGATTACATGTGTGATCTGATTAGTCAGTAGTACAATATCATTGTTCTAATTTCCTTACTGCTAGCACTACAGGTACAGTGGGATAGTACCACTGATTTAAGTAAGCTTTCCCTTTTAAAATTGGTGGACTTTACTGCCATTGCAATAGACTAAAGACTGTACCTGAGTAAGCAAAGTCATTATGTGCAGGAATTGTGCACTTTAAATAGTAGAATACTTATGCTATTCTAGTAAATTGGGCTGGCTGCTTAACACATCATTTAGTATATTTTGGTCATATTTAAAGCTGTAAATGTATTTAACATTTTATTTAAATGAGCCTTTAATAATTTCAGTGTAAAAGTTATCAGAGATCCTGTCTAGTTACAATTTTATTTTGCCCTAATTTATCTTACATATATATTATTTTTAATAATTTTATAAATTTATTTTTGCATAGCATTTAGAGAAGCAAAGGATGTATAACCACCTGTTGCCCTTTTTTCTAGGAGGGTAGTATAATTTCAACTCTGTTTAGGAAAAAATATGAGCTAGTTATCATATATTATATAAAATACATGCTGCAGTGTACCGCATTGTACTGCACTGAATTTACTTAAAACCCATGTCTTTCTCTTTATGGCTGTATGTAATAATGTTGTTCATAATTTGGAATATAAAACAATGACTTCTCAATTCCTTGGAATGTTTACATGTCTCTGTATCTCCGCAACCTTGGCTGGAAATTCCAGACTCCAAAAATAGTTATGCTGTTATAATTCCTGATTTTCAATGAACAGCTAGTGTAACTGACAATATGGAAATTATCACTGTTTTATAAAACTTTTCTTATATAGTGGACTGTCTGTCTGTCGCTTCTGTGTCATGAATGTTTTCATTAAGCCATAATGCAATTTTCTTTGCATTCTTGGAATTAGACTTCAAATTTCATCGCTCTGTCTTATCACTTTTCTTTTGACTACATTTTGCATTAATCTATTTCCTGCGCATGCATACTAAGCAGCTACAAAGAGAACATATCCTCTTGCCTACAATCCACTGTCCTGGAACTAATGGGCCATGCTATGCTGGTGTATTAGGCATATCAGTGAGTTTACCAAATATGTATATTTGTTATCTTATGATATTAAGATCCACAATTTCAGCATTGTATGCTAATTACAATGTACCTGAATCTGAACTCAAAGTGCCTTTTACAAGTTCACATTAAAATCATCTCTAATGATGAAGATCTCTCTCTGAGTCTGGGCTACAAATAGCTCAATAGATTCTTGATATTTCAAGACTTGTGCCATGACAAAGTATTGTGTCTTCTCTTACGTATAAGAGGTTACCTAGGTATTTATTATTTTATAGTTAAAGCTTCCAAGTACAAGTCCCTTCGTGGTCGCCAATTGTAACTGCGGCTGGTTCCCTTATTTACCACTATAATGTCTTAAAGCATAGAACTTAGTAGGGTTAACCATACAGATATCTTAGCCATAATTTTATATAGTGTAAGAGACCCTCTATTTAACATATATAAATAATTGAGAATACAATATAAAATGAGGATTGTCTTGGAAGCAAGATTGTCTTTTGGATATTTATTATATAAAAATATAAATATCAAATCCATTATAGCAGAGTTTATAAGATTAAATTACATGCTTGCAAATATCATTAATAGGTTAACATACCCTTCTGAACATGTCATCATGTCAGCCTCTCTGTCATTTTAAGATGGAGCAGCGTCTGTCTCCAAGTCTCTCCTCTGTGTCTTAACATTTTAAAAGTACACCTATTTATACCTTAGGTGTCTCCATTTTAGGGTTACCGTAGTTCATATATGAAAAAGTGACACTTCTTTTACTTTATTCAATTTAGGACCTCCCTTAACTTGGCAAACATACAAGGCCATAACTAAAGGGTGTATATGTCATGGAAATTTTCCTGACTTCGTTCAAGATGGCATCTTAAAGTCTGAATAGGTTTTATCTGTTGTTTATACTAAGTCGTAAGTGTACAGTCTTGGGAGATTTCTGGATTTGGGGAAGTTCCATTAACTTGGGGTTACCACAGTATATTGTGTACTGCAAGAGTCGTAGTATAGCCTTGAAGCTTGTTTATGCATTATTGTTATTGTAATTCGTCTGGGACAAAATGGCGCAAACATATTATGCACTGGGGTTATTGCTTAAGGAAACAGTTATGAAAAACAATATGTTCCATTTCTAACACCTTGTCAGTTTGCAATATCTCTTAAAGACAAAGTACACAGTTTAAGAAATACAACATTTCATTCTAAAACTTGTAATATTTGCATTTGCCCATAACAGTACAACCATGTAGCTAGATTAGCTATGTGTTTTTTTTGTTTTAGTTTTTTAGCCCTTTTTTCATGACAGAAGATGAACAGTCAAGGTTAACAATGTTTTATGTTTTTTTAATAAATGTTTGGAAAGTCCCTCGCTAACGTAGTGGGGTACAGTTAGGGACATTTGTATTTATAAATAGTGTTTGTAGGGGGAACAGTATGAATATGCATTTCTTACCTTTACTTAGACTTAGATGAAGTGTCTGGGACATCACAGCACTGTTTTATAATATGTATTTCTTTCTTTCTTTCTTTCTTTCATTCATTATTTGTTTTCCCTTTTTTCTCAATCTGAATAAAATACAGCATGACAGTCAAGTAGGTATATAACAAGTATCATACCATAGGCTTCATAAAGAAAAATCGTGGGATTAAGGGCTTTTATAATAGTAAAGTAGGAATATATAGACTAACTTAAAGAGACTAGTAGACAGCCTCTGGAGCACTGTAGAATAGCCATGAATTAAACAAAATAATATTAAACAAGAGCTGAAAGTAAAATAGATAAACCAACATGTAAGAACTTCTGCTGAAAAAAATCCCTTCACTGGCCTTATACAAAAAAAAAATTATCAACTGATTCCCTGTACTGAAAAATGCTTTCAGTCAAACATAGTGCCTCCACAGATCAATGTGAGTGGGGAGAGTCACCATATAGTCTCTGTCGAATCCAGAGAGCCCATGCTCAAAATCCACAAAACCGCTTTAGTCCAGTGCAATGTTGTGGAGGAGAATTGTGTCTAGAATAAAACATTTGAACGTTCAGGCATAGCACAGCATAAAAAGTTTGGAAGGCTCATGCGGCCTTGGTGAGTAAAGTATACTGGTGGTGATTATAGGTGGCGGAGCCCTGTTCTGTCCATTATGCGCAGCAGTAGTCTGAAGACATGGCTTACTCATAGCCTGCTGATCCAATTTAGCCCAACACCTGGAGTCTATGCCATCAAAGGTGTGGTTTTTAGGTAGCCATTTGTGGGTGCACTATGTCCTTGTCTAGTTGCTTTGGAAAGGAGCCAGCAGACATCTTGATTGTCTGCCAATGTGCAGGTGAGGTCAGCAAATACAAACTTCTCAGAAGGCAGTTCTAAGAGCTGCTCCAGGGACTTGGATAACTCCCGCCGGAGTTGGGAAGGATAGTAGGATAATTCTTCAGCAGACTGGTGTAATTCATTGAGAGAGAGCAGCCATCTCCCCCTCCTGCTGCCCGGGCTAGTCCTCAATTGGGAGACCTGCTGCCTCTACATAGATGGCCAAGAAACCAGGGCCACATAAAGCACTCCTTTTAGTAGAGGACCCCAGGGCTTGGGGGGGAGGGGAGGGGTGTAGTGATTACGGTGCTTGCAGTGTTCCCTTAGTATTTATACCTGCATTTCATTTTATGTTTTTATTGTAGACATAAATATTTTTTAAAAATATTATATTATTGCTGATAATTCTGATCATTTTATGATTTTCTGCCAGTAGATGGCGCATTTTGTTCATTGAAACCATGCTTAAAGGAGAAATTCATAAACTCCTCACATAAATTGTTAACAAACCATTTTAGTTCAAATCCCACGACATGAACATCTGTCACCTCACCTATGTGTATTTTACATTGTTAGATTAAACGCAAACACATAACAGGTAGACGAAGAGATAGGAGTAGGGGGCTATAATGATAAAAAGGTTAAAACTGTGGTGCTTCCTCTGAAGTTTCCATCATCTCCTTCCTTCAATCAACAGAAGTTCAGTCATTGGTAAGTGTTCCATTGATTATAGTATGTCATGGAAGTAACTATTCCAGATGGATTATACTCAACCTTTCATCATCCTGAGATTGGATAAATGACTACCACTCAGTTGTATACTAATCAAAAGCCCAATATATACTTAGAAATTGACAAAGGATAAATGTATCCAGCTCGGTTCAATTATTTCATATTTTCTTGGTAATTTAGTGACCGTTTCATTGCATATTTTCACCAGTTCCTGTATAATGCTCTCAATGTATCTCAAGTACATTCTGTGCAGGTTGCAAACTAAATGGCAGACCAAATGACACCTCCATCTTACATTAACCCCTTAAGGGCACATGACATGTGTGACATGTCATGATTCCCTTTTATTTCAGAAGGTTGGTCCTTAAGGGGTTAATATCTCCAGGCAGCCAGTACAGTATTATATAAGGAACATATATTGTCACTTTACTTTCCACAGTTCGATTTAAAACGTAATGGCATTTAAAAGTGATGAGATAGACAGTGTTCTGCTCAAACATAGTGATTTTATGATTGTCTGCTTGTATGCAAACTCTGCTACTCATAATGGCAAGTACAACTGAGACAGGATTATCTTGTCCTACAAATATTCTAAAATCCGTAATATTTTTTCCCCTTTTATTTGTTATTCGGATGCTGAACTCAATGAAAGTTTAAAGGTACCCAAACATGTATTCTTGACCCTCTAGTGTTAAAAACACTATCTAGCCCCCTGTCCAGTGGCGTACTAAGGGGGTGGGGGAGTCCGCCCGAGGTGCCACTCACTAGGGGGGTGCCATGATGACCAGGGCTTTAGGATGTGTGGGCCATGGCAGCCAACACTGTTCACGCACGCATGGGCAGGCAGGTGAATTACTTTAAAGCCACACCGGCCGCATGGTAGGAATGTGGGGGAGGAGCTAATCAAATGTGGAGTGGAACCACATTGGGGCCGGGGCGTAACACAGCCCCCACCTGCTGCCATTACTGCTGCTCATCTAGGGGAAGTAAGGAGTCTCTGCTTCCCAACTTAGACTCCAGGGAGGGACTTCAGTAAGTCCCGACTGGCTGTATGTGAGACTGTGTGTGTGCCTGTCTGCCTGTGACTGTGTATATGTGACCATCTGGCTGCGAGAGAGAGAGTTTGTGTGTGTGTGTGGTTTTGTAAAAGGGGTTTTGTAGTCAGGAAATTTACAAAGTTTGCAAATCTGTGCGATACACTGAAAAAAAATAAAGGAAACATTTTAAAAATTTTGCAGGTATTTTTAACATTTTGGACGGGGGGTAAGGAGGGTGCCAAAATCAGGATGCACCCCGGGTGCCAAATGCTCTAGGCATGCCCCTGCCCCACCTAAATGTAGCAAAATCTTACTTAGATTGCAGTCTGCTGCTGCTGGCTCTGCCCCTGACCTGCCTGCTTGCCTGACATCATCAGAAGTGATTCTTTAGGCCAAGCACAATGCTTTTACATGAGAAAGCATTGGATTGCCTGAGACTTCAAGGAGGCAGATCAGGTGCAGAGCAAGCACAAGTCAAACATAGCCCTGGCCAATCAGCGGATACTCATAGAGATGCATTGAATCAATGGGTAAAATTGATTCAATGCATCAATGGGTAAAATTTAGTGTCTCCATGCAGAGGCACACTGCAGCACTGCCCCAGGAAGCTCCTCTAGTAATCATCTGAGGAGTGGCCACTGGAGTTATACCTAGGCTATAATGTAAACACTGCATTTTCTTTGAAAAGACAGTGTTTTGCTGAAAAAAGCATGAAGGGAAGGATTCTACTTGCCAGGACAAATACAATAAGCTGTAGTTGTTGTAGTGATTATAGTGTCCCTTTAACACTAAAAGAATTGAATAGCATTGTTTCCGAGTTGAATGAGAGAACTGCTATGTAGATATCAAAGCTAAATTATTTTTGATCAATAATCCAGCCCTTTGTAACTAATTGCTTTTATATACCTTTTAAACTAAATTGTCAATTTTCTCCTTAACCAATGGTGTGTCATAAAAACTATCTGAAAGAAAAAAACAACAACAACAATGGTGTGATTTTAGCCTCTTAGTTGAAAACATTGAAAATATTTGACACAGACAATCCGGAATTGAGATTTTGAAGGCTAGCTTAGAGATGCAGGGATTTTTGCACAATACTACAGTTCTAGCTCCCTTTTAGAGCTGAGAGTTGGCTTAGGGAACATAATTCTACCATACAAAATGAAAATAGAGTGAGCTACTTATGATGAAACTTGTAAATCGTAGTTTATTGTTGTAGTTCAATGCATGTTGACCCACTTGACACTTCAATGTAGTACGTCGTGTTCTCTGTATTTACATGATAAAGATGAACAGACATCCAACACGTCATTTTAGCAAGTAGAGTATTATTTTTTTATTTACATAATTCATTTCACCTGTATAAGCAGTTTGTCGATAATGGAATTTTTCTTCCTATTTGGAATTCTCTGTAAACAGCTCATTGACGAAAGGAAAATATAACACACCTGTCATTGGCAAATGTCACGCCTTATTTTCCATACTCCTATTGGTTTTTGCCAATAGCATAAATAAATCAATTTCAAGCATGGCTGGACAACATGATTCCACTAATTCAGTTTGGATAAAAGTGGCACCGTCATCGTCTGGGGGTCTGGTGGCTGAGGGGGGGAGGGGAAGGTAAAGGTGATATTACTTGCATGAAACTGTCCCTCCCAGGTGCTGCAATCTTTCTCACTCTGCTCCTTTTAAACACCTCAGCACCAGGTGTCAACGTCTCTCACACATGGCCCCATCCCTAAAGACAAAGTGCCCCTATTTGTCATTTGAAATGTTAGGAGGTATGTATACAGACTCCTACAACCATGACCACTTCTAAACATTCAATAAATGTTCATGGAAGCAAGTTATATGCCTGCATATATGTATAAAAGCCATGCATGGGAAAGTATTTCCATCAAAGGACATTCATGAGATTGAAGGTCAAATTCAAACCATGTATGTAAGTGCCAAATAAACACAGAAGCTAAATTATATGTAAACATCCTGGCCTATTACAGAAACCCCTAATATGATTATATTATTCTTACTGCCAAGGATTAGTGGAGCTGGAACAGCACAGCTGTGATCTTTTTCTTTATAATACACATTACAATTATCCATCTGACTATTAAGCAGCCGTCATGTTGAATTGTTGACTTGGTAATAATATATGCTGGTGAAAGTAATATGGGTCAGCTCTTTTTCTTGTTTTACAATGACACAGCATAAGCCTCTCCTGAATCGAATATAATTAATGATTTCTTCCCAGTTTCATTATGATGACTTGTGTGTGTGAACAGAATGTCCTGCTGCAAATTGCTGTTAAAGAAACACTTCGGCCTTAAAGGAACAAAGTCTGTGTTTCAGCACCAGATCGCTCGGGCTCCCTGTCCTTCCATAAAGTGAAACCCTAGATAACCCTAGGCGGCATCAGGCAGGGGCGATGCTAATTGGCTTAGAGTTGCATAGGCTGAAAAGAGACATTTAGCCATCAAGTTCAGCCTTCCTTACATATGTTTTTTGCTGTTGATCAAAAAGAAGGCCAAAAAAACCCAATTTGAAGCACTTACAATTTAGCAATAAACTAGAAAGAAAATCCTTCTTAACCCCAGAATGGCAATCAGATTTATCCTTGGATCAAGAAGCTATTACCCTACAATTGAAAAATTATATCATTTAATATTATTGTGGCGGAGCGCCTGGTACCCTGACGCTTCCTAGTAATTACAGAGTACCATAAGCACTGCACCTGACATCATAAGCACTGTAGCCCCTCAGCCGCCGCAGCTTGGCTGTGGTCTCGCTGCATTTTCCCACCCTGGACCCACACCCTGGAATTAGCTCCCAGTGGTTAGAGCTCTCCTCCAGAGAGTATAGCAAATAAATAGAGCAGAATAGCTGTCCCCTCCCCCGACCCACGTTAGCCAAGACTTAATACTGATAGTAGATTTAATTTATTCAGGGCCACACACAGCCTTTTATGTAAAAGCCCATGCAAGGGGTCTCCAACACAACATTACAGGGTCATCCCTCTCATGATCTTCTGTGCCTGAGAGAGAATTCAGTTGCCTCTCATGTACAGAGAAATCCACTAATGCAAAAGCCCCATGCAAGAGTTTTCCAACCCTGCACCCCAGGGTAATCCCTCCCATGACCCTTCTGTGCCTGAGAGGCAATACAGTCCCCTCTCAGGTACAGAACAATCCATAATTCACATAACACCAAAACACACCTGTAACGATATCTTACCTTTCCTCTTCGGACCCGCGCAGCATGGCATTCACTTCACTCACTTCCGGTGAGCGGCACAGCTCTTCTGACGTCAGCCGCTCACAACACGCCCACATTTATGAAATGGCGCATGCCGACGTAGCCCAAACGCGACCACGCTCCCAGACCTTTTGGGGGCGTGGTTTTAAAGCTATAAACCCCACACTATATAAGGGCATCCCTGTCAGTTGTCAGGCACCCTAGTGTGGTTCTTGTTGATTCCTCTAGTGCTTATTATATTCTTGAGTGTTTTTCCTGTTATTTGACTATTGGCTTTCGGTTTTTGACTATTCTGCTCTCTGGGTATCCGTATTTTGGCTTGGTTATATCGTTTGTCCATCTTCTGTACTCCCTTGACCTCTGGCTATCCCTTTGACTACCCATGACAAAAATGGGAAGGAATCATATGGAGTGGGGTCTAGAGGCTAAGAGGGTTTTTGAGAGGTTAAAAGAAGCTTTTTCTTCAGCCCCAGTATTAAGACATCCCAATCCTTCCCGTCCTTTTCTACTTGAGGTAGGTGCATCAGAAACAGGTATAGGGGCTGTACTGTCTCAAAGACCTTCGGATGATCAACCTCTACATCCCTGTGGATTTTTTTCCAAGAAGAACGGAAACGGAAGAAAGATATGATATCGGGGATAGGGAATTATTGGCTATTATTTCTGCTCTTATAGAATGGCGTCACTTGCTAGAAGGGTCACCCGTTCCTATTACCATTCTTACTGACCGTAAGAACCTTTCTTATTTCAGTGAAGGCAAAAGAATGTCCGACAGGCAAATCCGGTGGTCCTTATTTTTAACTTGTTTCAATTACATTGTAACATATAGACCTGGATCAAAAAATACTAAAGCTGATGCCCTATCCTGCCAATATGAACATTTATCACCTCCTGAAACCCTATTGTCCTCCATAATCCCTGCTGATCACATAGTAGCCACTGTTCATGCTAAAATATCTTCGGGTTTGATGGAAAAACTATCCAAATTCCAGGATCGTACTTCATTGACTGTTCCCCAGGGAAAATCGTACGTGCCCTTAGCCTATCGAAAAAGAGTCCTATCCATTGTGCATGACTCCAAACTGGCAGGGCATCCGGGTATACATAAAACTGAATCGTTACTTGAGAAACAATTCTGGTGGCCATCATACAAGAAGGATGTTCGTGAATTTGTTCTTGCCTGTAGTATCTGTTCCTCTACTAAATCACCCAAAGGTCGTCCTTTTGGTCTTCTCATGCCACTGCCTATACAGATATACCCTGGTCGAGTATTGCCATGGATTTTGTAGTGGACCTGCCTCGTTCTAAGAATCATAGCGTTATATTGACTATTATAGACAGATTCTCTAAAATGTCCCATCTGGTTCCACTTATCAAATTACCTACTTCTTCAGAACTGGCTTATTTGTTTATAAGGAAGGTGGTACGTTTACATGGCATACCCCAAGATATTGTTTCCGACATTTTGTAAACAATTAGGTATCAACCTTAATCTTTCCTTTTCTTACCATCCTCAAACGAATGGGGATACGGAAAGGATGAATCAATGTCTTGAGCAGTATATCCGCTGTTTAACATCAGAACATCAAGACGATTGGGTAGAGTTGCTGCCATGGGCTGAATTTGTCTATAATAACCAGGTGCACAAATCTACTCAACAAAGCCCCCTTTTTTTTTAATCAATTATGGTTTTAACCCTACTACTCTTTCTAGTTCTTTTTCATCTACAGGAGTGCCAAGTGTAGACAGCAGTGTCAAGGATATGAAAGAGACTTGGTTAGGAGTTAAACATATTTTGATTCAAAGGGCCAAACTTCAAAAAAATAATGCGGATAGGCATCGAAGGGCTGCTCCTACATTCGTGGTCGGAGACAGGGTATGGCTGAGTACTCGTAACATAAATCTTAAAGTCCCTTCAATGAAGTTTGCCCCGCATTTTATAGGACCGTTCCAAGTTCTCAAACGCATCAACCCTGTCTGTTATAAACTGCGTTTGCCACCTGCCATGAAGATACCTAACTCATTTCATGTTTCTCTTCTCAAACCTTTAATATGTAATCGTTATACACAAAGACCCTCGAAACCTCTTCCTGCTATAGTTGAGGATCAAAACAAATACGAAGTGAAGTCCATTTTAGATTCCCGTGTTTCTAGGGGAAAACTTCAATATCCCTTGCATTGGAAGGGTTACGGTCCCGAAGAACGTTCATGGGTGGATGCATCTGATATTCACGCCCCTCGCCTGATTCGTTTATTTGAAAGGCAGCATTCTCACTGGTCAGGTTCTGCCCGCCCCGAGGGCGGTTCTAGAGGGGGGTACTGTAACGATATCTTACCTTTCCTCTTCGGACCCGCGCAGCACGGCGTTTACTTCACTCACTTCCTGAGCGGCACAGCTCTTCTGACGCTGGCCACTCACAACATGCCCACATTTATGAAAATGCCGACGTAGCCCAAACGCGACCACGCTCCCGGACCTTTTGGGGGCGTGGTTTTAAAGCTATAAACCCCACACTATATAAGGGCATCTCTGTCAGTTGCCAGGCACCCTAGTGTGGTTCTTGTTGGTTCCTCTAGTGCTTATTATATTCTTGAGTGTTTTTCCTGGTATTTGACTATTGGCTTTCGGTTTCTGACTATTCTGCTCTCTGGTTATCCGTATTTTGGCTTGGTTATATCGTTTGTCCATCTTCTGTTCTCCCTTGACCTCTGGCTATCCCTTTGACTACTCTAAAACGTTAGTCCAACCACTCTAAGGTCTGGTATATCGTGATAACACAAACTCATCCCCCGTGCCTGGGAGATAATTGCGTCAGGAACAGTAAAACTCAATTATCTTCCAGATACACAAAAAAAAAGCATACAATATCAAATCATCTCTGTGATACGTTTTACTGTTTTGAAACACTAATATTTGTGTTTAGCAAAGTCTCCCGAGTAAAACCGTACCCCCCCCATGTACAGGTTTTAGGGTGTCATGGAAAGCTACAGGGTTAAATACAGTGCTAGCAAATAAAATTCTCTTGACTTTTGGCCTGAGTTGTCAGGCAGGTCCCTCAAATTGCAATTAATAAAATTACTTAATTATGTAAAAATATTACATAAATATGCACATAGAATTTAAATATATATACATATTTATATAATTTAAGTCTACATGTATATTTATGAATTTATGTAATTTTTGTTATTTACTTATTTATAGTTTAATATATATAGTTATTATATATATATATATATATATATATATATATACACACACACACACGTGTAATTTAAAGTGTATTTTTATATTAATATATGTATATATATATTTTTTTTTTTTCAGAAGCAGGGAGACTGCATGGACGCATATTGCGGCCATGTGACCAATCTTTCAGAGCAAAATTTGCCTAATTTGCCGAGTGGGGACTGTCTGGGCTTTCAGGCAGTCCCCCCAGACCAGTAGCAACCCAGATCGCTGGTGAGGGAACGGCGGTGATCGGGTAAGTAATAAGGAATGCCGCGGACGTCCTTAAGGACCGTTTTTTGTCGTATGTACCTAGTACGTCCACGGTCCTTAAGGACAGACCATGTCATCTCAATAAAGTGGTGTGGTGTGGGTGCAGTGTGTCTTGTCCTCTCAACCCTGTAATGTTCACCTCTAGTGGCTGTCAGTATAACATTGATTCAGTGCTTTCCTATGGGAAAGTTTGCATTCTTGGCATTCGCAGATCCCCAATGCTCCTCTATGAGAAAAAGGACATTACAGAGCATTAGCAATGGCTAAATTTGGATTGTTGCATGTTTGTGGAGCACATTTCCCATAATGCTCAGCTAGTCTGGGAGCTATGACTATGTACAATACGGCTGCATATGTATGTATGTGTTTGACAATGTAGGTGTGTGTGTAATGTGAGTCTATGAACATGTAATTGTCACGGCCCCCGGCTTGCCGCCATGTACGTCTCACTGAGCTTACCTGCTCAGCAGCAAGCCGGGAACCGCTCCTCCACGCCACTCCGTGAAATCCAAGATGGCGCCTACCATGCGGTCGCGTCCATCCATGGCTCGGCTCCCAAAGCTATACGAACGTGCGCGTGACGTCACGGCGTCAACGCACGCGCACGTTCTGAGGTCAGAGGTCACCCTCTGACCAATCAGAGCCTAGAGAGGGATATTTAAATCCCTAATTCACCCCAGTACCTTGCCCTGTCGTGGTTTCCTGTTCCTGGTTTCCTGAGAGTTCGTTTTTCCCTGTGATATTGATATTCTGGTATTCTGATCTTGGCTGTTCCTGGTTATTCCGATTTCTGGTTCCCCTGACTTGGCTTGTTTAAATGGTATTGTGTATTCTGGCTTCCTTGACCTCGGCTTTCCCTTTGACCATTCTCTGTCTCTAATGTATTAGTCTGGCCATTCTAAGGTCCGGTTTACGTTCTGTCCTTTTATTTCCTTTCTTATTTCTATGTATAGGTTTACATAGTTTCTGCGTGTTGGACCACACTAGCAGTCGTGACATTACGACAGGGCCATGGATCCTGCGGAACTATGTAAATATATGATAGACTGTGAGAACAGGGTGGAGGATATGGACCACGGGTTAGATCAGTTTGCCCAAGCATTCCAGATCTTGCTCCAGAGAACTGCTTATCTGGAGGCACTCCCAGTACCACCTGTAGCTCTGCCACCTATACCTGCACCTGTAAGTATGTAAACCTCCATCCATGGGGGGCCGTGGCTTGACCGGGAACCAAGCTGGACGTGCAAGCTTAGAGCTCCTCGCTGACGCAACGCAAACGCTCACAAGCTATCAATCCACGAAAAACCCACCTATCCCACTACCTAACCAACCATGGACAAGCGCTTACCGAGGAAACCGGTCAAAAAACAACCGGACACGGCTGCCACGGTACCTGAACTCTTCGCGGCCTCCCGCACGCCTCACCAAGACACCCAAAATGGTGGCGGGATCCAGCCGCGAGCCCCAGGCTCCCCAGCAAGCTCGAGCTCACCCCAGCCTCGCAGCTCAGCCACATCGGAAACAGCCCACATACTTACAGAGCTGGCAGCGGTGAAAAACTACCTAGCCCATGAGATAGACAGAAGCTCAAAGGCGGTAATGTCGGAACTCCACAAGCTGGGTGAGCGTACCGCAGAGCTGGAGCACTGTGTGGAAACTACTACGGTGGCCCACAACACCGTGGCCACCCACGTTAAGATACTTACCACACGACTAGAAGCAACGGAGGCAGCGCTTGAAGACCTGGCAAATAGGTCGTGCCGTAACAACATACTCATGCGCGGCCTACCTGAACAACAGGATGAAGGCCCAATCGCGGCCACGGTCCTGGCCATCCTGCGGCCTCTCTTGCCAGGGATACTGGATGACCATTGGCATATCAATAGGGACCTGTGCGCCCGGAGAGACAACAACGCAAGACCCAGAGACATAATAGTCTGTTTTCTCCACTTCCAGACAAAGGAAGCAGTGCTAAAGAAGGCCAGAGAAAGCCCCATAAAATACCAGGATAAAGAAATCACCCTATTCCAGGACTTAGCTCCCATCACCCTCCAACGCAGAAGAGAGTGGAAGCCAGTTACTGAACTGCTCAGGACCAACGCAATAAGGTACACCTGGGGACACCCCTTTAAATTAATGGTCTTTAGACATGGCAGACCTCACATCCTCACACCAGGCACAGACCCAGTGCCCTTGTGAACAAGGAAAAAAGGAAACCGCGCCCTTATTGTGATACGAATATACGTACTCAAATCCTTATGATCATGTAATTTCAGTAGTTAACCTCAAAAAAGAGAAATATACAAAGTAATAGTGTAATACTGTAAATAATTTGATTAGTAAACGAAGGACAGATAGGTGCACACTCACATTTGTCAGAGCTCTACTGTTCTTGCACATAGACGGAATAATCCCCGTCTCTGGATAAGTTAGAGGTGGTCCACGTCTTGATGGTCTCAAACAAAGAACACATAGACAGGCATAGGAATCTACATAGTGTAGTAAATACTAATACCTTTAAGATAATAAATGAGTATAAAGTATCGTACTCACATTTACTAGAGCGTGCCTCGCTCTAGTTAATAAAATATAGGTGGTATAATCCCCACCAAGGAATAAGATGGTAACCAGGAAAAAATAATAGATGGGTATCCCAGAGTGATAAAAAGTAGTATAACTGTTTATTGTACATAAAAAACAATAAAAACAAATGTATACAGACCCTGTGCCCTTCTTCCGTGCTCTGGGCGTCACATTGCCGGAAAACTTCACATTGCCAACTACCACACTCCCGGCCCTACAACCCCTACCAAGAAACTGGTACACCACCGCGGAGTAAACAGGCGGCAGACAGATACCAACAGCTAATGCCCAACCATCCTCCCAGGAATAAGAACACCGGACCCCATCCAGTAACGACTCAGCGTTCTCCCAAGGCTTCTAAACCCACCAGACGCCAACCCACAGAAAAGAGAACAGAGTCTCACCGGTGACATGCTAACACCCCAGACAGAGAGAATCTGCGGCATCCAGAGACTATGCCTCCTTTTATGATGGCCTCCTGCACCCGGATTACCCTTGCCACACGCACCAGCCAACGGACACCTTTCTACTTACCACCACCAACACTTGACCAACAATCTCACAAGGACTCCTCTTCCTGCACAACACCCATCTTGAAAACAGCCACAACGACACGCCGCCCTATGGACCTGACTATAGACCGATGCGGATATCTTGAAACAGAAACATAACCCCGTTGAAAGCGAACAAAACCAAGAGACTTACCTGATACCCACCAGAATTGTAACGTATATTTGTGAAACCTAAATGTAGAAACAAAGACTGTTAACCAGGGCACATATACCCAAGATAGACGCAGCTCACCACTCTAGACACCAGCTCACCAAACAACCATGCTCACACACACGCATCTTCGATCACCTCTATGCCAGCACACCTAACCACAATTAAACTAAGTTCAATGACTTGAGACAGGGAACTTGTTCTATAAAGGGACGGCAAACACCTAGAAAGAGCAGCTCACATTTGCTATCAACATCCACCACTGTGAAGGGAAGGGGCAGAGAATGGTAAACGGCTATTGGTTTGAAAGACCACAGAGGGACTGAGGCGGGACACTGAACACATAGGAAAATCAGGGCAAAGGGACAACATAAGAAATGTTTTGTACTCAAAATGGCTAATGTCATGTAGCTATATTGTGTAATGTTAGGGGCGGTGCCTGGCTTCCGCGGAAGATGGCTGCTCAGTGTTAGAACTCCACAAGAAGCAGGCACACAAAAGCAAATAATAGCGGTCGCACACAACCCACAGACCCGGAGATACATAGCAACAAGCCCTGCACATGTAGAATACCATGGGAGGAGGAAGAAAATCTAAATCCAACGCGGCGGTCGCGCCGATCTTCCGGAGCTGCGGGGAACAAGAAAGGACACGTGGTAATGGCGGTAATGGTGGACAGGACTCTAAATCAGAGTTAGAACTCAGTGACCACAGCCACTCCCAAGACCAGGGACCCCTCACTAAAAGAGACCTGCAAAGCCTCCTACACGAAATCAAAAGCAACTTGACAGCAAAATTCACAAAACATCTAGCTCCACTGAAAGAAGAAATGGCTGACCTGAATAAAAAAACCTCAGATATAGAAGACAGAATGGAGCAGGTCACCTCAGCCTCCACTATGCAAGCACAAACTATCCTAGAGCTAAAAGAGCAAGTCAGAGCCCTTGAATATGCACAAGAGGATATGAATAATTGTTCGAGGAGGAATAATATTAGAATAAGGGAGATCCCTGAGTCAGTCACCATTGAAGCCTTAACGGCCACACTAAGAGGAACCTTATGCGACCTATTACCAGAAGCGCCACCAGCAGAGCTACTCATGGACAGAGCACACAGAGCCCTGAGAGCCCCAGCCTTAAGCACAACTCTACCCAGAGATGTAATAGTGAGAATGCACTACTTTCATGTCAAAGAGGCCATCATGAGAGCAACACGAGACACGCCGCTCCAAGTCGAGGGCCACCAAGTCCAATTCTTCCAGGACCTGGCCCCGAGCGCTCTGCGCAAACGGAGGGAACTGCGGCCCCTCACCCAAGCATTGACTCAGCAAAGAATCAGATATGCATGGGGCCACCCGTTCAAACTACTGGTACGCAAAGACAACCAGACATTTGCCCTCCACCACCCATCAGAAATGATGGACTTCGCAGAACAACTTGGGATCACGGGTCTGGACCAAGGCCCCCACCAGTCGCAGAATAGAGCACCTTCATATAGGTGCAGAGGTCCTGGAGGACCTACAGACCACAGAGACTAACTCCAACCTTATGGACACGCCCGGCACCGGACACCCAACAGCAACCCGATCCTCTCAACCCGGCTGCCGTGAATGCTACGACAACCCATCCTTGACGTAAGGCCTCCCGCACCAGGCACCCGCACCGAACAGAGGCTCCTCTTCACACACAACGAAAGAAACAACGCCACCAGAAAACGCAACCAGCGATAGAGACACTCCAGATTACAGAAAGTATACAGGGGACCCTACCCGATCTGAAACATAGATTACCATCCCAGGGGGAAACACCAAGCTTTAACTTAATACACTCCCCCCCTGTATCCCATTCCCGACCCAAACAAACTCTCTGAGGATCTCATGTGAATACCCCCCCCTCCTTCCAGCTTACAAAACATCAAAGAGCGGTCCGGCCTCCGCCCCCACCTCCCCGGCCCGCTACCTGGTAAAAGAAGCGGGGCTCCCTGACACCTAGCTACACCGAGAACCACAATATATAGAACAAGGGGCCTAACCAGAACTCCCCTATAGGGAACGCATGACCCCAACGCCCCATCCCTGCCACAAATCCATAAAGCATCTACCTGAGGAGCGGGCACCCAGCCAGACAATATGTAAGACTGTGTTTAGTCGAGCCTTGAAATGTTGTATACAGTTAACCAATGATACTAGATACTACTACTGAGATAAATGCATAACCATCTGGCGGAACAGGGGCGATCGGGGATGGGGGGGCGGTGTGTCCAGGACATGGACTTGAGATTGAAACGACCATTCCACCAACACAGCCTGCAGACGAGACTCTGACAGACTGTCACGACCCACTACACACCTATACCACAACTCACGACAAAACAGTCGAGGAGCTGCCAGACGACTAACCCCAACTCCTACTGGCCACAAGGATAAGACCAGTAGAATAACCTTCTCCACTCTCTCTGCATCGGCCGAGCCCCTCGGGACCCCCGCGCCCCGGACACGGGACTCCCATCACCCGGACACCACAAACACACCACATAACTATGTAACCGCTGGTGGTTCCCTTATTTACCACTATAATGTCTTAAAGCATAGAACTTAGTAGGGCTAACCATACAGATATCTTAGCCATAATTTTATATAGTGTAAGAGATCCTCTATTTAACATATATAAATAATTGAGAATACAATATAAAATAAGGAATGTCTTGGAAGCAAGATTGTCTTTTGGATATTTATTATATAAAAATATAAAATCCATTATAGCAGAGTTTATAAGATTTAAATTACATGCTTGCAAATATCATTAATAGGTTAACATACCCTTCTGAACATGTCATCATGTCAGCCTCTCTGTCATTTTAAGATGGAGCAGCGTCTGTCTCCAAGTCTCTCCTCTGTGTCTTAACATTTAAAAGTACACCTATTTATACCTTAGGTGTCTCCATTTTAGGTTACTGTAGTTCAAATATGAAAAAGTAACACTTCTTTTACTTTATTCAATTTAGGACCTCCCTTAATTTGGCAAACATACAAGGCCATAACTAAAGGGTGTATACGTCATGGAAATTTTCCTGACTTAGTTCAAGATGGCATCTTAAAGTCTGAATAGGTTATCTGTTGTTTATACTAAGTCGTAAGTGTACAGTCGCGGGAGATTCCCGGATTTGGGGAAGTTCCATTAACTTGGGGTTACCACAGTATATTGTGTACTGCAAGAGTCGTAGCATAGCCTTGAAGCTTGTTTATGCATTATTGTTATTGTAATTAGTCTGGGACAAAATGGCGCAAACATATTATGCACTGAGGTTATTGCTTAAAGAAACAGTTATGAAAAACAATATGTTCCATTTCTAACACCTTCTCAGTTTGCAATATCTCTTAAAGACAAAGTACACAGTTTAAGAAATACAACATTTCATTCTAAAACTTGTAATATTTGCATTTGCCCATAACACCCTCTCCATTAAACTGTGGGCATTGTAGTGCATTTCTTCCTTAAATTAGTAAACCAAAGTTCTCCAACAGTCTTTAGGTTTTTGTGCTCCCAGCATCTTAGATCATTGTTGTAACAGTAAAATATCCATAGTGTGATCTTTACATGTAAAAGTGGTTGATTAAAATGAGCAAAGCTTTTGTCTGGGAAAGAATTGAAAAGAACACCAAGTTCCAGAGTAAGATATTTTTGGATGGATCCGGATACGAATTGTAATCCAAAGTTAAAAGTAGTAATTGTATTTGTAATCCAAAGTCTTTAAAGGCCTGTAGAAATTTACATTCCTTAGATACATTGCTGGAGGTTGTGTTTGTAGAATACCCGGGTATTAGTTATTTAGTATTGGTTGTAGAGTCCAGCTTTCCAAATATTTGACTAGAATTGGTCGCAGATATTGAATCAGCATCATCTGTTATCACTGTGGTGATGGCGTTGGTATTTGTCTTTGTCTTTTTTTATTTTGTTTTTTCCATGAAACATTTTTACACCGTTTATGATGTGTATAGATTGGATACTCTCCGATATTCTTTTACGGAATAAATTAATTGACAGCATTTCCAAAACATTGTCTTAAGTGACATGGATCTCATTGTAGTAAATGTTATGTTGATACAGCAATCGAAGTGGATTCTCAAGAACGCCTCTTTTTGCTGTATTGGAATCTTTGTAACATCTCAGTGATAGACATCTCACTGACATCAGGTGCTGTTGTGCTAAAAATGTTAACAGGTAAAATCTGTGGAAAAATCTTTACATTTGTTATACTTTGTATAATAATGATAGATGAAATAGTAACATAGTAAATCTTTCTAGTGTTTTGTTTTAAAGATAAAAACCATTGTATATGATTTAGATATATAAGGATAATTTGAAGCAGCAAAGTATTTACCACCTTTGTTCACAATGGTATGTAAAATTACATTCTCTTTAAATGTTAAAAATACTCCTTTATTCAAAATCTCTCAATATATTTAAAATAGTTGCTAATTGGAAATATGACATTATTCATCTTTCTTTGTCCTGTTAGGGAGAAGACAACTTATTCCCTAAGTTATAATTAGTAAATATAATAACTACAGTTATTAGTGGCTTAAAATACCAGAAACACCCAAAAATTGTCTTAGAAAACATTTTTTTTTTTTTTACCAAGATCTGACAGCCATTGTGGAAAGTTACATTCGTGAGATTGGATGCTTAACAATGTGAATCTTAATTGTTTAAGTATATTTTTCAGTGGCTGTTGGATATAGCTTAAGATGATTAGAATGTATTATTATTTCTAAAAGTGAGTTAAGAAAGCACTCCGATACAATATTGAATGTATTTATATTTTAACTCTACCTTTGTATAAGTGGTTTTATGTACCTTTTAACCATTACAAACCAAATAACATTTTCTTTGTATTTGAAAAACTGATAAAATATTTGATTACGTGTATTTTAATATATATATATACATAGAGTGGTATGGATGTTGAATTTATATCTTTGACATCTTTTCACCAGTTTGCAATAGGTGACCTAAATGATCAATTTCCAAAATCATCATGTATATCACCTGGATGGGTTAATCCCTAATACTCTTTTACTTTCCATTGACTGGCCTTGGCTCTGGCAGACTGAATATTTTTATCATTATAAATAAACTTTATGATAGTTGAAGTAAAGTTTCTGCCTGTCTTTCAGTTCAATTTTAACTGTTGAAGTACTTCACTTATATTAAATATACCACTTTGCAAACTTAAACGAATATCAAGTAGTTTCTGATTTAATAAAAACATTTCACATTTTCTTCTAAAGTTTAAACATTATTCATTATTGCAATTGTTATTGCAATCATATGATCTTTAACTATCATGATTCAATTATTCATCTTGGTAATTAGCTGTTATGCTCTTATACATATGTCTAATATATTTGTTTGTAGGCCAGACTGCAGCTGCATATGGCATTTTAGCAATAATCTTCAATTGCGTTTCAGATATTCCAAAGTCTATCCACCTTTATAATTAACACATTATGTGTTTCTTATACCATTAATTATAGTATCTGTATTATATTACATATTGTCACTGACACATTTCTGATACAGGGAAAAAAATAGCATGATTGCTTTAGTAGTTATAATTTTTCTGTCCATGCACCACATTCCTGGAAGTCCAGAATATAGCAAGAATGCTTTGTCGTTTGATTCTATGGAGCCATTTAACGTTTTGATTGGTATAGTTATACCAAAAGAGCAAGGAGTACGACGGTAGATCACATCTGCAACAGAACCATTACAGATTCTTTGTTGTATCAATGTCTCTGTGTTTATGTTTACAGGAGTTCCTTGCTTTGCAGGTATGTACATAATATGTAGAGTTTAAGAAAAGCTGCAAATCGTGCTTTAGTACAAGTGTCCCATGATGTCAGGTTTCTGACAGGTTTTGCTGGCCTTTTATATTCCATTCTCTTGGCAGGGCATCTGCTCTTAGTAGGCCGGTATTGTTATTATTTATTAATTGCATCAAGGTTTCTTTCGTTAATTGATGTGTTTCTACCAAATTCAAATTCATATGCCACCAGATGTCATTGTAAAGTTCATTGTTGCAGAATATTGTTCCAGGATGGTTTTTCTCTCCAGTAGGAAATCTATATTCCTCTTCTGATCCTTCCTATTAACCACTTTTTCTGAGTTGTAGTTAACAATCTGTGTCTTGTGCTGTGAGGTGTTTTGATAGTCAATCTGGTTTTGTCAGTACCATGTTCCATCTTGAAAAACAGCTGGGTGTTGACAGTCATCAGCCTTTATTTCTTTTTCCGGTCATCTTCTGTCTGGATAATAGCAATGTCCAGAATTAGCATAGCACTTCTTTTCAGCATAAGAAGGTTGTTTGCGGTAGTCACTCAATGATAAACTATATGGCAAAGTCTTTTCTTTCATCACCTTCATAGGTGCATCCAAAGTCTTTCACAAGCATCTGTCCCGTCTTTTTCTGATTTCAGCATGCTTTGTCATCATCGTTCAGTCCATTATTAGGATTTGTAAAAGTCCAATCACATCTTTCTCGTGTATAATCGTTTTTTTGAATGATCTCAATAGGTTCCTTGTGAAATACCAGTGTAGGTCACATTAGCAATCATTTCACTGTGAGCTGTGTCTCTCCTTTTGAGATGGTTCTTGGAGGTTGTCCTCACGATCACAGAACTTGTACAGTGTGTAGTCCAATTCAGTTCAGGTGCTTCCTGCTTGTTAACATAATTCCAATGCAGTTTTAAAACGACAGCTAGGGTTGATGTTATGATAATGCTGCAGACTGTAAGAAGGAGACTCCAATTTTCTAGCATCCTTTTGCTTCCATCTTTGAATTTCTTTCTTACTGTATAAGATAATTCAGGTTCAGTCTGTTTTCTCCAGAGTCTTTCTTATAATGATGTTGATTCATTTTTCGTACATTCCATATTAACTGTGAATGTATCACGTCTGTCTGTTCATCCTTCTCCTTCACATTTGCAGGTTCAGATGTCAGATCATGATTCAGTCTGTTACGTGGCTGTGATTCTGGTGGCTTTTCTGTCGTCCTCTGTTTGTTTTATCTTGCCATCTTTAACAGCATCCACTGTGTCAGTGTATTTAGCAGGTTGTAAAATATCAAAACTTACTGTTCTCTGTTGGCTCTGATTGTTCTCTGTAGTAAAAGTTATCGGAGTCACCCTCTCCAGGACGAACTGGCCAACAGTAAGAAAAAGTTGGTGGTGCAAGGCGAGGTGGGCTGGAAAAAAAAAATCCCTAAATTTCTCTAATAGAACCAATGGTTCTAAGCTCTCCCTGGTGCAGAAATATGTTTGTCAGTGAAAAACATGTAACATTTCATATGGTGTCTCACCATTTGTATCATCAGGTATGTTGTGAATTCTTATCTGTACCATAGGAATAAATAGATACCACTGTGTGGGGCAAGCAACTAGTAACTTGGTTAATAATCATTTAACCTCAGCATTTTCCCAGACCACAACCCCACTTCTTTGGGGGTGGTTGGGGCACTGAAATCCCAAAGTAACCCAAATGTGGTTGCCCAGTTTTAGGTTTCCTTTGCAGTAACTGCAGGACCACCATCCAAATGGATGGTTCTGGGATTATCAAATGCATACTAAGGAAGTGAGACTAGAAAACGTGGTATCAGAGGTTGCACTTCGCACAGGATATATCCAAGTAAACCTGGTACATGCTGTGGTGTATCACCAAATTAATATATATATTACACAAGGTTCGTCTACATTAAAAGGTATTTATTAAAAGGCAACAACACAATACTATAAATGTATCACAAACACACAGCCCAGACCCACGGAGCAACAACCCTTTTTAAATCTATCTATCTATATAGTAACCCCTTCCACACACGCTTGATCTCACCCACGGTTAGGCCTTCACATCTAGTAATGGCTCACTGCTGCAAGTTCAACATCACATCCACCAAGGAAGAAAAGGAAGCAACAGAGTGTAACATGGTTCACCATGCTAGCCCATGGCGTCTGCACATCTGCTCTGCAGCACAGCCAAGAAGGAACAGAGAGGAATGGAGAAAGGGGAAGTGGTTATCTCTTTCCTGACTTGTAAAGGTATTGAATTACCAATTAACATTTCAAAAGGGTAAAGCTTATCCCACTGTAAGAAAAGCAAACATGAGCTTGGTCACATGACCCCTGGTCACCATATTAGTTTGATGACAGAATGTCACCACATTCCCTCACTTTTTCTTCTCTTATGTTGAGCACATTTAAAAATAATAATTTATCCCTTCTATCTAAACTATGAGATCTGAAGTAGGAAAGGGGAGCACAGGAATTATAGTGAGTGATATAAGCAGGGTGAAAGAAAACAGTCAAATAGGGGTTGCATCACCCCACATTCCCCCACTTTTTCTTCTTTTATGTTGCTCCGTTATCTAGTTATCCCTCTAGTACAGGAAAACCTAGTGGGAGCAAAAACCTGATATACAGGAGAAATTCAACCCACCGTCCCTCCGGAATAGTTCCCTCAGCGACACAAGTTCTCCTGTACTTTCCTATGGCTGTCAATTCACATATTATACAGAGTGTCACAAAAAAACAGAACTTATAGAATTTAGGTGAGTGTGTGTGTGTGCAATGTTATTGAAGAATGTGTGAGAGAGAGAGAGAGAGAGAGAGAGAGAGAAACAAAAAAGAAACACGACAAAAAAAAAATATCCCCCTTTTCAAGTTTCTTCCTCATCTATTTCATTGCCACACAAAAGTATACTAGCGGCAAAGTTTGTAGGACTGGATGTGATATTTGCAGAATTCCATACTCTCAATCCAGTTCCGACTCCTCCCAGTAGAGCTGTAAATTGTCCCATTTTTCCTGACACCCTAAAAACACTGTCGCCGTTGTTCCGGACACCTTGGAGGAATAGAAGGATTATTAAAATATAGACTGTAAACCTCTCCCTTATTTGGAGTATCTTCTGGCCGTATTGCCTGTCTCCAATCCCTACTGTGATACAGCGTATACTTATCCATCCTGTAACAAGGATCCACTACGATCTTCTGTTGACACACATCATCATCATCCCAATACAGTTTTGCCTTGCTCTGTGGGAACACTAGATCTCATCATTAGAAAGGAATACCTAAATGGGAGACTGGAAGACTGAGAGAAAGAACAAAACAAAAGAAAAACAAACATACATAGGATGTAGAGGACAACAAAAATTATGGGAGTTATTCATTGCTGGGGACCCCCAATTGATCAGTATTTCCCTTCCTCATCTGTTCCCTAAGCACTTTCACGTCTGCCTCCAATCTCTCAGTCTGTCTCTTTATTTCCCAGTAGTCTGTATTCCCTTCTTTATTCCTCCAATTATCCCAATTCCGTCTATTGGTCTGATGCTCATCCCATCTATGGTTCCTTTTCCAATTATTCTCCCAATAACTGTTCCTGTTGTTTCTCTGTTTTTCTTGCCAACTGTGATTTTCCGAGTTATCTCTCCTTTTTAGCCTCTCCCAGGTATTATTATTCCAATTATTATTGATTACCTTAGGCCCCTCCCATCTATTCCTCCAATTATCTCCCATTACATTCCCATGGTCCCTGTGTGGATCTCTCCATCTTTTGTCAAAGTCCTGTTTTGGTCTCCAGTTCTCATTATCCCTCTTGTTCTGGGGTACATCCCACCTCTGGCTTCTCCATTTACCATCTATATCTCTACCAGAGTCGTCCTTGAATGTTCTTATGGCTGAAACAGAGAAGGCCTGTTCCGAGGAAGGATGCTTGATCCACCAATTGTCAGCTCTAGTTAGAACCATTTCTAAGTCTGCTGGTGTTGGATCAAAAAGCCTCACAAATTCTTGACACTCCAAGGGAAGGGCTTCCATTACTTTAGTAATATGTTGTGGTGAGCCCAAGACCAGAGGCTGTTGAGGTTGGCGTAGCGTATACCAGAACAATATCCTTTGAGCTACCTCTCTAGGACCATCTGCTGGCCTCATCATAATATTAACTATTTCTTTCTCTATGCTGAGTAGATAGAAAATCGTTGCAGCAATTCTTCCTGCCTAGTCGGACACACTGTTATTAAATCCAAATAGTCTGCTAGCCAAAGGACCCATAGCATATTCTAACAGTTCTGTCCATTCTTCTAAGTTAAGACCTCCTTTTTTTGCTCTATTTGCTCCCCTCATAAACCAATGTGTAAAGGTGTTAAAGTCGTCAGTTGGCATACTTCCCCACCATTTCTGGAAATTATCTTTGTCTGTGATTGACATAGTCCTTGTCTGTCTAGAGAAGCTAGTAGGCATTTCTCTTACATTAAAATGTTCAGTTATTATTAAAGGGGCTTGTGGGAAACAGTTAACAACTGGCGCATTTTCCTTGTGTTTGGTTCTGAGCACTGGTTCTGTACTTTTAGATATAAAATGAGACTGGCCTGGGCATTCTTTAGGAATCTCCTTATCCCATTTATTTATGTTTTCTTTAGTTTTTATTTTATATTCCATGACAAGGTTTTGGAGTTCAGTGATCTTAGCACTATATGCATCTCTCTGTTGTTCTATTTCCTTTAATTCTTTCTCCAACCCCTCGGTCATTTTGTTTGTTCTTAGGGCAGCTATTTTAAAACAATCTCTTTCATCAAGAGCATCTTCCATTTTATTAGTGGTTGCTAAATTAGCTTGCTGCAATTCGAGTACCATGCTTGCCAAACCCCCTATTGCAGCAACAACCGCTTGTGCCACCAAGCTTTTCCTTTTCTTAATATGGCACTTTTTATTAGTAACAATCTGTGTCAAAACATCCATGAAACCTTCATATTTTCCACAATTGGGGCCTGCTGGTTCTGGAAGCTCATATGGTCCATCATGTTTGTCAATGTCATTCTTGAAGTACTCTAGTACTTCTGCAGAAAAATACTTAGTACCTAGATATGACATTTTAAAACCGAGCTCTCCCTGAGTCTTTAATCGAAATAGACCAGCAGACTAAGTAAAAAAAAACAACAAGCTTTTAACAATGGGATTAATTTAAAAAAAAACCTGAAACTTGCTCCAAAGAGATTGAACTTAATTACATTAACCTATTCAAACAAACTCTTGTCTTTTGAGAAAAAAAAACAAAAAAACTTCACAGTCTCAATACAACAAATGCCCACAGGCAGCAAAACACATAACCACCCTTCTGCCTTTGTTTAAGTGCAGTGTGGGGGGTCTACAAATAAACAGAATGATTTAAAGGAAGGTATGTGAACTGGAAAATACCTGACTGTAACTTCAGCACAATGATAATTCCCAACCATATACATAGGCACCTTTACCTCAATTACAAACTGTTCATTTTCTATTAAACACACTCCAGTGTAAAAATGTAGCCTGGCTAAACAATAGCCACCACACTGTATTAGCCCCAATACCTTTATCATGTAAACACAATGCTCCTACCCAGAATTCAATGGTTTAAACAGACAAAAGATAATCCCCCCCAAAAAACTGTTTGCTATTTAATGCAGGGAAGCCACAAAATGTACAAAATGTAACATCTAAAAACAATTACAATATATTCAGTTTAGTTCTAGTTAGTTGCAACAGGAGAGAGACAATACAGCACATGGGCTATTAAAAATGGCCAAAATCCAATGCTATTCAATTTTCCCCTTTTATCACCAATACTTTAAAAATACTAGGCCTGAGCTATGGTAGTCAAAACACAACAAACTCAGGTATTTGAAACACACAAAAAAACTAATATATTCAAAATTGAGGCCTGATGCCCAAGCTTGTATATTAAAATGGAGGCCCAAACTAGACTCCACACACAATCAGTCCTTGATTTCCCATGCAGAGGATAATTAAACAAAGTACTTTTTTTTTTTTCTCTCCCCCAAAAAATAAATCTGACTATCTATTACTGTGTTATTACCTCATAAATAACCTTTGTAGAAGTCTAAAATTCGTGGTCGCCAAATGTGGTGTATCACCAAATTAATATATATATTACACAAGGTTCGTCTACATTAAAAGGTATTTATTAAAAGGCAACAACACAATACTATAAATGTATCACAAACACACAGCCCAGACCCACGGAGCAACAACCCTTTTAATATCTATCTATCTATATAGTAACCCCTTCCACACACGCTTGATCTCACCCATGGTTAGGCCTTCACATCTAGTAATGGCTCACTGCTACAAGTTCAACATCACATCCACCAAGGAAGAAAAGGAAGCAACAGAGTGTAACATGGTTCACCATGCTAGCCCATGGCGTCTGCACATCTGCTCTGCAGCACAGCCAAGAAGGAACAGAGAGGAATGGAGAAAGGGGAAGTGGTTATCTCTTTCCTGACTTGTAAAGGTATTGAATTACCAATTAACATTTCAAAAGGGTAAAGCTTATCCCACTGTAAGAAAAGCAAACATGAGCTTGGTCACATGACCCCTGGTCACCATATTAGTTTGATGACAGAATGTCACCACACATGCATCAACACATACAAAAACATATTTATAACCATGAGATGTTGGCACACTTCCAATATATAGTAATTCAAAAAGTATGTTAGATATTATTTTTTCAATAAACAGTACATCAGTTATGTAGCAATAAGCAAATGCTTATGATTACTAAACACATGAATTACAGTATTTCCCATATTGTGACCACCAATATTCCTTTTCAGGAGTCAGAAGTACATTATCTCTCTCTATAAGAGCTTGTCCTAGCCATGAAAAAGCTTTTGGGCAAGTCTATCTTTCCTCTATAGGAAGAACAACCAACATATTACCTTCAATGGTTATTATGTAATTAACCCCTCTAAACGATAGGAGTATTTATGCGGATACCAGGTGGATAAGGTCTGGGTATCCTTGCAAGCATAAACTCTGCATCATGACAGAGAGATAGGGTATGCGATGTGATCCAGTGACCAAAAAAGCGTTGGTAGACACATTGCATCAAAGTGCCTGTTACAGACCAACTACATGAGGAGAGGACCCATGCTTTGTTATAAGCATGTCCATACACGTATTACAATGCCAGGCTTTCAATTTGTTATCACAAAGCAAAACAAAGTTGTGGATATAAACTCATGACGTATCGTAAGAAAAACTGTTTGAATACCAGACTGAGATTCGAGATCAGGGAACAGTGGACCAAAATAGATAAATGAAATCCTATCAATTAATATACTTTCAATAAACTTTATTTAAATTACTTTATTCTCTGTATTAACTATGAAATATTAAAGTTAAAACAATAACATTTAAAAGCCAACTTTTAGTGTGCATAGGAATTACAAGGCCGTTCATAATGTGAGATAAAGAACAGCTTTTTTTTTTTTTAAATCCGAATAGTCTGTGAACACAAAATGACCTTGCGCTGAAAACTCACTTGCAGGGGAAAAACAAAACCTCTTCTTTTTTCTTTTTCTTTAGTAAATTAATTAATTAATTAAACGTAGTTAGAACCTCCCTCAAAGTCCCGATGACTTTGCAAGAAACATGTCTCCTTAAATACTGGGTAAGTCTATTAAACAGTGAAATAGCATTTTTACACTGTATATCATGTTGTCACAGCTATAATGTGCAGTATAATAAACTATTTATAAGTGTTGTGCAAACTGTTCATTAAAAGCCAGCGGTCTAGTGAGCTATAGAACATTTTTTTTTCATTTATTCTTTAAAGCTCTGACTTCGAATCAGAAGATTGAGGGTTCGAGTCCCTTCATGGTCGCCAATTTAGGACCTCCCTTAATTTGGCAAACATATAAGGCCATAACTAAAGGGTGTATACGTCATGGAAATTTTCCTGACTTAGTTCAAGATGGCATCTTAAAGTCTGAATAGGTTATCTGTTGTTTATACTAAGTCGTAAGTGTACAGTCGTGGGAGATTCCCGGATTTGTGGAAGTTCCATTAACTTGGGGTTACCACAGTATATTGTGTACTGAAAGAGTCGTAGTATAGCCTTGAAGCTTGTTTATGCATTATTGTTATTGTAATTCGTCTGGGACAAAATGGCACAAACATATTATGCACTGAGGTTATTGCTTAAAGAAACAGTTATGAAAAACAATATGTTCCATTTCTAACACCTTGTCAGTTTGCAATATCTCTTAAAGACAAAGTACACAGTTTAAGAAATACAACATTTCATTCTAAAACTTGTAATATTTGCATTTGCCCATAACAACTAGGCAGAGGTCCACACATCGAATCCCAGAACCCACAATGCCCCTTACAACCAAATGTGTGTCAATTAATGCACAGGGACTCAACTCCCCCTCCAAACGACACAGTCTCCTGAGATGGGCCTACAAACTCAAAACAGATATACTCTTTGTACAAGAGACCCACTTCACTGCCCAAAGAACATTCCCCCTCACAAATAGAGAGACTATAACCAAAGCTATTTAGCAAGCTCGCCAAACACTAAAACAAAAGGGGTGGCCATTCTAATACACTCATCCTGCCCGATAACAGGCATAAACAGCGCTGCGGACCCTCAAGGCCGCTTTCTCACTATCATGGGCTACATAGGGACCAATCAATACGCATTTAGCACCATATATGCCCCGACCATACCAGAACCTAATTTCTGGACCCTATACTCGACACACCTACGGACGTACACAAATGTGCCGATAATCATCGGGGGGACTACAATGCAGTCCACACCCCGGCAATTGATAGAAAACACCAATCCAGAACACAACCGAATAGAAATGACACCCTAGCCCCACCTAGAACAGATAATATACCCAGATCAGGTGGGGTTCATCCTCAATAGACAAGCCTTAGATAACACACGCAGAGCCATAGACCTGTTCTGGGTTTCACAGCATAGACAGATCCCTATGACGGTCATTTCGCTTGATCCCGAGAAGGCATTTGATCGCCTTCTCTGGCCATATCTCTACCACACTCTCGCACGATACGAGTTCCCAAACAACTTAATTTCCTTTCTGAAAGCCATATACCACAAACCGCAAGGTGCCCTCATGCTCCCCACCATGCTTCACTATTCCGAACAGAACAAGGCAGGGGTGCCCTCTCTTACCACTCCTATTCGCAATCTCGCTGGAACCCCTGATGCAAGCAATACGCATCACTCCAGATATAAAAGGATTACAAATAAGGGGAGAGGTCTTCAAAGTAGCAGCGTACGCGGACGACGTCCTGCTAACGCTCACCAATCCCGAAACATCAATAGAAGCCCTACTGACCCTAATACAAACATATTCCACACTAAGCGGCTATAGACTCAAAATCACAAAGTCGGAACTCCTCCTAATAAATCTAAACGAAGCAAGATTGGAACACATACAAAACCTATTCCCATTACGTACCTGCCTCAATTCCATCACATACCTGGGAATCCAACTTACAAATGACTTGACACACTTATACGAGGCGAACTACAAACCCATGCTTCAACGGGCCCGCAAGGACCTGAGACGGTGGCAGCCACTGGGGATATCATGGCTAGGCAGGGTAACTTCAATTAAAATGAATCTCCTGCCCAGATTCCTTTACATGTTCCAAACCCTGCCCATCCCTGTCCACAAACAAGACCTTAAAACACTCCAAAGGGAGATGGACTCCTTTGTCTGGAATGGCCGTAAACCACGGGTACAAAAGACCACACTATATGTCCCCAGACAGGCACGTGGCCTAAGACTCCCAAACTTCACACACTATCTGACAGCAACACGCCTAGCCCAAATACAACAATGGCAACTCCTACCAAGTAAAAAACGATGGGTAGACCTGGAGCACCTGATATTTGGTTGGGACCACCCGTCCTTATATATGTGGCTGCCTAAAGCACAAAGGCCACTGCCACCACCTACATCCCCCGCGATAACACACTCCCTGGACCTATGGGACAAAATGAAAGATAAATATGACCTGTCCTCCTACCTGGCCCCGATTTGCCCCATCTGGAGAAACAAACTGTTCCCACCAGGACTTACCCCGGCACATTTCGCGAACTTTAACAACAGAAATATATGCAGATTACAACACCTATACGCAGCAGACGCAATCATTGCCTACAACGACTTACCAAACAAAGACGCTCTAACCACATTTGACCACTTCAGATATCTTCAACTCAGAAGCTTTGCCTCCACACCCATCATCAACCAGGCAGACACAGCCCCCCTCACACGATCTGAACGCGATAGCATGGAACACCCAATGAGAAAGGGCCAAATCTCAGACCTATAAGTCACTATAGCAACACACCCAACCCAGGTGAAACTCCCCTACATCAAGGCATGGGAAAAGGATTTAGGCCCACTGGAAGACCCCACAGAATGGTCTGCTATATGGGAAGCCACAGCCACCACTTCTATATGCGTCACCCATAAGGAACAAGCATATAAAATGCTGTTCCGATGGTACTTGACACCACAAAGACTAGCCTCTATGAGCGCAACTCACCCCAACCTCTGCTGGAAAGGATGCGGAGAGATAGTCACCTTCCTCCACTGCTGGTGGTCCTGCCCTAAACTGAAACCTCTATGGCAAAGCATCATAGCACTGATCACCAGACTATTCGACAGGCCATGCCCCATGGACCCCTGGCTACTATTACTATCCAAACCCATTGACACCTACACAAGACGAGAAAACAAACTAATTACAAGAATAACACTCGCAGTACGCAGAGCGATCGCAGAACTATGTGTGATAGTGGTTTGTGAGAACACATTCCCTCACAAAGCACTATCACACATAAGATACAGGATAGCGCAAACATGGACAACCTCACAGCCCAAATACACAAAACAACCACACATTATCACAAGATCTGGGACCCATGGCTAAACGGAGACACCTCACTACCCTGGTAGAAAACATCCACTACAAAACATTCCACAATGGACCTAACCCCCACAAAACTGCACCAACAGAGACACACCCATGCTGTGGAACACCCGCAGCACCCATAGCATACAAGATTAAGACCTAAGACCCCGATCGGGGGTAGGTGGGAGGACCGGGGGACCGGCCGATGCACCCCTACCTTACCTAATTCCAAACACATTCTGCCTTCTAATGCCACCACCCTATCTCCCTCCTCCTCCACCTATTTTATAAAACACAGGGAAACAACGAATATAACAACAGATTTACTTTCACCTATAAATTAACTTCCAACAAGAGCCTACAGTAGAAGACACAGACAAGTGGACCACTAGGACCCCTTGAACGTCTTGGGAGCCAAGGAAACTTCAACAAAGCTCAGGAACAAAACTGAACCACCGACAAAAGAACAAAACAATAGAAACCGCAGAGCCCACAGACAGACTGGAGCCAGCAAAAGCCACTAACAAGAAACAGACACCACACCCACACCCACAGACAACCCTGAAAACTGGCCCAAGAGGCCTGAGGAACCAAAGACTGGGACAACACAAGCTCAACTACCCATTAGTCTGACAAGACCAAAACCATACCCTGATGACTAACCTACCCAAACAACAAACTGTCAAACATTGAGTCTTGTAAACAGAATAGTCTGTAACCCCAACACCAAACGCAAAAGAAAAACAATGAAAAATAAAGAATTTATAAAATTATTGTCATGTTTTGATACTCCCAACCTTCCCCCTCCCCCCACGCCATCGCCCACTTAGACCAACCCCCGACTTCAAATAACAGACCGTCCCCTTTCGACCCACCAACGTAAGGGAACAAGAACCCCCAAAAAACAAAAAAAACAACAAAAAACACCCTGACACGAACTAGAAAGACATGAAACATATCAGTGGTCAAGACACAGGACCCCCAGGGCCCGACTGGCCCACCGGGATACCGGGAAATTTCCGGCCGGTCCGATGGCACACTGAAAGAGGGCCAGCCGCGTTCCAAACTGGAGCCGCCGGGCCGGGTGGCAGCTTCGCCGGTCCGGCGGCACTCCAGTCACTGGTGTCACTGATGGCTGAAGGAGGAGGAGCCTGTCTACCATGCTCCCTCGTGGTTCCTGTGCTGGGAATTGTGGGAACCGCGAGTGAGCATGGTAGACAGGCAACACTCCGGCTCTCATGAGGGTGAACTCTAGCCCTGGAGCTACAGGCTAGAGTTCACTCTCACCACTTCCTGTAGTAGTAGTGAACTCTAGCCCCATACACACACTGCCCACCCACACACACACACACCATACACATTCACACACTGCCCCCACACACACACACCATACACATTCATACACTGCCCCCCACACCCACACACTGAACCTTTCACACACATTGCACCCCTCACACATTGCACCACTGCTCCTATACCCTACTACAGCCCCATATCCCAACAGACTCCAGGTAAGTTGTCAAACTGTTCTTAAACGGTTTGACTACTTACTCTGGGAGGGGGTGCATTATATATGCATAATACACAGAGAAATTTCATTACTATGTACCATATGTAATGAGCAGATATTGGCCCAGTCTTGTTGCTAGGTGCATACTCCAGCACAATAACATATTTAAAGTGAAGAGCACACCCACAGGACTTCAAAATAAAATTTTTTTACAGTTGTGCCCTACATACATTCACCATTTTAGTTCCATTAACAAGCTTTCCTTAATATGTCAAGGTAGTTGGACTGAAACATTGATTACATGCAAAGGCACGTCTGCTTAAAATAAATCTGTACTTTTATTTATTTTGAAGCCTATGAGTGCGCTTTTTACGTTGAAGTACTTTTTAATTTTAAGTTATCTGTTCTAACTCTGTATCTGCACACTATGCTGGCGCGACGCATTATGGGGCTGGTAAATATTTTTTTTCCAGGGCTTCTTTTAATTCCCAGTCCGGCCCTGAGGACCCCTCCCCCCCCACTCATTCACTAATATGATCCCCAGCAGGAAAACCATCACAGACCAGAAGATGTAACTCGAATAGTCTCATCCTACAAAGACTCTCCACCTCCCCCCCCCTCCCCCATTTCATGGACAACACCGATAAGCAGCAACACTCAAGAGCTCCCAGCTTCACCAACTAGCCATAGAAACCTAATGCCACAGGAATAGCGGCTGGGAAGCCAAATTAACCACATGGTTATTAAGTAGTGCACTGCACAATAATGACCCAATTGACGGATGATACATGGTATTAGGGGGCCACACCGGCGACGAGGTTCATGACCCACTACTCCCAGACTGACATAGTCCTGGCGGAGACAAGGGTCCTTCCCCCCCTCCACGGTCTGGCACGGGATAAGACTCTCCTTTCCCTATCTTCCTCACCTTTTTCTATTTTCACTAATCAACTCCCACCCATACACCCTACCCACCCCACGCCCACACAGGTCTTGGACAAAGATTGAGACGACACATATGCATCCTCAAACCCACACCCAAAACGTGAATCAAGGGAACAGAGGTGGGAGTAAACCACACCCCCAAAACACCAGTCTCACCGCAGCAAAACTCCAGAGCCACCCGAACATCAATCTGGGCCACGAGCGCACACCGAACCACCAAGACCATGGCCCTTAAAGTATCCTCACTAAATGTTAAAGGCCTCAATGCCCCACGTAAGCAACGCACACTTTTTAGAGAATTGAATAGATTAAATCCTGACATAGCATTCATACAGGAGACACCCCTATCTCGAACCGCACAGGTCTCCCTCCGTGATAACACATATCGCCTAGCCGCAGAGGCACGAACCTTCCGTAAACATAATGGAGCAGCAATTTTAGTACACAAACGATGCCCAATACACTTAACCCAAGTGACTCCTGACCCAGACGGTAGATACGTCCTAGCAACTGGCCAGATTCATTCACAACCCATTCACTTACTCAACATTTATGCTCCCAACACACCAACACCACAATTCTGGAACCAGATGTCCGACATGGTCCTTTCACTGCCCACCTGGATTATCCTCCTAGGGGGCGACCTAAATGCCACTCCCGTCCCAGCAGCAGATAGAAGCTTACACCCAGGGCTGATCAGATCCCATGGCATGGGCGCACAAGACAAACAACTACACCACTTCATCCGTAAAAGAGGCCTCATCGACGCATGGAGGGCACAACACCCCTGCCACAAAGATTACACCTATTACTCGCCGCCCCACGACACATACTCACACATAGACATGTTCTTAACTAACCACACAGGCTACACAAAAACACAAAAAACTGAAATAGGCACCATCGCATGGTCAGACCATGCGGACATCGCAATCTACCTTAGCGGCCTCAATAACCCTACCCTGTGGACGTGGAGACTCAATACGTCCCTCCTCAAAGATCCCCAAGTCGTTGACGACATTCAAAAACAGATAAACACATACTTTACAGAAAACCTAACACCAGATATCCCCATGAACATGGTATGGGCAGCCCACAAAGCCGTGATCCGGGGCTCCCTTATCAAAATAGCGACTCACAAAAAGAAACAAAAAACACAGAAACTCACTCAACTGCTAGAAACCCTCCGTACAGCGGAGCAACGCCATAAAACCGACCCAAATCCCCAAACACTACAACTACTCCAAAACACCGGCATTACTATCAGACAATTACTCATAGACGACACAGCCCGAGCACTCAAAAAGGACATTCTACGACAAATCCAACAAAATGGATACATTACTAGCCCGCACGCTACGACCCAGAACCCAACACCCACATATCACAACGATAAGAGCCCCAGACAGCACATTGAAGACCTCTCCGACTGAAATAGCCCAAATCTTCACAACCTTCTATACAACGTTATACAACCATTCCCCACAAGATAACACAACGAACGCCGATGCGAATCAGAAAATAACTGACTTTCTCACCCGACTGAACCTACCAAAACTACACACCGCAGCCATAACAGAATTATCAGCACCGATTACTAAGGATGAAATCAATGCAGCCATCTCCTCCCTCAAAAGCAATAAAGCCCCCGGCCCAGACGGTTCTGAGGGCAGGTATTACAAAACCTTTAGAGAAGCACTAATTCCACATTTAGAATCCCTATTCCAGGACTTGATGACGGGAACTCCACCAGACAGGGACATGACACGGGCCAACATCATACTACTCCCAAAACCAGGCAAAGACCACACTCAACCAGAAGAAAACCGACCTATCTCCCTCATAAACCATGACAGCAAAATCTTTGCCAAAATCCTAGCAGGGAGACTAAACCCACACCTAACACATTTAGTTCACGCCGACCAGGTAGGTTTCATACCCGGACGACAGTTATTCGAAAATACAAGACGAAACATTGACATAATATGGATGCTAGCAACCGCAAAAACACCATCTTTGGCGCTTTCACTTGACGCAGAAAAAGCGTTTGATCGCGTAAAATGGCCCTTCATGTTTGCACTCTTAGAAAGATTACACCTATTACTCGCCGCCCCACGACACATACTCACACATAGACATGTTCTTAACTAACCACGCAGGCACAAAAAACACAAAAAACTGAAATAGGCACCATCGCATGGTCAGACCATGCGGACATCGCAATCTACATAAAGATAACCGGGACGACCTGCCAGTCATTCAACATAACCAACAGCACCCAACAGGGATGCCCCCTATCCCTGCTACTCTTTGTGCTGACTCTCGAACTGCTCCTTCAAGCCATTAGGGAACATCAACAAATTAAAGGGGTTAAAATAGAGGACCAAGAATTCCTAGTATCTGGATACGCAGACGATATCATGCTGACCTTAACCGAACCTATCCCCACGATGCGGGCATTGCTCCCACTCCTGAGAACATACGTGAGATCTCGGGATACAAAGTAAACGTGGAAAAATCCAGTGCACTCCCCATAAACCTCACACAGACGGACACAGCCAAAATCACCTCAGACCACCACATACACGTTACACCAACGTTCCTTACATACCTTGGTAGCAAATTACCAGCAGACCCTACCGCACTCCACAGACTAAACTACACACCCATAATAGACAAACTCATCTCAGACATGGAGACCTGGGTGGACAAACCCATATCATGGATAGGGAGAATACACTCAATTAAGATGAACGTCTTACCCTGAATTTTATTTCTATTCCAGGCCATACCTATCCCCATCACAAAACACAATCTCATCCCACTACAACAGGCAATTGATAGATTTATATAGCAGAATAAGAGACACAGAGTAGCCCGTAACATACTATATCACCCCAAAATGAGAGGTGGCCTAGGTCTATCCCATCTACACTTCTATTACATAGCTGCCCAGATGGCACAAATAGCCCTATGGCATACCCCCCCGGAGACTAGAAGGTGAGTGGATCTGGAATCATCGCTCATGAGATCCGATCTCCCACAATTCTACATCTGGACCCCAAAAGAGCACAGGGCGCTCCCGAGAACAGCATGCCCAGCCATTACCAATTCAATTCAATTATGGGACAAATACGCCCTTAAATACAAACTAACCTCTACGACCTCCCCTCTTACCACAATATACCGTAATAGGGCTTTCACACCAGGCATGAGACCCTGGGACTTCAAAGCCCTAGAGCAAGCCGGCCTCCAGAGGGTATACCAACTTTATACGGGCGACACGATATTCACCTTCCCAGACCTACAATCCAGAACATCCTTAACATCAGCCGACTTCTTTTTTAAATATTTACAACTCAAAAACTATGCGGCCCAAGCAACGGTGAAAACCGCCGCCAAAACCAAACCGACTTTCTTTGAGCGAATCTGCCTAGTGGAACAATATCAAAGAGGCATGATCACCCAACTGTACTGCCACCTTTGTTCCACCACACGGGAGTGGGGAAAACTGCAATACACCGACAAATGGGAAACAGGCTTGGGGGAATCTTTAGAGGGTATTGACTGACAGGATATATGGGAAGCCAACACCAAAACCTCCATCTGCGTCATGATGCAGGAATATGCTTATAAAACAATGCTCAGATGGTACATTACCCCGGTCCAATTGTATCACATGAAAAAAACCTACAGATCTCTGCTGGCGTAACTGCAGAGAAAAAGGGACATACTCCCACATGTGGTGGTCCTGCCCCACAATTAAACTCTTCTGGAAAGGCATCGAAACGCTCACATCACAAATACTACATAGACCGGTAGACCTAAACCCATGGACATTCCTGCTGGCCAAGCTCCTTGACAATTGTTCCAGACCAGAACAACAATTGTTAAACAAAATAGCATTGGCAGCTAGAAAAGCCCTAGCCCAAACATGGTTACGGCCCACCCCCAATGTCTACAGTGCTCAACAAAATTAAAGCGTGTCACCTCATGGATAAATTGACGGCCCAAATAAGAGGCTCAATGAAAACATTCACTAAGACATGGGAACCATGGGAAAATTACATTTATAAACAATAACTCACAAAAGATGACCAAGATATACCATCCACGCCTTCCCACCCCCCCACCCCTTCCCCACTCCCTATCATTAGGCCGAGTCAACCGGTACCCCGGCCTATAAGTTCAACACACCAAAGCCACCAAAATAAGATGGCAACTTAAACATACTGTTACGATATATTATTCATGTTTTACGTTACCACTTGTTGTTCTTTCCATTTATAATACTTATAAAACCAATGACAGACAGATCTTTAGCACAGATGATGCACACAAAATGCCATGAACACCTCATGAACCACCTAATGGCAATACACACTTCTTGAATTCACAATGAGGCTTCTGCTCAAGCCATATGACTGCATTGCGTAACTTTCTCTGTCATTGCAAAAGTAAAGAATTATAAAAAAAAAAAAACCTCCATCCATAACCCTTTCACCTCCCCCTCGTTTTGGAGGTGATTCTAAAGAATTCAGAGGTTTCCTTAACCAAATCGAAAATCATTTCGAGGCTTCCCCTGGTTCCTTCCCTACAGATAGATAAAAGATCGGCTATCTTATGAACCAATTAACGGGCAAGGCCTTAACCTGGGCCAATCCCTTATGGGAGAGTGGAAATCCAGTTGCCCGTGACTATAATGAATTCCTAACAGCATTTAAAGCTACTTTTGAGCCAAAGGGAAGAGAGAAAAACGCTGCCAGAGCCTTAATGAGAATAAAACAAGGCACCGGCTCTGTAGCTGATTACGCCATAGAGTTTAGGACATTAAACTGAGGTTGACTGGACCAATAGTGGTTTGGTGGCTGCTTTTTCTGAAGGTTTAGCAGAAAATATACAAGATGAGACCGCAGCCAGAGACCTTCCGGCTAATCTTAATGATTTTATTGCATACATGATTGACATTGACAACAGGCTCAGAGAGAGGGAGAAAAACAAACAGCGTGCTAGACCTACAAACTTGTCTATAGCTCCTCGTTTCTCTAACCCAGTGACTGTTAGTCCTGCTCCACCTTCAGAAGCCGAACCCATGCAATTGGGCATTGCCAAACTGACTGAGCCGGAGAGACAACACAGACGCAACGAGGGGTTGTGCCTATATTGTGGCATCAGAGGCTTTTATGTCCGGTTCGACCGGAAAACTTGCACACCTAAGGCACGTTTGGGGACTGACCTTAAGTGTGATGTATATGTCCCCTAAATTGACTAAGAACTTATAACGATTACTCTGTCTTGTATGAAAACTACTGATCAGTGTGAGGCCATGATTGACTCTGGGGCAGCTGTGAATTTCCTTGATAAGGAATTTTCTGCCAAGCATCTTCTGCCTTTAAGACAGAAAGACAGACCCATAGCAGTGGCTATCGATGGGAGACCTCTTACTCAACCTCTCATCACACACGAAACAATGCCAATAACTGTCTCAGTAGGTTTCTTACATTCTGAAGAAATGGTTTTCCAAATTATATCTTCGCCAACATGCCCAATAATACTAGGTTTTCCTTGGCTCCAGAAACACAATCCATGTTTAGAGAGAGATTGTGAGTTGTGGAGAGAGTTGCAGAGGTCATTGTTTAAAACAAGTGCCAAAACGAATCGGTACCATCGATGTACCTATAGCACCTCCATTAACCACAGAAATCAAACCGCAGTATTTGGACTTAAAATAAGTATTTAACAAGGTTCAGTCGGAGGTATTACCTCCACATAGGCCCTACGACTGTGCCATTAATTTACCTGGCACTATGCCCCCTAAAGGAGGAGTTTATGCACTTTCTCCTCAAGAAACCCTTTGTTTAGAAGAATACATAAAGGATGCTCTCAGAAAGGGTCACATAAGAAGATCCTCTTCACCTGCTGGGGCTGGGTTCTTCTTCGTTTCTAAAAAAGAAGGAGACCTACGCCCTTGTATTGATTATAGGGGTCTAAATAAAATTACAATTAAAAACGCCTATCCCATTCCCCTTATTTCTGAGCTATTTGATAGGTTGAGGGGTGCCCGAGTATTCACAAAACTCGATCTAAGGAGCGCATACAACTTAGTCAGAATCGTTTAATACGAGAATGGGACACTATGAATACCTGGTTATGCTGTTTGGCCTATGCAACGCCCCAGCAGTATTTCAGGACTTTATTAACAATGTCCTTAGAGAATATCTCCACATGTTCGTACTAGTGTATCTAGACGATATTATAATCTATTCCCCAGACCTAGAAACTCATCACGAATATGTGAGAATCATACTAAAAACCCTGTTAAAGAATGGCTTATACTGTAAGCTGGAAAAATGCCAGTTTGACCAGACTGAGATACAGTTTCTTGGCTATGTTATATCCCCTTCTGGTTTCAAAATGGACCCACGCAAACTGGAAGCAGTCTTGCAATGGCCGTTACCCAAAGGCCTTAAAGCTACACAATGCTTTATAGATTTTGCGAATTATTACCGTAAGTTCATTAAGAGTTTCTCATCAGTAATCGCTCCTATTACCAACCTAACCAAAAAAGGAGCAAATTGCAATTTACGGTCCTAAGAATCAAAGGAGGCATTTGAGAGATTAAAATCTTTATTTGCTTCAGCACCTGTCCTGACGCACCCTGATCCGACCAAACCTTTTATTTTAGAAGTAGATGCGTCAGAGACAGGAGTAGGAGCCATTCTATCTCAAAGATAAATTTCTGATGCGCCTTTACATCCCTGTGTCTTTTTCTCTTGAAAATTAACTCCAGCAGAGAGAAATTATGACATCGGGAATAGGGAATTACTGGCCATTGTTCTCGCCCTTAAGGAATGGAGGCATCTCTTAGAAGGTTCCAAAGAGCCACTTTTTACCGATCATAAGAATTTGGCTTATATTAGGGACGCTAAGAGATTGTCCTCCCAACAGGCTAGATGGTCATTATTCCTCTCCCGGTTTAATTTTATAATTGCATACAGGCCCCTGACAAAGAATACAAAGGCAGATGCACTCTCTAGACAGTTTGAGACGGATGAAGCCCCTGAACAAGAGGTATCCCTGATCGTACCTCCAGAATGTCTTATTGCTACTACAGTTACTGAAGTATCTTCTTCACTCTTTGGTGCCATAATGGCAGATCAAACTCAAGCACCCGTGGGGAAACCTCAGGACAAACTGTATGTTTCACCCTCATTAAGGAAGAAAGTATTTGGAGTATTTCATGATAATCTGACAGCAGGGCATCCTGGGATGCATAAAACTCTCTCTGCTATTTCCAGAAAATTTTGGAGGCCTACACTCAGAGGTGACGTTAAAGACTATGTAGGGGCATGTCAAATATGTGCTGTTTCTAAAACATCTCATCGATCTCCTCCTGGGTTGCTACAGCCACTTCCAACACCCGATGCTCCATGAACCCATTTAGCCATAGATTTCATTGTGGAACTCCCCAGTTCTAATGGGCATAACACCATCCTCATGGTTGTAGATAGATTTTCCAAGATGGCACATTTAAAAAATTGCCATCTGCTCAAGATCTAGTCCAAATTTTCATAAATCTTTCGCTTACACGGAGTACCAAAAAACATTGTTTCTGACAGAGGTACCCCATTTATCTCTAGGTTTTGGCATGCCTTCTGTAAACAATTGCGCATAGAACTTTCATTTTCCTTCGTACCACCCTCAGACTAATGGCGCAGCAGAGAGAGACAATCAATCTTTAGAATCCTATTTGCGTTGCTTTATCGATGCCAATCAGTCCAATTGGTACAAACTCTTACCCATGGCTGAATTTGCCAGAAATAATGCGACTCACAAATCCTCGAGTCAGAGTCCATTTTTTGTAAATCATGGATATTAAAATCCCTAATTCATCCCAGTACCTTGCCATCGTGGTTTCCTGTTCCTGGTTTCCTGAGAGTGCGTTTTTCCCTGTGATATTGATATTCTGATCTTGGCTGTTCCTGGTTATTCCGATTTCTGGTTCCCCTGACTTGGCTTGTTTAAACGGTATTGTGTATTTCTGGCTTCCTTGACCTCGACTTTCCCTTTGACCATTCTCTGTCTCTAAAGTATTAGTCCAGCCATTCTAAGGTCCGGTTTATGTTCTGTCCTTTTATTTCCCTTTCTTATTTCTATGTATAGGTTTACATAGTTTCTGCATGTTGGACCACACTAGCAGTCGTGACAGTAATTTGCGTGTAACATCTTAGCTATCACGTCATCTCATTGTTTTAGCGCCCTAATTTGGTGGGTTTTATATTCACCTTTTGTCTACATTTTGTGACAGCATATGCACTTGTAATGAGTGTGTGAGATTGGGTTTGTGAGTGACAATATATCAAGTAATGTGTGCATGTGACAGTGGGGCATGAGTGGGTATGTGAATGGATGGGGTTAGTAATAATAGGTGTCTTGGTATGTAGCTATATACGTGGGTGATTGGGTATGTCACTAAGTGGATAGTGCTAAATGGGTGGCTGTGTAAATGTGGCAGTATGCGACTGTGAGGATGGGGGTAGGTGATGTTCTATGTGACAAGAGTCTTTTCTGTGCGCAAATGGTAACTCCTTTCTCTGTATTATACGCTTTAAATAGAGTTTAATCACTGGACGCAAGGACCTCCTTTCCCTGTGTTGGGTATGTTAGTTTAGACCTCCTTTCCCTGTGTTGGGTATGTCTTTATCTGTATTTTATACTATGCAATACTATTTTCTATATTGACTGTTTTCTCTGTATTGTGGCTTTATATTAGAGTGATAGTTTTTTGACCAAAAAAAACACATTTTCCCTTATTATACTAATGACATTAGAATGTAAGTGTGACATATTTCCCATACCCTGAATGAGTACCTAAACCAGGTCAGCTTCCTCTCTGCTACCAGAAACTTTGGATTGAGTTGCCAAAGCTTGACTGTTGTCTTTGAGGACATTTTCCACCAGAGCAGGGTACAGTTCTCTCCTTCCAGGTAGGTATTGCCCCCTCTGCATTTGCCTCTTCCATTCAGGTATTAACATCCTCTGCCTACATTGTTTCCAACTACTGCCTTCAGGCCTAGCTCTTGCTTAACTTGTCCCAGGAATCACGGGCCAGTGCAGCCAGCCATCATGTCTGAAAACTCTGTTACTGGGATCCCTGAATAAAGCAGATAGTTCCATTGAGAACTGTGTGTCCTAACACACAATTTTTTTATCTTCACTCAGGACTAGCCTCTATCCGCATTACATTAAACTTATGGCAACACACTCAATCTAATACATACAACCACATCATGTGGGGAATAATAAAAGCACTCATAACAACACAATATGTTTGTAAAGGGATGGGGATAACAATTACTAACAGGAAATATGATGTCCCTGTCTGCAGAAACTGTAACATGCAAATCTACCTGAATATGCAAATTTCTGAGTCTTGCTATTCAGGTAGTGCATCTAACAGTTGCAACCAAGAACTGGCACTGCATATACCTGTTGCAAGATCTTCACACCCAACAGGTGACGCTGTACAGGCTTGTAGGTTCATTAACAATCAACTGGTGGAGTTGCACAGGCTCCACAGCCAAATCCACCTAGTTGGTAAAAATCATCAGCAGGAAAGGAGAGCACACAAAACATTTAACAATGAACAATAATATACACCCTACACCTATAATGGGAACAAGGTGACTGAAACATAGGAGCCATCCAGGGACTTACATAAAGTGCTCCCAGTTATGGTGACTACTGTCACTGTAAGCACATTGACATGAGACCTCTTTTTCATGTTTATTTCTTTCGGTTACAGTTTTAAGGCAGAACTTTCTTTCTCGGTATTGTAATTTCATAATAGGATGCAAGCAAGGGCCCCCCTTTTCTGTGCATATTATACCCTTCACAGAAGAGTGCAAGTCATTTGGAATATGACCTTCATTTGCCTTCTGTCCTACCTATTCCATTTGATCTTGGAAAAGTGATGCTTGTTATTCTACTTATAATCTTTGCATTGTGAGATAGCAGATCATAGATAGGACAGGTATATGACATCACAATAATGAGCATTCTCTTGCACTTGCACTCATATTATGTGTGTCTTCAGAGCAGAAACACTTTCAGTTATCCAGATTTGCTGTCATGTTTTTTCTTTAACAAATGCCAAACAAAAAAATAAGAACCACTCACTTTTTATTTTGAGGCAGTTTCAGCACGGCAAACTGATGTGGCAGCAAAGCACAGAGATAAACTGACAGTCCTTGAAAATAGAAGTTTAGGTGATGTGTCCAGGGTTAGTCCATAAGCAATGTCCTTTATCCAGTCCGAGGTCGTTCAATAGGACATCAAGCAGTATTGAAGGAAATTCCAAAAGCAGAGTCAAGGCCAGTCCGAATTAGTTAACCAGGTAATCCAAGATATAGGGGTATGAAGAGGAGATTCAGAAGGGGTCCAGTGATGGAACACACGGTCTCTCTAGGAGTGATCCAAATGATTAGCAAGGAAGTTGATGCAATCAGTCAGGTTATAGAGCAAAAAAATGGGTCGCAAGAGTATTCTGAGAACGGGCAGAACTGTCCGTCCTCAGTGCACTCTTGCGACTTGTTTTTTTGCTCTCCACAATTTTAAAGGTTAATCCAGACGTGGACCCCTTGCTCACAGTGCCTAGAGAGATATCATCTATGCCTCACTGATGATGCCTAACAAGGCTGAAACGATCATCTGGGTTTGCTGGTTCTCTCGTGCAGAGGGAACTTGCTGACATTTAGGATCTGGACTGCCCGTATGGGTGGGACCAGTCTGATATGTTTCAGAGGTGTTCTCTCTGTAATGGCACAAGATGAGCTAAAACCAGCTTGAGTTCTGAGCGGGGACCCACAAAGTGCAGGCTATTTCAGCTGCTGTCCGTCCTCAGTGCACTCTTGCGACTCGTTTTTTTGCTCTCCACAATCAGTCAGATTAACACATTAATTGTGCCCTGAGGTGTTGGAGATTGGAGTTTAAATAATCAAAGGGGTGTGTACTTCCATGCCATCTTAAAGGGCCACTAATAAACAAAAAAAATTACTGACATTTGCACTCCATTTCTACCTTGTCTAGATGGCTTCTAAACTATGGTAGAACCAGTTTAGATCTAGAAATATTGTTGATAACAATACATAGAAAGTTATGCATTACGTATGGAGAAAAACAGGCATTTTATGAATCCTATACGTATTTCACTATGGACACATTTGGCTCATCATAGTAGATAATTTGTTTAAACACATCTGAACATCTAAGTATACATCAACATGTTCAATAGATTTCTGAAGTGGTAATATCGTGGCTATTTCAAAGTGAATTTTATGGCAAGACAGGAGGCTTCATATTTGCTTTACTTCCTTTACTGTTCCTCCCAGCAGCAAAGAAACAGTTAACAGATTGAAAAAAGGAAACAACCAATCAGAACACATCTAGTCATTAATAAGTGGCTGTGAAACTCCTCCCAATTCCTCTTTCTTTGCTGCTTGCCTCCCAGGTGAGTCAATTCTGATTTCAGACCTTATAAGAATTTTTTATACATATTTAAATTTATTTACTTATGTCCATTATTTATATTGTTTTACCCCCTTTCTCCTGGGGCCGACCTTGGTCGGCCCACAGGACCATTTGCCCTTTCTGGGGCACTCAATACCCCTTGTGAGATCCCACCGAGGGTTATTCCCCTTTTTACACCACCCACGGCGTGTTTCTTGCCGACCGCGATTTAGCTGCGGCTTTGTTTACTTTTTCCCCGCTTCTCAGCCCGTGGCTTCCCTCCACCACCCACGGCGTTTTCCTCTCCGCCGACCGCGATCTGATCGCGGCTTTGTTTCTTGCCTGTCAGCTCTCACACAGCAGGGTCTCTCTGTACCTGCTTCCCGCGTTTTTTTCATTAAAGCGCAGGCTCCGCCTCTGCACTAGCCGGCGGCCATTTTCACTGTGCGGCAGTTTACCTCACTAACGGTTCTCTGCCTGTCAATTCTCTCACAAAGTGATATCACTCCTTTCGAATTTTAAAGGTGTATCTCCACTTCTTCTTTGCATGCCAGTTCCAAGGTAAGTACTTTTTTTCTCTATCATATATACACATATTATTTGTTTTATTCTTTTATTTTATTCTAAAAATCCCCTATTTTACTTCACACAGGTTCTGTTCACAAACTTTAAAGTGTTTTTTTCCTGCCATCACCGACATCAGGCCAAACACTTTCTGCCACAAGGGTGACCCCCTTGCTAATAACAGGTGACCCCTGTTTTTTTGTGGTTACAGCGGTACCTTAAGGGCTCCGTTTGCTAACTAGCTTTCCATTAATTTGTGTCTCAGTGACATTGCAGTGGGTGACTCCACTTTTTTCTTTGCATCTTGGGCAACCCCCATTTGCTTGTTTGGGTGACCCCCAAACTTAACTATAAGGGTGACCCCCTTTTTATTCCTGGGTGACCCCCAGCTATTGTCAGGGTGACCCCCTGCCTTACAATTTTAAGTTTATTATTTTTGTGTTTCAAATTTGTTAATAATGTCTGAACAACAGGACACTGTCTCTGCTGAATTAAAATCCTGGCTTTTTTCAGCAATAGCGGAATCCATGCCCAAAGCTATTGCGGCTTACCACGAACAGGCTAAACCTGCTCCAAAGCCAACTACTGCATTAAATATTTCCGACTCAGAAGAGTCTCACGATTCTGACCATGACGGGGCTCCGCGCAAGCGTCCCTGGAAGGGCAACAGTGTCTCCGCCGGTAAGGGCAAGGCACCTGCAAAAAATGCTAGACTGTCACTTCCCTCCTCAAGCCTTCCATTATTGGATCCCTTAGAGGGTTCCACAGCACACGACCTACAGGTCGTAGACGAGTACTGTGCAGGGTACTCGGACGAAGAAGACCAGGGTAATACTAGGTATGTCAAGGAATCCTACACCAAACCATTCGTGGTTAGCCCCATGCCCACTAATCCATCACAAAATAAGGATCCTTTAACTGACATCCTGCTGGATGGTAACGGCCAACCCCTTTTTGATCCTAGAATCATCAAACACCCCCGGTCCGCTGAATGGGCACCACCTAGCCATATTGCTCAATTCTGCAGAATGTGGCTCAGAAAACCGCTAGAGAAGGAGATCAGGAACAAATTACGGGCTGAATGCCCTCGACCTACAATTCCGGATAAGGTCGCCCTAACTCCCGAGTTTGATCCCCTCCTCATTACCTTCCTCAGCAAGTCAGGAAAAGACCCACGCAAAGGCCTGGAACAGGGCCTCAAAACAGTCCAGGACAAATTATTGGATATTGCTGGTCCCATTATCCAGATTTTTATCTTGGCAGATGAAGCCATTGTTGAAGGTACCTTGGACCCACACTTGGTACGTGAATGGGCCCAAAGAGCCCTGTGTCTCTTGGGGAATGCTAACGTGGCCATGTCCACTGAAAGAAGGAAAGCTGCGCTATATAAAATAGACGCAAAATTGGCAGATTTGGGTTCCAAAGAACTCGGCCCAGAGGCCAACGGCCTCCTATTTGGGGACCAGTTCATGCGGGACCTCAACAGACACGTATCTGTATTCACCTCACTGAACAAGGCCCAGACCTCCCTTCGCAGGGTGTTTCGAACCAACCGTTTCTCTGGCAGAGCCGGTCGCCACAGAGGCCGAGCTACCGGCAGGTCTGCCTTCAACGGCTACAGGCCTCGACCAAGTGAACCTTGGAACTCTGGTTATGCCCGTCCCTATCATAGACAACTGTTTACCAACAGAGGATCAATCAGAGGACGTGGCTCTGCTTCTCTCCGGGGTCGATCTGCTCAAGGTAATGCACCTACCTTATTCTCTAGTACCTATTGCAGGCCGTTTAACTTGTTTTTTCCCACAGTGGTCTCTTCTCACTCAGGATCCTTGGATCCTTCAGACTGTTTCAGGTTTTCTTATGGATTTCATCACCGACCCCATACAGGACTCACTGCCCCCTCCCATACGGATGTCCCAGCCGGACACCACCGCCTTACATGCAGAACTCTGCAAACTCAGAGACAAGGGCGCAATCGAACCCTCTTCATCCCCCCTCAGATTTGTCAGCAACATCTTTCTGGTTCGAAAAAAGTCAAACGATTTTCGCCCCATCATCAATCTGAGAGGGCTAAACCAATTCATTGTGTACAGGCACTTCAAGATGGAGGGCATACACTTACTCCGAGACCTCCTTTGCGAGGGAGACTGGTTCTCCCGTTTCGACCTCAGGGATGCCTACCTTACGGTACCGATTGCACCCTGTCACCGCCCTTTCCTCCAGTTCATATGGCTTCAAGAGCTTTGGCAGTTCACCTGCCTCCCTTTTGGTCTCTCATCCGCCCCTTGGTGTTTCACCAAGTTAATGAAGCCAGTTATGGCTCTTCTCCGGTCCCAAGGTGTCCGGTCCATCGTCTACCTAGACGATATATTGATCATGGCACAAGACCCCAATACGCTTCGGAAACATACAAATATGACCAAATGTCTCTTACAAAACCTTGGTTTTGTGATCAATTTGGAAAAATCCTCTCTGATACCATCACAATCCATCCTTTTCCTGGGCTTCCAGATCGACTCCGTTCGATCAATCCTTCAACTCCCGATGGCGAAAATAAAAGCCATCAAGAAGGACATTCGGAAACTATTGTCCTCTCATCAGGTATGCCTTCGCGACCTGGCGCGGATAATAGGACTCCTGTCCGCATCCATTCAGGCCATCTTCCCCGGCCCTTTACACTACAGGGCGATGCAGCGTCTCAAGACGAAGTATCTGTGCAGATCCCATTCCTACGACCAACCTATACTCCTTACAGAAGACGTTCGTGTAGAGTTAGATTGGTGGCTCCAGAATATGGAAGCTTGGAATGGAAAAGCGATCTTCGGTCGCCAACCAGACTTCGTCCTAGAGTCCGATGCCAGCCTCCTAGGTTGGGGAGCCACTTGCTCCGGCCTTTCCACGGGGGGTCTCTGGACTCGGTCAGAACGATCCATGCACATCAATTGCTTGGAACTGATGGCTGGCGCTTTTGCAATTCGCAGTTTCGCCAAAGACGTTTACGACTGCTCTCTAATTCTGAGAATGGACAATGTCTCCGCTGTCCGTTATGTCAATCGTCTTGGAGGCTCCCGCTCCAAGCTCCTATCAGACCTTACCAGGGAACTCTATCAGTTCTGTCTAGGGAGGAATATCTCCCTTCAAGCAGAATACCTTCCCGGGTCAGACAACCTCGTGGCGGACTGGTTCTCCCGTCACTGGAGGGACGCCAGCGATTGGCAGCTGGATCCGAATGTCTTCTACCAGCTACATCTCCTTCGCGGGCCCATTACGTTGGACCTCTTTGCCTCCAGACTGAACCGTCAGACGGACGCATTCTTCAGCTGGCTACCGGATCCGCTGTCCCAAGCCGTAGACGCTTTCCTACAACCCTGGCCATTGACAGGAGCATACGCCTTCCCACCGTTCTCCCTGATCCCTCGCTCTCTACACCGTCTCAGGGTTCTGGGAGTCGGGATCCTGTTAATAACTCCCCTTTGGAGAGCCCAACCCTGGTACCCCAACCTCTTAGAGATGTCCGCAGACTACCCTCTGCTTTTACCCCTCACCCCAGACCTTCTCCGAGACCCATTCGGAGCATATCATCCCCTGGCCATCCGGGGACACCTCCAACTGGTGGCCTGGACCGTTTCAGGGGATCCTGGTTCGTCCCGGGCCTTTCAGGCTCAGCTCGCAACCTCCTCTGGGATTCATGGGCCCCAGGCACCCGAAAGTCATACCTTTCGGCGTGGTCAGCCTGGGCTCGCTGGTGTTTGGAAAGGGATATTGATCCCTTTTCAACGACTCTGGTGAATATTATGAATTTTCTGTCCTCTCTTTTTGACAGTGGCAAATCTTATCGTACTATAAACCTTTTCCGCTCTGCCATCTCGGCTGCTCATAGTCCGATCAATACACTCCCTGTCGGACAACACCCTTCCGTGTGCAGGCTCCTACGGGGCATCCGTCTTGCCAGACCTCCGGCACCCCGTTACACCCATTTTTGGGATGTGGCACAAGTCTTATCCTTTCTGGAGACCTGGCCTCCCAACTCAGAGCTATCCTTACGCCAACTCTCTGCCAAGTTAGCCCTGCTACTTTGCTTGATTTCTCTACGTCGGGTTTCCGACATCAAAGCCTTCGACCTTCATGCAATTACTTTCACTCCCGAGGGAGTACGCTTCTCTGTTGTCCGTCGCACTAAGATTCCAACATCCTCCGTCTTTTATCCATACTTCCCAGACAGACCTTCTCTGTGTGTTGCCCTTTGTTTACAACGGTACGTTACTCTTACATCGCCGCTTCGGCCCCCGTCGGGACCTCTTTTTGTGTCCTACGTTCGTCCTCACCGTCCGGTGTCTTGTCCCACTATTGCTCGGTGGATCAGGTGGCTCCTCCGCCTTGCGGGCGTAGAACCGCCCTTTGGCGCTCATTCAGTACGGGGCGCGGCCGCATCCTCCGCCTTTACCTCTGGGAGTTCCCTTTCGGATATTTTGACCTCGGCAGATTGGTCAAGGGAATCTACCTTTCGTACGTTTTATTTCCGGCCTCAAACTCATCCGGGTTTTCATTTGCTCTCTGGGCGTTAAAACAGCAAATATGAAGCCTCCTGTCTTGCCATAAAATTAGAGATTATTCTAGCGTCAGTGACCTAATAATCTAAATTTTATTAAAGACAGGAGGCGAATATTTTCCCACCCTACGTGCGCTCAGGTTTTTGTTTTGTTCTTTTTCTTTTTTTCGCACGTCCCCTCCCCTTTTCTTCAGAATGGGATACACAGGTAGGGTGTGCATACTGCTGTAGTTTTTGGTTTTGGTTCATAAGCTCATTCTTTCATCCACATATATATCACTAGGGATATGTGTAATATTCCAGAAGTTTTCATTAAAACATTTTCAAACTAGGCATTTGTATGTAGGCACCTTGCCAATCACACCATACTTTCACGAGTTTCTCTTCTTTTTTTCTAGTGTGAAAGAGCCTTCACCCCTCTGCATGACGACATCGTTGAGGATATGTTGTCCCAACTTCCAGTTTCGTTAAGATTATTCGTTCCAGTTTACATGGTTGACATCACTCCGGCTACATCAAGAAAGAGGAATTGGGAGGAGTTTCACAGCCACTTATTAATGACTAGATGTGTTCTGATTGGTTGTTTCCTTTTTTCAATCTGTTAACTGTTTCTTTGCTGCTGGGAGGAACAGTAAAGGAAGTAAAGCAAATATTCGCCTCCTGTCTTTAATAAAATTTAGATTATTAGGTCACTGACGCTAGAATAATCTCTAATTTTACAGGATCCAGCTGTTGCCATGGCAAAATTAAAACATCTGACATTTCAGGGTGAATCTAAGTAGTCAGCTTTAATATGTATACATGGTTGTGCCAATAAGATTAGAATGTATTTTTGAGGCACAAAGTGATCTTATTGTAGAAAAATGAAATCTTGAAATAATTTTAGTTGATACTTATTTGTATGTATGTATATTATTTTGATAAAATAGGCTTGTCTGGTATCATATACAAAATCATATTCTTCTGTGTCACATAAACATATAACACAATCAGACTTTCCTGGCTTTTCTTACAAAAACTGATTTATTTATTTTGCTTCGCAACATCATTGGTGTTAAATTGGTCAACAGCTGATGGTATGTGCTTGACATTCAGAGTGCGGAGACACTCTGCCCTTGATATTCTGTCTCATTGTTTCCCCCTCACACATTTAATACATGTTATACATATGTGGGTGTGCAAGCATTATAAAGTCAATGCTATTGATAGAATATGCTTGTTGACAATGCTAATAACCCTCTTAGGTCATCTTATGTCCCATGGACATGCAGAAAAAGAAAAGAGCTTGTAGCACTTATGATCATCTGTTCATGTCACTCAATATCAACCATGCATAAGTGTGAAATGCATGTAAGAAGTAATTTCCACAAAATAGAAAATTTTACACCTATAATAAACATATGTAAAGCTCTGTTGGGGTAGGGGTGGGAGGTTACCAGGAATGTCAAACCACATATAAACCTGCTGGTGCAGTATTTTGGATGCCTTCAATACCTAACAGGCGCTTCTTTATTTCACTGTGAAGAAGTCAACACAGGCTGGATGGGCTCCCTACAGTGAATTTTCTGTTCATGAATCCTATTGGTTTTGGCTTTGCATATGAGATACTCTTCATACTGTATAGAACTTTGGCCAATCTGACTCAGCCAAGTGTCCTTCCATCTTGTTCAAAGCAACAAAGAACAGTGCTTCTTGTGGGACTGGCCTACCAATACCAACATTTTGCAAGAAAGGTATTTGCTGATTTGACTTTGGAGTTGTGTATTAATGTATATAACCCTTTTGTAATATTAGACATCCTTGCTTGGAAGGATATTCTGTTCATATTTTACTATTAGTTAAGTGATCTGAACTATAATTAGCTTTTTTGATAGTGGATACCCAACTCTTTCGATACTATAAACCAAGTAAACTGTGGTAATTTTTACAATTTCCCAAATGTATATTTTACACTGAATTAACACCCCCCTTATATAGGCTACTCCACCACATTTACTTTACAACTGTGCTCCATAACTGGACACGCACTCCTTGTTAGGGAAAATTGCTGACTTTGATTGTGTCATTATCCACATGCTTGTAATATTGGAAATTTCTGCCACTAGTAAGTTTTTCTGCAAACATATTTGCATCATAATATATTTACATGTGTATAATAGTATATATCTTGCTTATGTCTTCCTAAGAAAATACAAAATCGCACATATTTCCCAAAATAGGGTTTCTCAACTACTTTTGGCATTATTTTCTAATTTATAGACATTAATGAATAATATAATCCAAAAAACACTTTGTTTTTCACGTCAGAACTCAAATGCACATTGTCCCTTGTGGTTTTGCCCTGGGAAAAAAAATATTAATGCCTTATTAAATAGCTTTAAAGCTTTTGTGAAAAATATCTCCTTTATTTTTTCCAATTTTTTATTCATGAATCAAGCAATGTAAGACATTACAGATACTTTTTAATGGCATCATATTACCATTTAATTTTGTCAAGTATAGTAGAAAAAGCCTCTGGGACATAATGTCTCCCCTTTCGCTCTCACTAGCAAACAGATGGCTCATACATTACCCTTTGTATTATTCCTCATAGTCAGTAGGGAAAGGTATGTTGCTAAGGGGAAATTAAGGTGCTATAGACTGGGTGAAGGTGTCAGATTTCGAGCTTATCCATTAAAGAGTTTTTGACCCTCCGAGCTAATTGGTGGACTGTAAGCTTTAAAACAAGATACTGTTGTTTCCTGTATCACGTTTGACTTTAAGCTCTCCAGTGATGTCTACAAAGAGAAGACATAAATACACAATGTATTATTTACAGGACAAATTTTTTTTTAGTACTATCACTTAACAGCCTTAAACAAACAGATTAATCAAAATACAGGTAGTCCTCACTTTACAACGTACCTGTTTAATGACGCTCGGGCTTACGACCAGCTTTCTAGCGCAGGGATTCGAGGGATTTCCCATGTTAGAGAACTAGTCTATGTTCGGGGAAATTTCCCAGAACATAGGCCTGCTCTGGTGCACATGCTCTGTAGATCAACTTCACTTATAAGACCGAGTTGAAAGTATGGAACTGTGGGGATATTTATGGGATAATAATAGTAACAGTGAGAATTGCCCACTAATTCAATTCTCAGATCCCAAAGAACGTTTATCGTGTTAAGTGGAAAGTATTTCATATAAATAATCACAATGTATAAAAATAGATTTTATTTATGATAACCAATAATTAACAAATAATATTATGTAACATGCATGTCAATAATCAATGAATATTCAGTATAAAATGATATGCAATACAAAGGAACGGGTATTACGTTTCAATGGCTAAATAGCATTGCCTGTCAAGAATTATTTATGACTATCTTTAACACAGACTGAAAGTGAAACTTTTCACAGCGAAGAACAGAATTCCTCAGAGTGCAGCGTAAGGTCGTAAAGTTAGCAGACAGTTAGAATAACCCTTTCAATGCTGGCTAGATCTCCTAGGTAGTTAAGATCTATTCTTATGTCATTTTTAAATAAAATAACATTTAACCCAGTTCATTAGTCATTTCCTGAAATCATCCAATAAGAGAATCTACCATATTATATAAGCAGATTTTTAATTTGTCTAAAAGATATCTATCTTAATTTAGAGCAAATCAATACACCTGGATAAAAACAGCGGTATGCTAACACGTGATAATATCACATCAATATATAATTATTCTTAATTCCACCTGCAGAATGGAATGTTTATAACTATATATTCTTAGTTAACTAAGATTTCTTAATATGGAAATCTGACCGTGCTTTATCCAGTCATATATAATGCTATTAATACATTTTAATTAATTTAATTTAATTAAATGAAACCAGTATAATTACCAGTTGAGTAGATATTTCATCCGATTGGTAGTCTCAGGAACTTATTTGGATGTCTCTCTCTGCATGGAGGTTGGAGTCCCCAAACTTCCAATTCCTCTCTCCTCTCCTTTGCATCTCTTGCCTCTGCTTCCCTGTCTTCCCTTTGTCTTAACTTTTAAAGGGCCAGACTCTCTGTACGTCATCAGTTGATAACCCAATAGAAGCACTAGAGGTGTGGTTATCTTCCAGATCGCAAATTAGTTATTTGGTCTATAGAGGGCAGTCTTGTCCCACTAAACATACCTATCCAGGAAAGAGTTAACTTTTCCTGGTGGCTATTTTGACGTCATTTTGCGTTATCTTTATAGTGCCATAATTTAAAATTTCAAAGGGTTTCTTAAATTTTGTCCAGACTTAGCGTCTGCAATTCCTGCCATAATTTCTGATATGGCAGATCATGAACTAAGTTTACCCTTTTCCATACAATGGTACCTTATATATATAGACAGTTAAATATTATTATTTAATCTTCTCTGTCACAATTGTCTGGGTTTAGATTTGATTATATTCTTCTTATCACTTGTTTATACTATGCTATGCATTCCTTAGCTCTGGCAAAGAGGCCAGTCTTACAGAAAGAAATCTAGTGTCTTCTTTGTTAATTTGAAATATCAAAATGGAGTCTGGTCTGTTCAGAGTGACTCAGAATATACACTTTTAGTTTCTATCATAGCACAAAATGTCTGCCGATATAAATACCCTGACATAACCCCCCTTTAGTGCATTTTATAGCCAAAATTAATTTAGCTTATGAATAAGCACTATAGAAGTTACCAGACATATTGTGCAATCACATCATTTCTAACATAGGCCCGTGCGTGGAATGAACATTTTTGTATATATTTGTACCTGTAAGAGTTTTGAACTTTACACTTAGTACAATCAACCATAATATCATTATTACATAGTACATTGTTTTCATTTGAAAAATGTCTTTGAGAGTTACATATGGGATGGTCAATAAAAAGCAAATCTCCATACGTTCTGGATCAATTAAGAGAGGTATAGCGCTCCCCATCTCAAAGGCCAGATTTAATTGCATAGGCTCAATTGTCTCTCCATCCACATTGGCAAGCATCGCATGAACAATATCCTTGGATACAAAGTACAGAGGTATGCGTCCCCCTGCCAATTCGATCATTCCAGTTTGCACTTCGTCAAGAAAAGCAAGTGTGTGGAACAATATTGGGTCATGCAGAAATAGAAGTTCACGCTTAAATAAGTCATGACTTTGGTGCAACTCAGTGGATTTGGCAATTAACTCCGAATGCAAATTTGTTGTAACAACTGTGTCTTCCACAATAGTTAACACGTCTTGGAGAAGTGTTCTTTGCTGTTGTATCACCTGATGAATATCGTTAATGTGTTGCTTTAGCGCATAGATTTCCATATCCAGCTTTTGGACAGTAATAGAGTTGGCTGCAGACATTCCAGTTGCGACAACTGCACCGACAGTGGCACAAACTAATGCAACAATTATAGCGGTGAGGAACCTTTTGGGTCGGTTGCTCATCGGAATAGAACTGGATACAAATGGTTTCCGGGCTTGCTCCAAGATGTTTCGCACACGGTCCTGTGCTCTTTGGAGGTGCATCTGGTACCAAGTCTGTAACTCAGGAAGCTGCATCGATGAAATGTTGTATGCCTTCTCGATGGAAATCTTGGGGTCCAAGCTGACGAACACACGTCGGGTCAGGATCCTCTTCTCTGTTAAGATGAACCCTGGTGTCTCTTGAATCAGGATGCCGGAGGATGGTCCCATCTCTGCGATCGGGTCGGTCCGTAGCTCTTGGCACAGGAGCAGTACGATCCAGAAACACGCCACATCCTTCTTGGACATCTTTCGACAGTCACGGATCAGGAACTCGTTTCAGACTTATCTACTAATGATTCAAGGTTTGTTAAGCATACAAACTTATAACAGTGTGACATCACTTGGCCTAGGACAACACATTATTACGATTCATCAACATATGTATTCTGTCTAATTCTATTTTTATAACTTCATCCCTCACTACATTTATTACTGACTCTTCAGCAATTTGCCTATAGCAGTTAAACAAGCTAGTAACCTGCTTATAAAATGTAGTTATTGGATGGCAAGGAAATGGTTAATGACATGAACGTACATGAGATCATGGCACATCACAACATTTCACATCATACTATACCACGTGAATCAAGCATTCATCCAGGTTAGTCGTTCACCCTTCTGCGTCTGAATCCACACCTATAATCCTTAATTGAGATTTAGGATGACAAGCACGCAACTGGTTAATGTGAACCCACTTTTCAATAAAATCACCATCCTTAGGAATTTTTATCTTGTACGCTACTGGGGAAATTTTGTCAATAATGAGATATGGCCCTTTCCAAGAAGGTAAAAATGTATTTTCCTTGACTTGATTTCGCGCAAAGTTATACAGATAGACTTGATCTGTTATCTCATATTCCCTTTTCGTGGTTTTTAGATCGTAATAGGTCTTAACCCCTGTCGCTGCTTTTTCTAGATTCTTTTGGGCAAAAGCAAACGCATGCTGTAAATGCTTGCGCAAATCTTCGATATACTGATGCGTAGTGGCAGCATTGATCAAATTATGATCTGAAGTACGGTATAGTAAATGCTGTGGTAAAACCATCTTTCTTCCTGTCATCAATTCAAAAGGTGACAATTTGGTAGCAGTGCTAGGTGTAGCTCTAATCGCCATTAAAACTAGGGGCAATTTAATGTCCCAGTCTTTACCAGACTCCTTAACATACTTCTTCAGAATATTAACGATAGACTGGTTATATCGCTCTACCCCCCCCGCTAGACGCAGCGCGGTATGCAATATGTAGCTTTCGTTTAACACCTAGAATGTTCCACATCTTAGCCATTACTTCGCTGGTAAAATGACTACCTCTGTCTGACTCAATTATTTGAGGCAGACCGAACCTGGAAAAGACATGGTTAATCAACAAAGTGGCGCACACGGTACTCGTGTTCTCTTTCAAGGCAAACATTCTATCCACTTTGTGTACATACATGTAACAGTTAACATGTATTTGTTACCTCTTGAAGATCTTGTTACAGGACCTATAAAGTCAATTTGAATATCAGACCAGGGTAATGACACCCCCCTCTTCTGAAGTGGTGCACGATGGGTTGGACCATGGGGTTGATATTGCGGACAAATCAAGCATCCCTGACAGTATGTCTTAACATCCCTTAACATGTGTGGCCAATATGCATAATCACGCAATATCTCATATGTGATCTTATCACCACGATGCCCAGATGTAGGTGCATCATGTGCGTGTTGGAGCATTAACCCTCTGTATACAGTTGGGACTACCCATTGTTGTATACCATGTTTAGAAGTTCTGACCAGCAACCCATCCATGATACTAAATTGGACTTTATATCTCATCAAGATTCGTAAATCTTCATTATGTTTGCAATCCTCATCTGTGATGGGATTGGCAGTAGGGTCTTCTATATGTTTATAGAATATGCCTATGACAGGATCATTCTTTTGACTGGTAATGAGGTCCTCACTAGGAGCTTCTTGACTCCATTGCACGACATTTAAGTCGGCATTATCTCTAGCCTGTCGTCTAGTTATGGCTTCAACATGAATTGAACCCATAAGATCATCAATGTTTAGGATTTCACCATCGATGGCAGCTTGTTTTGCCAGTGAATCGGCTAAGTCATTACCATCCTTGTCAATACCTTCTATTTTAGAATGGCCTTTGGTTTTCTTCCAATATATGGATAAACCATTTTCCTTAACCAGTTCATCGATTTTACAAAACAATTTCCCATGTTTAACAGGTTTGTTATTGCTTTTCAGCATTTGGTTACGTTTCCAGCTAGGCAGATATTCGACGAAACTGTTGCGAACATAGTTAGAATCAGTTATAATAACAAATTCTTTGATACCATATTCTATTGCCATTAAAATGGTCTTATATACTGCACAGAGTTCGGCTATCTGACTGCTTTTGGGACCAATATTGTATCCTATAGATACATTAGGATAATCACCTGTCCAGGCGATTCCGATACCTGCAACTAACTTCCGTTCAGTACCAACTACGTGGTGATATGAACAACCATCAATGTATACCCACGGTAGTGGTCGACAGTATTCCTCGTCATAAACTTTATAAGGAGATAGCAATTGCTCTTCTAGGAAGTCATCTCCGGTGTCATTATCATCCAGAGATGGAGCAGTACAGTCATGTAATTCTGCTAAACCTTGGGCAACTGGGCTTCTCTTATTATGTTTATAACGGACTTCTAACGGCCATCCCTGTAAGGATAGAGTCCATGCAGTAATCCGACTGTTAGAGAGATTACCGTCTCTAATTCTTTCACTCTGCAGATACTGTAGAGGTTGGTGAGCTGTTTCTACAATTATTTTCTCACCTTGGATATAGCTACGAAAATTTTGTAGTGCCCAGACAGTCGACAATAACGCCTTCTCACACGTGTTGAATTTAACTTCAACAGGTGACAAAGTCTTGCTAGCATATGCAATAACTTTGTTTAAACTGTCCTGCTTCTGATACAGAACAGCACTGATGCTTAAATTGGTATAACCTGTCTCCAGATAGAAGGGTTTACCCCCCTCTGGGTATGCTAAACAGGGTGCCTGAGTGAGCTTCCTCCTCAGTTCACTTACCGCTTGGTCCTGAGGCTCCCCCCAGTTCCAGGTAGTTTCCTTTTTAAGCAGGTGTAAGAGTGGCTTTGTTATTTCTGCATAGTTATCTATAAACTTACGGGAGTAGTTAGTCATACCAAGGAACGATCTTAATTCCCTGATGTTTGAAGGTGTTTTAGCCTTGAGTACGGCTTCAACCTTCTTCCTCTGTGGATTTAATCCTTCAGAAGTTACCTCATGTCCGAGGAAATTGACATGGGTGCGACACCATTGCGCCTTTTGTAAAGAGAGTTTTATCCCTGCCTCTCTTAACTGAGTGAGAACATGTCTAATCTCTAAGATATGCTTATCAAAGGAGGTGCTTTTCAGCAAGACATCGTCGACATATGATAATGTTCCTCTCTCAAGTGCGTCAGGCATAGCTTTATGCATGAACACAGCAAATTCATGACCAGAGTTTATATAACCGAAAGGCATACGGGTCCAGGTATACTGCTGCTTTCCAAATGTGAAGGCCAATTTGTATTGGTCTTCATATACAGTCCAATATCCCTGCGCACAGTCAATGGCAGTGAATATTTTGGATCCCTGCATTTGTATCAAACATTGGTCTATGTATGGCGTTGGCCAACCAGACATATAGACGCGTTTATTTAGCTGTCGTAAGTCAGCGCATAAACGCCATTGTCCATTAGGTTTCAGAATCCCCAAGATCGGATTATTATACGAACTGTGCACTGGACGTATAATGCCCCTTTCCTTTAAATTCTGAATGATGTCTTGTAGACCATCATATGACGCTAATGGGAGTCTATATTGTTTGATAAATACAGGTGGTAAATTTGGATCAGTTTGTATTCTGGCTACGTGGAGGTTAGTTAACCCACAGTCGTAGGAATCTTTGGCAAAAATATCTTGGAATTCCAAAAGGATTTCCTTTAGCTGTTGCGCTCAGCATCGTTGGAGCAACCGTCAGCTAAAGATATTTGCTCTTCTAGCCTTTCCTGAAATCCTGGAAAGATTTCAGGCTGGCCTATCTCATAAGCTTCTTCAAGCCTAGAAGTTAGGTCAGTTCGGTGTTGACTTACCTTTTCTCTTTGGTCGTGATACTCTTGTGATTCCTGCTCATTGAGCGGATGATCGAAGGTGATAGATGCTTCTTCGATTTTACACGAGCCTTCTTCAACGTTGAAGGGATATACAGATAGGATAGTGAATAATCCTTCTGGGGAGGAATGGAATATTTGATCGACAATTTCGTCCTCAGTTAAGTATTCTTCAGGGATGAGGCCTATAATTTGGTTTTGGAAACCAAATGTATAGTACTCAGCATCCAATGCTAGACCTAGTAATGTTCCTTTTGGTAAAGTAACACTATTGGGTGTAACATTGTTGACCATGATATAGGTGGGATTCTTACCAATACTTACCATTGGTGTATGTGTTACCACCATCCCTAATTGTTGTATCCTGTTGGATAAACAGATTAGGGCATCAGAGTTTTCCAATCTCTGACCCTCCTTGACCTGTAGGGGTAAAAGAAAGTTACTTGTCCCCTGTGGAATGGTTATGTCATCAGGAACTTGGATACTTACCGCATATGGGAGTATTTGTCCTGATTTCAGGGTGTTTTCCTCGTGTAGGTATCCACAAGGATTATCTTTTAATCTTGTCCACAAGTTGGAATTAATCAGATCAAGGTGTATGGCAAAGCGATGTATGACATCATTGCCGACGTAAACCTGATAGCGAGGTTCATCTATCACTAGGAATAAATGTTTAACTGTCTTATTTCCGATGGAAATAGATAGTAAACATTTTGCTATCACATTGTGACTCTCTGATTCGCCATCCAGATTCTGGATCCACCTGTCATGTGGGGAAGCGTACCTGATCATTTTAGGATTAGCGATCTGTTTTAACAGACTTCTGCTAATATAGCTGTTCTCACTCTTTAAGTCCAGCTTTGCATTCCTACTTCTTCCTAAGTCATTTATTTGCATAGGAAAGAATAAATTGTTATTAACCCTTTCAATTCTGGCAAGGAATTGAGCATGACCTGCCAGATCTACAGATTCAACATAGTCCCTGTGGAGAGAAATGGTTAAAACATCACCTTCCAGAGAGCCATTCTGGATCCTCTCTGGAGCAATTCTTACGGAATGCTCATCTACAGCTGCGATTGCATCATTCACCTGCAGGATAGTCACGTCAGGTGACTGACTATTTCTAAAATGTACCTCAATTGAGTCAGGTCTTTCTTCTATCACATGGCAGTTACGATCAGATTGAACATGTGATTTCTCATAGGTTATGGGAACCTTAGCTTGTGACCATACAATTCCATTCACACAGTCAATAATTGTGTTAAGTCTTCTGAGTATGTCTATACCCAGAATCAGATGGTCATAGGGGAGATCTACCACTATCACCGGGTGTCTAAAGGTTTTGTTACCTATTTTAAACTTTAACCAGGTATTGCCAATAACATGAAGGGCATTTCCTCCTACACTCAACAGAGCATTGGGGAAATCTCTTAGCTTCGGCTTATCCGTTGCTAAGTCCATTACCTGCTGGAAGTAGGTATTGGATAAGATAGTGGCTTGTGAACCAGTATCTATTAACCCTTTAAAAGGCTGGGGTAACGAATCCTGTATTTCTACAGACATGTAGTACCTTCCTTCATGTTCTTCTAATTCACATAAGAATTTAGAATGTGTCAACATATTACTTGTTTTCCATACATTACCAGTCACAGCAGTAGTTTCTACCTGTACTGAGGAATGCTCAGTCTTACCCACAGGCCCATCCTTTTTAGGAATAACTTGAACTGTCAAGTGGGAACTAGTGGTCGGCATCTCATCAGTTAACCCTTTCAGGTCTGGATCCTGGATACTAGTGGTTGTTGGGGCTACTTTAGCCTTTGGCTGAAATGAAAAAACAGAGGAACACGTTGCGCCTCCTTCACCCGGAAGTGAAGTGACGGTATAGGCAATAGGTTTTCTAACACAACTATTATTTGTTTGACTGTTAGTACCTGGAAAGGAAACAGGGTTAGGCATTACATCTACTGATAACCTAGCCTGTTTAGTCACAGTGGCTATTATTGCTGCGGCACCTGTTGTTGTTGCTGCGGTTGCACAGGTAGTTCTGCAATTGGAGCTATCCCTAAAAAAGGATTTAGAGCAAAGACTTGGTTGATCTTTGTCATTTCCTCCATTAATTTGCCCATCTGGTCTGTCAATTGACCAACCTGACGACGCAAATTATTTCCCCCATTGCCGTTTTGTCTTTGCCCATTAGAATTTGGCTGGGATGGCTGAGACTGTTGGGAGTTATTGGAAGCAGATTGGTTGTTTCTGTTTCCATATCTCCTATTTCCCTGAGGATTCCTTCTCCATTGGGAATTGCCTTGGTTCTTATTAACCCAGGGGCGTTTATTCCCATTGGCATTGGATTTTTCAGAGTTATTAGAGGAATTTGCAGAATTGCTTCTGGCGTTTTCCTGTTTCTGAGGTTTTGGTGTTTTCAAAACCTCGGAATAGGTCCTCTTTTTCTGTTGGGTTTCTAAACCTAACTGAATTTTAGTCTCTGACACCATTTTATCACCAGGTTTCTTAACCTTTGGCTGATTTTCGTCATGTGCATGGTGTATAGTGTACAATTTCATGCACTGACTGACTAGCCATTCTAATGGTAATTTACAATCGTAATCTCTTGCGAGATTCATTTGTATGTTTACCGGCATGGCATGAAAATACAGATCTTTGAAGTCTGTGCTTTCATACCTGGGTTTTCTTTGGGCCACGGAGTATGCATTTTTAAGAATTATTAAAAATTCTCTGGGGCTTTGATCTGGACGGCACTTTAAGTTATAAAGCGCCTTCTTTGCAGAGGCAATGGTTTTATACTTACCATATTCCATGATTATTTCATATTTCATTTTGGACCAGGACATTAACTGTATAGCTTGAAGACTTTCTAGATAAACACGGCACATTGAATCAAAGGTCCATGTAATTAACCATTTCTTATGAATGTCATCATACATGCCCAATGAATTCATTGCTCTATCATAATTTCCATATGTTGACATATGTTTCCTGAACCTCTAGAAAATTGTGGGACAGTCTCTCTAAGGAATTTGATAACCTTTGGTGTTTCATAAACAGGCGTCATTGATTTACGATCTCTGTTTCTGTGTTTGGGTAAACGTCTATGCGATCTGTCTGCTGAAGAGGAATTAGACCCATACAACAGCGCAGATGGCATATCAGTTACATGGCCTTCAGAGTGGATAGTGCAATCACTTTCACTCCCATCACTCTGAGCTTCTTGTTCACTGTCACAATTCTGATCAGCATCAGAATCCTGCCAGTGTACAGAACCATGTCTGTTTTCATTCCTATCACCTTGAATTGGACTCTCCCTCTCAAGTTTGGCCAAGACAGCTTTTTCAAACTGTTCTGCCCAAGATTGCCAAGATGGCTTGGTAATGTCATGAGATGGGGAATCTTGTTCCACAGGTGATTTTTTAGAATTACTCACATCTTTACTTACAGACTGTTTTATGAAAACCTGGTTTGGTGTGGGAAAATCATAATAAGGAGGGGATTTACAAATAGTCTTTTCTTGCATTTTTGTGCAACTTTTTGGCACAGAATGATGACTACCAACCTCACTGTCTAATTTCTGACTCTCCTTTTCATACTCATCCAATTGCATTTTAAGCTGATTTATTTCCTGTGCATATTTATCCATCAAAGCTTTCATTTCTTTTTCATGATCAGCCTGACGAGTTTTATGCTCAGCAAGTAAATCTTGGTATTTCCCATTTTGAATGCCCAAATCGTCACTGTACGTGTCCAATTTGGCATTCAGTGACTTGTTTTCATCTAACACCTTAAGAAGTGCTGTCATAAAGAAAGGCCAAGAGTGTATTATGTACGCCATTTTCCTTTCTATGTTCTTTTGTTCAGCAATTTCTTTAAGATATATGATGATGTGTTCATCAGTTAGAATGGTGTGTTTAGCTTCCCATTCTATGCTTTTCAACCAAACCTCATAGGTTGCATCATTTTTCATATGTTTATGAATATGAACTAGAGCATGTTTTCTTAGGTCTTCAATTATTTCAGTATTATCTGTTACAGATGTATTACTGGATTCAGCCATATTTCTATACAGTGATTTAATCTCAATACAAAACTCTTTTCTATATCAAGATTAAATTGCATGAATTACACCAATATTATTATATATGAAATATAATTTCAACTTAAACGATCTCAGCAGTGCCTCCAATATGTGGGGATATTTATGGGATAATAATAGTAACAGTGAGAATTGCCCACTAATTCAATTCTCAGATCCCAAAGAACGTTTATCGTGTTAAGTGGAAAGTATTTCATATAAATAATCACAATGTATAAAAATAGATTTTATTTATGATAACCAATAATTAACAAATAATATTATGTAACATGCATGACAATAATCAATGAATATTCAGTATAAAATGATATGCAATACAAAGGAACGGGTATTACGTTTCAATGGCTAAATAGCATTGCCTGTCAAGAATTATTTATGACTATCTTTAACACAGACTGAAAGTGAAACTTTTCACAGCGAAGAACAGAATTCCTCAGAGTGCAGCGTAAGGTCGTAAAGTTTAGCAGACAGTTAGAATAACCCTTTCAATGCTGGCTAGATCTCCTAGGTAGTTAAGATCTATTCTTATGTCATTTTTAAATAAAATAACATTTAACCCAGTTCATTAGTCATTTCCTGAAATCATCCAATAAGAGAATCTACCATATTATATAAGCAGATTTTTAATTTGTCTAAAAGATATCTATCTTAATTTAGAGCAAATCAATACACCTGGATAAAAACAGCGGTATGCTAACACGTGATAATATCACATCAATATATAATTATTCTTAATTCCACCTGCAGAATGGAATGTTTATAACTATATATTCTTAGTTAACTAAGATTTCTTAATATGGAAATCTGACCGTGCTTTATCCAGTCATATATAATGCTATTAATACATTTTAATTAATTTAATTTAATTAAATGAAACCAGTATAATTACCAGTTGAGTAGATATTTCATCCGATTGGTAGTCTCAGGAACTTATTTGGATGTCTCTCTCTGCATGGAGGTTGGAGTCCCCAAACTTCCAATTCCTCTCTCCTCTCCTTTGCATCTCTTGCCTCTGCTTCCCTGTCTTCCCTTTGTCTTAACTTTTAAAGGGCCAGACTCTCTGTACGTCATCAGTTGATAACCCAATAGAAGCACTAGAGGTGTGGTTATCTTCCAGATCGCAAATTAGTTATTTGGTCTATAGAGGGCAGTCTTGTCCCACTAAACATACCTATCCAGGAAAGAGTTAACTTTTCCTGGTGGCTATTTTGACGTCATTTTGCGTTATCTTTATAGTGCCATAATTTAAAATTTCAAAGGGTTTCTTAAATTTTGTCCAGACTTAGCGTCTGCAATTCCTGCCATAATTTCTGATATGGAAGATCATGAACTAAGTTTACCCTTTTCCATACAATGGTACCTTATATATATAGACAGTTAAATATTATTATTTAATCTTCTCTGTCACAATTGTCTGGGTTTAGATTTGATTATATTCTTCTTATCACTTGTTTATACTATGCTATGCATTCCTTAGCTCTGGCAAAGAGGCCAGTCTTACAGAAAGAAATCTAGTGTCTTCTTTGTTAATTTGAAATATCAAAATGGAGTCTGGTCTGTTCAGAGTGACTCAGAATATACACTTTAGTTTCTATCATAGCACAAAATGTCTGCCGATATAAATACCCTGACATAACCCGGCCGGTAAGTGAGGACTGTCTGTACTTCTAAAGCAGTGAGTTGTAGAAAAAAAAACAGAATAGTATATTTGCACTTCTTGTACAGCTGGCAATCTTAAAGGATCACTCTGTTATAAATACATATTTGTGTTTATAATGCTAAAAATGTTCCTGGTGGCTTTAACTTACTAGGTGCCTTTGCAAACTAATGCAAAGATAAACTCACCTCTCACCCAGTGACATCCCAGTCTCTCCACAGCCAAAGCTCTGCATTCTTTTGAGAACATCACCATGATGATCTCAGGCCAATCAAATGCTTCTCCACTGAGAAGTATTGAGTGCCCTATGTATAGGCTGCTACTGCTATGCTATGCCAATAGGATTCTTTTCATAGAGAAGCATTTCTACGCGGAGATTTAACCGAGTTTGAGGTCATCATACAGATGAAAGAGAACACTTTCAAAAAGCAGAGGCATAAAAAAAGGCATACTTTTATGAGTGCACTTGTTCATATTGCAGAAATAATTTAAAACATTTTTTTTTCTTTCTACTTGTGGGTATTCATGCCCTGCTAATGTGATGCAGTATAGAGCTGGTATGATTTTTTTTTAGGACTGCTTTCAAGTCCAGCCCTGTTTCTGTATACTTACTGTAGGTAGCGAAAAGCGGAATCTACCCTGCCAGCCTCAAGCTCCTCCCAGTCAATGGATCGGAAGAAAGGGCATACACAGATGCAGTCTGTTGTACCCAAATGCCACCAGATGGGTTGTTGTTTAGTAGCTGTACGGAAAGAGTTGAGTGTTGTTAAGAAACTGCCACTAGTGGTGGTCATGAAAGAAGACAGTAGCCGTAGACACACATGAATTAATAAGATAACAGACAACAGTAAAGCCTACCTGCACAAGGTTAAAGGGACACCCCAGGAAAGAAAGAGACAAGCTTACAGGGAATATTCTGCAATAAATTGACAAGTGAAAAAAAAGTTCATAGATTTTCTGAAAGATCGTAGACACTTCTAGATGACATTGTGGACAAAAGAGGAAGATCAGACAAAAAACAAACAACTTTATGTTAGTTTAAATAGTATGTGTTATTCTTGACTTATCTCTTGGGGAATTCAATTATGGCTGACCCGACAATGCTAGTGTGAGATCAACCCAACAGCATAGTAAGGTTTAACTTTGGGGGGAAAGCTAAAGTAGATAGACTAAAAGGGTATTGTTGTAAATTCCGCCCTCTAGTTCGCTATATGTGGTGCTTGGGCAGCGACGGCTAACCAAAACGGATGTAAATAGTTTTAGGTAGTCCCTCGAGGTACTGTCCAATAGATTAGTTGGGAAACTGTAAATGTGTTAAAATTTATTATAGTAGAGTGTATATCTTGCTGGGTAGCGTGAGCTCTGCCGTCTAGTGAGAGTGTGAATAGTGTGTAACTGTATCATAGCGCACGGTACCATAACCATGTATTATAATCACTGATACTGTAAATAATCACTAATAACTGTCGTTTATGTTGTATGTTTAACACCATAACTACTAACTGACCTGTGACTTTAAAATTGTATTCTAACCAATGCTAACCGTACTATAACTACTGTTTGTAAAGACGATGTTACTAGGGTGTGTTATAGACAGGTAATTTAAATACTGAGAATTATAGCGTGGGTAATTGTATAATTTCGCCAAAAAAAAGGTACAGTAATAGTTATTTAGTGTATGGTGTAACAGCTGTGTGTGTACGGGAATTCCCTGTATGATTTGTTGTGTGCGTTTAGCCTAGTAACTGTGCCACGTGGTGCTGTTGCCAAGGGAAACGGGTGTGACTGTTTGAAGTGTGTTTTGTTTTGTTTCTATTGGAGACGACACTCCATTGTTAAGTATGGGTGCGTTGGATTCAAAGATCGTTGATCCCTTAGATTGCATGTTAAAGAATTTTAAAAAGGGATATAATGTATGTGATTTTGGGGTAAAGATGTCTCCAACACGTTTGACTACTTTATGTAGCAGGGAATGGCCTGCCTTAGTGGTTGCATGGCCTCCACGTGGTAGTCTTGATCCTAATCTAGTGCAGCGTGTACACGTAGCTGTATCTGGTAGGCCGGAACTTTACGACCAGTTTCCATATATTAACAGATGTAACCTGGGTGCTAAATAGTTTTCAAAATTGTTTTCAAAATTGCTTCACACTCTGGTGTAATCCCAAAACTCCACCAAAAAGAGAAAGTAATGTGTGCTAGTGAGTGGAGCAATTTATACCATATATAAGACAGAAGAAAGAATATATATATACAAACTGGTTTCGATTTTAAGTTTAACTTCCAGCAATAATGGTATATATGTAAAGAAAAAAGGGGAAAAAAGCAATGATAGTGCAGATTGTATAAAAAATATATAAGCATATATACTTATAACAATTCATAAATTGTGAAGTATCACTTTAAGAAATATTTGGTGAAACCCCAACAGGAAAAAGCTGACATAAATTTATTATCTGCCACATGCAGAAAAAGCAGTACATATATACATAAATTAGAATAATAAAAAATGATGATAAAAAATAGGGTGACAAGCCCCTTACTAGATAAGGTGGTGAGTTTGACATATATGTCAACTCACTATCAGAGTTCAATCATTAGGGTGGTAGGCTGCTCGTCCGGCGTTCTTCCTGTTCGGCTGCTAGAGAATCTCCTCGTGTATTGTCTGCTGCCAGAAAACAAACGCCTCCGGACTCTGTGGTCTGTAAGCTCCTCCCCCTTTGTATGACATCAACGCGTTTCGCCAATCGGCTTCCTCAGGACATGCTCACAACCTTCATCTTGGTTGTGGGCTTAAATAGGGCAACAATCCCTCATGATTGGTTTATCACTAATTCAATTGAAAAAGTCCAATTGTTCAATTAAATTAACTAAATATCTTGACATAAAGACTCATTTAAGACTCTTTAAAGGATTGTTCATGGCAGAAAAATAAATAACATGGCAAAATTGAACAGCAAAAAGGCATTGATAGAATCACAAAATCACAAAGATACACAGCATATTAATATTGATTAAGATTTAAATTCAGTTATGATTTAAAGCAATATTGCCTAAAAAGGATAAAAAGAGAGAACTATTAATTGGCATATCTCAAGACTTACTCTTATTGTAGTTTTGGCAAACACAATATAATAGATAAAACATGAATAAAATGTAATAATAATTAGAATCAACAGTGGTAATTATTTATCAGAGAGTGTCCCAGTGGGAAAGGTGCATAACAAAGTGCAATCACAAAAAAGTGCAATCACAAAAAGACTTGCAATCACAAAAAGACTTATCATCCATATATGTGAACAATATAATTGTGAAACAAAATAGGAATAGAACGGAGAGCATGAAAATCTGAGGTTCAAAAAATAATTGATGAATTGGAAAAAATTGATAAGTTAAAAAAAAATAAAAAAAATTAATTTAACCCCTTAAGGACCAAACTTCTGGAATAAAAGGGAATCATGACATGTCACACATGTCATGTGTCCTTAAGGGGTTAAAAATGCTTTTGAAAAGCAGTTATAAAACATTGAAAAAGTGTATATTTAAAAAAATAAATGTAATTAAAAGTATACGGCTTCCTGAGGTTCCTAGCTGGTCTCCCATACAAGTACTAAGCAGGCCCAAGTCTGCATGACTTCTGAGATCTGACGAGATCAGGCACTTTCAGACTGGTATGTCCATAGGCTATGATTAATTTAAAAATGTATTCATATAAAATGAAAAATATATAAAAAATATATTAAAAAAATATATATACATATGATTCATTATTTTAAAAAATGGCAAATTTCAAAGTCATTGTTCAGGCCATATGGAACCATAGTATTTAAAGTAAAAATCCATTGCATCTCAGCCTTCCCTATTTTTTCTAGGAAATCCCCTCCCCTCCATGTTCTCGAGATTCGTTGGATTGCAATAAAACATAATTGTGTAAAATCAGCCTGATGGTGTTGTGCAAAGTGTGCTGACACTTGGTGTAGTGCATATTTCCTCTTTATGTTATAGACATACTCACCTATACGTGTGTATAACGGTCTCGTCGTTCGTCCTACATAATGTAGACCACACGTACAGGTAAGTAGGTATATAACGTTTTTGGAACTACATGTTATACCTTCCTTTATTCGGTATGTGATATTATTGACAGTAAAATCCTTAACATGTTGCTTTTTACTTCCTATTTTTTTGCACGTACTACAATACCCACATCTAAAAAAAACCTGTTGTTGATTTAAAAAATTCTCCTGTTGGTGTGGTTCATCTAAAACATTTTTAACTAAAATTGTATTTAAATTGGGAACTCCTTTATGTATAATTGTAGGTGTATCTGTTAAAATATCATTCAAAATGGGATCATACCTGAGTATTGGCCAATGTTTCTTAATAATATTAGGCACTTTATAATTATGTCCTCCCGAGAACTGACATATAAATGGGATATTCGGCACCGTATTATTTTTCTTCTTCTCCTTATACTTTAAAATCTCATTTCTTTCTAATTTGTCTATTTTTCTTTTAGCTTCATTTAAAAAACCTTCCTTATACCCACGTTCTTTAAAATCTTTAATAATCTTTTGGCTTTGTTCTAGAAAAATTATTTCTTCTGTGCAGTTTCTTTTCATCCTAATTAATTGACTGCTTGGCACATTATTTAGCCATGGACTAAAATTGCAACTTGTGTGTTGGATGTAGCTGTTCACATCCACTGGCTTAAAGAAAGTTTTTGTTTTTATTTTATTATTCTCTATATATATTGTGAGATCCAAAAAATTAATCTCCCTACTACTGACTTCCGAAGTTAATTGAATACCCCATTGGTTTGAATTGAGTATTTCCATAAATTTATGGAGTGATTCTTCTCCACCCTTCCAAATTATAATGAGATCGTCTATGTATCTTTTATATAGCACCAAGTTCGACCCCCCGCCATAGCCCTCCTCAATATGGATATATTCCCAATAAGCCATAAAGAGATTGGCGTAGCTGGGGCCGAACTTGGTGCCCATAGCCGTGCCGCATAGTTGACGATAAAAATCTCCCTGAAACCAAAAGTAATTATTCTCTAAAATAAGAGATATCGATTTTAAAATAAATTCAATTTGTTGTGGTGGATATGAAGAGGAAAATTTTAGAAAATGCTCTACTGCCTGTACACCTAAATCATGTTTTATACTCGTATAAAGGGAAGCCACATCTGCTGTGACTAATAAATAGTCATCTTCCCACGTAATTTCACTTAATATCTGAAGTATACTTGTAGTATCTTTTAGATACGAAGGTGTTTTTTGAACCAGTGGTTGGAGCATATAATCTACATACTCAGATAGTCTGCATGAAACCGAATTAATGCCCGAAACTATCGGACGGCCAGGGTTTTTTTTAATACTTTTGTGGACCTTAGGTAGGAAGAAGAATACTGGGATTTTTTCAAATTTTATATTTATATAATCCCTTTCAGATTTACTTAGGATGCCTGTTTCAAATCCTTGGGTTATTAATAAATTAAATTTCTTTTTTTTTTTTTTTTTTTAAACATTCTTTATTTAGTTTCACTTTTTCAGAAGCATATTGCAACCGTGGTGTATACATTTGTCTTATGATATAACATGTTTGACATTGTTATGTGACTGGACCTTTTGTCTAGCTGGCTTCCAGCTTTGCTGTTGCATTAGTTGGATGTTGATAGGTCGCAGAGTGGTAAATCCATAATATACCACGAAACTTATACACCGACATTAAAACATACAAAAGTACAAAAATACAAAAATATACAGTCAAGTATAAACATAGTCAACCTTTGGTCTCAGTGGTTGGGTGTTATGCTCGCGGGAAGTTGTAGTGTTCCTGTGCTATAGTTTCGGGTGTCTGTTGGAGTCTGTTGTGGGTTGGCCCCCCTTAGTTACGGTTGTGGGCCCCTGTAGGTTCTCCCCTGTTTGTTTTGCTTTTGGGTTTCGCCCCCTGATCTCCCCACCCCGTTATGCCTCTGTTGGCCATTGATTGGGCCCGCGGCGTTGCCAGGTTCGGCTACATCAGCGCCGGTTCACCCAGCCACGGGTCCCAAATTTTGTGAAAGTGGCGTGACGTTTCGTGGACTAGGGCTGAGATTCTGTCCATTTCAATGGCTTCCCTGGTTTTGCGGATGATTGTGGCTAGAGTGGGGACCTCCGGGGAGCCCCAGAGTTCCGCTATCGCCCTCCTTGTAGCCAGAGCTGTTCTGTTTGCTAATTTGTTTTGGGCTCTGGTTAAAGGTTCCCAGGGTTTGGACAGAAGCCAGATCCATGGGTCTAAGGGTATATCTGTGTGGAGTAAATTGGAGACCAGGCGGGCCACCTCTGCCCATAGCGGTGCTAGTTTTGGGCATTGCCACCATTGGTGTATGTATGTTCCCCTTTGCCCACAACGTTTCCAGCAGAGGTCCGAGTCGGTCTTACCCATTCGGTATAGTCTTGCGGGGGTTAGGTACCATCTAAGTAAAGTTTTGTAGGCCTGCTCTTTGTGGTTGACACAGATAGAGATAGATGCTGTGGCCTCCCATATGTCCTGCCAGTCAGTCGGGTCCCCTGGTGGCCCCAGGTCCCTCTCCCAAGCCGCCACATATGCCATCGCTCCTGGGGCATGAGTAGAAATGAGCAGGCTATAGTTGTCAGTGATCTGGCCCTTACGGGCTGGGTTGTGTATACATGCTCGTTCGAATGTTGTGCATCTGGTGGTGGCTGCTATCCTATTATCAGGGAGTTCCAGAAAGCTCTTTAGTTGTATGTATCTAAAAAAGTCATGTGTGTTGTATGGTGAGTGTTGCTGGGGAAGGTCTTTGTATTGCATTAGTTTTCCTCCCTCAAAGAAGTGGCATAGTCTATAAAGGTCGTTGTGTTCATAGTGTGCGAAATCTTTTGGGTTCATTCCTGGGCTAGATGCTTTATTGCGCAGTATGGGTGTCAGTGGTGATGGGTTGTTGATGATAGGGAATTTTCGGGTAAGCTTATCCCAGGTGCTGATAGAATTAGCTAATGTTGGGGGTATGGGCGGTGGTATGGGCCAGGAGTTCCGTGGGACCCATATGTACAATGAGGGGAGGTCGAAGCCAAATATGTTGTGTTCTAAGTCCACCCAGCGCTTCATCCCCGGTGGAGTGTGTAGATGTTGTATCTGTGTGGCTTGCGTCGTGTGGTAATAGTGTTGTAAGTGGGGTAGGCCCAGGCCTCCCGTCCTGTTGGGGATGTACATGGTCGCCCTTTTCACTCTCGGTCGTTTATTCGACCAGATGAATTTGTCGATGTGCGACTGTAAGTATTTGAAGTCCGAAGTGGGTATGGGGATGGGGAGGGTTTGAAAAAGATAGAGCAGTCTTGGGAGAAGATTCATCTTTACCGAGGCTAGGCGTCCCAGCCATGACAAAGACAAGTCCCTCCATCTCTGCAGGTCTTCCGTGATTTTCTGGATCAGCGGTGAGTAGTTTAGTGCGTATGTGCACTGTAGTTCCGCTGGTAGTGTGATCCCTAGGTACGAGATGTGTGAGGTCTTATAATTGAAAGCATATGTGTTCCGTAGTGTCTGTCTTTGATTGTCTGGTATTGTCAGCATGAGTGCTTCAGTTTTATCGAAATTTAATTTGTATCCCGATACCTCTGAGTAGTCGTCTATGAGTTTGAGGAGAGGTGGGAGTGCGTTCTGCGGTTCTGTGAGTGACAGCATCAGGTCATCGGCGTATGCCGCCGCCTTGTATGTTTGTGTGCGGATTTTGATGCCTGTGATCTGGGGAGTGGTGCGGATAAGATGCAGTAGCGGTTCAAGTGAGAGGGCAAACAGGATGGGGGATAGGGGACAGCCCTGCCTCGTGCCATTATAGATGGAGAACGAGGGGGGGTTCGTGTTTGGTATGAGTAGGTTGGCAGTAGGATTAGAATAGATCATTCGCAGGGCGTCTTGGAATGGTTTGGGGAATCTGAGTTTCTCCAGAGTGGCGAAGAGAAATGGCCATAGTAACCTATCAAATGCCTTTTCGGCGTCCAGGGATAGGAGTAGCGTTGGAATGGAGCGCTGGGTGGCCACCCAGATCAGGTCTAGCATCCTCCTGGTATTGTCACTAGCTTGGCGAGTGGGGATGAAGCCCACCTGGTCCGGATGAATTAATGATGTGATATGTGGTAGCAGCCTATTGGAGAGTATTTTCGTGAACAGTTTGATATCTACATTCAATAGGGATATTGGCCGATAGTGGCCTGGGTCTGAGAGGGGTTTGTTGGGTTTGGGTAGAAGGCAAATGTTGGCTTGCAGCATGTCTTTGGGGAGCGGGTTTCCCTGCAGCAGGGTGTTGTATAGTTGTACTAGGTGGGGCAGGAGAGTGTCCCGGAATGTTTTGTAATAGATGCCCGGATATCCGTCCGGTCCTGGGCTTTTGTTGGGTTTGGTGGCCCCTATCGCCGTCGCTACTTCCTGCTCAGTGATCTCCATGGAGAGTTGAGTGACCGCGCTATCTGATAGTGTGGGCAGGTGGGTTCGGTCCAAAAAGGTTTGGATACGGTCCTGTAGGGTGGCGGTCCGTTGCCTATGGTGGGGGGAGTGGTCATATAGGTCTGCAAAGTAGTGTTGGAATACCTCCGCGATTTTGGTAGGTGCCTCTGTGTCATGGCCCGATGGTGTGCGTATGCGTGTTATCTGCTTGGCCTGGATGCGCTTGCGCAGCCTGCAGGCCAGGAGTGTATCGTCTTTATTGGACTTTTCGTAGAACTTTTGTTTTGTCCATTGTAGAGCCTTGGTGGCGTCCACCGCCATTGCATTGTGGAGGGCCTGTCGTTGGTGTTGGAGTTGTGTAGTGAGGTCCGGGGTGGGGGTGGCTTTATGTAGGGATTCAAGGTCCCTGATGGTCGCTAGTATTTTCTCTATGTGGGCGAGGCGTCTTTTTTTGTGTGCTGTGGCTAAGCTAATAAGGGTACCCCTGATCACCGTTTTGTGAGCAGCCCATATGATTGCGTTGGATTGTACTGTATCCTTGTTTGGAGCGAAGTAATGTTTGAGTTCTGTTGTGATTTGTTGTACCGTTTGTGGGTCGTTGAGTAGTGTCGGGTTAAGTCTCCAGGACCAGGGTCTGGAGATTCGTGGGGGCTGGAACGTGATTGCTACCTCAGCGTGGTCGGACCACGTTATGTTGCCTATGGAAGTCGTTGTTATGAGTGGAAGTAGTGACGGGGAAACCAGGAAGTAGTCTATACGTGAGTAGGTTTGGTGTGGGTGGGAATAAAAGGTGTAGTCTAGTGTGGAGGGGTGTTGCAGTCTCCATACATCTATCAGTTTGGTAGTGGAAATGAAGTCTGCCATGAGTTTGTCGTTTCTGGTCGGTGCTGGAGTCTGTGGTGGTCGTTTGAGTCTATCTGCCTGTGGCTCGATCGCGGCGTTGAAATCCCCGCCTATAATCTGGTGGGGGTTTGGGTGTAAGCTGAGATTTGCACGTAGAGTAGGCCAGAATCCCGGGTCCGGGGTTGTGGGGCCATAGACCGAGGTGATCGCATATTTGGTTGGGCCTATTGTGCCCGCCACCGTAAGGAAGCGGCCGTTGGGGTCCCTGTGTGTGGTGGCAATCTGGAGGGGGCAAGTTTTCCTTAGGAGAATCGCCACTCCATTGTGTTTGCCTGAGTTGGAGTTGGCGAAGTAGCAAGCCTGGAAGTGGCGGCTCAGGAGAGGGAAAGGCCGTGTGTCTGCATAGTCTCTCCTCCTGTAGTAGGAGTATATCCGCTTTGCTGCGGTTTGCCCATCTCATGAGTCGGTGTCGTTTGGCGGGGTTATTCAGCCCTTTGCAGTTGATTGAGATGCACGTCAGGTTAGCTGTCATGGTTGTGTGGTGGAGTGTGGTTCGCTATTACCTCCCCCCAGTGGTAGACTGTGTCCCGTATGTCTAAATGTTGTGTCCGTCATGTTTCCTCCTGCTGAGACCAATTCAAACCATTGAACTAGGATTAACATTGAAAACCAAATAAAACAGAAAAAACAAACGCCTGGTCTTATGGTTTGCGCCAGGCCGAATGGAGTGGGGTGTGTGGAGTCGTCCCCACCTGGGTGGGTCTCGTGACCCCCGTACTGTGCTGAGTGGTGCATTGCACAGTGCGGTCTCCGTGTGCTTCCCGCTCTGGGCATAGGCGGGCTGTAATCAGTGCCCCGGGGTGGGTTCGCTCTGGGCCTTCTCTATCGGGTCTAGTGGGTATGTGCTGGTGATCAAACATAGCTGCGTTCCTGGGGGAGCCACCAGGGCTTCCTGTCTCATTTAGTGAGATTCGCCAATGGTACGTACCTCCCCCTTGCCCCCCCCATCCTTCCCATCCCGTGTATACCTCCTCTCCTTTCCTTCCCCCCCTTTCGTCCCCAGATGCTCTAGTGCCTTACCTTCCCCCCCCTTTTTTCCCTCGCTTTAGGCCCTTGTCAGCGCCCTGTAGTGTCGTCCCCGTAACTATTTTGTGTCCCCTAAGACCTTAGTAAACCATGGCTAAAGTAGCGCCATAAAACTCAGTGTAAAAGGATATGGTGGTGTGCGTTCCTGCACTCAGAATTAGATCAAAAAGTTTGGAAGTCCCTTTAAGTCTCTTAGGATAGTCTCTGCCTGAGAGTGGTTGAGTCCATGGTGGACTGGTTCCATGCCATTCAGGTGTCCCGGTCGCGAATCTGCAGCGATGTCTGCTGCTGGCGCTTGGGTGGTCGGCTCCGGGGTGTCCGAAGTTTTTCCCAGAGTGGCGTCCTTTGTGGTCTGGCGTTGTCCGCTGGTTTTCTGGATTGCGCTCATGCTTCGGGTAGGCTGATGCCCAGTGCGGCAGCGAAGGGCGCCATTTTTGAGGTATCTTGCAGGACGTGGGTACTATCATGTTGGCGGACTAGTAGCTTGAAGGGGTGTCCCCATCGGTATGGTATGTTGGCTTGTGCCAGTGCGCTGGTTAGGGGTTTGAGCTCTCTGCGTTTCATTAATGTGGTAGGTGAGACGTCTTGGTAAAACTGAAGAGTGATGGCGTCAAATTTTGGCGGAGTTTTTCGTGTGGCCGCCATGATGGCTTCTTTAACAGTAAAGTAGTGAAGGCGTACTATTACATCTCGGGGCGCCATTTGGTTTTGGCTAGGAGGTTTGAGGGCTCTGTGCGCCCGGTCTATGGCGAGGTCTTGTGGCGTTGCTTCTGGAAGGATTGTAAGTAACAATTTGCGCAGCGTGGAGAGCAGCATGTCAGGCGTGACTGTTTCGGGGAGGCCCCTAATCCTTATGTTGTTACGCCTAGAGCGATTATTTAGGTCTTCCATACCTGTCTCTAATTCTTCCACTTTGTTCCTCAGTGTAGTGAGCTCAGCTTGGTGCATATTGAGGTTTTCAAGGAGTTCATCTGCCCTCTGCTCCACCTGTCCTGTCCTCTCCCCCAGGTCAGCCAGGTCAGCCTTCAGGAGTTGTAGCTGTTTTCCAAGTTCAGCTGCCATATGTGTCTTTATATCTGCTGCAGGTTCTTGCAGCAGTAGTTGCAGGTCCCTCTTGGTGATCGGTGTGGAGGCTGAGCCTGCTGCCTCACTGCGGTCTGAGTCGGATGCAGAGTCTTCCCGCCGTTGTGGGGAAGATGGCGTCTGGCCTCGTGGTTGCCGGAACAGAGGGGCCACGGATGGCGGCTGCTCGTTCTTTTTCCGCCCCCCCCCCCATGTCCGCTGGTGGCTGTGGGTATTCCGGGGTGTGGACTGCGTCTCTGGGGGTCCGTGCACCGAGTGCGGCTGGATTTGTGGCTGTTTGAATATGCCCATCGGCGGGAGCGTTCGCGCTATGCGGCCATCACAGCTCGCGGTCAGGCTCCGCCCCCCAAATTTCTTTTTTATATCATTTGTTGGGTCCTTATTTAATTTTAAATAAGTTACCTGATCACCTAACAAATTATAGGCTTCCTCAAGATAGTATTCTTTATCCATAATTACTGTGCCCCCCCCCCCCCTGTCTGCCGGCTTAATAACTATTTCCTTGTCTTGTCTCAATTCTTTTAATGCTTTTTGTTCCTGTAATGAAAGATTTAATTGATATTTATTCAATGGTTTCAATCTTTGGATTTCTTTATTCACTATATTTTGAAAAGTAGTCATTTCGTCTGATGAATGCCATTTTGGAAAAAACACAGATTTTTCTTTTAAATTAGTGTGTATAACTTCATCGTATAAATAAGTCTCTGACTTTAAAGGAGTTAAAGGAGCTTCTTTATAAAAATGTTTTTTAAACATAGTTTTCTCATAAATTTTTGTAAATCCACGTAAAATTTTAATTTGTCTATTCCCTTTGTAGGCGCAAATTTTAAGCCTTTTGCTAATAGTTCTAACTGTTCCACTTTTAAAACCTTTTTAGATATATTAAAAATACCTTTAGGGATTTGAGTTATACTTGTTTTTTGTGATTGCTCTTGTTTTCCTTGTTCGTTAATTAAATTCTTTCTATTTTTCTTATTTACTCTCTTTCCCCCTCTTCTCCTTCCA
>OW240918.1:79418366-79586985 GCA_933207985.1 Pelobates cultripes
ACACTCACTGACACCCATTCTCACACAATCACTAAGTTTATGGGGGCGGGGCCAGACCGCAATACAGGCAAGTCGCATGTCTGAGCAGCCCCTGAGGGCTTTAGCTTAAAGAGCTGAATTTCGGCAGAGCCTGTACCAACGCGGAGCCCAGGAGCAATAATTTGCTACTTAATTGTCAGCTGGTGCTGGGGCCGGGCCCAGATCCGGGAATACTAAAACCTGAAACAAACAATCCAGACTCCGGAATTTGAGGCCTAGTCGAGCGAGAAGCGAGGTGGATGTTCGCTTCCTTGTTCACTGCCCCACACTCTCCCACCGAGCACCTGACTGGTCCCGTTTTCCCCCCCTGGACCGGTGGGGGTCATTCCGGTACCCACCAGCACACTTCGCTGCCGGACCTGCTAAACCACAAAGGCGATCAGCACTGACCGCTAAACACACCTAAGAGGGCGGCACCTCATGTTCCTGAACAACACCAGGCAGCAGAGGCACACAAGAGGTGGAAGAAGGTCTTTCTGCTGCCTTATGGAGAGCCCTGCACACGCCTCTGGAGAGAACTGGGAGATAGCTGGCTTACCAATCGCTGACCCGGCACTTCTACATCCTGAAAGGTACCTGCGTCCATGCCCCTCGATGAGCCTGAGCAGAAGGGAGAGATCCCAGAAGACGACCCACTGGCTCTGATCTGGGGAGTAACCACGGCTAAAGCCTTGCGAAAACGGCGTGAAGAGGCCCCAAAATCTGGCGTGTTGCTCCCTGAGCATATCTGGGGATGGGAGTGTGAAAATAGAAAATTCCAACTTGCCACAATCAGCATCTCTTCGGGCCTGGGTCAGGAGAACTTTCACAACCCACTTAGTACACCCAGTCTGGGCATAGGCTGAACTTGCACTATAGCTTTACACACTGTCACAGACACACACAAATAAAAATTAAAAAAATAAACATTTTTAGCCACCCTCCTGTTTCTTACCTTTTGCAGGAGGAGTCCAGTGGGACTGGGCAGCAGCAGCAGGTGACAGTGGGGCTTGCTGTGGCTGGTGCTCGTAAAGACCGCCCTCCTCCTGTATACCCGTGCACGTCTCTGCGCTCCAGGAGGAAGTGAAGAGAACTGTAATTACTTCTTCTCGGCACTGAGCTCGCGCAGGTGAATGGGGACAGGCACGAGTCCTGCTCTGTGGAATGGAGGCGGGCGGCAAGCAGAGCTGTTGTTAGCTGAAGCCCTGCCAGCTTGCAACTCCCCTGAATCGGCCTCAGTGCAGGGAGGAGGAAATTACTGTTCCTATCACTTTCTTCTAGAACTGCACGGGGATGGAGGGAAAGGGCTGATAAATCCAGGCATCTGGGCCAAAATTTTTAGGCGCCATGGCGACCTGGCGCATGAGATTTGTCAAGCCCTGCCTTAAAGGTTTTCCAAACTACCAAATTAACATCCAGAAAAATAAAGCTATGTAAATAAGTTGTATCTGGAGTCGAGCTTGAGAATTTGTCGCGATCAGTTATTTTTCATAATTTTGCCATTCACATTTCAACAATTCAGAGTTTAAGGAATAAACTTCAAAATGTCATCCCTACCCACACAGCTATAGTGACAACATTGAAGACATAGACTTTCAACACTGATATCAAACAGTCAGAGATTATTTCTATCTGCTAAGTACGAAACAGCAATCCTAGAAATGCCTCACTAAATGTCCCAAAAGTATAAATTTCTATCTGACAGACCTTTGGGTACCATACTTTCCTACTCCCTCCTCTATAAACATCACATATAGCCTACTCCTAGAACTCCAGACAGTCTTTCTAAAGGACTTACTCCTGGAGACATGCCAGCCGCAGCGAGACGTCGTTGGAAAAAAGGTAAGTAAAAACACCATTCCCACGTGACCGAAGGGGAGCTGGTAAACTAAACATGTACATGCATTGACAGACGGAAACATACACACAGACAGACACAAAAATGACACACATGTACACACACTCACTGACAGACTCAAAGTATTTTTTATATACACATACATTCATATACAGACACACAAACACACAGAGAAAAAAAAATAATACATATATTACCACTCTCCTCTTACCTACATTGGGGGCGCAGGAGGGGCTTTCCTTGTGTTGAGTGGGACTGGGATCAGGTTACAGTGGGGCTGGATGCGGCCGATAGGAGTGGGCTGCCGCTGATCCAGACTCCCACTCTCCTCTCTCTGTTATCTCAGTGCACCGGGAAGAAGTGAAAGGAACATAAATACTTCCTCCCGACGCTGAACCAGTGCAGGGGAATGGTTGGGCGGGCAGCTCTGCCGAATGAGCTGGGAGTGCAAGCGGCCCTGCAGAATGGGCGGACGGCTCTGTGACCAGAGACATCTCAACCTGTTTCCCAGTCAGCTTGTCCTTCTCCTACGCGGTCTCAGTATCAGGAGGAAGTAGTTACAGTTGCCTTTACTTCCTCCGGCCGCACAGAGTTGGAGAGACAGGAAGATGAGGGCTGACAAATCCCCGGCGCCAGGAAAATTCTTAGTCTCCATGGCGACCTGTGATTTCTGTTTCTGGAGCCCTGCTATAGTGTCCCTTGAAGCTGGTATGCGAGGAGAGAGGTGTACACCTAAACACAAAGTGTGTGTCTGTGGTGATTTACCTAAAGCTGCTTGATTTTAGTTTAAGTGGTTTATTTAAATACCTACAGATGAAAGAGCGCCAGTTTCCTTTTACATGGTGGAGCCAAATTCCCTGCCTTGCAAGCATGATCATACTTGTTAATCATAATTTTTATGCCTAATAGTTAAACCTATACAAAAAATATTTAAGAAAAAAGGAAAAGTTCTTAAAGCAGGTATATTGATAGCGAGAACCCAAGTCTCACTGAGATACCAACTCTCAAAAACCTGCCAAAGATTTACCCATACAGGAGGTAAACAATTCAATTGAAAGGGTAAATAAATTACCCTGTTTTTTTTTAGCTTTATGGCTAATTAGGTAGGAAGGGGCAATTTATCAATTTTTGCACCTTATTTATTTTTTAATTCCTCCTTTCAGCTCCTATACTAGATATGAATTTATCTCCATCACCCCAACACTGTGCCTTTTTGTAGTCTTCTACTCCTGTTTCTATACCTACTTCAGCTGTATTTGTATCACAGATACTCCAAGATCATGTGTATATATTGACCTGATTGATGTCGTTACAAAATTGCCCTAACCGCTACAATTGTATTTAAAACTCCAAAGATATTTAACTTTGTGAACCTGAATGGCTACAGGAGCAGCTGCTTTATACCCGGATACTTTTATAGCCGCTATACATAGGACATATCAGGCAGGCTTGATAGACTCCCCTTTTAAATCACTTGTACACTTTTTGTATCACTATTTTCTTTGGTTTCACGTTTGAGTGTATAATTATGTGTCTAACGTACAATACTGAATAAAGATTCTTAATAATTGTAATTGTTTACCCTTTCAATTGAGTTGTTTACCTCCTGTATGGGTAAATCTTTGGCAGGTTTTTGAGAGTTGGTATCTGAGTGAGACTTGGGTTCTCGCTTTCAATATACCTGCTTTAAGAACTTTTCCTTTTTATCTTAAATTACTTATCTGGGTTATGCCCATTTTTTACCCATCTAGTTCTCCTCTTGACTATAAGGTCAGTTTATCCTGATCTTTTAGTCCCTTCCTTTTTGACTTTTGTCTATACAAAAATTAAGCTCCAAGTGACCTGTTCAACTCCACTTCAAATATGGGAGGTGGTCATAGTATTTAGAGAAACTCTTTAAGGTTTACCAATTTGAAGCCAATTTTGAATTCATCTAGTGTTTTGAAATTTTTTTGAAAGCAGTTTAGTGTTTCGAAACTATTTAACAAGAACCTCATTAATTTATTCACAATGCTTCCAATTTTAAAGTTGTGGATATAGAACAGGAACTACTGCTCTTCCTTCTACACCAGCAAAGAACCAATCATAAAGCGACCTCATCCCATTGCTTTCTGTTAATGGCTGTTGGTTGCCCCTCCAGTTTTCCTTGATTGATGACTGAGGACAGACAAGTTGTACACTGATAGAACTAGCAAGAAGTCTAACCCATATGTTTAAATAGTCTCATCTTGATGGGAAAAAAATCTGCTGAAAAATCCATTCTGACTGAGATTAGTGATTCCCTTCTTATTTAGAACTTAGAGCCAGATTGTGACATTGATAGCCAATTCAATTCCCCACTCATAGCCACATACATTTGTGGGTGTATGCATTGTGCATGTAGATTGTTTATATAAAAAGAGAATTAATCTTTACCTTTATAAAGACACACACCCTGTACACCAATATTGCCATATAACCAAATAGAACTGCTTTATTTGCACATTCAGGAGTTCCATACTGTGAACATTTTTACAGGCACTTACAGAATAAAGTTTTTCTTGTGCTCCCAGTGCAAACATAATAAATATGTACCAAGAACAGAGCTGTGTTCAGGTCCTTGCAATATCCAATGTAAAACAATGAGCAATTGTTGCTGTCAACTATTAAATCTTCAGCTCACAATGTGAAAATACAGTGCACACATTTTGCATTTAAAAGAGAAACCCCAAAATGGAAAATAGACCATGTATATTATTTTCCTTTGCATCCAGAGCCTTGATACGGACCAATCTTAAATAGAATGCCCACTTATGTATGTTAAGACATCTATGTAATAAGTATAGAACCTGCACATTCTGCCTTTTATCCCTCTTACAGGGTTATTCACTTAAGTGAGAATTCAAAACGAATTTAAAGTAAATTTCAAATTCAAGGTAAAAAATAGCTGGAAACAGTCTGAGTGTCAGGTATACTTCCAGTTTGCTATGAGAATAAATGAGGGAATGAATATGTTGCAAAAATTCACATTTATTGATAATTAGTGCAAAAAAAATAAATATGGCAGTCCAACATCAAGGCAGGCATGGTATTCTGCAAACCGCATGCAATGAATTGAAATATTAATCATACTCCAAGAATCCAGGCAAAACGTTGAGTATGTTAACATGTTGAGAAAGGGAGATTGAAACACATTCACCTCATCTCTTTTGTTAGGTAGCGGTGTGGGTGGTCTCTCTCATCTGGCAGCAGCAGCTATTGCTATCATTTCGACACTTTCATCTTATCCAATATTTCTATTTTTTGCAAATCTGTTTCATTTTTGCCTGGATACTTGGAGTATGATTGATATTTCAATTAATTGCATGCTGTTTGCAGAATACTATGCCTCCCTTGATTTTCATCATGTATGAGGACTGCAATGTTACATTTTCTGCCATATTTTGTTTTTTTTGTACTAATTATCAATAAATGATTTTTTGCAACATATTCATTTCCTCATTTATTTGCATATAATTCTATTTTTTTTCTATGGATTACAGGGGTTTATCACTGAGTGCTGACCGTAACTTTAGTCTATGAAGTATTGTCTATGTTTGGGAAAGGTCCTGCACCAGAATTTAACCTCACTTATTATACAGGACTTTTGGAATTTTCCTGTTATTTAATATATCATTACTTGGAGTGGATGGATCTCACTGCCCATTTACACTACTTCTGTTCTAATTTTGCTTCCAGTTTGGCCTTAAATTTGAAATTCACCTTTTATTCTTACCTTAATGAATAACCTTGTAAGATATCTTATGTTTCTAAGAAAGCTGGCAAAGAGTTGCAAAGACATGAAGAGGTAATAACTGACATATTAAATCAATGTTTGCTTCAGCTTTGCCAACTAGTCCACAGCTAGACAATCAATACATGGCCACTGACCAGAAAACGTAACAAATGAAAATAAAAATGGCAGCCTCCATACACTATGCAAGAGAGAGCAACAACAGAACAAATACAGTCATATGACTTATGACTATAGTAAGTTTGAACTTCTGCGAATCTGATCTTTTTCTGTAGGTGAAACCAATATTTAAATAGAACTTTAACCAGGGCATGAGGCATGTCTATTCAAACAAATTCTATTAATTATAATCTCATTACTCAATCTCTGAGGTTTTCATTGTAACCATTTTTACAATGCAAATTGGACATTGTTAAAGGCTCTGTTTGATGCATAATGAAGAAGGTTACATGTCAAGTATTCTATTTTGAGCTAAATTTCCCTGTTCAAGTCATTAGATCTTTACATTATGAGATACTGTAAATATCTTGCATAAAATAACATAACAGAACCATATTTCTTAACAAACAAAAGTGATAGGATTCAACATGGATAATATTTGTTTAAATTTGCCATTCCACTAATTATCTTTTAATGTACATTCTGTGACAATCTATAAACAATCTCAGGTCTCACTGCGTGTGAACAGACATTCTAACTAATTGTTTGTATTTTTTCCACCTTCCAAAAAAAATAATAAAATTAAATGCTTTATGAATAAACATTATCTATTGTTTTTTTTTTTTTCAGAATAAGCTGAAAATTAGTTACCTAAATCTTTAAGTATGATCTTAATGACATGACCCAATTTTATTGTCTATTGAAAGATAGACAATAAAATATACTTGAGAGCAATGTATTTTTGGGTTTCTGGAAGACCATAAAATGACAACCCAGCCATGGCAGACATCACATCTTAGAAACCTATAGTGCCAGGAAAACGGCTTTGAATCCCTTTAAGCACAGTAAATTTGTTTTGGCTTAATACTGCACAGTAGGTAAATCTCCACTGGCAGTCCATTCTGTTAAAGGAAAATTCCTTAAAGAAAATAGGACTGTGAGGTGTTTGACTAATGTTTTGTTTTTTATAGTTGCCAGGCATTTTCTTAGAGGCAAGTTTTTAATGTTTCGTTGCATGCTTCTTCCTTTTTCTCAAGTTATAATTCACAATCTGACCACATACAATGTCTTATATATGTTTTCCTTCATAAATGCCTTCACCAGCTGTAGTCCAAACCTTTAATTTATTCACTAAACTAAGCATCTAAAACGTTAGTCCCCATATGTTGCTGAACTAAAACTCCCATAATTGCCATTTAATGCATTCAAAGAATTCTGGTGGTAGGCCATGAACATCTGTTGGGCCAGAGTTTGACATTACTGTCCTAAAACTCTAACTGTATCGAACTGAAAATGTAATTGAAAAAGTTTGAGTAAAATAGAGTAGCTTTGAGTAGAGCTGAAGTAGTTAATGTTTGCCTAAATATTGCAATTTGTTTGCAATACACTACACAAGGTGAATAAGCTCTATACAAAGCACTTCCAGTGTGCACCAAATGGCTTTGGCATATAATTCTACATAAAAATCTTTTAAAACAAATCAATTCATGTCTGCCCTGGGTAGAAAGAACAATATAATCGTCACATACTAACCAATGTCAAAATCAAAGTATATTGCATTTTTATGATTAGGTTTTGCAGGTGTATCCCATGATGCATTGCAGGTCTGCCGAATGAGTACCTCCATCCATTTAAAAGCAAATGGGATTCCAATGGTATAGAAAACCTTTAGACACATTTAGGACTATACATTTAGTACTATGAAGAAATCAAATCTGCTGACCTTTGACCCACCCCCATACCTTCTCACATTTTCCCTGCGGGCTTCTTAATGATATGGCCTATTTTAAAAGTCACTTTAAGAATCACTGTACATGCATTCTCTATAGTGAGATCTGTTTTGGAAAGCACAGTAAATTCAAAGTGAAATAAAGTAAAAATTGTAGGTCGAAATAGGCAAACTGAAAACACAACTTACTTGAAGAATGTTTTCGTCCAAAGTTGAACTGGAAATTTACTTTGAATTCCCAACAAGTCCATGTAAGCTGTTAAGGTTTATATTATTTCATGGCATGTCACAGTGGATGAAATAGCTGTGCAATAGACATCATAAATTAACATTTTAACATCTATGTGGTTTTAAACGTACATTAACTTTTTAACTAATCTATTGGACTATAAAGAGAAGATACATAGTACTTCCTGTTGAAGCCTTTAAATCTAGTGCTTTGTGGTAATGTGTAATAAGCTCTTGGTTACAGCGTGGCTAGGCAGCTTAACATCCAGTAAAACAACAACTACTAGCTGTATCAGCAATACATTATTCAGTTCAAAAGCCTATATATTTATATATATATATATATGTGTCATTTAATGTATGGGGAATGTGTAATCAGTCAGTCACAAACACTGAACCAATATCATAAATCGGCACTTGTATTTGTGAAATATCTTCCTGTGTGGATTATGCATGAATCAGTAGTGAGGAGTTAACTACCTGTCTATTTATGACTTCTTGGGCACAAGTTCCATACATCTGATTCTGGGCTCTAATTTACTCTTAAGGTTTAAGTCAATGGTTTACATTAATATTACTCGCATTGGTCCCAAATCACAGCAAACGTAGGCCAGGAATGGCTCAACATTTGTTTGTCAACTTCCCGTGATGTTCAGCCTACCTAAGGCTGGTTGTGCATCATGGGAAATGTTGTTCACAAACATTGGCATTGCCATTGTGAACCACACATTTACTATTGCTGTAAATATCTAGAATATTTTCGAAATTATTTTCACTGTAAGTTTAAAAACAAAAATGTGTATTAAAAAAACTTGCGTGAAAAGACTCAACCCTATACGACTATCACCCTATTAAAAGAACATCTAGTATTACTACACGTTGTATATACATCCTCCAAAATATACACCATTACCAAGTATACACCATCATTCCCCATATAGAACATGGGGCTATGGTGGTAGAAATCTGCAGCAATATACTTATAAATTAAACTATTGTAATCTAATAATCCTTACAAAACAAAACCTAACTGTAAACAATTGCTTGTGGTTTTATTCATAAGCAATGTGTTAGAAAATAAAGCTATCATATTTATTACTCTCTGTGTTATTTACTAAAACGTGAACTGTCTGGGAATTAAAAGTATATTTAACATTTTTAGCCATACTAGCTAAACTAAAAATGCAGTTTATTTGGAGAATTATTTTTCCCTAATCAGCTAGTTAGGCTTCGAATATACAATTTACTTTTAATTCCCATAATTCATGTTTTGGTAAATTATGCTATTGGCTTATTTCAAAATTGTATGTGCATTTCCAGTCGACAAAATTCTGCTGATTCCTTTGTGTTCAGAGGGTGCAGGCTATTGTTACCTTTAATTCTGAAAATCTGTGCTCCCCAACTTTGTGGCAAGGATTAATAAGGTGGCAAGACATCATTCACTTGGATGATTCAGCTTGAACTCAGATCATGCATTGGTATAAGTGCTTGGTAAATTGTGGATTAGGCAAATGGCTGGAGAGGGAAAAGCTTGCACATTCAGGCTAACCCAAGTTGAGCTGCTTGGGTAATGTCTATTGCGCTATCCATTGGGATGACCACAATTTCAGCTTTGAGCAGCACCTGATCTGAGATTAAAATCACGCCCCCAATCCAAAATGAGTATTTCAGATAACGATAACATTTTTATGAAATACAGTGACTGGGTTGACATTTCACAGAAATTCCAACACAGTCAAAAGATATAGACAAAGCAAGGACAATTTTGTCGTAGTATATTTCCTACACTTGACAAAACTTGATAAAAGGCAGAGCTACCTTTGTCAAGTTTTGTCATTTCAACCAGCCAATGACCGCTATAGGGAAAAGGGCTTTGTCTGTGTAGGCTCTTGCGGTATATTGCATAGACCTCAATGTTGTACTCTCGTAGGGGTAATTCTCTAAAGTGAGAATTGTCTGGAATTCACTGAAAATTCAAAGTTAAAATTGTAGGTCGAAATAGGTAAACTGAAAACCCGACTGACTTGAAGAATGCTTTACGCAAATATAGCTGAACTGGCTATTCACCTTGAATTCCCAACAAGTCCAGTTTAGTGAATAACCCTGTGAGTTATTTCCACCAGCCATCACTAATGACAGCTGTAGGTAAAAAGACTGTCTGTGGCGGCTCAGGCAACATCCTTCATAGATCTCAATGTTGAACTCGCGCGCATGCGTGGACTCTTTGCCATGAGGGACAGGTTCAGGTAAAAATAAACTTCTCCCGCAGCAAGCAAAGCAGTCCCCATCAAGGGTCTTTGCGAAATATGCAAAAACCGCAGACAGTGACAGAGCCGCTAAAAGGCACATCATGTACAATGAAATTGTGTTTTCTGTTTCAGCAGTGTTGCTCAATGTATAGATTTGTTGGATATCTTTCATTTGATAGCTATAATCCTTTTCCCAAATGGTTCATTTCATATGTTTGCATTTTACAAAAAAAATGCACATTATGGAAATAGGAGTCTATATTGACATATAATTCAGACTGGTTATTCGTCCATGCTGAATAACTGCTACTTGGTGCTTAGTTACCAGGAAATTTGAATACTCCAAATGTCATGTCTATCTTTTAAGGAGGATGCATGGTAAGGCTAGCAGAAACGTCCTGTGAGATGAAAACTATTTTTTTTCCATGATACTCAACAAGCAGGTTCTAAAGTTAGCCTACCCTGCAACATGTGACAAAAACCACATGTCCACAGTTGCCAAATATCATAGTGACTGCACCCATAAAGTCCTAACAGCATAACTACTATAATGTTCTGTAACGGTTATTATGCATACGGTATCCCTTTAACCCCTTAAGGACCAAACTTCTGGAATAAAAGGGAATCATGACATGTCACACATGTCATGTGTCCTTAAGGGATTAAAGTATTAAACAGTATGATCACATTACAGTTTATGTTGGATGGGAATGTTGCAATTATAGTAGCGGCTTTAGCATAAATCAGGCCCTGTTCTTATTACAAGGCTTAACCCTGTGAGAAGTATTATTAACTTTCATTTGCCAATTTGCACAATTTACCATTCTGTATTCAATAACATACCATACAGGATACAGTTTTAAGGCTGATAGATTCAAAGACCTAAACTACATTTTAAAGCAGTGAGCATCAAATACAGCAGCTTTTTTTTTCCCTTGTCACAATCCGTTACTGTGAAGCCAGTAATTTTTAAAATGGCTGTCGCTAAAATTATCGAGTCAAGACTTTTTTCTACAAAATTCAATAGTCAGTGACTGAGGATTGGCAGCTGTTGTAACCTTTAACTCCTCCTATAGAGATTATCAGGAGAGAGATTATGTAAAACCATGTTTCAATGCTAGGCGGTAAAAATATCAACTAGGATGAAGTCACCTAGCTCACTTTAGCTTGGTATAAATTGGAAAAGACTGCAAACTCCCATCACACCCTAGAGGGAAAGAAAAAACATGCATTTCATATTAAAGTACATTGAATAACCATAGCCTATCTCCAAGCACAGTGTGTGTAGTTTCACATACATTACTGAAATGTTGCTGGTCAGGTATATGTTAACTCTAAGTGGTTTAATCACTTAGAGTTAACATATACAGCAAATTCAAATTAACTAAAAACAAAATAGCAAACATTAAGCTAAAATAGCAAATCTGTAAGTCTGCTATTTCCAAATTGCAGTTTAATATTGAAATCACTAGAATTTGCCATCAGAGAATGAATTCTAAAGGGCAGCTTGCTCAAACAGTGAACAGTGCACACTGAGCAAACCAGTGTCATAGAGGAGTTAATATGGCAATTTATTAGAATACATGCTTGTTGTCTAGTTTGCTTAATAGCTAACAGGAGGTCACTAGCAGTGAGGGACATGCGGAGTTTGCAGGCGTAAATGCAGTGAGGAAAATGGAAATCATGGTATTTTTTAGCCGTAATGGTGTACGGGCTGCTGGTATTAATGCTTTACAACTGCTTTTTACCAGCTAACATGGAAATGTTTTAGCAACAAACGCTGAAACATAATTATATGGAAATAGTACAAAACTGAGCTACATGTAGAGAAGCCAAACGTGTTTACACTTAGTCCATATATCTGATTGAATGATCTTAGCTGGCAACTCTATGGATCAGTAAGAAATGTGTGAGTTCCACAGAACATCAAATAAAGGAAGCCAAGTTGGTAAGGAACATGGCTTATTCTGCTCGCAACTGTATGAGATTACTCCTACTTAACAACACAGAATTTCAAGGCCTCTGCTAGAAGAAAGTACAGAAAACACAGGTGCCTGAAGAGCAAAACATTGACGGCTTAAACATTCTACCAGTTCAGCTTTAAATTAGTTGTGGTTCTCAATAGAATAACATTAAAATTCAGTGTATAACTGTGTATTCTCTTCAGGATGATAACAGATTTCCTAATGCTCTGTATCTTCCGATGGTGCTGACAAGTTCATTGTATTATTTTCGGTAACTGGAGTATCAGCTCGATGGGCAGCTTTGGTCGCTTCATTAGTTTGCCCATGAATATCAGGGCTCACATTAGCTTCTGCCTGAGCAGCAGGTTCTTCATTCCTGGTCAGTCTTGGAGACCTTGATATTGGCTGAGCATTATTAATCCCATTTCCCTAGGAGGCAGAAAGCAGAGAAACACAGATTAATAAAGGCAATATTTATTGTCAACATATATCTCAATGCAACATAAACATAAGTCAGTGATGAAAGGGAGACAGTCTATGTAAACATGCATATTAGTTCTCCAACACAATTGTAAATGCATTCATGCACATGTGCGTAAAGCATCAAAACCTGCCCCTGTCTGTGCAGTACGTGTGGCACACATTTAAGAAGTATGATAAATTACATTTAACTGGCATCTTTTGATTATACCAGGGCAATGAGATACAAGAGAAGAATGAAAAATATTACAAATTTAAAGGATGATTGAATTACTTTTGTACCTGTATTTGTAAGATACAGATGTGCAAAGATAGAAACCATCATCCTGTGTAATCGTATGCACATAAAGTGTGAATAATTGCACATTGCATGTTATATGTGTCTAAAAAAAGTTGTCATTAAACACCTTTATGTACAGCATTACAATTGTTCCATGACAAACGTAACCTACAATACATATGTACACATACATTACACTTGTAAACATTTTTCATGCTTCCAAAAGCATGCAAAACCCCACACACAGCACAACAGAGACGCAGTGGAAATAACATACCTTCAATTTTTGTTTCCTAACTGTGATCCCAAAAAGCGGCACAGGAGAAACAGAACTTAGTAAAACTAACTGTGAGTCAAGTTGAACGTTGTTGTACACACAGCACAACCGGCTTGTTGTAAAAGGTACAGCTTTGTAAGTGAGACATTTTATAGGGAAAAAAAATACCATATTCAATTGACAGCTCCTTTTACAATATAATTTTTGGAATTTCTAATTTTTATATGTGAGATTTTATTACTAAAATAAATAAAATAATTTTTTTTTAATAATTATAATATATAATAGGTGTTCAAATATATATGTATCATTGAGCTTGCTAAATGAAAGGACTCTGAGAAACATAAACAGCGTAAGACTATGAATTATTTTTCTTATTCCCTTTTTATCTTAACGTTAATGAGTGAAGCTTACTCGAGATTCTATACCTTTTTTATACTTCTGCTGAATGTTAAACCCAATGCAAAACCCTGATGTAGACCTTTACCAGATTTTTTAGACATTCTAAGGTCGAATTAAAAACACATAGAGTTCAATTTTCAAATTTTCGCTGACTTACTAGGGCCAATATTCAGCATTATACACTTTACCCCCTTTGCGACATACCATGTGCAAGAAGACAACTTAGGCTATTTACAGAATTTGCACTTGGCCATTTCAATAACAATTTCTGTCAAATTCAGCGGTAACAATACCGACAGCCTGAACAATACCGATAGCATCAAGTATCTGTCAGTGGTAAGAGTATAAGTGACACCACATATATGCTACCATAAACAATACAACTTTCACCATCAGCCCTTTCGTAAATGTGCAGCTCAAAGTGAGTGAAATACCATTCTGATTATATTACTGAAACTGGCCTGATATTGTTAAACATTTGCGGTCATTTTTCTAATGTTGCTATCTAAAGTAACAGAATGACACAAGGTGAGAATATTTTTGTGGAAATGCAAATGACTAGTTTACTCTTCCCCTTATTTTTGTGAAAAAATAATTGAAGCAAACATCGATTGCGCCTTTCGTACTCTTTGCCTACTTTTTATGATGAGGGTAGAAATATAAATGTCACGGCAAGGGTGCATAATTCATTATTGCACTATTGAATAGTGTCCTTTAATGTCATTTGTGTAGTGCATAGATGACCTGAGGTCAGAAAGTTTATAGCCTTAATTCCTCTTTGAAGCTGGGATTCCACAGAGGTCAAATGACAGAAGGGGTAATGTAAATGGCATAGGAATGTGAAATGGGTTAGATGGCTTACCATATGGATTGATCCTTTGATTAATCAAAGGCTCTGTAACGTTTGAGAAGTTACACATAAGTGGCCTGGAAGTCTAGCTCCAAGATTTCTTTGATATGTTAATGAACATTAGCTTTCAAGAAAAGAAAAAAACAAGCCTTGTGATCTAGTATCATATCCAAATGAGAGAAACATTAATATTTACCCACAGAATAATAATTACGCCTAATTTTTGTTATATTTGGAATGTGACAAGCGCCATCTTCTAAACAAACCCAAACATGATTGGCATAACTTATAACCATAGGGGAAGGGATTGTGATGTCTGCTATATTGGGTCACAAGTAAGGAGTGTGACATATCTAAGGAATGGAAAAATAATAACAAATTCGTAGATGCAATTATTATTTCTGTGGCAAGTACGTAAGAGGAAATAGAACTAAATGTTTCCATTTGGATTGCTGTTGGTCTGGAACACAAAGGGGTGGTCACTTATTGTCTCTATAGATACGCCTTAACTCCATCTCTGGGCGAGGCATGGTAATCCACAGGATATATCTTTGATGATACTGAAGTGTGCATTGTCCTTGCTTGAGGGGCCAGAATCTAATTCTAAGTGAGTCACCATCTTTCTTACCAGAGACCCCCTGGAGCAGAAGTTTTACTTTGAGAAGCTGAGTGATTAGGACGTCTGTTATTTCATCCCTTTCGTTTTTATCTGTTGTTGGGTGTAAATAATTTTGATTTTCATCTATATTTTTGTATGCACTGTGACTATTTTTTGTTCATAATAAATATTCCTTTATTAAGTTCTGCCTTTGTCTGGTAAAGAATCACGTTACCTGAAGAGACTTATTAGTGTTTTGCAATTGCTTAAATATTGTGCTAAGTTATATTTGGTGGGTTTTCTTATAAAGTTACCTGAGGGGCCAAGGCATTTTATTATGCTTAAGTGTGGGTGGTGTTAACCCCTTAAGGACACAGCTTCAGAAGCTTGACTTACGCTTAATGACACAAGCAATTTTTGCATTTTCTTGCTGTTTGCGTTCAACTGCAATTTGCATCTCTCTCATTGCACCGACACATATTATATACTGTTTTTTAAAGGACAGAAAGGGCTTTAATTTGATATAACATATATATATATATATATATATAAATGCTTACTTATTATAAAAAAAATACAGAAAAATGCAAAAAAAATGAAAAATATTGTTTTTTTTTACAGTTTTTGCAATAATAATGTGTGCATAATTAGTGCAGGTTAAGGAAAGTAATTAAAAATAAATTTATTTATTTGTTCTGATTTACAGAATATATAATGTGTCTGGGATTTTAAGTTTTTTTTGGTAGTTACAGGTCACAAAGCACAAGGAGTAAAATAAACTTTTAATGTGGAGCGATTTTAGAATTTGGTATGTTTGTCTTGTAAGCTTAATAGCCATAAAAGAAAACAAAATTGCCACACAAAAGTATATATTTATATAAAGTAGACATCACGGGCTATTTACCTAAGGTTGTTTTGACACTTTCTACGTAGCCATTTCACCGCCAACCTCTGCTAAATATTGGAGTAAAATTGTGTTCTTTTTGGTTTTTGGCACACAAACTTATAACAGAGAAATTCTCGTGTATATTTTGTAAAGTTGGTGTGTGCTATTCCTGTACAAAGTTTTATTTTGTGTTCAGTTACATCTGCTGAGTAAAATGACACCCCCATTGTATGTCTTTTGCACTATTTCGTGAAGTTACAGTGCCATACAGGATACCTGTCCTTTTCAGTATTCACAGTAGAATTTTGAGAGATGAATTTAATGAGCCTTAGCTTCCATTTGGGGTATTATAACAGTTTGACTGTTCAAAAACCCCCACAAAGGCCTACCATTTGTAAAAGTAGACACTCCAGGGTATCTTATAAGGTGCATATTGTGCCTTAACATGCCCCCATTTTTTCACCAATATATGCCAAAGTATGTGGTAAAAAATAATTTTGTGCATTTTTTACATACGGATTGCATTTTTGCTGGGCGTTTTGTATATTTCATATGTGCCACTAAGTTCAAACCCCCCAAATTATGCTCAGCTAAGTCTTCTGAGTAAAATGACACCCCATATGAATGTCTTTGTCACTATTTCGTGAAGCTACAGTCCCATATAGGAGACCTGTCCTTTACAGTATTCACAGTAGAATTTTGAGAGATGGATTTAATGAGCCTTAGCTTCCATTTGGGGTATTATAACAGTTTGACTGTTCAAAAAACCCCACAAAGGCCTACCATTTGTAAAAGTAGACACTCCAGGGTATCTCATAAGGTGCATATTGTGCCTTAACATACCCCATTTTTTCACCAATATATGCCAAAGTATGTGGTAAAAAAATATTTTGTGCATTTTTTACATACGGATTGCATTTTTGCTGGGCGTTTTGTATATTTCATATGTGCCACTAAGTTCAAACCTCCCAAATTATGCTCAGCTAAGTCTTTTGAGTAAAAATACACCCCCAATGAATGTCTTTGTCACTATTTTGTGAAGCTACAGTGCCATATAGGAGACCAAGCCATATCCGTTTTTACCAAACTTTGAATTTTGACGCTGTGCCTATGTGCAATTTCCAAGCATCTTCGCAGGTTTTAAATTCAAACTACCCCACAAAGGCCTACCATTTCTTAAAGTAGACACCCCAGGGTGTTTCAAAAGGTATAGTTTGAACCTTAGCGTGGGATCATTTTTCCGCTAGCTTGTACCAGATGTAGTGGTAATAAGCGTTTTTTCTGCCTTTTTGACATACAAAGTGAGTTTGCACAGTATATTTTGCAAACCTTATGTGTGCTACGACTGTATAATACTTCATATGTTGCTCAGCTATGTCGGCTGAGTACAGCAATACCCCCGTATGTACCTTTGCCAGGTATGTGTGGACATCGGAGGGGCACATTTGGGACACAGCCATTCCAGTTTTTTTTCAAACTTTGAATTTTTATGCTGTGCCTATGTCCCATTTTAGAGTATTTTACCAGGCTATATAATCCAAATTCCCCATAAAGCCATGCCATTTCTTAAAGAAGACATCCCAGGGTATTTCAAAAGGCATATTTTGAACCTTGGCGTGGGATCATTTTTCCGCTAGCTTGTACCAAGTGTAGTGGTAATAAGCATTTTTCTGCCTTTTTGACATACAAAGTGAGTTTGCGCAGCATATTTTGCAAACCTTATGTGTACTATGACTGTATAATACTTCATATGTTGCTCAGCTATGTCGGCTGAGTACAGCAATACCCCCGTATGTACCTTTGCCAGGTATATGTGGATGTTGAAGGGGCGCATTTGAGACGCAGCCATTCAGTTTTTTCTAACTTTGAAGTTTTACGCTGTGTCCATGTTCCAATTTGGAGTAGTTTAGACGGTTGGTTATTGAAACTTCCCCACAAACACATACTATTTATTAAAGAATACACCCTGGGGTAATTCAAAAGGCATATTTTGAACCTTGGCGTGGGATAATTTTTTCTCTAGTTTGTTCCAGGTGTAGTGGTAATGAGCGTTTTTAAAATGTATTTTTTTACTTTTTATAACTTTTTTACTTTTAAAAACTAGTTTTTAAACTTTTGTTTTGCTTATAAATTTTTTTTAAACTTTCCTAAACTTTCTTAAAACTTTTTTACAGATTTAACATTTTTCTAAGCTTTTTTTTTTACCGTTAACCCCTAACTAGCAGTACGCAGCACTAACAGTAAATTCCCCATTTTCCCATAACTCCCACCCACCCCAGCTAGCAAAATATATAGTTATAAAATATTTAAAATTAATTAAATAAATTGAACCCCTGAGGGTTAAAAAAAATGAATAAAAGTTAATCCTCAGGGGTTAAAAAAAATTAGATCACAGTATAATACTGTGATCTCTATTTGATCGCTGTAGGCAGTGATCGACTGGCAGGGAAGGGGTTAATTTTTATTTGGACTAGGTAAAGTGTGTTTTTTTTGTTTTTTTTACTTAAATGTTATTAAAACATTTTTTTAAGCTTAATTTTTAACTTTTTAAAGTTTCTTTTAAAACTTTTTTAACGTTAACCCCTAGTTAGCCTAACGCCAAATCCCCCAATTCCCCACTAACTTCCACCCACCCCAGCTATCTAAATATATAATTTAAAAATAATTTAATTAATTAATTTAATTAATTTACCCCCTGAGGGTTGAATTAACCCTCAGGGGTTAAAAAAAAAAATCAGATCATAGTAAAATGTAATCCCTGCCAATTGATCACTGTAGTCAGTGATCAATTGGCAGGGAATGGGTTAATTTTTTATTAAAATGGGTAAGGGGGGGGACACTTTAAATAAACTTTATTTTTTTTAACAGCAGGGGGCAGGATCATCACTGATCCGGCTCCCTGCACTTCACACAGAACCCGGAAGTGCAGGGAGCCGGTAGGTGAGTATACAGAGCACATGTGCTCGCTGACTTGCGGTCAGAGCGAGCACATGTGCTGGGCAGACTGACCGGGTGCTCCCGGTATGCCTCCAATGCAGAGGCATACCGGGAGCACCATTAACCCCGCGATCGCCGCGATAGCGGCGATCCGGGGTTAATTTTACCGCGTGACGGACGAGGTCCGTCACCCGTCGTTAAGGGTCTCCCCCGTGTGACGGACCTCGTCCGTCACCCGTCCTGAAGGGGTTAAGGGGCATTTTTGTCATTATTTGCGGTCTAGTGCAGACAAATAGTGAACTTTAACCCTTTCACCACCACAACTATGTCACACACACTACTGAAGTAGGTTGCGTTCGGGACAATAAAACCTGTTGGTCAAGCAAGGAAGGTGACAAATCTGCATTTTCAACCCATTTTCAAACTGTTTGTTTTTTTGCCTTCTTTTGGATCAACAGCAAAAACCAATTGTGAGAAAGGCTGAACTTGATGGATGTTAGTCTATTTTTAGCCTATGTAACTACCTAGTGACATAACAGAAGCCTAAGACGGGATGTGGTTTATGTGATGATACACTTGTTTTGCAGCAGTTAGACTTAAATCTATTAACACTATCTGTAGAATAATCTGAACATTTAAACAAATGTGAACTTAAAATACAAACTATTATTCATTTAGATTCAAGTTGTCACCTATATATTAAAGACAAGTTCGAGCAACATCCCAGAGGTAATTATTACCAGCTGATGTAAATTGGTATGAGTTGTTCTGGGGGTAAATACTAAACTATTACAAAATATAAGACTGATCGCATCATGTACATGAATTAATTTTTTTTGCAATTTAGGTTATATTTTAAACCAAGCTATATGCAACAGGGCCTTGCATTCTAATTCTGACCCAGTTGAAATTAGAATAGAATTGCATTTAGTGAGTTGTCAAATTGGAGGTTTTTTTTTTTTAAGCTTGCTTGCACACTAACAGCAACTTGATCTTTAGTGAATAATTGTCACCGACTTCTAAAGGAACACAGGGTAAGTAATAAAACTACCTGTGGTGCAGGACTTGGCTCACTGGAGCTAGATGAAGCTACTTGTAAGAGGTTCGAGCGCCACTGGAAGAGGTGATCAGGATTCCAAAAACCTCAGGTAATATATCAAACTTTTTACAACTTATCCCAGGAGGCAGCTAGGGCACTATAGGCGCCATAACCAATGCAGTGGGCTGAAATAGTTATGGTGCTTTGAGTATTGCTTTAAATCTTTCTAATCTAATTTCCTTGAATGTACTGTATTTACTTTCTGCTCATACTATACGGACACCATTCACCTCAATGTTTATGCAAGTTTACCTGCAAAGGCTGATTTTCGGAGGCCTGATTGTTTTTGGAAAGTTTAACCATTTCTTTAATCTGGTAACAGGCGAATGCGAGGGTGACCCATGGTGAAGAGCTTATTCCCCAGGCTGGTCTGTTCACATCTTCCTGTTCCTCTTGGTGCTTTGTTTTTTTTGATGGAAGCTTGCGTTGGATGGGCATCATGTTCTCAGGGTGCTGGGGCACCAGGTCGATAGTTGCTATGGGAACAGGGCTTGAGGGAACAGGAATTCTCTCTGCTAGCATGGTTTCATCTGCAACAAAAGCAAGATATCAGCAAAACACAAATGCCATGGTTAATCAACTCAGAATGTTCATCTAATGATCAGGATACTTACAGTGCCAGAGAGAAAACGTTTGATTTATTAAGCAAAAGAGTAATGTGGTTGCTGCTAAATCTATTAAAATTAAATATTGCCTAGACACAAACTTTTTCATCATGCCTGCAGTATCATTTACATGTTTTTATAACAGAACCCAGAAGAGGTGGATGGCCATGTCTGATTCAGGTAATGGCTAACTAATGTACAGAAACAATTTTCAATTTTTATTTGATAAAATTTATTTTTTGTGTGCAGTTGGCCATTCCTGCAACCACAATGAGCTGGATGGCATCCAGAAATATATTTTTGGGAATGGAACACTGCCAGTATCTTGACAGGCACAGTGCCTTCATGGGAACTTTGTTGTTTAACTACTTTCTTTGTTGTTTGCAGTAAAGTCTATGTAGCAGTGGAAATCAAATAGCTGCTTTGCACAAGAAATGGTAATAGAGAAGGGACACAAATGTTGGGGAGCTGGTGTATCATAGGAAAGAGGTGATAAGGAGGGTAAACATAAAGGCTTTCTATTGGCCATTTAATGTTAAAGATGGTCCTGACCTTGTGGCTTGCAGAAAACTATGAAGACCTGCTTAGTTTACGGAGCAGGCGAGTTCTCTAACAAATAAGGTGCCTATGTTTCTATTTGAGAACACTTATGAAAACAGGAGTTTGACATGAACCCAGGATTCAGAGTTCTCACCTCTCTTCCTATATTTTAAAGCCCTAGCTATATACTCCATGTTTTTTATCTTCATCTCATAGGCACTCTCAGGGCCGCCACCAGAAATTTTGGGGCCCCTAACTCAGTTCAGGGTCTGGGCCCCCTGAGGCCCGCCTCCAATCCCGCCCACAGGGTCCGCCCCCAAATCCCGCCCACAGGAATACACACACAGACACAAAAACACACTGATACAAAAGGACACATATAGATACTAACAGACACACATACTAAAACAGACATACACATATATACAGACACACAGGCATACATAGTGGCAGACACATGCATGAGGGCATACCCATACATACACCGACATACATACACACAGACATACATTCATACACACAGACATACAGACGCTGACATCCACACACACATACATTCATAATGGTATACATTCATACTGGCATATATACAGACATACATACATACATTCATACATACTGACATCCATTCACACATACACACAGACATATGTTCATAATGACATGCAAACATACATTCATACTGACATACATGCATACATACATACATAATGACAGGGGTCCTCAAACATTTTAAACAGGGGGCCAGTTCATGGTCCCTCAGACACTGTTGGGGGCCGGACAATAAACAATATGAACTAATTCTTATGCACACTGCACACACACGCATAAGGACATAAATACACACACACACAAACAGACAGACAGACACAAACATATACATACATATTGAAATACACACAGACAGACATGCATACATACACATACTGACTTACACACACAGACATACATACAAACATACATACTGACATACTGACACACACAAACATACATACTGACATACATACATACTGACACACACATACATATTAACATACATACATACTGATAGACACACACACATACATACATACTGACACATATTACATACATACACACACACACACACACACACACATACTGACATACATATTAACATGCATACATATTAACATACAGACATATATATTAACATATAAACATACATATTAACATACATACATACATATTAACATACATAAATACATACTAACATACAGCTAATTTTGCTTACCTTTTTTGCAGGTGGAAGGCTGTGGCTGATGGGAGTCAGCGTGGCTCCCGCGGCCTGGCTTTCTTCCCTCCCGCGCGGCACGGAGTGACGGCCACTTCCTCCCAGCAGTACTTTGCGGCTGAGATTTTTAAAAAGGGGCCCGGTCGCGCAATTGCACGGCCGCAGCGCTGACCGGGCCCCTGAAGACACAGGGCCCATCGGGTGGCCCTAAGTGCTTGGGCCACCCAATGGGCCCCAACAGCGTGCGGCCCCGGTGCAACTGCAGTTTCGCCGCTACACGTGGGGCTCAGGCGGCCGGGCCCCCCAGGGCCGCCAGGCCCGTGACAACCGTCATGGTTGTCACCCCCTGATGGCGGCCCTAGGCACTCTAGCTGTGTACGAGGATTCACATTACGATCTAATGTTAGGATTGGCATGACCCTAACACACAAAATTAAGGGACACTATAGTTACCAGAACAACTACAGCTTATTGAATTTGTTCTGGTGAGTAGAATCATTACATTAAGGCTTTTTGCTGTAAATACTGTCTTTTCAGAGAAAATGCAGTGTTTACATTACAGCCTAGTGATAACTTCACTGGCCACTCCTCAGATAGCTGTTAGAGATTCTTCCTGGGTCATGGCTGCCTAAAATGCATCCAAACATTCAGTGTTTCCTCCCTCTGCATGCAGAAACTGAACTTTCCTCATAGAGATGCATTGATTAAATTCATCTCTATGAGGAGATGCTGATTGGCCAGGGCTGTGTTTGAATTGTGCTGGCTCTGCCCCTGATCTGCCTCTTTGTAAATCTCAGCCAATCCTATGGGGAAGCATTGTGATTGGATCAGGCTACCACTTCTGCTGATGTCAGCAGGCAGCGGGCAGGTCAAAAGGAAACAGTGACAAAGCCTGCAGCTTCAGGCTTGAATACAAGTAAGATTTTACTATTTTTAGGGAGACATGAGGCGGACAGGGGGGCTAGATGGTGGTTTCAACCCTATAGGGTCAGGAATACATGTTTGTGTTCCTGACCCTATAGTGCTCCTTTAGATATATGCATGGAAGGTATGCATATCGGCCCTTAGAGTGGCCGGGCTAGACAACTAGGATAACCAGGAAGTTTATATTCTGTACTGGGTTGTGATTGGTTATACATCATCAAAAAGCACCACAAAGACTGACATTATAAAAGGAGACCGATAGGAGGGTTCCATGTCATATATGATGTCATAATGAGGCACCAGGAAGCTAGGGATGAGTGGGTGTGCATCAGAACACAGAAAAGACAGTTAATCGCCTAGCTTAGCATCATGTAAACCACAGTCTACAGCAGCACTGTGCCAAAACAAGACTTTGATGTCCCTTGAAATGCTGGTCCTATTTGTATGTTGTTGTATTTTGCTTGTGTTATGTACCAGTGTTGCAGCAGAGGGGTTGTTTGTTTAAGGGCTGTTTGTGTTATTTGTATAAAGGGGATCCTTCTTCCGCAGCTGTATCTGTTTGTCTGGCTATGTCGGTGGCTGCCCTGGGGGCCAGTGGGTACCAGACTAGCCAGGTACAAGCAAAGGGCTGAGGTTGCAGTGCACTGAGTAATTTGAGGATTGCTCCACCTGCTGCAATTACCACTAGTTCCAAACGTTTGTTTGGCACTAGCACATATCTGAAGAAGTTCCACTGGGGGACCTGGTAGGCCAGCTCCAGGGAAGATCTGAGGATCTCCCCAGCCTGTGTGGGTCTGCCAGCCTGGCGTGCTGTGCAAAGCCACCTTGTGTGCCATAGGTTGTTGACCCTGGGTCTACACGGACCAGCCACAACACCACTGACAGGTGACGTGAATAACACTCACTATATCTTTACAATGTCAAGGGGGTCATATTAAGCAGCAAGTGAACAGTCAGCTCTTCACTTTCATGTTTTCATGATGATGATTTGAGTAGCAATGACAAGGGCCAAGTAGTGATGGCTAGATCAAAGAATCTCCAAAATAGCAAGTCTTGTGGGGATAGTCCTGGTATACAGTGGTTAATACCTACCAAACATGGCACAAAGAAGGATAACCATGGTCATGGTCCCCCAAGGCTCATTAATGCACGTGGGAAGCCAATCACACAGAAGACCTACTGTAGCTCAAATTGTTGAGACTGGCAAGAGAGACCATGATTACCCCTGTCCACCACGAGGAGACATGAGCATCAGAACATAGATATTTATAACTTTTAAGAACACAGAATCCACACTCAGTTTAACTTCACACATTTTGATAACACTGAAATACACACAGTACCTTCACCTTTCTCTGGAACTGCCACCCATTGAATGAGAGCAAAGAGCAGTAGAATGACAAGAGATGCCATTCCGACCCCCCGGAATGTTTCTGCAGCACCTAAAAATGAAACAGAAATCTAAGTCACTAAGACGTTATTGTAGCGGGCCTCCTAGCAACCCGATTGGCTGCCCCTGCTCAGCCATGTCCTTCCCCAGAAGGGAGTCAGTTAGAATACAGAGAGACCCATTTCCCACACAGTCCTGGGGTTACAACAACAACTTTACTGGCCACATGCGGCTTTATACTTTTCCCCATGCAAGGGGTGGATCACACAGAAAGCCAATGAGCCCTCCCAGGGTCCTCGCATAATGGAACCCCAGTCCCTTTGTCCACTGTTCCCGCCACTCAGTGTCCCCTCCCAGAGCCCCCCGCCCTCCCAGGGGTCTCCTGATGGAAACGGTACTCTAGTCACTTTGTCCCCTGTTCCCGCCACCCATCCTCAGGGTTTCCGCCTCCGGGGACTTTATCCGGTGAGCCTCTGTACCGGGGAGCCCCAGCGCAGGAAAGCTTCCAGCCTCCTGGACTCCCAGTCACAGAAAGCCTGCCAAACCGCCATTGTCCCTAAAGAGTGTCCCCACCAATCTCAGGGTTCCCAGAACGGTGACCGCCACGAGCAGCCTCTGTTCGTGGGGTCCCTGGGTGAAACGAGGCAAGGGAAGCGTCTCCTTTTGGGACACGGATGCTCCCCCTGGCCACCGCCCGTCTATACGAACGGCGGCCACCCAGGAGAGCACTCATTTATTACTTCCCTTGCGGTTTCACACTTATGTTGCAAGTTGCCAACGTTCTAATTGATTGGTGTGAACATTCCAAGGGGCACTGGGGAGGTTCTCGTTTGGCAACAGAACGAGGTGGGAAGCAATCCTCGAATGCTCCCCCTGGACGGCGTTCATATAACGAACGGGCCACCACCCAGTGGAGGCACACACCGAGGCTTCCCTTGCGGTTTGTGGCTTTGACACCTCATTACGAGGTGCGAATGTTCTAAAGCAACATTCTAAGTGAGTTGCCGGGGTGGTCCCCATTCGGGAGGGGAATGCATTCCCTTCGTGTAGGCCCTTCTGAACGGGGAGCAGGCACATTTATACGAAAAGCACAAGGAACAGAACATATATAATACAGAACATATATAATACAGCAATTCACAAACAGACAGCGGTCCCGCCTCAGTCACACTGGGTCAACATCACAAAATAAGCATGGTTCTTTTTTTACATTATGATTTTTCAATGCAATGGATGCTAAGAGCCAGTATATAATATTATACACACATGGAATTTAAATTTCACAGTGACTAGTTTTGCAACTGCAGCTAGTGCACAAGTAAGGAGAGCTGTAATTCTTGCACAAAACCAAACCAACAGCAATCTAAAATAAAGGGCCATTGGTAACCATCAAAACCAAAGAAAAGAGTCACTATCCCAAATCACTATGCACATTTAAATAACTGGCGATTTTTCATTTAAGGGTAAGCACACCTGCCACGCCAAGGCAAACCTCTTAGGGGAGTCCTACACTAACAATTCACCTTCCTTCTTTCAGCTTCAGGTAGACAATTCTTTAAAGGACCACTATAGTGCCCTGAGGGTGCCCCCACCCTCAGGGTCCCACTCCCGCCCGGCTCTGGGGAGAGAAAAGAGGTAAAACTTACCTTTATTCCAGCGCTGGGCAGGGAGCTCTCCGATCCTCCCATTCGGCTGAATGCGCACGCGCGGCAAGAGCTGCGCGCACATTCAGCCAGTCTCATAGGAAAGCATTTACAATGCTTTCCTATGGACGCTTGCGTGTTCTCACTGTGATTTTCACAGTGAGAATCACGCAAGCGCCTCTAGTGGCTGTCAATGAGACAGCTACTAGAGGCTTTGAGGGCTGGATTAACCCATTTATAAACATAGCAGTTTCTCTGAAACTTCTATGTTTATTAAAAAATGGGTTAACCCTAGCTGGACCAGGCACCCAGACCACTTCATTAAGCTGAAGTCGTCTGGGTGCCTAGAGTGGTCCTTTAATGAGACAGAGAGGGGTATTTTTCTAAAGCCCTACATACTTATTAACCTTTAAACGGGAACACATGGGTTGGGCGACAGTATTGTAACATGGCTATGTGTTACAAAAGCAAATACACTAAACAAAATTGTAAACGCAACACTGAACCTTAGGCTGGCCACACTAAAAGACGACTCTAAAATGTGCAGTTTTATCACACAGCACAATGCCACAGATGTCGCAAGTTTTGAGGGAGCATGCAATTGGCATGCTGACTGCAGGAATGTCCACCAGAGCTGTTGCCCGTAAATTGAATGTTCATTTCTCTACCATAAGCCGTCTCCAAAGGCGTTTCAGAGAATTTGGCAGTACATCCAACCGGCCTCACAACTGTAGATCACGTGTAACTACACCAGCCCAGGACCTCCACAACCAGCATATTCACCTCCAAGATCGTCTGAGACCAGCCACCCGGACAACTGCTGCAATCCAAAGAATTTCTGCACAAACTGTCAAGGAAGCTCATCTGCATGCTCGCCGTCCTCATCGAGGTCTCGACCTGAGTGCAGTTCCTCATGGTAACCGACATGAGTGGGCAAATGCTCGCATTCGATGGTGTCTGGCACTTTGAAAAGGTGTTCTTTTCAAGGATGAATCCCGGTTTTCACTGTACAGGGAAGATGGCAGACGGAGTGTATCGTGTTTGCTGATGTCAATGTTGTGGATCCAGTGGCCCATGGTGGCAGTGGGGTTATGGTATGGGCAGGCATATGTTTTGGAAAACATAGGTGTATTTTATTGATGGCATTTTGAATGCGCAGAGAAACTGTGACGAGATCCTGAGGCCCATTGTTGTGCCATTCATTCACAACCATCATCTCATGCTGCAGCATGATAATGCACGGCCCCATGTTGCAAGGATCTGTATACAATTCCTGAAAAGCTGAAAACATCCCAGCTCTTGCATGGCCAGCATACTCACCGGACATGTCACCACAGTGCTCACTAACACAGATTTAGACAGATTTGTGAACAATATTTGAGAGAAATGGGCCTTTTGTGTACATAGAAAAATCTTTGAGTTCAGTTCATGAAAAATGGGGGCAAAAACAAAAGTGTTGCGTTTATAATTTTGCTCAGTGTATAAATACAACAAATTTGTGTTGCGCTCAAACTCCCACAACTCCTGGGAAGCAGCAATGACCGTAGTACACACCAGCCCCAATACATAAAATAAAAAACAAAGAAAAGAGTTACTTGCGCATTATCCCAAATCCCTAAGAATATTTAAATAACTGGAGGTTTTTTAGTGGACAATGGCCATTAGATGTAAGCTTCCCTGCCAAGTCAATGCAAACTTCCTAGGTGAGTCCTACATGAACAATTCACTTTGCTATCCTTAGCTCATACTAGTCCTCTAATGAGAGCTATAGTCATTGCTGCCACCCAGGACTAGTGAGAGTTTGAGCGCATGGCTTAATTTTGTATGTTTGTATTTGCTTTTGTACTACACAGCCATGTTACAGTGCTGCCACCCACCCCATGTGTTCCCCATTAAGGATTAATACGTGTTTAGGGGTCTAGCAAAATACCTATTTCTATCTCATTAGATATTTGACCTTTTAGCATGGGGAATTGTTAGTGAAGGACTCACCTAGAAGGTTTTGCTTTGATGTGGCAGGCGAGCTTGAACTTAAATGGCCATTGGAGTGGTGCTAGAAAACCTCCAGTAATTTAGGTGTGCATGGGGGATTTGGGATAGTGCACAAGTAACTTTTTTGCTTTGCTTTTTATAGTTAGAAAGGCTGTCTATGTAAATAGTGTTATGTCTTCCAGTGGCTGGTGACCTCTCCTGTGACATTAGGCTTCAATAAACTGCTGTTTCTGAACCCTGGAGTGCCTAAACCTCTTTGTGCTTTATTCATATTGTATTTGGGACCTGGTGCTGAGTCCTGGTTTGGTTGCACCCTGGCTCAGAGTGATGGGATGGAGTGCAGTTCCTTGTGTATTGGAAACCTCTCCTCTCTTATCCCTTTGTGTATGTGCTAGTCATGCATTAGCACAACGCAGCCTTTTTACGGGTATGTGTTCAATGCTCTAACTTTTCAATGCATACAATGCATTATCACGATAAATTGATTCTTACTCACTCTTTTGGAAAATAATAGGAAGGCCTAGCTAGTAGAAAGAAATGATGAGCTATTTCTTATATTTATTTTTAATGTCAATAAATAAAACTGTATGCTTTTATCTGAGTATGGGCATGAAATCATTACTCTTTAGACACTGTGGAGGTAACTTGTTCTTTGCAAAGCTGATTCAATCTTAATCCAAGAGTAATAATGCAGAGTAATTATCATCTACAAGTATTTTATCAAGCTGTTGTATTCCAAGCTCCAGGTTTTTCTGGTGAATTTTAATATGATTTTTTTTTACCTTGATTGTAATTGCTGGTGCACAGAAAAGCATCTGCTATTTATAAGCTACTTAAAGGGACACTATAGTCACCAATACAACTTTAGCTTAATGAAGCAGTTTTGGTGTATAGAACATACCTCTGCAATTTCACTGCTCAACACACTGCCATTTAGGAGTTAAATCACGTTTGTTTATGATTATCAAACTTACTTTAAACGATTTTATCTCCTGCTTTGTAAAGTGAACTTAAATTACACACAGGAGGCTCCTGCTGGGTCTAGAAACCTATTAATACAGCAGGAGATAAGATATTCTAAATTAAACAGAATAAGCAAAAAAAGGAAGTGCAAACATTAGATGACTCTTTACAGGAAGTATTTAGGTAGGCTGTGTAAGTCACATGCAGGGAGGTATGCCTAGGGCTGCAAAAACAAAGTGATTTAACTTCTAAACAACAGAGAAATGAGATGTGAGACTGCAGGGGCATGATCTATATACCAAAACTGCTTCATTAAGCTAATGTAATTTTGGTGACTATAGTGTCCCTTTAACATTGTTGCATTTTTTTGTGTGTGGATTATATTTGTTTTACTATTGAATAGCTGCCCATTGGATACGTCTCTATATTTAAAGGAACACTATAGTGTCATGAATACAAACATGCTCGACAAAGACCTCTTGGCAGGTTGAAACGTTGCTGTTCTTTTTTGTACCATTAAACCTGCCTGCGGTGTGAACACCCTGAGTGCCTGGAGATCTTCTTTTTGTTGCCTTATCTTTGTGTGATTGCTGGTCCTGGTCCAGTGCACAGACTGCTCGCTGGGATTGAGTGCAGCTCCTATCTACATTTTTGTAACTATAGTTGTAAAAACACATCTAGGTCCCTGGCCACCTTCCCTCCTGTTAAATAAGTCATTACCTCTCGCAGATGTTGTCTTAAAGGGACACTTAAAGCACTTCAGCTTGTTAAGGTGCTTTATGTGCAAAGAGTGTGTTCTCTTTTTTTTATTTTACAAAGAGTGCAGACTTCAATAGAAATTCACAATTTTATAAATTAACCTGGTTACACCCCCACTCATCAATCAGACAAACGGTCCTGTTACTTCCTGGTTATTTAACTCAGTGGAGTGAAACTCAAGAGACAGGCAATTGCTCAAAGCACCTGCCTTGCAATGACTTCTTATTGAGCTGCATTGAAGTCTGTGATTGGACAGCCACATAAAGTCTGGGCAGGGTTAGAAGGGTGATCTTGGTTAGACAAGAGATCTACAGCTTTTGCAAGTTTTTTTTTTCTTCTTCTTTACCCTCAATGAAAAAAAGCATGGTTAAATACATGCATGTTTTCACTAGGGTGTATCTACTAAACACACAAAAATACTAAAGACTTACCAAAATAGCTGACAAATATCCCTCCAATCATAGCACCACACCCTCTGCCCAGTCCAAGATGAAGTCCCTGCAGGATGCCCTGAGCAGAGGTCCGTAATGCAGGTGGAACTGCTGCACTGAGATAGGAGATGCAAGCTGCCCATATTGATGCGTGTGTCACACCTGTACAGAAAATATACAATAATTAATAACTGTGCACTGTCTGGTGAATTTTCCTACCATGTGATGTTTCTGTACAGAACTTAATGCATGCAGAATGACATCATAAGACTAAATACAATAGATTACTTATAACTAGCTAAGTTACAATATTATATCTCATATAATAATTACGAGGATGGGTTTAATCACACAAAGCTGACCAAGTTCTTAAAGGGACAGTCAAGTCACTAAAACAACTTTAGCATGATGAAATAGTTTTGGTGTATAGATGTATAGATGTCCCTGCAGTCTCACTGCTCAATTCGCTGCCATTTATGAGTTAAATCACTTTGTTTATGCAGCCCTATTCACACCTCTGCATGTGTCTTATACAGCCTTCCTAAACACTTCCTGTAAAGTGAGATCTAACGTTTACACTTTCTTTATTGCAAATTTCGGTTTAATTTAGAACTTCTTATCTCCTGCTCTGTTAAAAGCTTGTTAGACCTTGCAGGAGCCTCCTGTGTGTGATTAAAACACCTTGAGGACACAACTTCTGGAATAAAAGGGAATCATGAAAGAATATATCCGTCATGTGTCCTTAAGGGGTTTAAGTTAAATGTATAGAGCAAGAGATAAACACTTCTGCAGTAAGTTACATCTGAATGAAAATGGAATTATTATTTTTCGAGGCAGTCTGTCAGTCACAGCCATGGGATGTGTAACAAGGGCTGCATGAGACAAAAGTGATTTAATTCCTAAATGGCAGATAATGGAGCATTGAGATTTCAGAGGCATGATCTATACAATAAAACCGCTTCATTAAGCTAAAGTTGTTTTGGTGACTATAGTGTCCCTTTAAGTACAGATCCAATTAAATATAGACAGGAGAATGACTGATTCAATCATGGATAGATTTAAAACCATGTCTGTTAATGGTATTTGAGAACTTCAGATAAGAGTCAATTCTGTCCAATATACAGCTGTGCTTGGCCATCATTGCCATCCAGATACGATAAAGGCTACATAGAAAAGGTTTGCAATGATCAAGAATGAATTAATTTAAGTGGGTTTTGCATGCAGACATTACTCTTGTAATGTTATGGAGTCAGTTCTAGAAAGCAAGCTGTTGCTTGGCTGTGGGCGATTCCAATATGCATCATGGACCATGTGTCATAAAAAAAAAACCATGTGTGGGCAGCCAGCTTTACAGTTATAGATGGTATCATTTTATATGATGACCGCAAAGATAAAATATGGAAACAAGTTTCTGCAATTAATTAAATTGCCTTTGCTGGCATTATATAAAGAAAAAAGTAGGCCTGCACAAAGGAAATGAACCTTTTGATGCTGAGTGATAAAACAATAACAATTACAATGTTCACAGCAGGTGTTCTAACCTTCCAAATAGACACAGTAGAGTAAGAACAATATACCTTATTTACACAGACTGATTTCTGAACACATTTATTGTAGTTCAAAGACACATTAATGTCAATGTTATTTCTGCTGAGCTCGGTTATACACTCAGACACAACAAAAATATTTAGCTCCAAGAAAAGAGGGACAGAGTGATTTGGGCCCAAAATAGGGACTGTTCCTTCTAAATAGGGACAGTTTGGAGGTATGGGAAAAGGAATCTCCAGAATCCTACTGGTAAATTCCACAAATACTGATTTGCTGCTAAAGAAGTAAAAATAAAGGCAAGTATATATATTTTTACTTTATTTTTATGTAATGCACTTCGTAACAGGAATGGTAATAAAATATGATTTTCCATTTATACATAACATTGCTTGTCTCCAATGTCTGATGCACAAATATTAACTACTAACATGAGGTGTAAGCATGCCCCTCCTAATGAGTAAATAATGAGTCACGCTTAAGCTGTATAAATACATGCAATAAAAATAGCTGTACAAGAATAACAAGGAATGTGTATAACACGATGCAGTAAGGATTCTTTATTTTAAAGAATGAATATAAGAAATTACCACTTTAGAACAAACTTGAGCATGTAAAGATGTACGGCTTTATTTTTAGCAGAAAGTTTCTTTATCAACAACAGTCAGAATTGTGCATCGCTAATGCATAAAAAAAAATCAAAACAAAAAATAAATAAAATAATCTATAAATTTTTCATATTATTTCATATTTCTGGATACACTTTTAAGGTATTTAAGGTTTTTATATTGTAGCATTGTCAAAGAAGGATTACAGAAAGGAGTGACTTGGCAGGACCCCCAGGTCCCCGTCGCTCCAAGGTGGTAAAACATTGAGAATCAGGAGAAGGGAGTTAACAAGCAACAAGGATTTTTGGATAAACTTTTAAAGTGTTTTCATATTATGAAAAATATTTTAATTTTGCAATACTTTTATTTTATTTTTAAGTTAACATTTTTTTACATTTATTTTGTAATAATAATTAAAAAAAAAGTTTATCCAAATATATTGAATCGTTTGAAAAGCAAGCCTCCCAACAGTACAGTCCTTATTTTAAGGGCCTGTCCTGCCATCCTACTTTAGATGTGGGACACCAAGGAAATGTGCGCTGCCAGCAAGCACAGCGCAAGCACATCATTAGATGCTGTGCAGAGGGCACTAGGACCATGCAGGGCCCGTCGACTGCCCCTTTTCTGAGCGGACTTGACTCTTATGGGTGTCACTAGTGACGCAGCGGTCATGTAACTGGCGATGCCCCTCAGAGCCCAATCACTCATTCCAATTTTATCCCTGCCCGATTGTTGGGTAGTATGGAAAAGCTTATTCAAAAATAGCAATCTAAGGCCTTACTCCATACACAGTTCTGTATTAGGCTCTGTCAACAATGAATGGATCTTGGTAAAGGAGGAAGTTGCATGCATCCTTTTTACAGTGTTGATCCAAGGACAGTGCTATTATAAAACTCTGTAGTTATTATCCATTCTGAGCAGGAATCACTATCTGCATTACAACCTATGCAATTACACAAAGTTGTCATGTGCTTAGAGGGTCCTTTTAAATATAAGTAGAAATTCATTTATTTTTTTTCCAGGTACTAAATTCAGATTATACAAATTTATATATCTAACTTTTTTATTTAAATAAAAAAATAGTATTAAACCATGAAAAAAGATCTAACAAAACAAAATTAAAAAGTAAAATATATAAACTTGTATACATGAATAGAAAATGAATGATATGAAGGACAATCAACACACTAAATTTGACTGTAATAAGGCAGTTTATAATGGAACATGCTACCTTTTGGAAGGTTGCCTCGGTGTAAACGGCAGTTAAATGTCCTGTTTTATCATTTGGCAGCAAAGACCAAACACAGATAATTTCACATTTAATAATTGTTGGTTTAGCAGAGCAAACACAGAACTGCACTTTGACTTTCCCAGACGGCCCTGCTGCCCTTCAAGCAGAGGGTGAATGGAGAGAAATGGTTATCAACACTGTTTAATGAAAACTTCCTTAGTGTGTACACAAACAGTATCCTATGTTAATAAGTGTAAACATTGCGCTACGCACGCACACAGCCAGAATGAAGCTAAGTTCACAATATATACAGATCTGCAGTACTTTGGCCATAATCAGTGTGTTTATTTCTGCTGTGATGAAGAGACACAAAACATGACCATGCCTTATTTTAACATGCATTTTAACAAGTTTAACCACACATGTCATCCGTATTTATGATTAGTACAAATTATTGAAACGGTCTTCTCTAACCATATTATGTATCAAAATGTACCCGCTAATTTACCACCAGTTTTACTAAACTCACATTCCCCTAGAATTTGCATACAGCAAATCAGACACCATAAGGACACTCATTTTCAAGTCATTATCCATTTCATTCTGACAACTGCTAGTCTAGGTTAATTGCTAAATGATCCAATACATGCTTGTGTCACTTTACCAATACTCAATACTCATGCACAGTTCTATGAAATTAATATGAAATCTCCTCACACCTACCCTACATTTCATGCAAAACCAAGATTACCGATACCATGTATTTGGTTAGTTGTTCACGAATATCCTGTTCTTAAAGGGACACTATAGTCACCAGAACAACTACAGCTTAATGTAGTTGTTCTAGTGAGTATAATCATCATATGCAGGCATTTTTATGCAAACACTGCCTGTTCAGAGAAAAGGCAGTGTTTACATTGCCCCTAGGGACACCTCCAAGTGACCACTCCTCAGATGGCCACTGGAGGTGCTACCTGGTTCAGTGCTGCACAGTAGACAGCACTGCCATTCAGCGTCTCCACGCTCTGCATGGAGATGCTGAATTTTCCTCATAGAGATGCATTGATTCAGTGCATCTCTATGAGGAGGTGCTGATTGGCCAAAATGGTGTTTGGCCCCACCCCCTTACCAATTTTATCCAATCCGATGTTTTCCTCATGGGAAAGAATTGGATTGGCTAAAAATCTGCAATTCTGATGATGTCACCAAGGGGGCGGGGCCAGACCCGCGCAACACTGGAAATAAAGTGAGTTTTACTACCTTTTAAGGGGGCAAGCCACCTAAATGGTGGGTTTTGCACTATAGGGTCAGGAATACATGGTTGTGTTCCTGACCCTATAGTGTTCCTTTAACTCCCTACCTCTAATTCCCATATTTTCAACATGTCATTCTTGAATACATGTCTTAAATGAATACTCCACTCCCATAAAGTTTCCTAAATGTCTCTTCTTTCTTATTTTATAAAGTGCCGATTTCAAGTGAAAATACTTTCCTAACTTGCTTTGTGCAATCACTCAAAGCGCATGTGAGGGCTTCTGATAGAAAAGCAAACAATGTTCCTAGGAGAAGCATTCTGTTGGTGTAGATTGCTGCACATGTGCCAAAGGACCCAATTGCTTCTCTATGAGAAGCTTTGAATTGGCTGAGAAGGCCATCACTATGGACGACCTCCTGGGACAAGAGAAGAGCTTAGTCGCGGAGATTTTTGCTTCGAAATTAGAAGCAAGTAACAGATTTCTTAAGGAACTATGGAGTGAGGCTGAATCTAAATCAACTTTTCAACACAACGCTGGAATGTTCTCTTAAATCTATCCCTTTTTCTAATTAAAAAAGCAGGCTTCTCAGACTAAGTTAATGTTAAAGTATGCTTGAAAGATCAATATATCAATTAGTAAAACACTAGACCAAGTCAGCTAGACAAAAGAAGAATGCCTTGGTAAAAACATCAAAAGCAGATTTATTTCAGCATCTTCCAAGCAGAGGTATAATTCCATCTGTACAATAGGATGCAGTCTAGATAAAAATATGGAATATTCTGAATATAAATATAAAATAAGTAGTTCACTAGTCAGGGATAAAAAAAAAATAATTAAATTATAAAGCACCTTTTTAACCCTTTTCGTGGAATTGTGTATTTTTAATTGTTTACTACTTCTGGCAGTAAACACACAACACTTTTCTGCATCACACAATAGACGTATGTATTTTTATATTGTAGTCGAAGAGCTAGACAGACTACATTTTTACTCTGATAATTAACACAAAGAAACATCATGCATGCTTATTTACAAAGGGATCAGCTCTCAGTACCTTTACAGCTTTCAAAGCCTTTCAGTAGCACACATGTACAAATAAAGGACAGGTGGTAGTCAGGGAAGAAGAAGTAATGAGAGAACTATAAAACATATGAATTTAAAAAAGATTGAGCTATGTGTTTCACTATAGCCTTCTCACTTACAGCCATGTGCATATGTGCCTTCTATTCCCCATGTTGTACTGTCTACATACAGATTTACACAATAAATTGGGATTTCAATATTGCACATACTTTGGAATCAAGTAGTGATAAATCAAATCTGGTGAAAAATCCCAACTTTGTATGGGTCAACTCAGCATTATTATTATTATTTTATTATTTACATAGCGCCAGCAAATTCCATAACGCTGTACAATGGGATTGAGTAGTAAACACAAATTCTCAAGATTTGCTGCTGAATAACACCAGGTTTGCTGATGAGCATGGGGTAAGAGTAAAATTAGGAGCCAATACTTAGTCTCGTTGTATTGAGGGTCAACAGAGGTTGGATACTAGGTGTCTGTTAAATGTCATTAGTTCTTGAACTACTTCTACTGACATGCAGAGAAGGTCTTTGATAGGTCTAATGGCAATTTATAAAATTAGTTGTGGAGAGGTTTGGATTCCCTTTTGAATTTATCACAGTTGGTATGGTATTATATAGTCACTCTTTGGCTATAGTTTTCTGGATTTACTTCACATTACTCATTAATAGCACACATTGGGATGCCTACTATATCCTTATTTATTATTTTCCTGGAACCCTTGGGAAAAAAATTAGGCAGTTCGTGAGAATGGCACAGAACACAGCCTTTTTTTTATTGGAAAATTATATTATTTTGATGCTTACTAATACTCAGATTTCCCTTCTTAACCTTTTGGCATTGTTTTAACTTTTGGTACCTATCCTACTATCAAACTATTATTACATTTCAAATGTATTATTAAACTTAGTACCTAAAAAGAAAACCCAAGCCCTTCCTCTCAATATGCATTCACAACAAATTGAACAGCTACAACACTACTTTGCATTTGAGTGGAGGAATGATTATTTGATCTATCTGAAATTGCCCCTGCCCTATCTGAACAAAACCATGTTCCATTGATTGATTTCTTTAACCAGAACTTTTCCATGTGAAAAGATACAAAGTTGTTGCTGGCTCCAATTGTCAGTCATGATAGGAGGGGTAGGAGTACCTAACATGTTAGCATGTTATAGAGCCGCATTACTAGCACACATGATCAATTTATATGCATTCTAGGTTATTTGGGGTAGGTGGACATAAAGAAGAATCAAATATCTCTCTCATTGATTACATGTGGACTTTTTACTCCCGACACAGGTGATATTATGCTCTATTCCCAACCACAGAGGTATATAGGTCCTTTTGTAAATAGGCTATGCAATCCTGAAGACTTCAAACCCTTCACTGTTGCTATGCTATAAGGTTCTGCTGATTGTCAATTCCCACCAATCGACTGGGGCTGTGACTTGTATAGTATTATGACTTTACCTCCTTCTGTATGGAGGGTCACAATTGTGATTTCTAGGACAACATTTTGAAGTTGAAGTATCATAACTTTCTGATGTTTACCCAATTTGAATTTTTTATATATATATATAGATTATTGACAGTATTCCAGGTCATCACCTGATCTTTTACAAATTTCTTGATTTTGCATGTTTTAATTTCTTTTTCATAATCACTTTTTTTTTATTGATATGGGAATCCAATTCTCCAATCCAATTTATTAACCTCATCCAAAATCATTACTGATTGATTTAAATGATCAATTTTAATTTCTAGGAGAGTTAATCTGTCTTGTTAGATATCGTAATAGAATCTTCATCTTAAAGGACCACTCTAGGCACCCAGACCACTTCAGCTTAATGAAGTGATCTGGGTGCCAGGTCTCTCTAGGATTAACCCTTTTTTTTTTTATAAACATAGCAGTTTCACAGAAACTGCTATGTTTATATTAAGGTTAATCCAGCCTCTAAAGCCTCCAGTGGCTGTCTCATTGACAGCCGCTAGAAACGTTTGCGTGCTTCTCACAGAAAAATCACAGTGAGAAGACACAACGTCCATAAGAAAGCATTATGAATGCTTTACTATGAGACAGGCTGAATGCGCGCGCAGCTCCTGCCGCGCATGCGCATTCAGCCGAAGAGGAGGCGGAGAGCTCCCCGCCCGGCGCTGGAAAAAAAAAGGTAAGATTTAACCCTTTCCTCGCCATCCAGCCCGGCGGGAGGGGGACCCTGAGGGTGGGGGCACCCTCAGGGCACTATAGTGCCAGGAAAACGAGTATGTTTTCCTGGCACTATAGTGGTCCTTTAAGTTATGTAATAAACATCTTGTGCTTCAAGCCCTTCCCTCTTAAAATCCCTCTCCAAGAAGATTGGAAGTTTATTAGATTTTAAGCCTCTATTGATAAAACCATTATCCAAATATTTTTGTAATAAGATAGTATCCCACCAATCAGCTGCTTCTTGTTTTAAGAGTTTTCAATGGTTTTAAATAAACAGTAGTTCAACAATAGTTTTAGTATTCATCCCAAAATTACCATTATTATGATCTCTTGAAAAGATATCATGTCTCCAATTAAGATGTTCAGAGATACTGCTTAGAGTCATATACATTGTGGGGCTATATACATGCCCAGAGACCAATTGGTGCAACATTCTTGTCTTGAAAAAGTCTGACAGAGGTCAAAATGCGTAGACATTTTTGTCACACTGATAGCAGTTCACTTCATGTGTTGAACACTGTTATTCGGACAATATCTTACTGCAGCTTATACTCATCTTGGGATTTATCTTGGTAATGGTGGATTAACCTCACTTTTGCGATACTATTGGTGAAATACTTGGATTGTACAATATTCCCCTCTGCATGTATTTGTGGTTTCATATGCTCCAACGTTGTGAAGAATTGCCCAAGTGACTGTTTACCCTTTTAACCCATCGGCACATTAAGCCAGCTAAGCAATCATTACCTGGTCTAATTTTGTTTAGTTTGTCTTTTAGTGTATTGCTGTTTTACTACCATATTTCCCAAAAAATAAGACCAGGTCATATATAAATTTTTGCTCCAAAAGACACATTAGGGCTCATTTTCAGCAGATGTCTTATTTTTTCATGTACAAATATCTACATTTATTTATGTACAAAAATCTCTTTCTCCCCTAGCTCCCCTCTATGTGTCCGTCTCCCCTAGCCCCCACCATTAGTCCCATTACCTCCCTCCCCTCCAGTATCAGTTTGTGGCTACCGCAGTACCCGCCTGAAAGTGTTCTCTCACTGAGCACTTCCTGTCAGCTGCAGCGATCGGCAGGAGGGGAGCAGCACAGCACAGTGCTCCCCTCCTGCTCGTCACTCAGCAATTGCAGGGCCTCGGCTAGTGCGACTGTGCACCGGCCCTGAAGCTAAGCTGGTGGCCCCTGGTCAGGTCGGCAGGGCGTCCGGGCCCCCTGGAGTGACAAACGCTGTCGCAGGGGTCGCAGCTGTAGGTACGTTATAGCGTCAAAATATTGTTTCCTGTACTAAATGCATCCATCCAGCTGACAATTTAATTTGGGCTTATTTTGGGGATTGGGCTAATATTACAAGCATTCTGAAAAATCATGCTAGGGCTTATTTTGTGGTTAGGTTTTATGTTCTGGGAAATACAGTGTGTATACATACACACACACACATACAGTGTTGCCTGCTACAATATTTATGCTGCTACAATTGTATACTATTTAGGAGTTACCGATGTTGCCAGATCACACATGCCATTTTAATCTTATTAGCTAATAAACGTCATGTCATTTTAGTACAATTCTATTTTATAGTTTCTTGATATTCTTTATTGTGTTAGTTACCCACATTATATAAGATACGCAACTTACATTTCGTAATGATTGTGTTATGTGACTTTAGCCAGTGTTTTTATTTAATATTTTTCAGGGAACTTACGATCTCCCTTGTAATACAGAGGCATAGCAGGTCTCATATACCCGTGTTGGCATACAAGAGAACAGGTTGGTCTTGTGCCAGGAGTAATACCAATACTCATGGATACCAATGCCGGTGATCGGCCCCCCGTGGCCACCCTGGTTGCAAGGCCGTTGTTCCTTTCACTGTTAAAGGCTGCGTGTTGTGACTAGGTGGCCTAAAGTGTATGCCTTTCCCATTTTGTTATGGCTGTATCACAGGCGTAAATGACTCTTGTCTTTTGTGCGTGCCTGCCTAGTACCTCTTGTAGCGCTGGGTTTGCAATCCTTCTCACCTGCAGTGATTCGACTCCTCAACCTAACAGCCCTTAAGCTTGTGGTATACTGCGGATGTGTGTTTAATATTATTACTTTTAGTTTTTGATTAGTGTGTGGGGATCTTTTTTTAAATTTTGCATCCCTTCTAATCCAGCAATGTTTTTATGGCATGATATTTCCAATTCTCTTTCCTTTTACGATAGGGCCTTCAGGTCCCATGTATTTTGGCCACTAAATGCCTCATTGCTTTGAATTTAAAAGTAACTTTTGCCCTGTGGAGTACAAATTAATAAATCAACTGTGCATCAATAACACTTATAAGCATATTTCGGTGCCATAACAAAATATATTTGGGTGTTTTAATAGTTTTGTTTAAATAAAAGTACTTTAACATACAGTCCTTGAAGGTTTTTTATTATATGTTATTTATTACCGGCTTCCTTTTTCCCCCCTGCAAATCCAAGGTGGAGATTATACCACTAGAGCTTCATACCACCAGAACAGGTCCTTGCTCTGGATTCTGTAAGTAGGATATTTTAGATTTTTTATGTACCATTTGCTTTTATATTGCACTGTTGGGTCTCTTCTTTTTTTCACATTACTACCATCTGACATTGAGATCATAAACCCTTTCAGACTACGCCTATTTCCCAAAATGCATTTTATACTGTTTACGCACGATACAGCAGAGCTCTAAGCAGCTCTATAAAGTGTGAGTATTTTCTTGGCATTTTTTCTATATATAATACTGTATTCATTAATTAATTAATTTATTAAGTTAGTCACAGTGTTCCTTCTGGGCATATTTTGCCATTGCTTGGTTTTTGCATTTCTTATTTTGTTACAAGGTAGTGGGGAACTTATTGTATTTATGGTAAATGTCCGGATTAACAGGTACTGAAATTGTGTGAAACTTGTTGTACAAGTTGTAACGACTTTTACAATGAAAGATCAGTTTCATTCAATCAATACCCAGTTTAACTTGCATAACAACACACGTACTTGCACTGTTACGTAGACTTAGTTAAATGCCATACCTTATTAAGTCATAGTTAATTAAAAACCAGAGACTGGTATTAAGAAGCAACTAGCTATACTAAGTATCTGGCTCTACTCCTAAATTAAAAAGAAAAATAAATAAATTAGGATTGATTAGAATGATTGCAGCAACTACCTCTACTTAAACAAAATATTCATATAAAATAATTTTTTCACTTTTTCTCCTCTTTCAGCTGTGTTTTTAGATTTTTAGTCAACTACCAGGATCCTCTACATCAATTGTCCTATATAAAATGAGCTTGGCAACACAATCTTAAGAACACTATCTTGAAGACAGCATTGAAAGTCATGTTTCAGTGTTTGCAGATGACACAAAACTTTGTAAAATAATACAATGTGAGCAAGATATAACTTTGCTTCAGAGGGATTTAGATAGACCGGGGGACTGGGCACTCAAATGGCAGATGAAATTTAATGAGGAAAAATGCAAAGTTATGCACTTCGGCGTAAAGAATACACAAGCAACGTATACCCTTAATGGAAGCGAATTAGGGATAACAACACACGAAAAGGACTTGGGAATTGTTATAGACAACAAACTATGCAACAATGTGCAATGTCAATCAGCAGTGGCCAAGGCCAGTAAGGTATTGTCATGAATGAAAAAGGGCATTCATTCTCGGGACGAGAATATCATTTTGCCTCTTTATAAATCACTGGTAAGACCACATATTGAATATGCTGTGCAATTTTGGACACCTGTTCTAAAGAAGGATATTATGGCACTAGAAAAAGTGCAGAGGCGGGCTACAAAATTAATAAAAGGAATGGAACATATCAGCTATGAAGAAAGGTTAACAAATTTAAACCTATTGAGTTTACAAAAATGTCGCCTGAGAGGGGATATGATAACATTATACAAATATATTCTGGGCCAATACAAACCATTGTGTGGAAATCTATTCACAAAGACTTTACATAGGACACGAAGCCATGCGTTTAGACTGGAAGATAGAAGATTTCGTCTAAGGCAAAGGAAAGGTTTTTTTACTGTAAGAACAATCAGGATGTGGAATTCTCTGCCTGAAGAAGTGGTTTTATCAGAGTCCATACAGATGTTCAAACAGCTACTAGATGCATACTTGCAAAAACAGAATATTGAAGGATATAATCTTTCAATGTAGGGTAATAACTGCTTTATCCAAGGATACATCTGACTGCCATTCTGGGGTCAAGAAGGAATTTTTTTCCTAGCTTGTTGCAAAATTGTGCTTCAAACTGGTTTTTTTTGCCTTCTTTTGGATCAACAGCAAAAAACAAATTTGCGGAAGGCTGAACTTGATGGACGCAAGTCTCTTTTCAGCTATGTAACTATTCTATAAAACAATTTACATAGGAATCACGTTGGCCAAGATTGATGACTGACATATATACATAGGGGTCAGTGAATGGCTACAACATACTACTTGAGTCTGAAGCACAATTTGGCAAATCTCCCCTATGATCCTTCTCCAAAATCGCACTTAATTCCTTCGAGCCTCATCACTTAACCTTATGGCTGACCAAGCAAAATGGGGAGGTAAGTCAGTTTGTGGTGATTTTGCATGATGCACTGTGGACTCTCACCTTGCTCCAATTGCTTTTTCAACCTTATATTATACTTTTATTTACTTCTGTCCCTTTTTGTCTCCATCTCTTCACAGTCTCGCTTAAACTCCATCCCATGTCATCTGTCACCTATATATATACCCTATATATGTCAACTTCCCCCATCTTGATGTCACTTTCCACCCAATTCTCTACTTCCTCTGCTGGTCTAGCAGCCACTGCTGAGTTGTATTTTCCTCCTCCTCACCACCCCCTCTGCTGTATCATCTACCATTCAGTTTCGTCCAACTCGGCCATGCAAGTCCATCATGGGTGAAATGTGAATAATGATCTTTGAGAGGGTAAGTGGGCATGAGTTATCAGTAAACAGAGAGCAGCCAGTGGCTGCTCACTATTAAAAAAGTCCCTGCAGGCCCTAAATGAAAATGGGCGGTGGGTGGGAACCTATTGTTCTCCTCCCCGGCCCCCACCCATGAGCAGCGGGTGGGGGCCCTAAATGAAAATGGGGGACGGGGACTATTGTCCTCTCCCCAGCCCTCACCCATGAACGGCAGGTGGGGGTCCTAAATGAAAATGGAGGGGGGGTACCTATTGTCACTCATGAATGTGGGCCGGGAGGGGTACAATAGGTCCCCCCCATTTTTATTTAGGGCCCCCACCCGCTCCATCTCTCACTCACATCAGGTAAGTTAGAGATGGAGGGGGCAGCTTAAGTTTAGGAAAGTGAGCGATGGGGGGGAGGGGGGAGACAGCCTACAGATTAGGTAAGTAAGGGATGGGAGGGAAGACAGCCTATAGATCAGGTACGTGAGGGATGGGGGGGGAGACAGCCTATATGAAGGGTCAGCAAGGAGCAGGAAGGTAAAGTAAGAGAAGAAGCAGAAAGGAGAAGAAACAGAAATTAGCAGAAAGGGGCAGCAAGGAGCTGGAAGGGACTGCAAGGAGCACACAAGGTAAAGTAGGAGAAGGAGCACAAAGGAACAGAAATGAGCAGGAAGGGTCAGCAAGAAGAAGTAAGGGTCAGCAAGGAGCTGGAAGGTAAAGCAGCACAAATGTAAAGTAGAAGGAGCAGAAAAGGGTCAGCAAGGAGCTGGAAAGGGCAGCAAGGAGCAGTAAGGGACAAAGGTAAAGTAGGAGAAGGAACAGAAATGAGCAGGAAGGGACATCTAGGAGCAGGAAGTGTCAGCAATGAGCTGGAAGGGGCAGAAGGAGCACAGACGTAAAGTAGGAGAAGGAGCGGAAATTAGCAGGAAGGGTCAGCAAGGAGCAGGAATGGTCTGCAAGGAGCAGGAAGGGTCTGCAAAGAGCAGAAAGGGACAGAAGGAGCACAAAGGTAAAGTAGGAGAAGGAGCAGAAAGGGATCAGAAAGAGAAAGGAGCAGAAGGGCACAAAATAAGCAGAAAGGTAAAGGAGCAGAAGGAGCCAAGGAGAGAAGACAGTGTCAGAAGAAAAAGAAGACTGTGTCAAATGAAGGAGAAGAAAAGGAGATTGGAGCAGGAAGGACAAGTGAAGTGAACCCTCCACTTTATTCTGGACACCACATCATAAGGCTTTGGTACCTCGGCATGGCAGGGAAACCTTGGACCTTCTCATCTCCCCAGGTAAAAAAACATTAAGTGTTAATGTGTTCACTTTTATTTACTGAGTGTCAGGAAGCACAGAGTGCCGCTGGGTAGGGGTGTCGCTGATTGGCTAGAGCAGTCAGCTGGCACTCCCCATTCATAAAAAAGTAAAACATTTTTATGAACCAGGAACTAGCGATTGGCTTAGAGCGTCAACTGACCACGCTAGCCAATCTGCAGCACCCAGGCCTGACGTCAATCTGCACTTCCTGACACTCCGTTTTCAGAAGCTGAATACCACTGAGCGACCTGGAGCTGGAGGAAGCCATTGTGGTTAAACCATTTGAGAGTGGTTTAACCCCTTAAGGGAAAGACAGCACCCAGGGGCTTCCTGGCATTTTCATTAAGATTAAGTTGTTATGGTGACCAGAATGTTCCTTTAATTTCCTGACACCATAGTTGTGAAAACGCTATTCACCCTGGCTTTATGTGATAATAACTATGCCCCTTCCCTCTCATGTCAAAAAGGGAACAAGCATGGATGTCATTATAATTATGCCCCCCCTCCCCCACCCCCCCTGGAAAAATTCCTGCGGACGCCCATGCCTAAACCTATCTTAATCTAGATTATCACTTGCCACAAGCACAAGAACAAACAGCTAACCACAATAAGTATGGGTTTGCTACATGAAGATCTAATCGGCGAATTTCACAGAACACTAAGTTACTGTATCAATGGACAGAAAAACTGCAATTTTCACTCAACCAGGAATTGGCAACTATTCATAGAATGTAACTATGTGCATTGTTAGTTGACGACTTTTTGTATATATAAAAAAATATACCTAAAACATTTGAAACATACACACCTAAATACACATAGCTTATCAGAGATCATACGTCTTTCTTTGTTAAAGGACCACTATAGTGCCAAGAAAACATACTTGTTTTCCTGGCACTATAGTGCCCTGAGGGTGCCCCACCCTCAGAGTCCTCCTCCCGCCGGGCTCTGGGGGGAGGAAGGTGTTAAACTTACCTCTTTCTCCAGCGCCGGGCAGGGAGCTCTCCTCCTCCTCCCCTCCTCTTCCGCTGAATGCGCATGCGTGGCAGGAGCTGCGCACGCATTCAGCCAGTCCATAGGAAAGCATTCACAATGCTTTCCTATGGCTGGCGTCTTCTCACTGTGAAAATCACAGTGAGAAGGGCGGAAGCCCTCTAGCGGTTGTCAATGAGACAGTCACTAGAGGCTGGATTAACCCATTTATAAACATAGCAGTTTATCTGAAACTGCTATGTTTATAGAAAAAAGGGTTAGACCTAGCTGGACCAGGCATCCAGACCGCCTCATTAAGCTGAAGTGGTCTGGGTGCCTATAGTGGTCCTTTAAACTTTGTATTTGTTGTGAACAGAAAACAAACATGCTTGCAATGCTCCAACAGCAGAAACAAGTATATCAAAACAGTGTGTGTCAGTCGAAATATTAACACATTTTTTTTAGTAACATCAAAATAAAATAAAACTGGCTAGATATTTAGTAAGGGTTAAGGCTAAATAGTGACTGGTGAGGAACCTTTGACAAAAGGTACAGTATAGGTATGCTACTGCTAGACTGGCTTGACAAGTAGAGTTTAAGTAAATAGTTCTTAGACATGATAGGCTGTCCATTTGTGAAATTAACATTTTGAGCATAAGTTTCTGAAAAGACAAAACTAAGCAATCAATAAGTCAAAGTAACCAGAAAAAAAAACTGATAAGAAAAAAAAAGAAAAGAAAGAAAAATAGTAAAACAAAATGTGGTACAATAAGGAAAGACCATTGGGTCCCATATGAAGTATAAGGGAGGTGGTGGAAACGTAGCTACCACTAGGATTGATGCTTTGCACCATGGAAAAGTGTTCCAGGCCTCATGATACGGTCATCCAATTCCTTCTGCAGGTAAGGCACCGTCCAGCAAACCTTCTGATCGCTCCCCACTTTGTGGCCCTAGAGGAGCAGAGCCCTCATTGTTAGTGCTGTTCGGTTTCATTTTGTAATGCACGCCACTGCCGATAGTGTGGCTTAAACTGTGGACTCCATCTTTGAGTGAACTGAAGAGAAGGAGCAGGATCAGCTAACTGCAGGGCCTTTGACTAAGTGCCGAGCCTCTCTCTTGCAGGGGACACACCACCTCACTGGAGATGTAGACAAGTTGAGCCTGCTGAGAGAAGTCAGCAGTGGATTTCTTGTGTGTGAGGCTTTGCGCTCTGCTTTGCCCAGGACACTTCAAAGATTCTATCCAGCCTGGACATGTTATAAAGTTAAGGGCCATTTTGAGCTAGCGACACTTTTCTGTGGCACTATCTGTTGTTCTAACTCCGTTTTTACAGGGCCCAATGCAAATTGAAGTGCTGGTATATCCTTTAGCGGCGGTTGGGTGGGGAGGAGAGATTGAAGGGAAGACCTCAAAATTAAGTTGCAGCAGCATACCGAGGGAACGGGCGTCAACTTCACATCTGGTATGTGATTAGGCCTCTCGTAGGCCACAGGTCTGCCCTTGACTGAAGCTGCCTATCTCGATCAGAAAAAAAGGGAAATCAGTTGTCCTGGTATTCTCTGGTCTCTGGGATACTTCAGCAGGTTTATTTCAGAGTTTAATTCGGTAATTAGAGCCATTACAGAGCTTTTCCTTGTGAAGCTATCAAGATGTTCGACCGGTCAGTGCGGCTGTGAGGCTCCACCCCCACAATGTTACTTCTAAATTATGCTGGCCAAATCTTTAGACAATATACAATTTTAGGAGACACTCTAGGCTGAAGTTAATCTCCATTATTGTAATGGATTATATAGATCAGAGATATAAACCTACCAGCCTGCCATATTTCTGAACCCCTAACTACCTACTCGAGACTCATGAATGGAAGTAGTTGGCAGCTGAATTACCAAACTATCTACTCACAAACGAAACATTTGGATATAGACATGGACACCTGACCTTGGTACATGACATTGGACAACTCTAGTAATTGAGCTTCATCCACCTCTAATGAAGCATGGCTGAACAGCAGTTCAAACTGCATTTCTGATGGGACTTTCCACTGAGGATCATCCACACAGCTAATGTGCTATATGTGTGAAATCACTAAACTACATATTCCCGCTCTCCATCTGTGAGCTGGACCTTAAGTGGACAGTTCTGTCAGAAGAAAGAGCCAAAATTCCTAGGACGCTAGTTGACTAAATTCAGTTTTACAGATTCAGATGCATGTCAGCTCAACATTTTAAATTCCCCCCTTCCTCCCACCCCTCCCCCAAAATAAACCCAAGAAAAAAAAGGCAGGCACTCAGTACTCACCCTGCTCATTGTGCATTTCCCATGTAAGAGGTTGTTAGTAGACTGATAAGATGTGGTCTCTTCCACTTCCTGCCCATACACACATACACTGGAGGATGTTGGCTGGCACAGCGTTTTACACCCACTCTAACTATATCTGCAGCTCTAAAAACAAGCGCAACAGACTGACCGGACTACTGAAGAAAGTGGTCAATACTGGTCTATGTATGGATATGTTTGTCTTGGAGTATGACTCTGTGTGTGATCGGAATATGGATCTTTGCAATCTGTGCAGTGAGCACTGCTCAGAGCAGGAAGTGGATCAGTCAACCATTAATGTTTCTGCTGTTTCTACTTAAATGGATACTGTAGGCACCATAACTGCTTCATGTCACTTATGTTGTAATAGTGTCTGAAGTCCCCTGGTACTGTTTTTTCTACAGTGCTCTTTAAACACCATGTAGTTATCAGCAATTCAATTTTTCACATATGACAAATGAAACTGCTGACTAAGCTGCTGCTCTCAGCTTACTGGTAGCTCCACTTACAGTTTACAAATTTATGAGTTCATCTGTCAAATGCAATGAAGCTGAGACTTCCTCACAGTAAACTGTGGAACCCAGTCAGGGGAAGTAGGGATTTGTATAGTATGGAGAGTAGTACATAGTCCTCCTGTGACCTATTGCTGAAGAGATATTTGCAAATCGCTGTGGTTATAACTGGATTTGTAACGGAGCCAGGGAAAGCTAACCATTTTGCAAAGGGGCGACCAAGCAGCATATTTGTTATGGTAGTGCAGTGTCTCATTATAGCTAGGTAGACATCACTTGGTGTTCATGCAGCTGTGCTCTCCAGCAATGTATAGTGTATTCTATTAGAATGTAAGGAATTTGACTACACTAAACACTCCCTGAAGAAAAGCACAAGAAACCATTTAAATTAATATATACATTTGTTGGTGAATTCACTAGAAAAATAGATGACATTTTATTATTTAACTAGAGTAGGGTTGTACATGCAATGGAGCTTCTAAAAATGTATTTTAATGTTATTCTTACTTTTGTTTGATATAAGATTAAGTTAGCTCCTCAAACACTTGGTATATCCTTTAATATCCGTGAAAAGTGCTGTATGTGTCTTGTAATAGTGGAGCGCTTAAGCAAAAATATAATGTAATTCACTATAAATTAGTATTTAAAAAATACTAAAACAAAACCATAGGTTAGGAGAAAGTCAAGGCAAGCTGTCCTTGACACAATTGATTTCTAGAACAACCACTATATGAAAGGGAGTTTTCGTTCTGGCAGTTAGGTCTACAATGACAAAAAAAACAAAAAAACAAAAACCGAGTCACACCATTTAAAGCTATTTTGCTGTATTTAAGTGGGAAACTCCCTGGAGCAACAAAGCACTTTAGATTAGATAGATTTTGGCCCAACTAATACATTTTTTTTCAACTGGGGAGCATAATTCCATCTTGCTTGTTAGTTACTATACCTGCATACAGCTTCCTTCATGTCCCTACCTCTAACAGAAATGAGAAGGTGCACAGAGAAATTTAAATACTGCTAATCAGACACTCCCTCCTACAAAGTGCATTAAAGGGACACTATAGGCACCCAGATCATTTCAGCTCATTGGAGTGGTCTAGGTGCACTGCCCCTGTATGTATAACATTGCAATTCCAAAGAAACTGCAATGTTTACATTGCAGCACTAAGTCTGCCTTCAGTGGATGTCTACCAGACAGCCACTGGAGGCGCTTCCTGGATCCTAAATAACTTTTGGTCCTGTAACGGACGCTGGACGTCATCATGCTCTGCATGAGCTATTTCCCCCTATGGGGAGGCCAAACACGCGTGCGCCACTCGTTGTGCATTCGCATTAGCCCCCGCTCGTCAAGGGACATCGGTGGAGGCAGTGCCGTGACCCAACTCTGAGGGACATCAACGCTGGGAGTGTTTTAAAGCGGCACTGTCATGCCGAATTCTGTTTTTTTTTTTTAACCCCTCTCCCGCCTCCACTACATCCAATTGACTCACTAGTCACCCCCAAATGCCCCTAAACCCCCAGCATTACCTATTTTTTAATCCTTATTTTCTGCCCCGATCTATATTCAGGGCGCAGCCATCTTTGTGTGGGTAGGTGAAGTCCCTCAGGGACACGTCATCAGCCCACACTAGGCAGACACTGAGATTCCCGCACATGCCCAGTGAAACACCTGGACATGCGAACGGGAATTTCAGCTATTCATTCATTCATCAGACAGACGAATGAGTGAATAGAAAGATCAGCCGAACAAACAAACACAATGTATCAGTGTTAGTTTGTTCGTGCAGGTTATTACAAGGAGGGAGCTACCGGCATGCAGCTCCCTCCTTGTAATATGTAACTATAGAAGCGGCAGGGAGCAGTGCTCCCCACCACTTCATAAGCCCCCCCAGGTCCCCCTCTCACTCTATGGGGGTCAATATGACCCCCATAATAGCACAAGGGAGATTAAAATCTCCCCAATGCCCCTACTCGCTATACCGCGAGTAGGGGCATGTCCACTAAACAGTGAGCAGCCTGTGGCTGCGCACTGTAAAAAAAAACAACTATTGGCCCCTAAACAGTGAGAATGAGGGGGGGGGCAGTACTCCCCCCCACCCCTGGGCGGCGGGTGGGGGCCATAATGAGAATGGGGGGGGACCTACTGTCCTCCCCCCCGCCCCCACCCCTGGGCGGCGGGTGGGGGCCATAGTGAGAATGAGGGGGGGGCAGTACCCCCCCCGGCCCCCACCCCTGGGCGGCGGGTGGGGGCCATAATGAGAATGGGGGGGACCTACTGCCCCCCCCGGCCCCCACCCCTGGGCGGCGGATGGGGGCCATGAAGATAATGAGGGGGGGGGACCTACTGTCCTCCCCCCCGGCCCCCACCCCTGGGCGGCGGGTGGGGGCCATAATGAGAATGGGGGGGACCTACTGCCCCCCCCCGGCCCCCACCCCTGGGCGGCGGGTGGGGGCCATGAAGATAATGAGTGGGGGGACCTACTGTCCTCCCCCCCCCCGGCCCCCACCCCTGGGCGGCGGGTGGGGGCCCATGAAGATAATGAGGGGGGGGACCTACTGTCCTCCCCCCCCGGCCCCCACCCCTGGGCGGCGGGTGGGGGCCCTAAGTCAATTACCCCCCCCAAGGTGACTAGGGGTCCCCAAGCCCCTAGTCACCCACCCCCCACCCAAAAAAAAACAAGTCCCTACCTACCCCCCTCACCCTAAAAAATAGTGAGGGGGGGATAAAATAACTAACCTGTAAAATAAAATTAAACTTACCATTCGACGTCTTCTTTTTTCTCAAATCTTCTTTTTTCAGCCCCAAAAAAGGCCAAATAAAAAACCATCATAACCGTCGAATTGAAAATAAAATAAAAATCCCGAGCGCAAAAAAAAAAACCCGACGAAAAAAAAAAAACCCGAGCGCAAAAAAATAATCCATCTTCACCCATGGAGGGCTCCGCGCAGACTGAGCTCCGCAGAGCGGGGGAAGGCTTATAAAGCCTTGCCCCGCCCTGCAATTAGGCTAAGAACACTCTGATTGGTGGGTTTAAGCCAATCAGAGTGTTCTTTGTCATTTTACACAGCGTGGGAAAATTCAAAAGAACTTTCCCACGCTGTGTAAAATGACACAGAGCACTGTGATTGGATGGATTTCAAGCCATCCAATCACAGTGCTCTGTGTCATTTTACACAGCGTGGGAAAATTCAAAAGAACTTTCCCACGCTGTGTAAAATGACACAGAGCACTGTGATTGGATGGATTTCAAGCCATCCAATCACAGTGCTCTGTGTCATTTTACACAGCGTGGGAAAATTCAAAAGAACTTTCCCACGCTAAATGGCGGTGAACCATGAAGAAATGAGGGGAGGACCTCTCCCCGCCTCCCACTGGCGGCGGGGGGGGGGCAGTAGTCCCCATTCTCATGGCCCCACCCGCCAGCGGGGCGAGGACAGTAGGTCCCCCCTCATTATCTTCATGGCCTACTCGATTATACACAGCTGGAAAGTTCTTTGAATTTTCCCACGCTGTGTAAAATGACACAGAGCACTGTGATTGGATGCTTGAATTATCCAATCACAGTGCTCTGTGTCATTTTACACAGCTGGAAAGTTCTTTGAATTTTCCCACGCTGTGTAAAATGACACAGAGCACTGTGATTGGATGGCTTGAAATCCATCCAATCACAGTGCTCTGTGTCATTTTACACAGCGTGGGAAAGTTCTTTTGAATTTTCCCACGCTGTGTAAAATGACACAGAGCACTGTGATTGGATGGATTTCAAGCCATCCAATCACAGTGCTCTGTGTCATTTTACACAGCGTGGGAAAGTTCTTTTGAATTTTCCCACGCTGTGTAAAATGACAAAGAACACTCTGATTGGCTTAAACCCACCAATCAGAGTGTTCTAGCCTAATTGCACGGGCAAGGCTTTATGCTTCCCCCCCGCGAGCTCAGCGCCGAGCCCTCCATGGGTGAAGATGGATTTGGGGCGCCCTCCTTAGGCCCCACCAGGTCCGAGTAGGTCCTCCCCCCCTCATTATCTTCATGGCCCCCACCCGCCGCCCAGGGGTGGGGGCGGGGGGGGGTAGTAGGTCCCCCCCCCTCATTATTGCCCCCACCCGCCGCCCAGGGGTGGGGGCCGGGGGGGGCAGTAGGTCATTTGGTCTCCCCCCCTTATTTTATTTTAGGGCCCCCACCCGTCGTTTAGGGGTGGGGGCCAATAGTTTTTTTTACAGTGAGCAGCCACAGGCTGCTCACTGTTTACCAGACATGCCCCTACTCGCAGTATAGCGAGTAGGGGCATATTACTTACTAATACTAAGTAATTTTTACTTGGTATTAGTAAAGTTGGCTGAAAGACCAATTTAGGTCTTTCAGCCTTTTAGTAGATAACTCCCTGATACCATGGGAATTAGGGAGTTATCTACTAAGCGGCTGCAAGATGCAGCCACAGCAAGAATAGGATCGGAGTTTCATTCATTCTAATGAAATTCTGATCCGAATAAAGTGCCGAATTGCGTTCTAAAAGAAACGAACAGACTGTTGTCATTCAGTTAGAACGCAATTCGGCAGTTTTGTGTAAAATGACAGGAAGCATTGTGGGAACACTGAGGAAAGCTAGGGATCATGGGAAAATTGCTCTGACCAGCGGAAATGAAGCACACTTTGCTCCTCCGCTGGTCAGAGCTGGTCAAGCGGAGGAATCCCCCATAAGGCAAAGAGTCCCTACTTTGTCTTATGATTTTAAAGAAAACTAAAGAAGACAGGAAGAAAAGAATAACAGATCCTGAGAGAGGGGGAGAAGAGGAAGAGATTGAGGAAAGGTAAGTTCGGCATGACAGTGCCGCTTTAATCCTTTATTTACTGTGGCAAGGGTGGCAGTGCGAGGGGGGGGGAGGCGGACGCAGCTGTATTGACAAAGAATGGATACATTAGAGCCTCGATTGATTTGTGAGGGGTCTGGTTACACCGTGTGGCCCAGCTTGAGGTGCACCTTTCTAGGGTTTGGATTAGCCATGTCTAAGAGGCAGTGTGACTGATGGACTAAATTTTAAGCTCTATAATGAATTTTGTGAGCGAATAACTCAGCCATAAGTAACCCACTAGACATAGGCTGCTATAAGATAAACTCTGCAAAGATTGTTAAAGTTGAAACACAATGTTGAAAAGTACTTCGTTAGAATGAAACATTTTTCTTCCTTACATCTTGTGGCAGGTTTTTCAAACAGCACATTAATTAACATAAAATCAGGACACGCATCAGCTCCATTTAGAATACAGAACCTGCAAATAAGTTACAAACCCCTTTAACAAACAAGGACATATCAACAATAAATCTGGCCCTGAAAGAACATTTAGAACCACCTTTTCAAGATAACATAGGCCACCAAAGTACATCTATACAAGGAAATACCTTGATAAAGGAATTTGCATTCAGAGTTCGTATTAGTCATAGAAAAATGATGTCAGCAGCAAGCATTTTACCTCTTCTAGAATTACTTTAGTGGTAGTTACTCATATGATATACCTGCGGAAACATCACTGGATGTGAGTTAATTATATTAACAGTTTCAGTATCAATATTTGTTACTAAAATTAGAACTTTTTTTTGGTAAATTCTGCTTCAGCGACATGTGCATACACAAAACCACACACGCATACACACTTAAAGGCCTACATGTGTCTATGTATTTGCATTATTATACATATGTATTTGTATATATAAAGGGATGTCAAAGGTACAGAAATACTGTAGTCCCCAGAACAACTAGAGCTCATTGTAGTTGTTTTGATGAGTATTGTCAGTCCCTGCAGGCATTTTCATGTAAACACTGCCTTTTCAGAGAAAAAGCAGTGTTTAAATTGCTGCCTTGGAACGCTCCTTAGATGGCTACTAGAGGTGCTTCCTGTGGCAATGCTGCACAGTGTGACTTTCAGTGTCTCTGAACTTTTCCCATAGAGATGCATTGGTATAATGCATCTTTATGAGGAGATGCTGTTGGCCAAGCTGGCACTTGGCCCCGCTTCCTTGATGATCTCAGCCAATCCAATGCTTTTCCTATGGGAAGCATTGGATTGGCTGAGATCATTAACTCTGATGTAAGCCAAAAAGGCGGATCGGGGGTGGGGCCAGCACCAGCGGACCCGTGCGGTGCAGGAAAAAAGGTAAGTTTATTATCTTTTAAGGGGGGTAAGCCACCTAAATGGTGGTTTTAACACTATACGGTCAAGAATAAATTTTCCTGACCCTATAGTGTTCCTTTAATATATTAACCTATATGTTCACATGAACACCACCTGCTTGCAAATACTTTATTGCTAAATAACATGCATTTTAACATAGTCACAGCTGAAGGTCTCAAATTACCCTCATAATTTTCACATTCACACATGCATAGAGATCCACATTTGTCCTTGGTAAGTGATGATGTAGAAAAAGGTATTGAATGAGCAGCATTCCATTGAAGTTATACCTTCATACTTCAGACACAAAAGTAGTCTCCACTACCAACATGAAAGGCACAATAAGTCACCAACTCCCTCCATCATTTGACTGCTCCAGCATCCCGAGGGACTGTCACATAAATGGGGATTCCTTCTACTAGAGCCTTGAATGGCAGCTTTCTTATTTTTACTTACAAGGTTTACCAGAGGTGAATATAAGGATATACACTGCACAAGCAATGTACTGTCTTACATAGCATTTACATGCTAGTAATAAATTGCTCCGGTCAGACAATTCTGTAAGAATAATGCTAGTAGTTGCTCGGTTGTGGTTTAGACACTAAAACTGGAACTGCTGTGAATTAAAATTCAAACGGCACTATAGGCTCTTGGAGTGCCCACCTTCAGCCACTTACGTTAATCCAGCACCAGGCTCCCTCGCCGCTCTTGACATCTCCTCCCCCGCCGACGTCAGCTCCCAAGTGGAGCCGAAAGCGCATGCGCGGCCAGAGGCACATGCGCATTCAAACCCGCCCATGGGAAAGCATTACTCAATGCTTTCCTATGGGGATTTTTTTTGATGCTGTACTCCGTGAGGACATCCAGCATCAAATAAGTGCAATTTACTCAGTGTAAATCGCAGAAGCGGCTTCTAGTGGCTGTCAGGGAGACAGTCATTAGAGGTTGGATTAACCCTGCAGTGTAAACATAGCAGTTTCTCTGAAACTGCTATGTTTTCAGCTGCAAGGTTAAAACTAGGGGGACCTGGCACCCAGACCACTTCATTGAGCTGAAGTGGTCTGGGTGCCTATAGTGGTCCTTTAACAGTAGCCTTTGAAAGCACATTTTCTAAACTCAATCATAACCATATTATCTAGCACTTTAGGCATATTGGGTAATAATGCAGGGGTGGCTATGTGGGTGTGTAGGTATGTAGGTAGGCATGTAGGTTTGTAAAGCGTGTGGTATGTGGATACGTGGCCATCTGGTAACATTAATATATGTATATGAGAGTAGATTGAAAGGGTTGAGGCTCTGGGTGCAGGGACTGTTAAAACTAATGGTTTTAACATTCTAAATCCACAGAAATCATACACAGAAACATCAGTATGAGGCTACAGAATCATAACACGTAATGCTGCGTTAACTCTAGCATTGCTTATGCATTCCTAAACAGGGATAAAAGTAAGCATTTCATTTTTTTCTTTTCAGACTAATTTATTTTATTTTTTTTATTCTTTATTTAAGAGGCATGCGAATCATACAGATTGCAAGACTATTTTAGCATGAGAAAGCAATAACCTGTCTAATTTTCCAGTCACTCAGAATAAGAACACAACAACAGAATGAAATAAAAAGGAAGGGATGGACCAACGGAAGAAATGGAAAAAAGAACTGCTATGAGTTTGCATCTCCATAAGGGAGTAGCTCAAAAGAGTTAGAGGTGTACTCACACCACAATTCTACATTTTATAAAATGGGAGCAGAGTGTTGTAAACAATTGCTGTCAATTGATCTACTACAGGGAACAAGGGGTTTTCAACCAAGATGCAACCAAAACTTTCCTGAGAGTCATAGTGATTTAATTATACAGCTATTAAGCCAGCACAGGGAGACTCTCTGAAGGTCGAGACTGTAGGAAAAGTCAGGAGTGTAATACAAAGGGACCTAAATGAAAAATACTAAAAGATCTCTCACCATGCTTCAAAAAGGAATCACCATGAAACAAGACCACCATATCTAAAAGTAAGTACTATAATGACCACACAGTCTCAAACAACAATCAGAGGGGCTTTTCCCTATTCAAAATAGTTGGACTGGGGTAGAGTACCACTGAAAAGAATATTGGATATCTGCTCCTGGAACGTTAACACAAATCGAAACCCTGGTGTCTGCCTCCCAGATGTCATACAGGAATCGCTCTCCAGTTCCATTTCCAGATCCATTCCCACTGACCAACATAGCACATAGGGCACCAGATAGTAGAATGGGAACATATGTGATTAGAAATCAATTAAATTAGACCCTTGTCAAACTGTTCTCTTAGATATCGTTCTGTGAATGGAGAAAACACTGAGCCAAGGCTAGGCTGAAGTTTTACATACCTTGTAGCACTTCCATTGGGAGGACTGTCCAGGCATTTTCCATATAGGAGATGTATAGGTATCGAGCAGTATTGCAAGCCAAACCAATGTATAAGACTCTGTAATACAACAAGCAGGATGTAGAAATATATTTATGTTTCAATAAATAAATAAAAAATACAATTTCGCAGGTAAAAGGCTATTAAATAAAAATAGATGAATTTTTAAGTTAAAACTAGTTTAATGATCAGTATAAGTACACATGATGTCTGCTTAGGGTCATTCTTAAAAGAAAATTGTAATTTTGCATTATAATTTAAATGTAGTTATTACTATTGTAACCTCTGTGTGTATAATTCAATACATATAAAGTTCATTGTACATGATGTACGGTCACACAAATAGTGCTTCTGACAAAGATAATCTGAAGGGACACTCTCATATCCCTACAGTGTTCTTTAGTAGTTACGGTGTCAGGCGTCCCAGGACATCATCTGTCAAACTGATTACACAAGGTTTGATACTTGCCTTACTATATGGGGCATCAGTGGTCTTTGGTCAAATAAAGCAAAGGTTCATACTTCTGTATTATCCACTAAAGCATTCAGAAGTTCAGATTTTGTGCACCTCTAAGTGGAATCTAAACGGACTTTTGGTCCGTTATCTGACGCTGGACATCATCATGGACCTCCAGCGTCAATTTTTCCCCATAGGAAAACATTGAATTATGCTTTTCTATGGAGAGGTCAAATGCGCGCGTGGTCATTAAGTCTCCCCTGCCGGCTGAAATTGGCGGCGGGGGTCCATGGGCGGAGTCTGACCCAGCACCGATGTCCCTCCCTGCTTTAACAGGGAGGTCGCGAGGGAGGGGGACACCGAATAACCCTATAGTGCCAGGAAAACGGGTTTGTTTTCCTGACACTATAGGATCCTTTTAAAGCTGTCAGCTGACCCTACCATATGTAGTATTAAAGTGATAAAAAAAATTAAGCAAAAAATACATTTTTGGCAGACTGCCTCCATTTCTTAATGCCTTAATCCAACTGGTCATCCTTTAATTACTGGAGATTTTATGTTCAGAGATATTTTGTCCGAAGTGCTGTGAAAAATCCAGTTCATCCACTTAGCACATAACATAATAGTGCAGCAGCCTAGGCGTGCCTGTAACAGTTTCCTATGTAGACAGTGGGCCCACCACACCCATGTAAAAACTACAAGTGATTTCAGACTTTCACAGAAGACTGTGTATAATATTTTCCACAGTCTAACTCTAACTGACCAAGTCATAGGATACTGGCCTCACAGCAACGATCACTCACATGACATTACACATCGCTTTATCTTAACAAAAGATACATCAAAATTCATCCTGAGAGGACATAATGAACATTTTACATTTATTTATGCATTCCCAATATTTTCCAAATGTATTTGTGAGACATGAAAAAGATAAAAATTAACTGTAGAAATGCACAATTATCCTGGAACTGGGTTCATCCATCTTGGCTCACTGCCAATCATTCTAAATGTTGATTTTTATTCTACCACTGATAAGAAGAGTTGGAAGGAGAAGAAAATAAACCTAGGTAATATGTACCAATGTGTTAGGTTCTAAAAAAAAAAAAAAATAAAGTTAAAAAGAATCAGAAATATCCTGAATGTATTCTACACCAGTGGAGTAGGCAACCATCAGTACTCCAGATGTTGTGGACTATATATCCAATAATGCTCTGACATCCATATTGTTGACAAAGCATCAAGGGAGATGTAGTTCACACAATTTGGAATGCCAAAGGTTGCCTACCCATAGTTATCCTAAAAGCTCCCACCATGAATAAAAAGTGAAACAGTACTAATAGGGGCTAGTTTACAAAATCTCAGGGTCGAGGGAAAACAAATTCCTCAGTAAATTATTAAGAAAATTGTGCTATTTAGAAGAAAGTCTCCAAAAAGGTTGTTATTTGGCATATTTAACAGTCAGATGTGAAAATATATAGACATTGTAACTCCTTTTTAGACACACGTTATTTACAAACAGTCAATCCTAAAGAGGTTTAACGGGATAATCTAAGCACCAAAACAACTTTAGTGTGATGAAGCAGTTTCAGTGTATAGAATAGATCATGCCCCTGCTGTCTCACTGCTAAATTCACTGCCATCAAATTCCTCTCTGTTTATACAGCCCTAGCTACACCTCCCCTGGCTGTGATTTACACAGCCTGCTTGAAAAAAAAATGGTTTCCTTTTTAACAGGTCTGAGAGCACAGGATGTTTCTTTATGTTAGAAGTTTGCATCTCCTGCCCTGTTAGTATAACTTTAATCACACACAGAAGGCTCCTACAGGTTCCGGTAGACTATTAACATTACAGGGAACAATAAATTCTAAATTAAACAGAATGTGCAAAAAAAAGAAGAAGAAAGTTTAAACATTAGATCTGTCTTTACAGAAAGTGTTTAGGAAGACTGTGCAAGTTATATGCAGGGAGTTGAGACGCTATAAAAAAACAAAGTGCACTAACACCTAAATGAGAATTGAGCAGTCAGACTGCAAGGTCTATGATCTATACTAAAACCACCTTTTTTATCTCAACCCAGTGGTCTTACTAATCACTCTCACTGCCAGTATGTACAGCCTGTAGTTCTGTGCAATCACTCACTCTCTGGCACATCTCATCCCGTTTCATTATACTAAAAAGTGCAATGTTCTTCTATGACGTTTTATGCTACTGCTATGTTGATTATTCTTGCATATATTTATGCTACGATGCCATTCTACTTTTGTATGAATCCCAATGCAAGCAAAAATAAAGAATTAAAAAAACAAAAAAACAAAAAAAAAAACACCGCACCAAAGACAGATTTAATTAAAGTTATTGCTGGGAAGGGTGGATGAAATTCACAAAAATCAATCCCCTAACAAAAGGGGTTAGTCGAAAGCAGCTCTGCCCCTAAAATTTAATTTGGCCGCTCCCTATGTACAACCATCATCACACCCACTGCACTTGTCTAAACCAAGAGCAACATAAATCAATGTCATTATCAAGTCTGTGGATATTTCATAAAAGAAAAAGTAAGTATACCATCTCCCTCCCATTTCCCTTCTCCTTGTGGGTTCAGAGCAGCAAGAATGACCTCCGTGTACCTGCCTCCCCAAAACAGGACCCCTACCATGCCATGGTACATAGGCAGTGGGAAGGACCTGCAGTCCACTGCCAGGGCCAATGTAAGGGAATCTGTGTGTAAATTTGCATTTTTTTGGGGGGGACAAGTACTGACTGCTATAAATCACATGGCCATCAGCCATCTGTCACTGACCTGGACAGTGAGTCCAGAGCAGTGTTGCCTTTATAAAAGCTGCAGTCTCTGCTGCTTTTTCATTGCTTGCTAACTAGTTGGGGATGTGGGTGGAAGCTTTAGAAAGAAGCCTTGAAAAAGCCCCACCCCATCAACTATTCCTGCCATCTCACTATTATTAGCTCCCAAGCTTAAAGCTCCTATCCTATGAACTACCAGTGAAGCAGCTTGATCTATAGCTGTCGCATATTCCAGAGTCTTCCTCTGTGATTGTTTTTGTCTACTATCTAAACTGTCTAAGGAACACTCCAAGCACCATAATTACCACAACCAAATTTGTCAGATTAGGGGTATGTATCACAATGTAATTTGGGGAATGTCTTGTGTTATACCCTGTCTGGCTGTGGAGCCTGTGCAGTGTTACCTATTAGCTGCAACATTTATGAGCACTACCTGAATAGCAAGATTAGTTAATTTGCATATTCAGGCAGATTTTCATATTATACAGGCAGGGACAAATTTCTTGTTCGTCTTTGTCTTCCACACTCTGTCTTTGTTTATTAATATTGCATAGTATTGTATTATTATTATTATAAGCGCCTGTATGATTTGGTTATACGTATTGAATTGAGTATGTCACCATAACTGTAATATAGCCCTGAGCGATAATAAAGTATTGTGTGCTAGTTCAATTGGGAACTGTGTGTCCTGTCTGGTTTGTTCAGGGATCACTAACAGAGTTATTTCACCTGTTTGCTGGCTGCACTGTTCCCTGATCCCGGGACAGGTTAAGAAAGAAGATCCCATGAGGATCCTGAGAGCCACATGTACCTTTGTGAAGGCAGAGGTGTCGATACCTTCCTGGGAGCAGAACAGAAGAGGCGACGGGAACTACACCTGCCTGGAAGGAAAGAGCTGCAGCCGTGTGTGGTTAAAGAGGTCCTGAAAGACCCAAGTCAAGCTTTGGCAAATATCTATATCTCATTCTAGCTATGCACTTTGGGTAGAGAGGGAATACTGTGCTGCCCAGTGTCCTGGTTCTGGTGAGTGTAAAAATGAGCCTGAGCGTATCATGAATCATAGGTCTGTCTGCTCCTCCACATGCAAGAAGCCTGGGGTCACACAAAGGGAGAAGGAGGGTGAGTGTAAAACAGAGATAGAGGCCATCACGACCGCCATCTATCACTGAACAATAACTACATATTGTGAGCTTCAGCACCGAGAACTGTGAGGGAGCAATAACAGTCAGACTTTGCAAGGCAAAGTTCTATTGCAATGTGCCTGACTGGAACCCTGTGACACCTGCCCCTCACCAGTGGTTTGCTTTACAGGTCCTTTAGCTCAAACACTGCATCATCAGAGAAGTTAAATAATATACAAAAAAGAAAGCATTAAAAAGTGCAAAACAATGTATTTGTATATTATGACATGAATGCTAATAGCAAGAAAAATAACAAAAATCTCAATAGAACTACTACTAAAAAAAAAAAATAGATTCGATGTATGGATTCAGTCAGATGTAGATTAAAAGATATCTGATTTGTTGACTGGCAGATGCAAAGGTCAGAGATTATAACACTGATTGACAAGGAGCCAAGATGGAGGTGTCGAGGTGCAACTTGAAAAGGTATGAATTTATCTTTTTAATTTTATTTTTCAAATCACACAAATACATATTTGTTAAAAAAAAAAGAGAAAAGTAAACATGATATTAAGAAATGCAATAAGTGACAGACTCCCTTTAAGCCTAAAAGAAGTGGAGTAGAGTTAAAGGGACACCATAGTCGCCAGAACAACTACAGCTTATTGAATTTGTTCTGGTGAGTAGAATCATTACCTTCGGGCTTTTTGCTGTAAACACTGTCTTTTCATAGAAAAGGCAGTGTTTACATTACAGCCTAGTGATAACTTCACTGGCCACTCCTCAGATGGCTGTTAGAGATCCTTCCTGCGTCATGACTGCCTAAAATGCATCCAAACATTCAGTATCTCCTCCCTCTGAATGCAGACACTGAACTTTCCTCATAGAGATTAACTGGTTCAATTCATCTCTATGAGGAGTTGCTGTTTTTGAATTGTGCTGGCTCTGCCCCTGATCTGCCTCCTTGTCAGTCTCGGCCAATCATATGGGGAAAAACAAGCAGAGTTACAGCTTCAGGCTTGAATACAGTAAGATTTTGCAATATCTATGGAGGCATGAGGGGCCCAGGGGGGGCTAGATGGTGGTTTTAACACTATAGGGTCAGGAATACATGTTTGTGTTCCAGACCCTATAGTGATCCTTTAACTGTGTTTCTAGTGTCAAATGATGGCAATTAGTTGGTGAATAACTGCTATATATAAATTAAATGTCAAAGTGCAAAGAAAAAAAGCACAAGGATATGGGTTTGACAGTGCAATTAAACAAAATAAACATTGCTTAAGAAAACTCCTAAAAATGAATGTAAAATGGTCACAGTGACATTTTTGCACAAAAGTTAGCCATGGGTTGTGGTTTTATTTACTTGTTTACACTGCATGCCTGACTGTCCAACCAAACATACATACATAATTTTTCTGTAAGTCCCAGAGTGTCATTGGATGGTAAGTGCTTTTCCTTAAAGGAACACTACAGTGTCAGACATGTATACCTGACACTCAGGCTCTAATAATGCAATTTAGGTTTCTGGCCTAACTCTCCCTGCAGTAAAAAGGTGATTTTTTTTTCACCTTTTTCCAGCGCTGTATTGTTCTCCTTGTGGCTGACTCTGCCCCAGCCCGCTTGACAAACTTGATGACCTCAGCCTATCCAATGCTTTCTCATAGGAAAGAAAGCAGCCAATCCAATGCTTTCCTATGGCTATCGCGCATGCTCAGCAAAGCACTGCGCCAATCAGCATCTCCTCATATCAATGAATCAATGCATATTGATGGGGAACATTCACAGCTTCCATGCAGAGTGTGGTGGCATTGAACAGCACTGATTTAGAAAGCACCTCTAGATGTTCCTAGGTAGCAAGGTAAACACTGCCTTTTCTCTGTGTTTATATTAAAAAGCCTGAAGGGAAAGGCAGTAGACAAAATAAAAACTACACTAAAGCTGTAGTTGTTCTGGTCACTACAGCGTCCCTTTAAATCTTAACTCAAATACAGCCATTTATTTTATACATAAATTAACCTTGAAGTTTTTTTTATGAATTGTAGCAATAACACGTGAAAAAAATCTAATGCAGAAACTGAACAGATTACTAATTTTCACTGACAACTGAGAGGAAAGATAAAAGGAAGTCGCCACTATGTTCCATTGCACTGAGGAACCATCTGTGGAGACAGTTACGGACTAATGAATAGGCCAGGGAACAGACTAAACAGAAGGTGTAGAGAGCAATTTGTGTGTTAATCTATAAAATTTAAATTTTGCTTCTTTTGCCAAGTTATTTAAATCTCTAAATACAGAATGATGTACACTTACCTGATGTGACCAACCAACTCAATCAACTTGTGGCTGAAGAAATAAGCGGTCAGTTCAGAAATGTGACTCAAAACTGAGCAAACACCAAACAGAGTTGTAGTCCCTTTGAGGTCCTCAAGGTGCCAAAAAAGAAAGGTGAAGACAAATCCATAGCCAAAGCCCATGAACCAGGCCACAAATAGAACAGAACTATATTGCACAGTGCATATGAGCTTTATCAAATCCCAGTATTTAAAGGCTTCTGTTTCTGGTCCCTCATTCCTGCTTTCACTCTGACTCTGTGCTGGAGATTCAGCCTGGGATCTATTTTCCACTGGAGAGATCTCCAGGTCTTCATTCCTATCCACATGTGTTTGTAGGTGGTGGTAACGAAAGCGAAATTGAGTAGAAACAATAAGTGCAATGGACATCAGGACACCAAAGACAATAAAAGCAATACGATAGTCCTTGTATTCAGGAGCTAGACAACCACTACCACTTATTTTCATAAATATTTTAGTATGATCGATACCTATACCCACTGATAACATAGCCAGTCCCCATCCAAGAGATCCCCACATCCTTTGGAGTCCATAGCGATCCCTATGTTTGCCTAAGTACTGTAGAGTTACTGTATCCACAATAGTCACAGCTGGAGCACTAAAAAACTCTCCAATAATGACCACCAGCAAGATCAAGAGGAAGATAGTTTCTACATCTGCTTCATCGTATAGCAATGCAAAGTTGCCAGGAGCTTTGGTTGTTGTAGTGATGGCCAAGGTTGTCGTGGTTAAAGAAATGGTAGATCCATTACTCATTTCTGTGCCTACTGTTACACTATTATTTGAAACATCTCTGGCATTTCGATGTAAAATATTATCTTCTCCATTATAGAACATCATTTCGGAGCTAAACTCTACATCAGATTTCCACAAAAGTTGCCTATCTGAATAGACATCTCTCTTACGTCTGTTTTTTGCTGTGGTGGTATTCTCAGCAGGAATCCGTGTTGATGGAGAAACAAAGGGTGGAAGAGTGCTGGAGTTAGTCGGTTGCACAGGCACAGGGTTAGTAGGCACACATAACAATGTTGCTGGTTTTACAAACCCTATTCCTAAATTAAATAAAACCCAGCAAAGAACTGAGAAGAGTAAAACCACCTTCCCTTTTCTAAAACGGTCCGCTATGACGCCCCAGAAAGGGGCACTACAAAATTCGATAAAATATCGGATTCCAACAAGCAATCCACTCTGAGTAGCAGACATTCCCAGTTGTTTGTAGTAAACAGGGAGCAGAGGATAGAGGGAACCATATGCAGAATAAAAAAAGAAGTAGAAAACTTTAGAGATGAGAAGGTCATTGTTAATTTTGAAGCAGTGTTTCTCCAGCCAGTCCATTTCGTCATCTGTGATAGAAGCAGTATCTGTTGCTTGATGAGCTTCACTAGGTCCAGCTTGGTCATTCTCCACGCTAACCCCATTAAAAGGATCAGCAAGTACATATTTTCTCTTCTGTTCCTCCTCATCTTCAGTTAAGATAGCAACTTTGTCCCCTGTAGCCATTGCTCAGCAATTGAGGTAACTACAGCTGTATATCTTGTGTTTATGCAGCAGACCTGTAAGTAATAAACAAAAACTATTAGACATCACAAAACAGAGTAGATATTGAAAAACAAAATGACAAGAAGTGTGGCACACACACACTACATTGGTACATGTTGGGAAATTTGACTGAGATAGATTTGCAGAAACACTGGATTTCCCATAGTTATATTTTCTTATACATGGGGTGGGTCTCTGGTGGCACCAGGCACATTATATTTTTAAGATCTATGTAATATGGAACATAAACACAACTCAGTCAAATGCACAACTGCATATTCATTATTTACATTGTAGGGCTAATAGTACATTTAATAAAGAGCAAACAGATCAAAATACAAAAACACATTTTGGCAATGACAGCGTTAAAAGGCAACGTATGTGTCCACAAATACTGTTAACAAGCATATCAACATGTACCATTGTATACCTTGGTAAAACAAAACCAAACAAACAATTTGATTCTTTAGCATCTCACAAAGACGACTGAAAGGTCATTCTGACTTTGACATTTGTGACGTTGGCAAGCTGGGTAGGAAGTCAGTCTGTGATTAAAATAAACATTCTGTTAAATCTGAACTTTAACATTACAAAATCCCTTAATCCAACTGTTTTTCACCTCTTCCTTGGAACTCAAAAGGGGGAACTCATGCTAGTTTAGCGCATTTCCACTGGCTGGAGCATTTTCATATATCATATTCATCAAATATTATTCCCAACATAGAATATTATCGTATGATATCCCTTATGAATAAAATCATGTTCATCAGATCCTGTTTTAAGATTGCACAAGTTAATGATAGGCCTAAAGAATACAGAGACTATATATAATGCAATATTTTATTTTAATTAATAATAAAATTTAAAAAATGCTAAATATTATAAAACCATCCCAGAGACATGGTCTTGGCAAAATCCAGAAGTATTACAGTGCCCCAGCAAGGACCCCTTGGTACAGTCCCCAGGGGCTACAGGCTAGGAAGGTTTGGAATCACACTTTAACTCCATTTATATTTTGTTCTACGCAAAAACACTAAATTTACATATTTCTGGCATATATAGACTTTTCCTTGAAGCTAACCCAAGTAAAAAAAAATCTAATTGATCCCTAGTGTAACTTTACTAATTTTATCTCAATCTACCTTATATATGTTATTTATATATATATATATATGTGTGTTATAATATATTATATCATCAGTTCATGCAAATGCATTTCCCTCAATCAATATTTAGTAAGAGTTTAAAAAAAATAAAAAAATGTCTTCCAATTGACGCCTAGTCCGACTTAAACTGAGCTGACTTTACCTACACAGCCTATAAAAAATATACTGTGCTGTACTTCTTGCCATGACATATGTATATCTCACTGGTGTTATTCAATATTGTTGCGGTCATGACAGTGCGAACTATGTATGTTGGTTTATAGCACAACAAAAATAAGCTATAAAACAATGGAATGGGGAAATCCTTCATTTGCCCCAGAAAATAGGGGGAAAATTAAATAAAAAAATACAATAAATAGAAAACATATACATATATATATATATATATATATATTAGTATTAGTCCCGTATTAGTCCAGTAGATATTATAATATTTCAAAGACAAGCTTTCGAGAGTTTTCCTCTCTTCCATATATATATATATATATATATATACATACATACATCCACACTATTGCTTTAGACTAGATTTCTAGAATATACTGCTAAAGAAAAATACAATAAAAATAATCATTACAAGAAAAAAAATTACATTTTCAAAAAGAGATATTGTGAGAAAAATATTAAAGCGGCACAAGAAGATTTTAGTATACTGCAATGAACTGTCCTATAAGAACATCATTAAAAAAATGTGTATTGGTAGTGCACCTCTAAAAAAAGCGTAATAAAACTGGTTCATTTGTGCAAAACACATTCTGGGTCACATAAAATACAGAGATAGGCTCTTTCTGTATACACCCCATTTTATAGGCAGATAAATTCCTGTCTCAAAATCTGACAAATGAGACAAATTATTCTCAAACCCTCATTTTATTGAATTGTTGTTGATTTTCTCCTTTAAATTACTTGCTTCAGCTATTGATGTGCAAATTAGACTTCAACAGGTCATCTGATTCATTACAACACAGAGTACATTAAATTACTGTGACATGGATGACTCTTATTTATACATTGGTAACATAAACCATTTTTCTAAATAAATAAAACAGAGACAGGTACAGTGTGTGCTTGATTTTTCCAGAAGCACTTCAGAAAGGAACATAAAAAAGAACTCAATTATGTTCGTCATGAGTCTTTTTATGAATCCTTTGTTTTGAAAATTGGAACTGTGGCTTCTCTGGAGGTTTTTTGTTCCGTCTTTGACATGTTTACTGGAGTTAATAGTGTTTTGGAGGCACATAAAAAAAAAACCTACTTAACTCCATGTCGTTCCAAGATGTCCTCATGCTCGCTCGGGCAGCTACAGAAAAAAGCCTTGCTCAAGCATTCAACATCAATTGTACATAGTGCGAGAAGATGTCTGCTACTTCTTGATGGTTGATAGGCAACGTAATAATGGGAGGGCATAAGCTCCACCCACTGGAATAAAACTTGACTTGTGCATGAGTCAAAACCACCCCTTACTTCTCATGTATATGATCAGACTATCAACACTCTACGCCTATCATTGGTACCCCATTCAGAAAAGTGAGTGAAAAAAAAATGTATTCTTTTCACTCACTTTTCTGAATGGGGAGCTCGTGATAGGTTGCCCGGTCCAAAGCTTCCTGATTGAACACTTGCACCAATTTGGGTGTGGAACTATTCAATAATGGTTAATCATTTATGGTAAGGTGGCAACCAAGACCTCTTTCCATCATAACAAATTTATTGCGGTTAAGTTGTTGTGATGCCACAAACACCCACTCTGCATTATATACACACACTGCATTCAAACAAACACACACTCTGCATCATATACACACATACTGCATTCATTATATACACATACAATGCATTCATACAAACACACACTCTGCATCATATACACACACACTGCATTCATTATATACACATACATTGCATTCATACAAACACACACTCTGCATTATATACACACACACACTGCATCATATACACACACACACTGCATTCACACAAACACACACTGCATCATATACACACACTCTGCATTCATACAAACACACTCTGCATTATATACACACACACTGCATCATATACACACACACACTGCATTCATATAAACACACACTCTGCATTATATACACACTCACTGCATTCACACAAACACACACACACCGCAGCATATACACACATACTGCATTCATTATATACACACACACACTGCAATTCACACAAACACACACACACTCCGCATTCATTATATACACACACTACACAAACACACACACACTCTGCATTCATTATATACACACACTACACAAACACACACACTGCATTCATTATATACACACACACTGTAAATAAATATTAAATTAATGTAATTTTTGGGGGGATCTAATTATATTTAGAAATTTACCGTTAGCTGCTGCATTTCCCACCCTAGACTTATACTTGAGTTAATAAGTTTTCCAAGTTTTTTGTGGTAAAATTAGGGGCCTCAGCTTATATTCAGGTCGGCTTATACTCGAGTATATACGGTACCACTTTTGACTAATTTGTAAATGTTTTATTTACAACTACTCTCTGCACTCTATCTTTAAGTCAGTGGTCTAAACAAGAACACAATTTAAACCAACAGATTCCATATTTACTAGTAACCTTTTGTGTGAGAAGTTTTTTACTTCTTCATATAATGCATTTAAGTTAGTTTGGCATGACTGGTCTTTCATAAAACCATGTTGATTCCTACTCATGATATTTTTGTTCAAAATTAATTCTTGAATATTATCCCTTAGCAGCCCTTCAAATATTTTCTCGAGCACAGATGTTAAGCTCACCGGTCTGAAGTGTCCTTGTTGAGCTTTGGAAACATTTTTAAATATAGGCACCACATCTGCTTTTCTCCAATCCTCTTAATTCCTTAAAGAAAAGAATCCTTAAAAATTAAAAACAGTGGTATGGATATTTCAACACTAAGCTCACTAAGCATGTGCGTGGATGAATACCATCTTGCCCCGGGCTTTGTAAACATTAATTTTGGTTAATTTCTGAAGCACTTTATCCTGTATTAACCAATAACCTGTTTGCTGTAAGGCTTTTGTAACAGGGATTTGCATATCTACAGCCACAGATTCTTCTTCCCTAAATACTGAAGAAAAACAATAATTTAGAATTTCTGTCTTGCCCTGATCCTTCTTGATCAACTTACCCATCTCACCTTCCAATTAACATATTTACAAAAACGTTTTTAGGGTTGGTCTTGGTCTCTTTGGCTATGAGATTTTCATTTTCAAGTTTAGCTCATCTAATTTCCCTTTTTTCTAGCTCTATAAGCATGCTTATGTTTGTTATAGGATCCAATTGACCTCTCTGATTTAAATGTTTTGAATGTTTTTTTCTTTTGGCTTAAAAACAGAGTACAAAGAATTTTCATTAATGGTAAATTTTCAAGCTGGACAGAGGTGGCAAGTGGTGTTCCTCAGGGGTCTGTTCTGGGACCCTTCTATTTAACATGTTTATAAATGATCTTGAAGACAGCATTGAAAGTCATGTATCAGTGTTTGCATTTGACACAAAACTTTGTAAAATAATACAATGTGAGCAAGATATTACTTTGCTGCAGAGGGATTTAGATAGACTGGGCACTCAAATGGCAGATGAAATTTAATGTTGAAAAATGCAAAGTTATGCACTTCGGCGTAAAGAATACACAAGCAACGTATACCCTTAATGGAAGCGAATTAGGGATAACAACACACGAAAAGGACTTGGGAATTGTTATAGACAACAAACTATGCAACAATGTACAATGTCAATCAGCAGTGGCCAAGGCCAGTAAGGTATTGTCATGCATGAAAAAGGGCATTCATTCTCGGGACCCTCTTTATAAATCACTGGTAAGACCACATATTGAATATGCTGTGCAATTTTGGGCACCTGTTCTAAAGAAGGATATTATGGCACTAGAAAAAGTGCAGAGGCGGGCTACAAAATTAATAAAAGGAATGGAACATATCAGCTATGAAGAAAGGTTAACAAATTTAAACCTATTTAGTTTAGAAAAACGTTGCCTGAGAGGGGATATGATAACATTATACAAATATATTCTGGGCCAATACAAACCATTGTGTGGAAATCTATTCACAAACCGGACTTTACATAGGACACAAGGCCATGCGTTTAGACTGGAAGAAAGAAGATTTCGTCTAAGGTAAAGGAAATTTTTTTTTACTGTAAGAACAATCAGGATGTGGAATTCTCTGCCTGAAGAAGTGGTTTTATCAGAGTCCATTCAGATGTTCAAACAGCTACTAGATGCATACTTGCAAAAACAGAATATTCAATGATATAATCTTTCAATGTATGGTAATAACTGCTTGATCCAAGAATAAATCTGACTGCCATTCTGGGGTCAAGAAGGAATTTTTTTCCTAGCTTGTTGCAAAATTGTGCTTCAAACTGGCTTTTTTTGCCTTCTTTTGGATCAACAGCAAAAAAACAAATGTGAGGAAGGCTGAACTTGATGGACGCAAGTCTCTTTTCAGTATGTAACTACAGCTTATTAGGAAAAAAAAAAATCATACTCGCAGGCCAGCTTGGTTACTTGAGTTGAGCCTCAACTTTGCCATTCAGATTTAATTCAATAAAATGTCGTTTTTCAATAAACCTGCCTGCTTTGTGACTCCACACATCTGCAATAACAAATTTGACTCTGTCATGTGACACTCGAGGTGAAGTTGAATTCAATACTTCCCTATGAGAAGCATGTGATTGGATGCACTCGGAGCTTGTTATGCATGTGCCTCTTGTCCACAAGATAGGATTATCATGGTGGAAGCAACACCTATAGGAGAAAGAGGAGCGTGCAGCAGCACCGAGACTCTTGGTGCTGGGGAAAAAAGGTAAGTAATCCCTTTTTATCTATTTTATACAGGTTAGTGGAGGAGGGCTGAATCTACATAATAACTAGGCTATTAATTTCTCACTGTTATACAAAAAAATAAATACTAATATGTAAATAAATAATACATAAAAAAGTGGTAAAAGTGCTACCCCAGATGTACCTCAAAAAACACCCAACAAAATATATAATAAAGAAAAAGGGGAAAACACAAAAGGTAAAGATGAATAAAAAAAATATATTAACAACATGTAAGAACTACTGTAGAGAATTCCACAGATGATGACATATAAAAATTATAAACAATACATAGCGTAATACAGTAAATAAAAACACACCCTAGTGAAAGTAAGGTTGAACACTCAAAAAACAAACGATAGTTTCAGGCTCGCCACCCTTTCAAGGGTATTGGAATAAAGATCGTCTGCAAGGAACAAAAAGAGAAAATGGCAACAATAGTGAAGACAAAGTTGGACTTAACAGACTTTTATTTTACCATTTTAATGTTTATATTTGATTCTGTCACTGATACTATTTCTGCCGGCCCTGGCCTGGTCTTCACTTCTGAGATCTGCGTCCTGCTGGAGTGCCCCCATTGGTGGTAACATATATATTTTTTGCGCTTGCAAGTGCAATACAATAAATTCATATATGTTTTGATTTTACTTCACTATTGTGGCCATTTTCTAAGAGCATTCCTTGCTGAAGAACTTTATTCCATCATATTTTAAGTGGAATTATCTATAGTAATTCTTCCAGGTTGTTAATATACTTCTTTATTCATTTTTACCTTGACATGTGTTTTCCCCTTTTTCTTTATTAATTTAACACAACTCACTATTAAATAAGCAATTCATAAATATAATTTTAAACATGAAAACACATTTTACACCAAGGCATGCTACAAAAAAATTTAAATTTTAGAGTAGATTTGAACTTTTCCATGCATTCCATTACAGTTATGACAGATATAGTGGTAGAAAAAGATATAACAAACTTTTAAATTTCTCAACACAGTATTTCACAGTTCTGTGTACCATACGTGACTGTGAAGGTATAAAATACAGAAGCAGTCTGTATGTTGTATTAGCAAGGGTTTGCGAAGAGTACGGAACACCCATTTATGAATTATGAAAAAACACCACATTGAAAAAATATATTCACAAAGGTCCAGTTGTTATCATGCAGGAGAATAGTGGTTTCTCAGTTCAGTTAACCATAAATCCATTCATATATATTCATCCTCATACAGTACATCCACTGTATATCCACCTATACATACAAATACACAGAATAAGTAAAGCTGAAGCAAAGTAAGTAATTAAAATATTTTAAACACTTCCACACCCATATATGGGAATGGCATAATATATATAAGAGAGCGAGGGAGTGTGTCCTTGCACTCAGGCTGAACCAAGTATATATATATAAAAAGTACCGGGTGCCAGTCCCAGAGGACAACGAAAAACATACAAAAATAGATTGGGTCTGCACTCAGGGTTTGCGTTCAAAAAACGACTGCTTTATTTACATGAAGAAAAAGTTCCCATATGATCAACGCTTCAGTCCCTGAATGGGACTTTCATCAGGATCAGAGTAACATACATAGTGTGAAAAACAAAAATATATAAGATAATATTAAGGATTAAACCGGCGTCCTTGTGCGTGTACTGCGCATGTGTGTACCTAGCTCCGCCCGCGTTACCGGGCGTAAACTACGTATGAGAAATGGGCGTTTGGGTGATAATGCTATGTTTAATGTAACCATAGCGACGCCTTCAGCTGTCAAGACAGACCATGTATTGCGCATGTGCATTTATAATTCCCTACTAGCAGCATCGGGCATAAATATTAATGGACCCGTGAGCGTTCACGTAATCACGCTAGGATTAGTCTCCATGACAACCCTAATATGACAAATAAAATAAAGTAATAAGGAACTTTGCACATCGCGGGTACTACTAGAACACACCTTGGACAGAGGATAATACTTAATTTAGAACAGCTAAATTAGATTATATATATGTTGGCTCTAACAACAGGGCTAAAAAGTTGGACGGGGCACTTGTGTGAGGTCCAAGACAGATTGTTGGGCAGGTTCTAACAACATTTCAGCTCCAAAAACAGCCTTTCCCATATTTTTCCATCTTCCTATCTACATTACATAGGTTACACAAATACATAGATTCAAAGTTATTTCCAATTTTAGCCACCTAAAGGACAAATATAGTGCCAGGAAAACATACTCGTTTTCCTGGCACTATAGTGCCCTGAGTGTTCCCCCACTCTCAGGGTCCCACTCCCGCCGGGCTGCATGGCAAGGAAAGGGGTTAAACTTACCTTTTTTCCAGCACCGGGTGGGGAGCTCTCCTCCTCCTCTCCGCCTCCAATCCTCTTCGGCTGAATGCGCATACACGGCAGTAGCTGCGCGCGCATTCAGCCAGTCTCATAGGAAAGCATTCATAATGCTTTCCTATGGACTCTGGCGTCTTCTCACTGTGATTTTCACAGTGAGAAGCACGCAAACGCCTCTAGCGGCTGTCAATGAGACAGCCACCAGAGGCTTTAGAGGCTGGATTTACCCATTTATAAACATAGCAGTTTCTCTGAAACTGCTATGTTTATAAACAAAAGGGTTAATCCTAGAGGGACCTGGCACCCAGACCACTTCATTAAGCTGAAGTGGTCTGGGTGCCTAGAGTGGTCCTATAAGGCTTTTTCATGATTCTCAAATGACCTCATATGCTATTAACAGCTGTGAATGATCATGATGTACTTTGAACACACAAAAAGTTGTTTGCCACTGACAACACAGGAAAGATAAAAAATGAATAAAAATAAAGGGAAGTACCTAATTACACTACTTCTCTATTATGAAACTTCAGCAGTACTTTTCTAAAAAGAAACCTCTTACTGAAAACCACTTCAATTTATCAGTGATACTTCCTTGTTTAAGACTAATAAAAACACAGATAATATCAAGATAAGAAATATTAGTCTACCCATTACAATATGTCACACTGATTTTGCTTATGAGTTCTGAAGATAACTGATTCACATTTTGAGCAATGTTATATTGATTTCCTGTGTGTTTGGAATATCACCTCAACTTGTGAAGTATGGATTAGAACCTAGTTTGAAAAGATGAAAAAGAAACAAAGATAGGGCAATAATACAAGCGAGCAATGTCAAAACCAACATCAACATCGGAGCACTAGACTTAATACACAATAGATAGAAAAGCCATGTTGAGGAATCAGGAAATTGGAATAGTGAAAGTCTAGCCAGATCAGAACCAAGATAATTCAAGTGTCACCCTATGGGCTACTAGACTTGTGAAAAGGTGCATAGGAGTGAAAGGTGCTGCTTTATATAGGCAATGGTAGTGTCATTGGCTTCCATCATTTTGGCTCAGCAGAAATACCACCACGCAAAAATGACGCATTAAAGTGCGTACCCTTAGAATGACGCATGATGAAAGAAGACGACTGAGAGCATACTGCTCAAGCCAGATGTGTTGGACCTTTCACCTGCTGTGATAGCCTTTGCTACTTCTATTCAAAATTGTTCAAAATATCAACTACATAGACTTACATAGTTATGTAAACTGAAAAAAGTGTTGCATCATCAAGTTCAGCCTTTTTCACATTTGTTGTTGCTGTTGATCCAAAAGAGGGCATCAAAACCCAGTTTGAGGCTCTTTCCAATTTTAGAATGGCAGTCGTATCTCTCTTTGGATCACGAAGCTGTTACCTTTGAGTCCAGGACCTCCATCTTACCGGTAAGATGGAGGTCCTGGACTCAAAGGAACTAGCGCAGGAGGAATGCGAGCCACATCATCTCTCCATCAAGATGAGAATTAATTACAAATGGAGAGGACACACCTTTGCGAATGGACGCGCGCGGTTGTTTGGGTTACGAGTAAGTTAACCGATCAGAACGGACATGGAAGATTTAAATAGCTAACAAGGAAGCCATCAGATACCGATTGAGAAAGCCACAGGACATGGTGAAACGCATTTTGGACAGTTTGGAGCACCGAAGGGTTCTGTGAATATTTTATTTTTGTGATTTTAATAGTTTTAATAAATGTTAATTGCTATTTGCACTAAGGCCTGGTGTATTCCAACTCCATATCTGCTTCCACTACCAAAAGATGGGAAGTGTCTCCCAATAAAGATACGCTTGCTGTAACATCCAGAGCCAGGATATAAGGCCTCTGAACAAGGTGAGCAGGGTGTATACTTTGCACTTAGAAATTACACCCTGCCACACAGTTCTTCACTAGAAGCTGTTGCTTCCATTGCTTTTGACTCCTTTCTGAGCACTACTGAAAAGAAAAAAAGAGGATCAGTGTCCCCAGAGAAAACATATGCTTATGCGATTTGGCTCTGTCCCTATCTGGCTCTATCCCATGTGAATGTGTAATCTATTTCTTTTACACACTGGGTTTTAACTAAAATACTACACTATATATTGTTTATTTATGTCTAGTAATTTGCTGCACTACAAACCCCTTATTGGATAAGGGTAAGTGCTTATTTTTTTTAGTGCTCCACTATAAGCACTCGTGGTAATGTTAAAAACCACTTAGTTTATCTTTTGTACACTTTATATTTGTGTGTGACGTCAAGGTGATACTCACATGGTGTGGTAGCTGCTATATTTGTACATTATACTTATATCTTAAAGCGCACTTTCAGCACAGATCCCTTTGTATTTCAGTTCCTTCAGGTATTTTAATGTAAACAATGCCTCTATGCGATGCTGATTTGTCCCAATATCCTCCTAATTGCTTTCCTATGGGAAAGCACTGGATTGGCTGAGATAGTCAATTTTAAAGATCAAATCCATGGGAACAAAGCCAGCCGACCCATGCGTCGCTGAAAAAAAGGTAAGCTTATTACCTTATTTAACGCTATAGTGACTTGAATACACATTTGTCTTTCTATCACTGTCGTGTTCCCGTAATGTGGGTAGGAGGGGATATTATTTCTCCAAGCACAACTTACCTGGGTCCTGCTAGGTGCATGCAGCCACTTTGCTTTCTATTCCTCCTATGCAGAAGCCACAGTCCTGCATGGCCCCAGGGGCGTACCTAGAGCATTTGGCACCCGGGGCGGATCCTGTGCGTCCCACCCCCCCCCCCACCCAAAAAAAAAAAAAAAAACCTGTAAAAAATGTTAAAGGTTTTCTTTAATTAATCCACACTCCTTAATTAAACCATACCCCTTAATTAATCCATACCCCTTAATTAATCCACACTAATTCATCCACACACCCTTAATTAATCCACCCCCTTAATTGATACACACACCCTTAATTAATCCACACTAATTAATCCACCCCCTTAATTAATCCACTCCCCCATAATTAATCCATCTAATTAATCCACCCCCATTAATTAATTAATACACCCCACTTAATTAATACACCCCCATAATTAATCCACCCCCAATTAATCCACCCACCTTAATTAATCCACCCCATAATTAATCCACCCCTATAATTAATCCACTCCGCCTTAATTAATCCACCCCTATAATTAATACACCCCCAATAATTAATACACCACCCCTATAATTAATACTCCCCATAATTAATACACCCCCATAATTAATACTACACCCCCATAATAATATGGCACCCTCTCATAATACACCCCCTTAAGGGATTAGATACCCCTTTCCTTTCACTTCTTTTTCACCCCCTTCTTTCATCTTTTCACCCCCTTCTCACCCTCATTTCTTCTTTTCTCACTCCCCTCTCTCACCCCCCCTTTCTCCTCATGGACGCACCGCCCGGGCAAAGCTGCAGCCGCCTGAGGCTCTCTATAGAGCGCTTGGGCGGCTGCAGCATGGGGGGAGGGGGGGGGCGGTGGGGCTGGTCATGGCACCCCCCACCCTGGTGGCACCCGGTGGCGGACCGCCTCCTCCGCCCCCCCCTTAGTACGCCACTGCATGGCCCTACTTCTTTTCACAGTGCTGGAGAAGACTAAATGCATAGGCGCCATGAGTGCCAGGTTGTCAAAATTTACTAAAGCTATCTTGACGTATTATCTTGGACAACAACAGGGACCACAAACACTACAGAGGGCTGCACTGGTACTCTAAGGCAGTGGCGTACTAAGGGGGGGGCGGAGGGGGCGGCCCCCCCATGCTGCAGCCGCCCGAGCGTTCTATAGAGAGCCTCAGGCGGCTGCAGCTTTGCCCGGGCGGTGCGTCCATGAGGGCGGACCGCACCGCCCGGGCGCAGCCTGAGGAGAGGCTGACAGGAGGGAAGCGCTCCCTCCTGTCACTCCCTCTGTAGTAGCGTGGCCGAGCCCTGTATAGTCGGCGGGTACAAGGAGCATCTGTCTCCTGTACCCGGCCGGACTAACAGGAAGTGAACACCCGCCGACTATACAGGGCTCGGCCACGCTACAGCAAAGGTAGGGGGGAGGGGGATGAGAAAGAGGAGAAGGGGGTGGAGAGAGGAGGGGGGTGAGAAAGAGAAAATGAGGGGGTGGAGAGAGAAAGGAGGGAGTGGTAAAAGGGGGAGAGAAAGGAGGGGGGGGTGAGAAAGAGAAAGGGGGGTGAGAAAGAGAAAGTGGGGGGTGAGAAAGAGAAAGGAGGGGGTGAGAAAGAGAAAGGGGGTGAGAAAGGGGGAGAGGAAAGCTGAGGGGGGTGAGAGAGAAAGGGGTGAGAAAGAGGGGTGAGAAAAAGAGAAAGGAGGGTAAGTGAGAAAGAGAAAGGAGGGGGGTGAGAAAGAGAAAGGAGGGGGGGGCAGAAAGAGAAAGGAGGGGGGTGAGAAAGAGAAAGGAGGGGGGGTGAGGAAAGAGAAAGGGGGGTGAGAGAGAAAGAGGGGGGGGTGAGAGAGAAAGGAGGGGTGAGAGAAAGGAGGGGTGAGAAAGAGAAAGGAGGGGGGGTGAGAAAAGAGAAAGGGGGGGGTGAGAAAGAGAAAGGGGGGGTGAGAAAGAGAAAGGGGGGTGAGAAACGCCACAAAGTGCCCAGGGTGGGGGGTGCCATGACCAGTCCCGCCGCCCTCCCCCCCATGCTGCAGCCGCCCGAGCGCTCTATAGAGAGCCTCAGGCGGCTGCAGCTTTGCCCGGGCGGTGCGTCCATGAGGGCGGACCGCACCACCCGGGCGCAGCCTGAGGAGAGGCTGACAGGAGGGAAGCGCTCCCTCCTGTCACTCCCTCTGTAGTAGCGTGGCCGAGCCCTGTATAGTCGGCGGGTACAAGGAGCATCTGTCTCCTGTACCCGGCCGGACTAACATGAAGTGAACACAGTGTGTGCACTTCCTGTTAGTCCGGCCGGGTACAGGAAACAAATGCTCCCTGTACCCGCCGACTATACAGGGCTCGGCCACGCTACAGCAAAGGTGGATTAATTATGGGGGGGTGGATTAATTAAGGCGGAGTGGATTAATTATGGGGGGTGTATTAATTATGGGGGTGTATTAATTAAGGGGGTGGATTAATTAGTGTGGATTAATTATGGGGGAGTGGATTAATTATGGGGGAGTGGATTAATTAAGGGGGTGGATTAATAAGTGTGGATTAATTAAGGGCGTGTATCAATTAAGGGGGGTGGATGAATTAGCGTGGATTAATTAAGGGGTATGGATTAATTAAGGGGTATGGTTTAATTAACCCCTTAAGGACACATGACGGAAATATTCCGTCATGATTCCCTTTTATTCCAGAAGTTGTGTCCTTAAGGGGCTAAGGAGTGTGGATTAATTAAAGAAAACCTTTAACATTTTTTACAGGTTTTTTTTTTGGGGGGGGGGGTGGGGTGGGGTGTGCCAAGCACAGGATCCGCCCCGGGTGCCAAATGCTCTAGGTAAGCCCCTGCTCTAAGGTGCTTAGAGTATTCCTTTAACCCTGAAAATCATGCAGATAATTAATTGCAATATACAGTATTTTGAAGGGCAACTACCTACAAATCCTTCTCAAAGACTTAGAGGAAACATAGGGAGCACCTTGGCAATCCATGTTTAACTTTGGGCAATTTTAAATTACGCTAATTACTTCATAATCGTAAGTAAGTTCAAAACGGGATCCCTTAGGATATGAAACACTATTATAACATCATTTATCTGCCAGAACTGGTTGTATTATCTTTGAGATCTTACAAAAGTTCAGTGATTATACTAATCTCATTTTTAAAAAGCAATAGCATTATCATTTGCATAGTTTCAACAGGTTGAAGGTACATAGATCAGGCAGGTAGTTTGCTGTTGATTTAGATATAAATGTCCTATCGTAAATGGTACCAAAACATTGCAAATAAACTTTATACGTACCAAATCTATCAAACAATGTAATTTTTTACCCCTATATACCTGACATATTGGAACACTCTTATATTGTGAATAAACAAAACAAGCATGTATTCCATACCCTAAAGTGCTGGAATTCACAATTAGGTCCCCAGCCCCCCTCTCTCTGATTTCACTCACTTTTTCCCCTCATCTCACAGGTCTTGCAGGGGCTGGCTGTGTCACCATCAATCTTGATGATGTCAGTCAATTCAATGCTTTCCCAAGCAGCTACTGCTGATTGGCTACAGTGGTCAGCTGACAATGTAAGCCAATCATTAGCCCCACATTCATCAAAAAGATGCATACCGTACATTTTTTAAGTATCTAAATAAATGGTGATTCCTTCACCTGTGAATCAGTTCTTGGCTGGGCTTTGCCAACAACATAGCATGTATATGTCAAGGATTTATAGAGTTGAAAAGCAGACTAAGTTATTCACTCAAGTGAGAATTCAAAGTTAATTCTAGGTAAATTTCAAATTTAAGATAAAGGTAGTTGAAATTGAAACATTCAAATCAGCTATGGCCTTAAAATTTCAACTGATAATACTAGAAATGTATATATTTTTTCTCACCATTTGTGTGTTTGGAAAAATGTATGCACAAATATACATAACGCGTTAAAGGGTGATTTTTGCACAGAGTTGTTATGTCATTAAAACCTTGTATAATTTTTTTTCCCCTACTTAGCGGATATATGCCTTGCACTTTAGATAACTATTGCTGAACTGTTCAATTATTATTATTATTATGATGATATTTATAGAGCGCCGTCAAATTCCGCAGTGCTTTACAATGGGTGGACGAACAGACATGTAGTTGTAACCAGACAAGTTGGACACACAGAAATAGAGGGGTTGAGGGCCCTGCTCAATGAGCTTACATGCTAGAGGGAGTGGGGTAAAATGACACAAAAAGGTAAGGATAGTATTAGACTAGTGACAGTTGCAGAAGAGGAATCAGTCAGGAGCTATTAACAGTTTAATTGATACGCTTTTATGAAGAAGTGGGTTTTTAACGATTTTTTGAAGAAGTGGAGACTGGGTGAGCATCTAACGGAGGAGGGAAGCGAGTTCCACAGGAAGGCGAGCATCAGAGGTGGGAGTACAGACAGAAGATAGAAGATTCATTTCCTTGTAATTTTGAGTCAAATATATTGATCATCACTAATTAGTTGATATACACATTTTTTAAATTTGGTAATCATTTGGTAAATTTATAAATGGTAATCGCAGTTTAGTGGATATATACCTTGCACTTTATATAAGCATTGTTGTACTCATTTTTGCACTTTTAATCGTGAGTACATTTTTAAACGATACAGACTATTATTATTTTTCTTTCTTTTCCTAATTTGGAGCTTACTCCTTTCGTTGTGTCAGATAAATATGATCACATATCGGTAATTAGTATTATTCATTCTGATTAAATAAACGCGCCAGTTTTTCACTTGGTTATGGTTAAACCTCCCTTTAATCTTACCTTAAACTCCTTTACCATAGCACTATCTTTAACCCTGCATATATTTACAATGTGGGTTTATATATAAATACAGTATGTAAACATTTTTGATAGGAGGGAGCAGGGTACTGATGATGAAATATATGGCACAAATAAAAAAATAGATTGGTGAGCATCTTTTATTATCCCAGAATGTTTTAGCCTGGAGTGCGATTCTGCTTGGCCTTCAGACAATTATCTAACAACATCCAACACATAAAAAAAACTGTTCCACTGGAATGCTGAAGACATTATTTCATCCAAATGACTAATTAATTAATTCCCTTCGTTACCAACTCTGCTGATAAAATTGAATTCAAAAACAGTCTGTTTCCCTGTTGCCTAACAGACCTCCTCTCAAAAACAAAGAAGCCCTTGTGGAGAGTAAATGACTGAAAATAGAGTGGTAAATCCAAGAATTATGTCCCCAAGATAGGAAGCACATCTTTAACACCAAAATACCATGTTGTGTATGTTTTATGTGCTGTAAAATGGCACTGACAATACTCTGTATACCCCCAAGTGTCCCTACTTTGGATGGCACAAGATTTGGGACCCAAATCTTCACATGCTTCTTATTTACCCTGATGTTACTCTTCTCTGGGAGCTCAAAATGTTTACTGTGTCACTCATTTGGGACATAGCAGGAGCAACTTACTACAGAGCCTTGAACAGTTAGTGGGAGATAATGGGTTCATCCATAGCAGTGGGCTACTCCTTTATTTTTGGAAAAGTCTTAAGGTAGTGGTACTCAGTGGTATCCTTGGAACCCAAATGTTTGCCACCTGCATTTACCATCATGCTCAAAAGCTAGCTGTAAACCTGGTTTAGCACCACAAGAAATGCAGTTGAAAAACACCCAAGGGGCCAAATTTTTACAATTTTTTTTTACAAAAAGAACTCACCTTGGGCCTACTTGCACTACCACCCCTAGTCCACAACTGTCCAGTCCATAGTAGTATATGGACCACTAAAACCGCAGGGCATCTTGTTCTCAGTTGGGCAAAGACCCAGATGCATGAACCCTTTCAGTGAGGAGTCCTCCAGTTGTACATTTGCAAACCAATTAATCACACAACAACAATACTTGTAGATATGTGTAAAAATTACATGAAAGACTATGATTAAGGTAAATAGTTTCAACGTTATGAATAATTGAAGCCAATGATTGGCTACTATAAAAAGCTGTAAATAATTGCTTTAGCAGTATGTCTCAGGAAATAAAGCCATATGAATCACAACTGAGAATAACTTAAGCATTGTATTTATTCTGAATGGCAAATGTAGGTAACAATTCAGATGGAAAAAAAAATCAACTATAGCAACTGCCTGGATTTCAGTTTGCTATATTTCAGAGTTTAGTGAATAACTCTGTGAAGTGTGAATTGAAAGTGCTTTATTTTTTTGTTTCATGCCAAAACAGACAAGCTGAAAACATAACTTACTAAAATATTTCCAACTTTGTTTAAAAATAAGAAATTCGCTCTGAATTCCAACCATTTCACTATTTAGTGAATAACCCTGTGTGTAGCAGTAAACAGTAAGTAAAGGCAAACATGGCAGATTAACTACAAAGAGAACTTAAATTTTCTCAAAATATCCAATTTGATCTCCCAGTCAACAGTGGTTTATTTTTCCTTTTAATTTTATTTTTACTATTTACCCTGCCATACCAGTCAATGTTTAAAATCATCATAAAAACATCATAAAAGATCAAAAACTTATTTTTTACAATGGGCATTGCATACAAAGCTTCCTGAAAATGTCAGTACATTGAGTGTAAATTGTGTTTGGAATTCAGTTATTGTATATTTAAGTTCAGGGAAATCCATGGAGAGCACAGACAGCCAACTGTTGATAGTGTATTGTGTTCCCTCATAACAATGTACCACGGTATACAAACAATCATGCTGGCAAGTCATAGCCCAGTGCCCTTTATAATATCGTCTGTGTCTCCCGGCTATGCCCCCTTCTCTCAGCCATATCTGGCATCCATTCCCCCAGTGATCTAGTGACTCTCAGTGACAGCTCTGTCCCTGCTTGTTGCACCTTTGCTTTCTGTCCATTTTACGTTTGCGGAAGTCCCAGCAGGGGTGGTGCATCAGACTTGAATAGCATAATAGGCGGCTATTCATAAAATATTAATAATATTTATAGCGTTGTCACTACTTCCTTCTGCAAGTGACAGTACATACGACGACCCATTGGGGGGAGGAGGGGGCAATGCTACACAAGCAGCGACCATCTCAAATGCAGAGCACTATCCAATGAATATTAATACATGATAGCACCAGACTGCTTCATGCAGCACGGACTGCTAGTGCACAGCATTCCAAAAACAGAACAAGTCACTTCTAGAATCATAGCAATACGCACTCATTGTTCCATGGACACACAGTATCACACAGAACATAAAGGGTACTTACCTTCACAAGTGGCACCATGAAGCTGGCACCCCCAGGCTAGTGTGCCCCTTGCTGATTCATTTATGCAGTCCCTCCTCCTATGGATTGCCAGAGTCCGGTGTTAGACTCTCTCCATCTTCCTGGTGTGATCTGCTAAACAGACTGGAAGGCGACACCTCATACCTGTAATTAGCCGGTGCTTACTACTGGTTGGACCAGTTTCAAGGCTCTGTCACTCTCCACCCTTTGCATACAGCTAGGGCTGGGTGCAGGTGAAAGGTCCCTCCCAAATGGTGACATCAGAATAGTCAATGCCTCGTCGTCTGGCCCACCCTTTCCTATTGACAGTGTAACCGCCTTGTTGGTTCGGCTACTGTTTTTCTGGGCATCCCCAGCAAAGCATGGAGAGCAGTTAGAAGGTCTGTAATCTTTTTAGAGGAATGTGTACTGTCACAGTGAAAAATAACTGCCATTTTACAGCCAGCGTTAATGTTTCTCAGCTGCTGCAGAAGTCGGTGAGAAATAGGTGGCAAGCATTATATACGTCACTATATACAGTATGTAGGGGGACAGTGATAATACAGACAGTTTAGCTACCAAAAAGATTACAGAGTTTTCTGCTTTGGCATTGGATAAAAAAGAAATCAATGAACCTGCACTACCAAACCCCTTCAATTGATTTTGTTAATGACACAAACGGGCAGCAGAGGACAGAATTGAAGATTATATTAGCTTTAGTGTACTAATAATCTTAATTTTAGTAATGACAGGAGGCGAATATTTGCATATCTTTCTTTACTGAAAACTCCAGCAGCATAGAAACATAACAACCAATCAGAAAAAAGTTATGATGCCCATAAAAGGCCCTGTCTATGACATCACTTCCTCTTTCTTTGAAGCGAAACAATAAATAACAACAAGAGACAATCATATTACGTCAACAGTTCAACAACATATTAGAATATCCAACTCCATTAGTTCCGCGATGCAGAGGTATGGAAGGTGAATCTTTGTCTCGATGAGAAGACGTTCACGCTGCAAGAAAAAGAAAAAGGTGAAAGGTATCTGGCGTGATAACTTGTCCGCATACAATAAGCATTAAGCATCTGATATACCAACGAACATTAGAATGTGAAACATATCAATATATATTTATTCCAACGCAATGATATTTAAGAATCTATAAACACAACATAATGCAAGGTTCATGTCTAATATTCAGCCAATACAAGACCCACAAGATACAGGTCTAAGTAGCAAACATACAAACCATACGTACTTACCTTCCTGAACATAAAGGACATATTCTGTTCAACACGAGAAACATGGGAGGGATCCTATAGGGTGGGAAATATTCGCCTCCTGTCATTACTAAAATTAAGATTATTAGTACACTAAAGCTAATATAATCTTCAATTTTACCACATGACAGGAGGCTTCATATTTGCATTTTTAAAGCTTTGAATTGACCAATGTGAAGGAAGCATGAGATGTTTGCCGAAAATAGAACGTTCTAAACGTACTCTCTCGCGCTCAGTCCGCGCAGCGTATAATGTCGGCTAGGGAAGCGTCGGCCGAAAAGGTTTGTGAGGCCGCCGCTCCCCTGACCGAGTGGGCTCCGAAACAAGGTTCGACGCTAAAGACAAAAACCAGCGGACCCATCTGGCCAGTGTTGCGGTAGACACCGGTCCATGAGGGTTCACGTAAGAAGTCAGAAGGTGATCCGTCGAATGAGTTCGAAGGGGGTAGAGATATTGGTGTACCCCATTAGCGTTCTGACCACGCATAGTGTGGCGTCTGACACAAAGCATGGGTATGACACTGAAGACGAATCAGACTTAGTTCGTCTCGACATGGTAAAGGTAACCCCATCTGGTGTGAGAGAGAAACCATCCATATCGCAAGCCCTAACGTCCGCCACCGTCTAAATGAGGCGAGGCATAATAAGAGGGCTAGTTTGGCTGAAAGTTGCTTCAGTGACAAACAAGGATTGTCCGGCCATTCCCTAAGGAATCTCAGCACCACATCCACCTGCCAGAGGCATGAATATTTGGGTGCAGGGATCTCGACAATTCGGCACCCCGCAGTAGTCGACAAACCAGTGTATCTTGACCTACTGGTCTGCCCTGTACCGGAACGTGCGCCGCCAATATGGCGGATCTGATCACATTGAGGGATCGATATGACCCACCCAACGAGACCAGGTGTGACAGATAGTTGAGGATCAGTGGGACAGGTGCGGTAAAGGGATCGGAATCCCTTTCCACACACCAATCACTCCAGGCCGACCAGGCAGAAATATAGCCTTTCCTGGTGCCGGGAGCCTATGAGTCCCATAGGAGGTCTTAGTTGATGCAATAGGTCGTGAACTGACCAGGAGCCCCTGAAACCGTCCAGGCAACTAGTGCCAGTTGTCCTTCCATGACAAGGGAGTGGGCTTCCCCTCGAGGTCCCGTCAGAAGTAGAGGGAAGGTAGGGAGTAGTAGAGGGTCTTCGCGAGACATCTCCAGGCGATCCGGGAAATCTTGTATCTTGTGGGTGTGTGTGTGTATCGAAGCACCCTTGCTATTGTGGAGAACGGCTGGGTCATGTTTGCAGTGGTTCATCCATCGCCCTGTATCCGAAGGAAGAGTCAAAGATCGTTTTGCCAATCCAAGTTTGTATGTGAAGTAATCACCATCGAAATTCCATCCTCACTTCCGCTGACAGTGGGATCCAGTGGTCGTATGAGTGACCGGTGCGTACGTATCTCACCATCAGTCGTAGTGGGCCAGGGAATAACGCTTGTATGGAGGAGGAGAGGAATCCCACAATCCGACAGCTATCCTTATAGAGGCGCTCTTTGCCGTAGACGGACGCGGAACGTAGCTCTCCAAGCCGATGTCGAAACCGAGGAACTGGCCCGATTCAGATGGAGAAGCGATCTTTGTCTGTGTACAACAAAAAACCCATGGAGTCCCGAAAGTGAACGACAAATTTGTCTGCAAATGTAGCCTGGATTCGTAAAGAATCAGCAAGTCTTCCAGGTATACGAGGCATCGCACGCCCAAATTTACGGATGTGTGCCCTCACTGGTTACAGTAGGTTCGCGAGCACCACGGAGTCGTAAACTGCTGTGTTTGTCCTCACCATTGGAATCGGAGGAAAACTTCGGCAGTCCAGGGCAACGGGTACTGACAAGCGTGCGTCCTTGAGGTCCAGATGTGTAAACCAGTCGTTATCGCCTAGGAGGTCTTGTAGAAGACGAATTTCCTCCATCTTGCAGCATTTGTATACCATGTAGGAGTTCCATTGATGTAGTCTCCTGGCTTCTTCTTGACCAGGAAAAATTTGCTGGGGAAGCCTTCCCCTCCGGTGCATGTTGAATTGCGCCCCTCCTGAAGAGGGTGCAGATTTTCTTGTCCACGAGGCGTTCCTGTTCCGCCAGCGTGCGTAATGGAGGTGAAGGGCGACCTGCACGGCTGTGATAAAACTCTATGACATAGCCTTGTACTGTCTGGAGAACCCAGGTGACTTTGGTAGTCGTCTCCCAATTCTGTAAGACAGAGACAGGTTGCCGGTCATAATATTGGAAACAGTTAGTTATATAGGTTGACACACTAGTAGATGAAGCGGATGGGTTCCTTTGTGTAGTAGATGGGAGAAATATGAGGACTGTGTATACGATCTGGAACCTGTCGCCCAGAAGCGGCTGGTGGCTCGGTTCAGCTACCGACCAGTCCTCCCAGAAACACCTTTCCCCGTAGGGTTGTGGAAGGCTTGTTTTAGCGAGGTCTGGGTTTAATTTAGTGGGGTGAATAAATTCACGTGTTTCTTGAGTACTGCAATGAACACTACGTCGAATAGTAGGCCTTGTGCTTTTGGGCCGAATTCTTGTCGTTCCTAAGTCCAATAGTGTGTTGTCGATGCGGCCCAGTACAGATTTGCGTCTGTCGGCGCATAGTGCGTCATTTACGTTGCCCAGGAGGCATATCAAGCATTGAGACCATTCTTTGGAGGTGGTAGGGTTGAGTTGTGTACCCTGGGGTAACTCGGTCTTGAGGCGTGCGCATCCTTCCATCCCCCGAGGGTTGCGCAGCCAATAGTGTTCGTCCAGGAACGTTCCATCTTCGGCTACTCTGGTTTAGTGCCGCTACAGTTATCTCTACCTCAGCCGCCGTCACAGAATAAGGTTTCCCTAACGTACTTCGAGGAAGTGTGGGGAAGGTCTTGCCGTTCCATTTCCTCAGACGATGAGCTGTCTTCGTGTCGCTCATCTACCATGTCCAAAGTACGTGGTGGGTAATAGTCTTCTTTGTCGGAAGATTGTGGCGGACTGGGTTTGGATTCCCGGTGCTCCGCCTATTTGGTCTGTTCGATGGGCGTCTTGCCCTTGACCTTAGTGGCAGGGGGGCTGGAGCCCTTCCCTTGCCGTTTTGACTTGGAGGCTTGTGGGCCTGAGGTCTCCATCAAGCGGTGTGGGGTAGAGTTCATAACAGAACCTTCTCCACTGAGGCCGTTACTGTGGCGTTTATCATTGCCTAGAAATCTTGGGAACATTGAGAGTGTCCACCATGACTCGTTCCCATCCTATTGGGAGATAGTGTGAGGGTCAGCACGTAGGGGTGTTAGACTCCTGGTAGAACTGGGGATCACCCAGGTAAAACGGTTTGAATTGCCTGCTTTAGTATGTCTGAGAGTATGAATACTCGTGCCAAGTGTAGAGGGGTCACCTCTATTAGTTTAATCTGGCTACTGAGAGCCGTGGTGCAGGCGCGACTGACTGGTAGTGGTGTCGGTCTGGCTAGCCGGGTTCACCACAAATGTACGCCAGAGCTGTATGCACGGTTTTTAACTATACAGGCTTATTATATAGGCGCATGGGGCCTGTCTCCATAAGGTCTGCAGCCGCAGGACCTATGTCTATTAGGCTGGGTTCATCCCAGGTGGTGTGCCATGGTAACCCAGAGGACACCCATATTATAATTATTGGCACCTTACAAGCATTGCATGCATATCTGGGGGTCATCCCAGGTGGTGTGCCATGAAAAATTACCCAGAGGACACCCACGTTCAATATGTACACTAGGCACAGTAAATATACATAAATGTATCCCTATGAAGGGTACACCGCAATACACTCAGTTTTCTTAGTGATCCTGCCGTCAAATCGCATCCGGCATGGTACTGTTGCTTTAATGTAAAACTGACAGGCAGTGTTTAACCCCTTAAGGACACATGAGATGTGTGACATGTCATGATTCCCTTTTATTCCAAAAGTTTGGTCCTTAAGGGGTTAAACATCCATATATGTCTGTAGTAATCAGTGGTAAAGTTGAGGCGTAGGCCTCCGTTTATATGATCGGGGTTCACCCCGGGTGGTGTGCCATGGTAACCCAGAGGACACCCACATCAAAGGTAATGGTCTGTCAGTGACCTTGCATGCATATCTGGGGGGTCACCCCAGGTGGTGTGCCATGAAAAAATACCCAGAGGACACCCACATAAATTTGCACCGTCAGGTACAGTAATATAATATGACCCTCTGTAGGGTACAATAATATATATAATATGCCCTTTGTAGGGTACAGTAACACAATATGCCCTTTGTATGGTACAGTTGATATTGTATGGCTTCACAATAATACATAGATTGTGTGCCTGCTCAACATATAATCATCCAGTGTAAGGCACCATGAGAGATATATCCATGAGAATAAAAAATAATAATTGTATCAATAAATGAATGTGCCCAGAGAGGGGGACCCCTGAAGGGGTTAATCCAGATGCAGGGCGCGGTGATCGGGTGATTCCTGTAGGGTATAGTAATATAGTATCACCCTGTGCAGGGTATAGTAATATGGTATGACCCTGTATAGGGTATAGACCCTGAGTAAGGTACAAAGACATAATCTCCTTTAATGCCTGCATGTAAGTATTTGTTTGGCAGACACTGTTGGCACTGTGGCAAAAAACATCAAAAGAATACATGGAGAAAAAACTGAAATCCAGCTTGCACTCTCCCATTGTTCACTTGGGAGAGCATACACTTGTGGAGCCCGGCGGTCGGGTGAGTTCCCGATCCGCCGAGCGAGCAGGGAAGGCGGCCGTCGGGTATCTCGCGAGCCGCGAGATCCAAGATGGCCGCCGCCCACATGTGAAGGTGCGCCGCGGATCGCGGTCGCGCGGTGCAAAACAAAGGGGATAAATGCAACACAAACGCTGACCCCAGCCTCCCTCCACCCGTCCCCATACAGTCCCCTGTGTAAGTGAAAGGGCCGGTCCGCGAGGCGAGCGCGACACGGGTAGTCGTTGCGCCCGCGGATACCAGGCAGTAAGGTGGAAATAAAAAGGGGGAAACAGAGGGATACAGTTAAGGGACATGAATAAGGGGGGCCAAGGTAGCAGGTGTAAGCAATAAATAGAGTAATATATAGTGGAATGACAATCAAAAAACAGTGTAAATTAAGAATCTACCAGAGAGGTAAAATACTCTGACCTGATGTATGGCTGGAGCAGCAAAGAAAGAGGAAGTGATGTCATAGACAGGGCCTTTTATGGGCATCATAACTTTTTTTCTGATTGGTTGTTATGTTTCTATGCTGCTGGAGTTTTCAGTAAAGAAAGATATGCAAATATGAAGCCTCCTGTCATGTGGTAAAACTGGCTTTATACCCTCCAGAGAAAAAGGGTTTTTTTTGTGTGGGTGTGTGTTTTTTTTATTTCTGTTAAAATTGAATTTGGGCTTACAGCATAATTGAGGAGATAATGAGTACACGTCAAATTATTGGATTTCCATATTTTCGTCACAGGATTGTGGCAATGGTTCCACAGCATTATATTGAAAGAGGGAAATGAAAAAGAAGGAGAGAAAAGGAACAGAAAAAGTGGTGGGTCAGATTAACATAGAGGCTGGATTAACATTTCACCCTGGCGCCTGGCATTTGTCAGCCCTTTGCTAAGCCGCGCAGGAAGCATTAGAGCCGGCCGTCTCAGGGAGATAGCACGTGAGGGAGCAGTAACCTTCCTGCAGTTCCTCTCTGTTACCTTGCGCGCTGTATACTGGCATCACTATAGAGAACGCGCAAATGAGCAGAGAGAAACTGCAGGAAGACTGAGAGCAGGGGCGTACCTAGAGCATTTGGCACCCGGGGCGGATCCTGTGCTTGGCACAAAAAAACCCTGTAAAAAATGTTGAAGGTTTTCTCTCTTTTTTTTTATTTTTATAATTTGTAAACTTTGCAAAACCGTTGTCAGCCCCTCCTACAAAACCCTTGTCCTGCCCCGCCCCTCCTACAAAACCTCTGTCCTGCCCCTTCTACAAATCCTGTACTGCCCCGTCTACAAAACCCCCGCTTATCCCCCCTTATAAAGACTCCTGTCCCAATACAAAACCCCAGCCCCCTTCTACAAAATCCCTGCAGCCCCACACACACACATTTACATGCAGACAGTCACACACTCAGTTACAGGCAGACAGTCACACACAGTCACAGGCAGACAGTCACACATACACATTTCCTCTGTGCGGCCAGTTTATCAGCTGTTTGCTTGTGTGAGCTGTACTGGCCGCACGGCACCCTAACTACCATGGGACACTGTGCGGCCACAGCTCACACAGCCCCCTCCAGCCAGGGCCGGTGCAAGGATTTTTGCCGCCCTAGGCAAAAGTAAAGTTTGCCGCCCCCCCCCCATGTGACATCACAATGCCCCACCCATATGGTTTGCCATGTAAACTAACGCCAGTGCTGCAGTGCCGCCGTGTTTACATTAAAAGGCCTGCAGGGACAGGCTATAGACACCAGAACCACTACATTAAGCTGAAGTGGTTCTGGGGACTATAGTGTTTCTTTAATGTGAGGTAAATTAGAGCTTAGTGCCACGAATAATATACTAGATTGCCTACTTTCAACCAGATGAGGATGGGCTCTAGCTGCAGTCTGGCTCCACTGGTCTGGTGCAGAACAGGCTCTCTGGAGGCGGTTTGTAACTGTGGTCACAAAATTCAATGTTCTGGGAGAACAGGAAGCAGCTCCATTTTTTGGGGGTCCTTTACACAGCTCAAGGTCTGGGTGCCAGGGTCCACCTTCATGTTCCACCAATGAGTTTGTTCACAGGGGGTGGAGTGTGTAAGGGATGTCCTGATATGTGTGTAAGGAATGCATTATGTGAAATTGTGTTTGTATGTGTAAGGGCTGCAAGGTGTGTTTCTGTGTATGTATGGGATGCATTGAATGTGTGTAAGGTGTGCATTGAGTGTGTGTAATGAATGCATTGTGTGTTTCTGTGTGTGTAAGGGATGCATTGTGTGTAACAGTTGCATTGCTTGTGTATGTGTGTCTGTGTGTGTAATGCATTGTGTGTTTTTCTGTGTGCAAGGGGTGCATTGTGTGTATGTGATGAATGTCAATCTCTCCTCCCGCTCCAATTTCCTTCTCCTCCTCCCAATTTTTCTTTCTCACCCCCCCTCCTAATTTCTCTCTCACCCCTTCTCTCTCCCCCCTCCTTTCTCTCTCTTCCCCCCTCCTCCTTCTCACCCCCCTTTCTCCTCTTTCTCACCCCCCCCATTCTCCTCTTTCTCACCCCCCCATTCTCCTCTTTCTCACCCCCATTCTCCTCTTTCTCACCCCCATTCTCTCTTTCACCCCAAATTTCTCCTCTCACCCCATTCTCCTCTTTCTCACCCCCATTCTTCTTTCACCCCATTCTCCTCTTTCTCCCCCCCATTCTCCTCTTTCTCACCCCCCATTCTCCTCTTTTCTCACCCCCCATTCTCCTCTTTCTCACCCCCATTCTCCTCTTTCTCACCCCCCTCCCCTACCTCCCTGTAGTGGCCGAGCCCTGTATAGTCCGCGGGTACAGGGAGCAACTGTTTCCTGTACCCGGCCGGACTAACAGGAAGTGAACACAGAGTGTGCACTTCCTGTTAGTCCGGCCGGGTACAGGAGACAGCTGCTCTCTGTACCCGTCGGACCAGCATGCTGCAGCAAAGGAAGCTGACAGGAGGGAGCGCTAGCGCTTCCCTCCTGTCAGCCCCTCTCCTCAGGCTGCGCCCGGGCGGTGCGGTCCGCCCTCATGGACGCACCGCCCGGGCAAAGCTGCAGCCGCCTGAGGCTCTCTACAGAGCGCTCGGGCGGCTGCAGCATGGGGGGGGCGGCGGGGCTGGCCATGGCACCCCCCAATCTGCTGGCACCCGGGGCGGACCGCCCCCCCCCCGCCCCCACCTTAGTACGCCACTGACTGAGAGGAGACACACTGGACGCCAGGGAAAGATACACCCAGCTCTTCCAAAGGCTGGGTGTATTTAAATAAAAATAGCAATTTGTGTGTGTGTGTGTGTGTGTGTGCGTGTGCGTGTGCATCTAGGGGCTGCATTGTGAGTATATGTGTATTGGGTTATTGGGGTTGCATTGTGTGCTTATCAAGGAGCTGTAGTTATTTATATATATATATATTTTTTTACATGATATATGGTGTATAATGGGGTGAAGCATGTATGTATGTTTGTGTGGGGGTGAAGGTATTTGGGGAAGAAGTGTGTATGTGGGTGAAGAGATGATGTGTGTGAGGGGTGCACTGCGTGTGTACAGGGGCGTTTTAGCCGCGAGGCAAACAAGGCATTTGCCTTGGGCAGCATTTTCCAGGTGCTGTGTCTATTAGTGTGTGTGTGTGTCTGTTATTGTGTGTGTCTGTTAGTGTGTGTGTGTGTCTGTTAGTGAGTGTGTGTTTCTGTTAGCTAGTGTATGCGTATCTGTCAGTGAATGTGTGTGTGTGTGTTTAGAAGGTGGGGCGGGGGGAAGGATTGGGTGGGGGTGGCACGGGGGGAGGGGGCGCCTGAGTTTTGTCCTGCCTAGGGCAGCACAAAACCAGGATACACCACTGTGTGTGTATGCAAATGTACTTTATGTGGGGGATTCACTGTCTGTGAGGGTGTACTGTGTTCAGGGGGTGTAGAGAGTGGGACAGTGAAGAGCTTTACAATTTTGACTTTAACTCCTTAACCCCTTAAGGACCAAACTTCTGCAATAAAAGGGAATCATGACATGTCACACATGTCATGTGCCCTTAAGGGGTTAATGTTTACAAAAGAAAAAAAAAAAAAGAATATTCCCCTTTCCCTCTTCTTGCCTTGCAGGGAGGGGGTGGCACAATCAGATCCGTGGTGGTTGAGAAAGCTGCCTATCCATCGGTACAGGGAAGGTCACGAGATGAGAGTTCTGTCTCTTGGAGCTCAAGCACTTACAGAGACTGACCCATACAAACCCAGACTGACCCATACACATATACATACACATACATAGACAGACCCATACACACACACACACTCACTCTGCCCCCCCCCCACACACACAGACTGCTCCCTTACACAGACTGACCCACCACACACATAGACTGATCCCCCACACACAGACTGATCCCCCACACACAGACTGACCCCTCCACACACAGACTAACCCATACACATACAGACATACACATACAGACCCATACACACACACACACACTCTGCCCCCCCACACACAGACTGCTCCCTTACACAGACTGACCCATACATACACAGACTGACCCATACACACACACACACTGATCCCCCCCACACAGACTGGCCCATGCGCACACCCACACAGACTGACCCATACACACAAAGAATGGCACATTCACACAAACTGACCCCCCACACACACAGACTGACTCACCCAGCCCACACTGACTGACCCACCCACCCCACACAGATTGACCCCCACACACATAATGACCCCCTCACACACAGACTGACCCATACATACACAGAGACTGTCCCCCACACATATACTGACCCATACACACACAGAGACTGACCCATACACACACAGACTGACCCCCCCACACACAGACTGACCCCCCACACACAGACTGACCCACCCCACACAGAATGACCCATACACACAAACCGACCCCCACAAACAGACTGATCCCCACACACACAAACTGACCCCTCCACATCAATACACACACAGACTGATCCCCATACACAAAGACTGACCCCCCACACCCATACACACACAAACTGACCCCCACAGGCATTGACTGAACCTCCACACACGGACTGAGCCCCACACACCAATACACACACAGACTGATCCCCCCACACACAGACTGACCCCCCCCCCACACACACACACACACAGACTGATTAACACTTACTTGCAGCTGCCTGGATGCTTCTGTGCAGAGCTGAGCTTCCTCTCCCGGTCTCTCCCCTGCGCTGCTCTCTGTGACCCAGTTGGAAGTCCTCCCACCACAGTGTCCCCTCTGGCCGCACGTGGGATAAGTCCACCAGTAACAGTGCTGCTGCAGCTTCTGAAGCGAGTCGCAGTGCTCCCGACTCCAATTTCAATTGGGAGGACACAAGGGGGGGCCCTGCATGATGTAGTGACACCACTGGTGCTATGCAGTGACGCCACTGGTGCTATGCACTCCACTTGTTTTGACTTTTTAAAAATTATTTATAAAAATGTTGTTCCGGTACTCAACCTGTAGTGTGCAAAGATTCCAGATTTAATTTTGTGTGTGCAGCCTCAAAACCGGGTATGTGTCATCCTCATTACACTGGAAGGAGAGTCCAGAGGTCATATGGACAAGTAGTATGCCTGCTATAAGTCACACATGCAGTTCATAATTACTATAACAGGGGGCGGAGCTTAGCTATCATGCAGAGCAGACATGTGTGACCTGAGCTCCTGCAAATTGGGCTGAATTTAGGACTTTAATCCCGGTACACCAGCGATTTAAACACACCAACGAGAACCACAATACTGAGGGGGGTCCAGCAAAGCTACCTGAAGCCTAAGCAAAGTCGAATACACTGCTGTGACAGAGCAGAGGAGAGGCGGCCGATCTCCCTGCTCTGTCAGAGTATTTATATCGGCAGACATCTTGTGCTATGATAGAAATTAAAAGTGTATATGCTGAGTCACTTTTGAACAGAGCAGACTCCATTTTGTTAGTTTCAACAAAAGACACAAGATTTCTATCTGTAAAACTAACCACTTTCCCAGAGCTAAAGGAATGCATAGTATATACAAACTAAGTGATAAGGAGAACGGGGGTTGGACAGACTGTCTAAAATGTTAATGGAATAGATGCATATCTAAACACAGACATTTGTGACAGAGGAGATTAAATAATGAAATTTTACTTTCTATATGTACAAGATCCCATTGTAAGTTATGGGTCAAAACTTAGTTATAACTGTCATATTAGAAATTATAGCAGAATTTGCCAGACACATAGTCTGGACAAAACTTAAAGAAACTGTTTGATCTGACAGAAAACTTAAATTATGGCAACCATATAGATAAGCCAAAATGATGTCAAAATAGCCACCAGGAAAAGTTAACTCTTTCCTGGATAGGTATGTTTAGTGGGACAAGACTGCCCTCTATAGACCAAATACTAAATTGCTATCTGGAAGGTAACCACACCCCCAGTGTTTCTATTGGCTTATCAACTAATGACGTACAGAGAGTCTGGCCCTTTAAAAGTTAAGACAAAGGGAAGAGAGGAAAAGAGAAGGTAGGCGAGGAATGCAAGGGTATGCAAAGGAAGCAAAGAAGTGAGCAGTCGGGAGAAATGCAGAGAGGCCTATGACAGATATACACTCTAGGACACTCAGAAATTCCTATACGCCTCCATGCAGAGAGACATCCAAATAAGTTCCTGAGACTAATCTATCAATCGGATAAAATATCTACTCAACTGGTAATTATACTGGTTTCATTTAATTAATTAAATTAATTAAAATGTACTAATAGCATGATATATGACTGGATAAATCACGGTCAGATTTCCATATTTAAGAAATCTTAGTTAACTAAAGAATATATAGTTATAAACATTCCATTCTGCAGGTTGAATTAAGAATAATTATATATTAATGTGATAGTATCACATGTTAGCATACCGCTGTTTTTATCCAGGTGTATTGATTTGCTCTAATATAAGATAAGATATCTTTTTAGACAAATTAAATTTGGCTTTTGTAAAAATCTGGTAGATTATTCTTATTGGATGGTTCCAGGAAATGACTAATGAACTGGTTTAAATTTTATTTTATTTAAAATTACATAAGAATAGATCTTAATTACCTAGGCGATCTAGCCAGCATTGAAAGGGTTATTCAGTTGATCTAACTGTTAGCCAGGGTTTTATGGCCCTTCGCTGTCAAAAGCTTCGCTTTCTATGTCTGAAAGGATACCTCATAAATCGTGTAAGTCTTGACAGAAAATGCTGTTTAGCCATTGAAACATGTATAGCCATTCCTTTGTATTGCATACCATTTTATACTGGATATTCATTGATTATTGTCACGCATGTTACATATTATTATTATTATTATTAATTATTGGTCATAATAAATAAATCTATTTTTATAACAAATTGTGATTTTATTTATATGAAATACTTTTCACTTAACACGATAACGATCTTTGGGATCTGAGAATTGAATTAGTGGGCAATTCTCACTGTTTACTATTATTATCCCATAAATATCCCCACAGCTCACAAGCAACACAAGCCTCTGGAAACACTCCTACCACCCCCCCTTGGACCAGCAGGGGTTATCCCAGTCCCCACTGGACCATCACAACGAGCCACCACGGCACTTACCTTTTAGTTCAAACCAGGGCCTAGAAGCAATCTACAGGCCTAACTGCCAACTCACTCGGAGCACAGCAACCTGCATCAAAATGGCAGCGGCGTCTCATCCTCGAGACAATACAAGTGAGCAATCAGGACTGTCCCATTGTTGCCCCGTAGAGCAACTCATACAGCGAATTGATGAGCACTTTCGGCACTTCTGGAGAGCTCTGGGGCACCGGATAGCTCAGCTGCAGCCTCAACCACATGCAAAGGCGTGGAGAGCTGCGAACTGGGGAGTGCAGGAGACCCCCTCGGGCCTAGTTGCTCCAGACACTGGCCTACCTGGGCTGAGGGCCACCAAGGGCTTGACCCTAAGACATCGGCACACCATCGGAACCCACCGTCGCTCCCCACCCGGGAGAGATCCGGCCCATCCGGGCTACCGGGTCCGTGGCAAGAAGATGTCGGCCTCCTCACCAGCCCGGCGCGGGAGGCTGCGGTTACCTCGCTCCCAACGGGCTGCCACCTCTGCACACTGCCACACTGCAGCTATCACCGACTCGGACAAGGACTGGAGGTGGAGGCAAGCAACACCTAGCTCCAGTTTACACCTACCTGTTCCCGATGACCGGGGTGGGGTGAATGCCCCAACCAAAGTTCAGGACTGATACTGCTGCCAGTCATGACCACCAACCGCCGCCACGAACTCACAAGCCTTCTCACTCGCACCTTTGATCGTCAGACAACACGTTACAGCCAGTGGACGACAGTGGTGCTCACTACTGTAATGCCAGCATAAGTGACTCAGTGCTTATCCAGCTGGTCAAATTATATCAACGTGGACTGTTTTCACTGAGGTTACATGCATGCATAGTTTAATGTTCTTATATGCTTGGTTACTCATGCTGTCACTAACCTAACCCACGCTCTGACTAAACTTGTCTATAACATAATCGTATATTCTTTAGCTGAAGCTACAATGTTAAATCTGCTTATATTATAAAATTGTGCCTGATAATTGAAGCCCTGCATGTTACGCGAGGGAAATACTTGAGGACTGCTTCTGGGGCACCTTGAGACTGCATGTACCTATTCTTTGCACTGCAAAAATAGAAAAATAAAAAAAATAAAAAAATGACTATAACAATGACAATTTAAAATCAGCTTCTGTCACCAGGCTCATCAAAACTGTCAGCTCCAGGCCCATAAAATCCTGCCCTGGGAGGATATTCAGTAAAAGACAGGTAAATGCTTAAGGAGGAACAAGAAAAGTGACTAAAGAGCAACAGGTGTGTGATATGTTAGGAGAAGACATGATTTTGTATGTGTGGAAGACATAAGTCCAGGACAGAGGTAGGCAACCTTTTAGTAGTACTGTGCCAAAACAAGATCTTGAAGTCTCTTGGCGTGCCTTTCCTATTTTGTTTTTATTTCAGGTGTGTATGTTTTGTATTCTGCTTGTGTTATTTATGGGCAGTTGCTTTGTAACATTGTATTTGTGTGTATGTGGGCTGTTGCATTGTATATGTTCATGAGTAGTCTGGTTGTGTGTATGATATCTATGAATATGGGCTATATATGGAGGACTGGTATACGGATTGTCTATTCACGTTTAGGTTCAACACCTAGCCTGACACTGGGGATGGCCAAGTAAGGTTAAGTGCAGGAACTGTGACAACTGTGATGGTTGCTCTACTCCAGTGCAGATTCCCATTCACAAGTACTGGGGGGTAGTGATCTGAGAATACTTGTTCTAAGTGTTGCAATGGGTAACTTGAGGATTGTTCCTCACTACCTGCAATCTCCATTAAAGTTGCACTACCAGATATCTGAAGTCCCACTCGGACTCCTGGTAGGCCTCAGCCTGTTTGACTCAGGCACCTCGAGTGCTATGCATGGCACATATGCCTTAGGTTGTTGACTCCTGGTCCATGATTTTCACATTCTCAGAAAAGTGTCCAGAATGCTATGGAGCCTTGCTTAATTTTCTCAATTTAAATTTAAGACAAAATGTAGTTCTCATTTGCGTAAATTGTTTTGTTTTGGGTTTTTTAATCTAGCAGGTACAACAAATCAGTGTTGTGATCTGAAAGCAAACGTATACTGGGTCATCCCTAAATTGGGGTTAGCTCCACTCTAAACACATTATTGTCTTGATTTGAGGCATTTGTCACCACATGTGGATTGAGTTTCCTGTACAGTCAAAGGCTCAAAAACAGTGGGAAGGCTATATGTGGTGTAACCATAGGTACTGCCTGAAAGTGGTTTTAGCAGGTTTCCTTTCTAATAGTATATACCAGGACAGAGTGTGTCTGTTAATGAAAATGTTGTCCAAACCAATTTAATCATGACTAGTGGCATACACAGAGCATTTCCTTACTGCAGCTCTCTATCAGACTGGACAGAGGAAAATGAAGTTCCATAACCGAGGTTTCACAATGCCATGCTACAGTGTGTGGTAGGCTAAGAGGAAGAATTAACCCCTTAAGGACACAACTTCTGGAATAAAAGGGAATCATGACGGAATATTTCCGTCATGTGTCCTTAAGGGGTTAAGAGACACACATGGAGAAGTCAAAGAAACAAGGGGTTAGGAGGGTAAGCGACACATATTGGTATATGTAACGGAGCTCCCTGTACTCCGACTGAGTACCCTCCGTTGATGGATGCTCCTAGCGCTTCCTGAGGACTCCAAACACTGCAGCAGACACCACAACCACCGCAGACTCCACAACCGCCGTAGCTTAACTGGAGTCTCGCCGTCTTCCTTCCACCCTGGATCAGCTTCTGTCCTCCAGGACCGTGTGGGGAAGACCTCTCCTCCAGGAGAGCGTAACAGGAACAGCTCTTAAAAGAGCTAAGTGATTAAAAGCTCAGGGGAGTATGCAGAGCATAGCAATCCCCAGTGTGATATAGCAGTTCCCTCCAATAACGAGACAAGGCTACGTATTGAGGGTCAAGAAGATCTGATGTTTAATGGCACACACCCTGCTTTTATGAGATTCTGCCCATGCAAGGGAGACACCCACATAATTAGCAGTATAACCAATCGGAACAATATACATTCGGGGAAATTCCCATCCCTCAGATAATCACATAACATAATTAAAACAGAACAGTAAAAATACAGTTTTTATACATGTACTATAACTTCCAAACTACACATCCAATCTTCATAAAAATTACATATTTGGAATCAATCCATTAAGGGGAGCAACATATTAAAAATGGCACAAATCAGACAAGGGGTTCAAAAGTTAGCAAAAGTGTATTTTGGGGCCTGGCTGGCAGCATGGTTTTCTGGCCCAAACCGGTTTTACAGAGGCCTCTATCCTGGACAATGGGGAAAGTAATCCAATTATCCAGGGATAGAGGCAGACTCCATTAACCACATGTTAGCAAAAGACACAAAAAGACACAAAAATACATAACTCCTATTGAACTGAACAGAACCCCCACATTCAACCTATCCCCAGATGGCTTGGATCTGAGCGCTCAATATATCCAAACAGCGCTCAGATCCCACAAATACAGTCAAATCGCCATACACACTAGGTCCATAGTCATGGGGCAGAAGGCTGGCAATTAGGCTTCTCCATAACAGAGGGAAGCAGGGCAATTTGTCAAATAAAATAACAGTTACAAATGGCAGTTTGTAACAGTATATAACAGATACACATGAGTAGTTAACAGACTCACAAGAGGTAAGGGCGGCTTTGAGACACACATGGGGCTTAACAGATGCTCTTGGATGGTTAACAGACATATATGGAGGATTAACAGACATGGGCTCAGTACGGACTGTGCCAAAAACCCATACTAGGCATTTAAAGGCAAAGCAGCCCAATACGAGGAGGCAGGGCCAGAGAGGACGCATGTTATGTCATTACCACTGCCTTGAATACTTCCCAAAGTGTACATATCAGTTCGTTGTTGATGCTCCTTCAGGGCAGCCCATGAGCAGTACCCTGATAAAGAACTTTTGAAAATATCCTCTGTTTGCTTAGCATAGTGCAAGCAAATTGAATGACAAGCTTGTTCTGCATTTGCTGGAGACTTGTTTCTGGTGTACCCATAAGTGGAATACCAGAGTACTAAAGAGGTTCTGGGAGTGGCTTCCTGTGTTTGTGTATGAGGCTGCTTGTGAGGTTACATGTGTGGGAGGAGGCTGCTTGTAAGATTGCATGTGTGGGGGGAGGCTGTGTGTAGTGTTGCATGCATGTGGTAGACTGTTTGTGAGGTTGTTGTGTGGGATAAAGCTGCTTGTGGGCGTGTGTGTGTGTGTGAAGTAAACTACCTTTGGTGTTGTGCCTTTGTGTGCGCGGAGGCTGCATGTGGGGTTTCGTTTGTGTGATGAAGCAGGTTGTGCAGTTGTATGTGTTGGGTTACTTTTGGGAGAGAGGCTTCTAATGGGGTTTTGTGTCTGTAAATTGGGATGTGAGGTGTAGTGTATGTACAGAGGCTATAGTGTATGTAAATACAGGCTAGGGAGTTTTGTGTGTCGGGGGGAGGGGATAAATGGACACATGTATTGACACCCCCGGCCACACTGTGAGCATTTTAATGCCTTGGGGGGCCCTGAGGTTGCAAGCCCTTGGGCCCCCCATGAAAAAGGATAACATGGCATCTGCCAGGGCGCTTAAGGGCAAAAAAAAATTCCGCCCCCCCTAAAAGTGCCGCCCAAGGCAAATGCCTTGTTAACCTTGTGGGAAATGTGTGTAAATAATGCCTCGTTTCCACTGAGCGGTATGATTCAGGTCAGTAAAGTTCGGAAGGGTTAGAATGGTTCAGCCTATTCAGGTGAACGTTTCCGTTGCAAGTTGGACAGCCAGGGGGCATGCAGAGTTTAGACCAAATGCCTAGTGTGTCATTTGTCGTGAGCATTGACATTTTCCTGTCTGCCAATCAATGGATTGTATAGTGTGACGCCAGTAGCTCCGCCTTAACCGTACCTTACCATTTCCTCTGAAGGGGGCCCAGGAATGGTGCGGTGTGGTTCGGTTGTATGGGCCACTTTCATAATGAAAACACTCAAAATAGCGTACCAGACCGAACAGACCCGAATGAACCCTACCGCTCGGTAGAAACGGGGTATAAGAAGCATTGTTTTTGTTCTAAATTACATTTTAGTTGTATAAATTGTTATTAGGAAGTCACATAAAGTTTCTCAGAACAGCCTCCCCTCTACCCCCCAGCTGGCCACACATCAGTCACACCCCTAAAATTCAAGTGTCTTTCTTTGCCCATGTGAAATGTTGGGAGATATGCATACAAGCATGTCATTATTGTGAACATACAAACAAAACAACAAGAAATTGGATGCTGATAATAGCAATGCTAATAAAAACAATGATAATAAAAAATGGAGATATTTGTCTCTGTGCTAGACTTTCAGTTAACCTGAAAGTCTAGAAAGAACGTCTGTGTAATGCTTCAAGGAGGCAGTTATTCCTAATTGTTAAACCACCAGTAAAAATGAAAGCTCCATTTAGAAAGAACCTCTTGTGTATAAAAAAAAAAAAAAAAAAAGTATTTTCAAGTTATGAAGTTTGTTCTCCATCTCACAACATGGGCTGACAAATCAAAACCTTTTATAGCAGAGTGGAGCACTGCTTCCTTTCTGGAAAATTATTGTAAACTCATGAGATGGCTCTAAGATAATATTGTGAATTTATTTATTTATTTTGAGTGTGTGTGTGATGGGATTTCAACATGGTTCAAAATTTAGCCTGAAATCTCCATGTGGCATATACAAGTACAGGTGTTGTTGTATCTGTTAGTTAGTTACATGTAGCTAAGATACTGTCATCAGGACATGACAACCATAACGGTTGTCATGGGCCCGGCGGTCCTAAGGGTCCCGGACTGCTCAGGTCGTCCCGGCCCCCACATTCAGTGGCGTACATACCGGGGTCGCAGGGGGCCCACCCACCCTGCGACCCGGTATGTACCCACTGTGGCCAGCCTCTTCTCCTGAGGGGCCCAGCAGCCAGTCACCTCAGGGCCCACCGAGGCTGGCCCTGGTGTCACCCGGCGGGCACACGAGGGAGCACTCTGCCTGGCTGAGTGCTTCCTCTTCAGCCCCCTTGTGCACCGCACTGATGCCAGAGCCGGAAGATGACGTCATCTTCCGGCTCCGGCATCAGTACGCGGTGCGCGAGGGAGCTGAAGAGGAAGCACTCAGCCAGGGAGAGTGCTGGCCTCAGCCAGGCGCTTTGGTACTCTCCCCGCAGGACCGGCTGCCGGGTGACACCACTGTACCCCAGGGAATCCTCTCAGCACTCCCAAAGGTAGGGAGGCTGGGGGGATGAAACTTAAAAAAAAAAGTGTGTGTGTGTTGGTGTGTGTTAGAGTGTATGTGTTTAAGTGTGTGTGTGTCTTAGTGTGTGTGTGTGTTAGTGTGTTAGTGTAAGAGCATGCGTGTGTGTTAGAATGTGTGTGTGTGTTAGTTTGTGTGTTAGTGTTAGAGTGTGTGTGTTAGAGTGTGTGTGTGTTAGAGAGTGTGTGTGTTAGAGAGTGTGTGTGTTAGAGTGTGTGTGTGTGTTAGAGTGTGTGTGTGTTAGAGTGAGTGTGTGTTAGAGTGAGTGTGTAACTGTGTGTGTCTGTTATTGAGTGTGTTAGTTTGTGTGCGTCTGTTAGTGTGTGTTTTGTGAGTGAGTGTGTGTATGTATGTCACAGAGTGTGTGTCTGTCAGTAAATGTGTGTGTCTGTTAGCTAATGTGTATGCGTCTGTTCGTGAGAGTGTGTGTGTGTGTCTTAAGCACTTACCTTTCTCCAGCGCCAGACTCCCTTGGCGCTGGGGATCTCTCCGCCCTGATCCGCCCCTCAGCTCTGAATGCGCATGCGTGGCAACAGCCGCGTGCGCATTCAAACCGCCCATAGGAAAACATTACTCAATGCTTTCCTATGGACGTTCAGCGTCTTCTCACTGTGATTTTCACAGTGAGAATCGCGGAAGCTCCTCTAGTGGCTGTCAATGAGACAGCCACTAGAGGCTGGATTAACCCTCAGTGAAACATTTTCTAAAAACTAGAGGGACCTGGCACCCAGACCACTTCATTGAGCTGATGTGATCTGGGTGTCTGTAGTGGTCCTTTAAGTTTATCTGCATGCACTGGCGTACATACCGCAGTCGCAGGGGTCGCAGCCCTGCGACCACATGCCAGTCACCATGTGTTGCGGCCCCAGCCAGCACAAAGTAAGCGCGCGCGGGGGGGGCCCACGGATCAGTTTTGGCACCAGGGCCCCATGGGTTGTGTGTACGCCACTGCCCACATTAGCTATGTTCACACATATATAGCGATTAACGCTATATATGTGTGCACTGCCGGCCCCCCGCTATCTGTATTCTGCAGAGGGCCCAGCACACTTCAAATATACTGCCCAGATGCTCTGCCGAGTCGAAGTCTCGCGAGTGACACAATCGTCAGAGCGTTGCCATGGCAACGCTCCGCACGGCTCGCAAGACTTCGACAGAGCAGAGCATCTGGGCTGTATATTTCAAGTGTGCTGCACCATTCCTCAGGACCTCCGGCTCCAGGGCTCCAGCCAATGTGATCTCCCCCCTCCATGGCCATAGGTGAGATACAGGGAGGAGGGAATAAAACAATACAATTAATGGATGAAAAAAAAAAAACTGTAGGCTTTTCCCCCCACATTTTGCAGCCCCATACATTTACACACACTATACACTAACATTTACACACACTATTCACTAACATTTACACACACTATTCACTAACATTTATACAAACTATACACTAACATACACACAAAATTCACTAAAATTTACACACACTACATCCTTACACAAACATACACTCTGCAGTCACTACACACACTCTGGAGTCACTACACAAACACACACTGCAGTCACTACACACACTACTTCCTAACACAAACACACACTCTGCAGTACCTACACAAACACACACTTTGTAGTCACTACATCCACTACACAAACACACACTATGTAGTCACTATACACACACTACATCGAATACACAAAGACACACTCTGCATCCACACACTGTATTCACTAAACACTACATCCACTACACACACTCTGCATTCACTACACACACACACACACACTACATCCACTACACACACACTCTGCATTCACTATACACATCACATTTAATACACACAAACACTACATCCATTACACAAACACACATACACACTCTGCATTCACTATAAACACACACTACATCCACTACACAAACACACACTCTGCATCTAATATACACCTCATACATTACACAAATGTGGGCGGACTCAGGGGGGGCAGCACTTTGGGCGGACTCGGGTGCAGGCACCAGGGGGCCCAGACATTGAGCTGTGTCAGGGGCCCAAAAATTTCTGATGGCAGCCCTGACTGTCATCAATGTACTGCGCATGTGCATCAACTGTAGTCACATTCCTTTGTCCTACGGTCTGCCCATATTAGGTGATCCTGAATATCCGTTTCTCTGATTGGTCTAAGGGTATGTGTGAGTGGAGCTATGAATGGGAGGAGTTATTGTTAATAAATAGCCTGTGCAAACTATGCTCTGGGCTCATACCTTTTGAACACAAGTTCAGTGTGAGATCCGATCGGTGTGTAAATAAAAGACCTGTTACTTCCTGAAGACTTGTGTCCATATCTCTATGTGTGGCTTCTGCGGTTTGTTCCTGTTATTACTCCAGTAACATGTGTGTGTTTGTTATTGAGTGTTAGTGTGTGTGTCTGTTAGTGTTAGTTTGTCTGTTAGTGTGTGTGAGAGTGTGTGTCTGTAAGTGAGTGTGTGTGTGAGTGTTAGTGTGTCTGTCAGTGAGTGTGTATCTGTGACTGAATGTGTCTGTCAGTGTATGTATGCGTGTTTCAGCGTGTGTATGCATGTCTGTCAGTGTGTGTATGCGTGTCTGTCACTGAGAGTGTGTCTGTCAGTGAATGTGTATGTCTGTCAGTGTGTGTCTGTCAGCTAGTGTATGTGTGTGTCAGTCAATGTGTGTGTCTGACACTGCACATATGTCTGTCAGTGAGTGTTGTATATGTGTTTGTCAGTGTATATCAGTGAGTGTGTCCCAGTGTGCGTGTCTGACACTGAGTGTGTATGCATTTCTGTCAGTGAGTGTGCATGTGTGCCTTGTCAGTGTCAGTGTATGTGTCTTTTGGTGAATGCGTGTCTGTCAGTGTATATGTGTCTGCCGGTGAATGTGTGTGTGTAACAGTGAATGAGTGAGTGTGTATTTCTGTGAATGTGTAGGTTCCAGTGAAAGTGTGTGTTGGTTAAACAGCGTGTGTAACAATGACTGTGTATCTGTAAGTGAGTGTATGTCAGGAAGAGATATTTTGGGGGGGGGGAACAGAATACACCACTGGGCGGAGAGGAGGTGTGGAGCAGCGCATACATGGATTGACTACTTACATTGGGAGCACCAGGGTACAGCTGGTACCATAACCACTACAATGTGCTGTAATCGCTATGGTGCTTGGAATGCTAATTTAAATAATAAAATATTATCACACTTGACCATATTCATCAATCAGGACAATTTAAATTTGTAAATTTTAAAGGTGATGATGATTTCTCTCTCTCTCTCTCTCTCAAAACAAGCATCAGGAAAAAAATGTATTGTGGTTTATTATAGGTTTTCACAAGGTACACCCAGCAAGTTTAAAAACACAGGATTTTAAACAGTACCTTTTCCTTGGAGTCTCAGGGCCTCAGGCTTAACTGCCTCCTCTCTCCTTGTTGTTAATAAAATCCACCTGAAAGGGCTGAATTCCACATATTAATCCTATCATACTGGGAATAGAGAGTGATCCAATCTGTTACTGACATAGAAAGCCTCTCTATCTCTGCAACATATTCCCTTCTTCACACTGGTGTGTGAAGCAGGCTTTGCAGAAAAGTCATGAACCCTAGACAAGGCATCCACATTAACATGTAGTAGACCAGGCCTGTGCTGCACAACAAATTTAAACCGTTGCAAAGGTCACCCATGTGTGACTTTAGAATTCTTGTCCACTGTAGTGGAGCAAGGTCAGTGATAAGGGTGAAAGATCAGTCCAACAGATAATATTTCAATGTTTCTGTCGCTCATTTAATGGCCAAGCACTTCTTTTCTACCTTCACATAGTTTTGCTCTCTTGACAGTAACTTACACTTAGAAATAGCACTGGGTGTTCGCCCCTAGGCCTACATCAGAAGCATTAAAAAGAAATGCTTCTAGAAATCCAGGGCTACTAAAACGGGATAACTGCATAAAGCAGTACAAAAGTCTCTAAAAGCTTTTTTATCATCATTATTCAATTTCACTGCATCATTTGCTTTTGCTTTAATCAAGTCAGTGAGATGGGCAGTTCGGGTTGCAAATTGGGGAATGAAGTGTCTGTAACAGCCAATTAGCCCTCTTATTGTAATTGCTTCAATGTGTATTGTATTAATCATTGTCATGTGACCGTGGTCACATGACCTGTGGTGTCATTTTGGTACCAAAATAAATTTTTTTGTCATTTAGTTACCTATATAATCCAAAGCTGCCAGGCATCTTTTTTATCCTGCCAGGCATCTGTTTTACGCCTGAAAAATAGAGCGGTCCGTCTGCTCTTTAAATTGTAAGTACATTTCCTTCTATTATTTATACTTACATATATGGAGAGCACTGTGGGCCTTCTTCTCTCCTTTTATTGCTTATGACCTACACTGCAACTACCGTCAGAGGGATATCCTACAAGTGGGGAGTTTAAATACCACTAAATACCAATTTTTATCTCAGTGTTGTAATTAAATACTTAATTACCTCTTATATTTGGTACCTTTGTATTTTTTATTGAATATTTGATATACTTTTATTGCTATTTTAGTTATTTATAGGTTTTATTTGGCGCAACCTGTATCCTTTGTTCTGTTTGTTCAGTTTTCTCCTGTAGGGTTTGAGGGTTACCCTTTTTTTTTCAGGTATGCAGCCCTCTTGTGATCAGTTATTGTAGCACTGTTCCACCCTTGTTCTTCTTTATAGGCCAGTAAGCCTTACTTCAGTAGTGGGGAAAGTAATGGAAACCATGTTAAAGAATGTTGAACATCTAAAATCACATGGATTTCGAGATCAGAGACAACATGGGTTTACTTCAGGGAGATCATGCCAAACTAATCTTATTGATTTTTTTGATTGGGTAACTAAAATAATAGATCAGGGTGGTGCAGTAGACATTGCTTACCTAGGTTTTAGTAAGGCTTTTGACACTGTTGAACATAGAAGGCTTATCAATAAACTGCAATCTTTAAGTTTGGATTTCAATATTGTTTAATGGGTAAGGCAGCGGCTGAGTGACAGGCAACAGAGGGTTGTAGTCAATGGAGTATATTCGAAGCATGGTCTTGTCACCAGTGGGGTACCTCAGGGATCTGTACTTGGACCCATTCTCTTTAATATTTTTATTAGTGATATTGCAGAAGGTCTTGATGGTAAGGTATGTCTTTTTGCTGATGATACTAAGATATGTAACAGGGTTGATGTTCCAGGAGGGATAAGCCAAATGGCAAATGATTTAGATAAACTAGAAAAATGGACAGAGTTGTGGCAACTGACATTTAAATGTGGATAAGTGCAAGATAATGCATCTTGGACGTAAAAACCCAAGGGCAGAGTACAGAATATTTGAGAGTTCTAACCTCAACATCTGAGGACGGAAAGTTATTTAAGGGTAATTATTTCAGATGACTTAAAGGTAGGCAGACAATGTAACAGAGCAGCAGCAGGAAATGCTAGCAGAATGCTTGGTTGTATAGGGAGAGGTATTAGCAGTAGAAAAAGGGAAGTGCTCATGCCATTGTACTGAACACTGGTGAGACCTCACTTGGAGTATTGTACACAGTACTGGAGACCGTATCTCCAGAAGGATATTGATACTTTGGAGAGAGTTCAGAGAAGGGCTACTAAACTGGTTCATGGATTGCAGGATAAATGTCACGTATTCATCCGCTTATAAAAGCAGCAATTATGCAAATGGGATCCTGGTAACTGCCTTTGGGGTCAAAGCCTATCAAATCTAGAGGAGGGGTATTTAGGCCCAGTTCTCATCCTGCTCAGTGCCCTGTCGTGGTTTCCCTAGTGGTTGTCCGAGAGCGCGTTCCGGATTCAAGTTTCTTCTGGTTTTTGACTTTGGCTTTGGTTTTGACTTCCCTGTATTCTGGTATCCCTGACTTCTGGCTTTCCCTTATCGTTGTGTCTCTTTCTGTATCCCCTGACCTCGGCAAGTATCCTGACTATTCTTTGCTACGTTAAGTCCGGCCATTCTAAGGCCCGGTAATACATTACCTAATATTAATCTGTGTGACAATTCTACGTGCTGGATCAACTAGTAATCCTGACAAACCTTTCAAGGAAATTTTTTTTTTTTTTTTTAAATTCTTTATTTATGAAATGATCAGACACCACAACAGTATATGCAACATGATGCAATAAAGAACAACATCGCAATCACCAAAACAATACGCATTACTTGTAAAAAACAAACAATATTGCAAAGTCTGACTACCAATCACAAACAGCATATCTAACATATGAATGTCGTCTTTACGAGTTTGATTACTGCGGTATCCCACCAATTTTATTTTAAGTAAGACAATAAATTCCCATCTGATAGTGAAATACACGATGATATTTCACGCTATCCATCCATAGCTACCCCTAGAATGCAGTAAGAATTTGGCTAGGTCAATGAACTAAATCTTAGTGTACAGGGATGACATTTATGCGAAGATATTTTAATAATAGCCTACCAATAAACACCCCTCGACCCGCCCCTCCAAATATAGCTTCAGTGAGCCATATGGTAACTGGGCAGTAACCAGATAGATGGGAAAAAACAATAAAAAGATAAATAAAGAAAAGAAAAGGTTAACCGAAAGAGGAGTACCAAAAGGATAGAAGAGAAAAAAGAAGAGAGAGTAGGATTGGGAGTAGGATTGGGAGGGGGGTATTATAGTGATTTTCCCAGAATGGTAATGATGCCGATACGATCAAATAGCTGGATAGCCACGAGCCGGGATGTTTTTAGCAAGTACCGCCATGCCAGTGCGAAAAACTATAGACCGTGAACATCTCGTGGGATCCTGAGGGTCCCGCTTCGGAAGGGGGAGTAAAAGTGTGCTATGCATCCTGTCATCAATAGAGGTGTTTCGGGGTACGCAGGGAACGAGCCCGTCCCCCACTCCCCTAATCACCCACCCCACTAGCCACCCACGGGCTCCAAATCTTTTCCATTTTCTTCTTAGTGCCCCGGACCCTAGCTGTTAACTCGTCCATTATGTATGTATCCTTAATCTTTTGTATCACCACCTCCATAGGGGGGGGGGTCTCTCCCTGTAGCCACACTTGGGCCATGGCCCTTCTGGCAGCCAGGGTCACCTTATGTAGTAAATTTTGTTCCGATCTGGACCAGTTCTCCAGCGATCTGGCCAGGAGGAAAACCCAGGGGTCTGGTTTGATCACCCTATCAAAGATATTTCCCAGTAAATCCGCGACCCGTTTCCAGAATTTTTGTGCCTCTGGACAGACCCACCACATATGTATATACGTCCCTTTCTGGCCACATCCTCTCCAGCATAAATCTGTATTAATTTTATTCATCCGGTAAAGCTTCGCCGGGGTAGCGTACCACCGGAACATAGTCTTATAGGCTTGTTCTTGAAATGTGACACAAATAGACGAGGTCGCCGCTGCCTCCCAGATCTCTTGCCACTCAACACCCTCCAGTTCCTCATTCAGATCCATTTCCCATTGAGACGTATAATGAAGCTCCCCCCATTCAGATGTGGTCGTACTGAGGTGCGCGTATAAGTTAGTGATGAGGCCTTTCGGAAATTGTTCTTGAATGCACATTCTTTCAAAAAACGTGAGTGGAGTCAAGGCGCTAGTTTTAATCTGTGGGTTATGGGCGAAGTCCCTTAACTGGAGGTATCGAAAAAAATCGGAGGGACGTAGAGTAGCTCTGGACTTCAAATCATCGAAGGATATAAAAGCACCCCCCTCATAAAGATGACATAGTCGTTGTACCCCTGTGCTCTCTATGCCCTTAAAGTTTCTGGCTTCCAATCCCGGAGGGAACGCTCGATTCCTCAGATAAGGGGCCAATGGGGACAGATGGGGGGATAAACCATATTTGGTTGATGTTGCGTCCCAGATTTTCAAAGAGTTAGCGATAGCTGGGCAATCGACACGTATCAATGGTCTGTGGTCCCTAGGGACCCACATAAAGAATTGAGGGACGTCGGAACCCAGAAGGGTGGCCTCCAGGTCGACCCACCGCCTCTCTTCCGGGGGAGCATGCCATAGTGCTATTTGAGTTAATTGGGACGCTAAATAATAGAAATAGAGGTTTGGTAGACCTAAGCCCCCCCTCGCTTTTGACCTGTAAAGAACGTTATGCGAAACTCTATGTTTCCTGTTCTGCCAAATGAATTTCCCAATGGCCTGCTGGAGCGTCCCTAGATCTGACTTGGACAGCCGGACCGGGAGAGCTTGAAATAGAAACAGAATCCTAGGGAGAATATTCATTTTCACAGAGTGAATCCTACCAATCCAGGAGATCGGCTTATCTATCCATTTCTCCATGTCTCCTATCAAGGTGCGGATCATAGGAACATAATTTTGCTGAAATAATTGGGTAGGGTCCGCTGTCAGCCGAACCCCCAAATACTTTATATGATCGTTTGCTATATGTATCCTATAGGTGTCTCCGATGTGGGCGATATCCGTGTCGCTCATGCTTATGGGAAGTGCGCTTGACTTAGTTAAGTTCACCCTATATCCGGCCAATTCGCTATAGGCCTCCAACACTGTCGCCAATGCCTCCATAGAATTTATCGGATCCGTCAGGGTTAGCAAGACATCGTCAGCAAAGCCAGACACCACATATCGCTGCTCCCGAATCACGATCCCCTTGATGTCGGAGCTATTTCTAATTGTTTGTAGGAGGGGTTCCAAAGAGAGAGCGAACAATAGAGGTGACAGCGGGCAGCCCTGCCTAGTCCCATTCCCCAAATTGAAAGGTTCCATCTTCGCGCCCGAAATCCGGACTCGAGCCCGAACGTCAGTGTACATTGCTTGTATCGTAGTTATAAAGGGTTCAGGGATACCAAACTGTCGGAGAGTCTCGAAAAGATAAGGCCACTTTACCCTATCGAAAGCTTTCTCCGCGTCGAGTGACAATATCAACGTCGGAATCCCCCTAGTTGCCTGCCGCCAGATAAGATCAATGTTGCGTCTAGTATTTTCAAATAGCTGCCTGCCAGGCACAAAGCCCACTTGGTCAGGGTGTATCAATCGTGTTAACAAGGGGTTCAGTCTGTGTGCCAATATTTTGGCAAGGATTTTGGAGTCATGGTTTATCAAAGAAATCGGGCGAAAGTTTTCGGGGACAGAATCATCCTTGCCGGGTTTCGGTAACAGCACAATATCCGCTATTGACATATCCCTATCTGGCGTTCCTCCCTCCATTAGGTCGTTAAACCACTTTTCCATGTGGGGTATAAGTTCCTCTCGAAATATCTTATAATAGCTGCCGTCGAAGCCATCCGGGCCCGGAGCTTTGTTACCCTTTAAAGCGGATATTGCAGCATCGATCTCTTCGACCGTAATCCTTTCTCCAAGGGCAGCTGAGTCTTCTCCCCGCAACGTAGGTAGCTTCAATTAAGATAAAAATGCCTGCGAATTGTCCGTGTCACTCCTCTGGGTGCTTGTAGCCCCGCTGGAATGATTATATAATTTGGTATAGTAATCTGTAAAAACCTTAGCAATAGCGGAAGGGTCTGTGCAATACTTACCCGTAGCGTCTTTGATTCTTGTAATATGGGAGTGACTCTGTCTCGGGCGAAGAGATCTGGCCAACAAGGTATCCATTTTGTTGGATTTTTCATAGTAAGTCCTCTTGGACCAGACTAAAGCTCTAGCAGTCTCGTCGAGGAGCGTTTCGCGGACCGAAGCCCGCAATTTCCTTACTTCCTGCAATGTGGTAGGCGACGAGGCCGCCTTGTGTTTTTCTTCCGCTTTCCCCAGGGCTTCCAGGAGAGATGTTAGTAATTGTGTCTTACGTTTCTTCTTAAGCGTGGCTTCGCGGATCAATATACCCCGGATAACCGTCTTGTGTGCGGCCCACACCGTGGCAGGCCGGGGACCAGAGTCCGCATTCCTTGTGAAGTACTCAGTCAGTTCCTTACGTGTGATCTCCACCACGGCTGGATCCTGAAGCAGAGAGGTGTTCAGTCTCCAGGTCCACGGAGATGCCATACTTAATTTATCCAGAGTCATCGTGATGTCAGCATGGTCCGACCAAGTGATCGAACCTACTGAAGTTTTCGACACCTTTGGGACCGTGTGGGGATTCACCAGAAATAAGTCTATCCTCGAATACGTATCGTGAGGTGCTGAATAAAAAGTGTAATCACGGTCGTCTGGATGATGAGCTCTCCAGATATCGACCAGGCCTGTACGATGCATAAAAGTGCGTAGTATTTTATCTTGACTACCTCTCCCGTGGGACCGCGGCAACCCGTCGCCAGGACCCCTGTCAACCGCAGGACACGGGGTGGCGTTCAGGTCCCCCCCCACCACCGTCATTCCGTGTGGCAGAGTGTTCACCATCTGCGTTATTCCGTCCCAAAAAGCAACAGAGGGGTCGTTTGGGGCATAGACATTGAGGAAATGCACTGCATGAGAGTGCAATCTCCCCGAAACCAGCACGAAACGGCCACCCGGGTCGGCTACCACGTTTTCCACCCTCAGCGGGCATCTATGGTGTATAACGATAGCAACTCCATTCCATTTATTTAAAGCCCTAGCTTCATGGACTGTCCTGAAAGTGTGAACCTTCAGGGCGAATTTAGCCGATGCGGATAGGTGCGTCTCCTGCAAGAAGGCAATATCTGGGCTCATGTGTTTGAGATCCCTGAACATAAGGCGGCGTTTACTCGGAGCGTTCAGGCCCTTAACATTCAATGATAATACTTTTAAAGGCATAGTTTCCAAAAGGAGGGCAAGCCAATGCCTCCTAGCAGCCCACTACTGGGCCAGTAAGGAGATTGCACCACATATCTCATCTCGGTACCATGGGAGCCCGGCTCCGGACCATCCAGACAGAGTTCAGCGGCATAACTGCCCTCTCCTGTTCCCCCTCCCAAGGGAGATAGTAAAGATTTAGAACTGGACAACAAACAAGAAATAGAAAAAAAGAATAAGTTTAAAACAAAGAAGGAAACACAGAACCTGTGTATCTGGTGCCTGGTCTTACCTATAGCCAGGCTTAATTGGGGCACATGTTCCAGCCCCTCCGGAATCCCAAAAAGTCTCCAGAGAAGCGGGAGCATACACCAACAGAGAAAAGCACCCATAGGGTGCCCACACAGACTAATTATGAGACACAATGAAATACAATAAGATGTCAGATAGCTGCATTACCTACATATACACAACCAAAAAATCCCCTCCCCCTAGGCAGAGATCCAAACAACTTCCCCCCCCCCGCGAGGAAGACCCCCCCAAAAAGAGAGGCGGGGGCAAAACAATATGGCATAATCTGCGCAGTTAAAGAATGAGCCCAAAATCAAAATCAAAATCACCCGCTCCCCCCAAAAACACACGCCCCACTGTTCCCTTAACCCACAATAAATAACATAAAATGTGCCCGGGAGGCAGAAAGAGCCCGAGAGTATAGAAAATATACATAAAAGAACGCCTTAGCATAAACATAGCCCCGTGACCCCAAGACCTCCCCCCCATAGCTGAACCCACAGGCTCCCACCGAATCCCATCCCCTGTGCGTAATATCAAATGTAAATACAGTGTGGCACATAAGCTGATTGTAAAAGCAGGGTCAACCCTATCAACCACCCGCCCTACATAATAAACACACATCCCGCCACCCTCCGCCGCCCCAAAACTATACAGGGAGGAAAGGTATAACAAAAGACAAGGTTAAGCAAACATTTCAAGTCAAAATACGTCCCCCAACCACAACTCGGGCCGGAGCGGGCGTCCCGAATAACCGTGAGGGCCCTGCAATGTTAGAACGGGTGTTGCCCGAAGAGAGGTACAATCCCTGAGCCCGACCAACCTCAGTAGGCGATTGCAAAGGGGGAAAAAAATGAAGAACACAGGATGGGAACATTTAGGAACGAAGGGAAGAAATCCCTAACCCGCCCCATTTAGGAAGCAACCCAACCCATGAACTGGCAACCAAACCCAAGCAATCCCCATCAAGGGAGCCAAGCCAGCAAAAAATAAAAATAAAAAATAAAATTAAAGATAAAAAAAAAGGGGGGGTGGGACAAGGGGACCCATCTCAACCCACCCAAACAACACAGGCCCTCCCGTAGCACAGCACCAACCGGAGCCGTAGAGATCCGACCTGCGAGACCGGGAGCAGAATTCCTCTCCTCACTCATCCGCCTCGGACCAGACACGTGGAAGGGATCCCAGCACCTCCGCCTTCGCCATCGGAACCACGAAACCTTCAGGGGCCTGAATCCCCAGCTCCCGCAGGAACGCCGCTGGATCACCGTCGGGAAACAAGATCTTAGTGCGGCCGTCATGAAAGGCCATCAGACGGAAAGGGTGACCCCAGGCATATTTGATCGAATGGTATTGTAATACCTCGGTCATGGGGCGCCACTCTCGCCTTTTCTGTAGTGTGGCCGGGGTCAGATCCTGGTAGAGGGCCAGCTCCACTCCTTTATAGGTGATAGGGCTATTTCTGCCCCGTCAAGGAAATTTTAAAGGATCTTAACATGTATAGTTTGGAGGAAAGATGAGACGGGGGTATATGATAGAAACATTTTATGACATAAAGGGAATCAGCACAGTAAAGGAGGAGACTATATTTAAAAGAAGAAAAGCTACCACAACAAGAGGACATAGTCATGAGAAGGCAAAGGTTTAAAAATATCAGGAAGTATTACTTTAATGAGAGGGTAGTGGATGCATGGAATAGTCTTCCAGCTAAAGTGGTAGAGGTTAACACAGTGAAAGAGTTTAAGCATGCGTGGGATAGGCATAAGGCTATCCTAGCTATAAGAGAAGGCCAGGAACTAATGAGAGTATTTAGAAAATTGGGCAGACTAGATGGGTCGAATCGTTCTTATGTGCTGTCATATTCTATGTTTCTATAAAATGTATAGATCATTTACTAAAAAATATGTTTGGCTATGTATGTTGAACAGAACCAAAAGGACAGGGGAAAACATTTTCAGCTTCAACACTTACAGAGTTACATAGCTGAAAAGAGACTTGCGTCCATCAAGTTCAGCCTTCCTCACATATGTTTTTGCTGTTGATCCAAAAGAAGGTAAAAAAACCTAGTCTGAGGCGCTTCCAATTTTGCAAACTAGGAAAAAAATCCTTCTTGACCCCAAAATAGAAGTCAGATGTCTCCTTGGATCAAGCAGCTATTACCCCACTAATTAGAAATTATATCCCTGTATGTTATGTTTTTGCAAGTATTTATCCAATTGCAGTTTAAACATGTGTATGGACTCTGATAAAACCACCTCTTCAGGCAGAGAATTCCATATCCTTATTGCTCTTACTGTAAAAAAAAAAAAAAAAACTTTTCTTAGATGAAATCTCCTTTATTCCAGCCTAAATGTGTGACCTTGTGTCCTATATATAGCCCTATTTATGAATAGATTTTCAGATAATGGTTTGTACTGGCCCCGAATATATTTGTATAATGTTATCATATCCCCTCTGAGGTGCCGTTTTTCCAAACTAAAGAGATTTAAATGTTTTAACCTTTCTTCGTAACTAAAATGCTCCATTCCTTTTATAAATTTTGTAGGTCGTCTCTGCACTTTTTCCAGTGCCATGATATCCTTCTTTAGAACAGGTGCCCAAAATTGCACAGCATATTCAAGGTGTGGTCTTACCAGCGATTTATAAAGAGGCAAAACTATATTACACCCCGAGAATTTATGCCCCTATACATGACAAAACCATACTGGCCTTAGCAACTGCAGATTGACATTGGATATTGCTTCCTAATTTGTTGTCTATAACAATTCCCAAATCCTTCTCATGTGTGGTTATCCCTAATTCACTACCATTTAGGGTGTAAGTTGTTTGTGCATTCTTGACCCCGAAGTGCATAACTTTGCATTTCTCTACGTTACATTTCATCTGCCATTTTAGTGCCCAGTCCCCCAATCTATCCAAATCACTCTGCAGCAAAGCAATATCCTGCTCGCATTTTATTACTTTACAAAGTGTTGTGTCATCTGCAGACACTGAAACATGGCTTTCAATGCCTATTTCAAGATCATTTATAAATATGTTAAATAAAAGCGGTCCTAAAACAGAACCCTGAGGGACATCATTTATCACAATTGTCCAGCCTGACAATTTACCATTAATGACAACTTGTTGTACTCTATCCTTAAGCCAATGTTCTACCCAAGAACAAGAATAATCATCTAGACCAATTTCTTTTAGTTTGAAAACTAACCTACTGTGAGGAATCGTATCAAATGCCTTGGGAAAATTCAAGTAGATCACATCCACTGCAACACCCTGATCTATACTTCTACTTACTTCTTCGTAGAATGCAATTAGGTTAGTTTGACATGACCTATGTTTCATAAAACCATGCTGATTATTGCTAATAAAGTTCTTCCCAATGTATTCCTGAATATTATCTCTTAATAGCCCTTCAAATATTTTCCCAGTCACAGAAGTTAAGCTCACAGGTCTATAATTTCCAGGAAAGGATTTTGAACCCTTTTTAAATATTGGAACGACATCTGCCTTCCTCCATTCCTCCGGTACAATACCTGAAACAAAAGAATCTTGAAAAATTAAATACAGAGGTTCACTTATTTCCCCACTTACCTCCTTAAGTACGTGTGGGTGAATACCGTCAGGCCCCGGAGCTTTATTTACATTAATTTTCTTTAACAGCTGTAGCACCTTGTCTCGAGTTATCCAATCACAAGTTATCTGCAAGTTTTTTGCAGCAATCATTTGCATATCTCTTGCCATAGGTTGCTCATTAATATATACTGAATCAAAATAGTTATTTAAAACTTCTGCCCTTACCTGGTCTTCATTAGCTAACAGACCCATCTCTGTTTCAAGTGTACCTACACTTTCATTTTTTGTTTTTTTAGAATTGATGTACTTGAAAAAAAATTGGGGATTTGTTTTGCATTCTTTGGATATCAATTTCAAATTTTCTAGTTTGGCCACTTTAATTACCTTTTTTGCAAGCATTATTGGCTTCCTTATATATTATATAGGATGACTCTTTGTCGGATTTAAATGCCCTTTTCTTATTCTTAATCTCGTTTTACTTCTCTACTAAACCACATTGGTTTCACTTTGTTTCTTTTTCTTTTATATTTATTACCCAATAATACATACTGAGAAATGTACCTTTCTAATATTTGTTTGAATAGTTTCCATTTATCCTCAGTGTTTTTTTCACTAAGGAGTTTATGCCAGTCGATATGTTGTAGAGCTGCCGTAATCTTATTGAAATTAGCTTTTTTTAAATTATACGTTTTAGTATACCCCATGTGCTTTTGCTTTTTTGTTTATTTAAAAAAATTACCATATTGTGATCACTATTTCCCCAAATGCTCCCCTACTTGAATGTTGGTCAAAAGATCAACATTGTTTTTTATAACGAGATCCAGACAAACATCCTTTCCAGCTGGTGCTTGCACCAGTTGTACCAGTTGTGACATGAAGGTGTCATTTAACACATTCAAAAACCTGATTCCCCTTGCTGAAATACTAGTCACTCTATCACAATTTATGTCTGGGTAATTAAAATCTCCAATAATTAACGTCTTTCCCCGTCTTTCCCCGATTTGCAGCTTTCCCAATTTGCTGTTCTTCCTCATTAATATTTACATTAGGTGGTTTATAACATATCCCAACCAATAATTGTCTTACCTTTGTTTGCCCCAAGCAGATATTTACCAATAAAGTGAAAACATGGTTGATTTGGAGAATTGTTCTAGTTCAGCTGCTTGGGCCTTAAATTTGAAATTCACTTTGAATTGCCACTCCTTGTTCAACCTAGGTGCCTTCCTATCCCCATTCTTACATAAATTGGCTGTGGAGATACTAAGATTGCCTGAGTCGTCCTAGACAACTTCAGTTTTACCACTGTGACATTCAGCGGCCGCACTGTGATGAAAGCAGACAGCGTATCTCCGTGTAACATGTGACTGTCAAAGGAGATTCTAATTGGCTAGCGCTTGCACAATTAATTTGAAAGTGCATCTGTGCCACGTACTGGGAGTAAGTGATTGATAATAAATGACTAGCAAGTGCATAGCTTAAGGAGACTTTCTTCGATTTACAAAAGCTTTCTCTATCCAGTCTGACAGGTAGCTGTTCACAGTGATTGGAGGGAGTGGGGAAATTATCCTCAATGCTACAAACAGCACTTGTCAGACCAGATAGAGAAGAGAGTAAGAGACACAAAAGGAGTGGGGGTAGGGGGGTAAAGACAGAAGGAGAGTAGATACATAGAAGGAGGTGTAAGCGAGACAAGGGGGAGAGCGAGGCATTTTAAAAGACACACACTAGATACGTTATATTGTTGTAGCGGAGCGTTAGTCCTGGCAGAGACTCTCCTCCACTGGTTACTCCAATATGCGCTCAGGAACAAATAGAATACTCCAAGGGAACAGCCAAATACAGCAAAGTAATCCAAGAATCTCCCACCATCTCCTCAGCAACTGGACGACACTCCGTTCTGGGGGTATAACTGATTTTAATGGAGCCACACAAGGCCTTTTATGAGAATCCCCATGCAAGGGGTTTCCAAACACATATCCCAGTTTCATTACCCAGTGGACCTGAGAGTAGACTGAGACAAAATATACAACATAATTACATTAACTCTCAGGTCCAGGACATGTATAATACTAATCACCCCAAAACATACAGTTCCCCACAAGATGCCCCCTTAAGTCCTATATGGCCTGGGTCTGAGTGCCAAATATTTCTGAAGAGAGCTCAGATCCCCAAAACACAGCCGAAACGCCACCGGGATATAGTTTAGACCGACCGCACACAAGGTGCCTGCCCAAAAAGGTTCCATGAATTTAGGCTGTGCGGTCGGTCTCTTTCAGGAGTATCAAATAGGCGAAATACAAGACATGAACTGTTCGTGCAGACATTATTGCTGTGTCTCTTGTTCAGAAGTTTGCTCCCCTCGAACACCATTCTGTTCGTCAGAATCCCCACGAACATAGCAGAGGATGGAAGTCCCATCGATGTTCATGCTGAGTGCTTGATTTTAGTTCCATGCACTCAACGACCAGACACCACTGTCTCTGTTCGCGACTAAAGATAACCACCACCACATGTTCGCACATATGAATGGTGACCACCCAGCAGACCGCTTGGAATGTTCAGGTTATTGCGGTTGGTGGAGGGGTGAACAGGAGTTATTGGGGTTAATGAGAGGCACACTCCACATATGGGTTGTCTGGCATTCGGTAATTTGTTCGGTTGTCGAACCAGACGTAGTGGCTGCTGTTTTAACGAACGCCCAGACGAACCGGGAAAAGAACAAGAGGCACCAGGGAGTAGTGGCACAGAACATAGGAAGTGGCGGGGGGGGGGGACAAGCTGCAGACAGCCCATAGCAGGAAAACGGGTGACAGTCTAAGGTCCATTCCACTACAATTGTGCCTTAACATTTGAGATTATCTGTAGGGTAAGTAGATCCAATACTATTCTCTATAGCTTTGTAATTTGTTGTATGAAATGGGTTAAATTCTCTGTGTATGTTCGCATTCACTCATGACATGATACACATTCCTGCTTTACTTCTGGTATTGAAAATGAATGCAGCTATATTTTATGAAACACAAAAACATCAGTAGACATTTAATTTGCTTACAGAACAGAGGACATATAATAAATCTTCCAGGATAATCCACAAATGAATGTATATGGTTTATTAATATTCCAGTGACATTGTGCTCATCTGGGAATGGATCCAACACATTTTATGAGTCGACTATGAGTAAAAGGCCCAGACAGCCATATGATGTGTTCACACAATGGGTGCAAATTAATGTCTATTTGTGTTAACATCCAGAAATGAATCTCTGTAGCTCTCTACAAATATGTGTCTCCACCAAAATATTCCAAATTATTAAGCTCTGGCCACCAGAAACTCATACCGAGGCATGTTTTTGGCAGTGTGATATGAGATAACTAATGCAAAACAATTCAGGAAAATAAATAAATAAATGGACATTCCAATCACTATAACAGCCTATGCTCTTTGTGTAAGTTAGGGTACTAAGTGCTCCTCTGTCTCTGAAATTAGCAAATATAAATGCAGCTATAAGTTCATCCTCCATTCAAATATATCACAGGAGAAGAAATTATTTCCCCTGACTATAGAAGTACTTGTATAGTGTGTGCCTGCGATTTAGCAAAATATTAAAACCTTTAAATAGAATATGCTATTAATATAAATGAAACAGCAGTTTAAACTGAAGAAAATGTATCATACATATAAAAGTCTTCATGTCCCCTTATGTGCTACTCAGACTACAGTTTCTATACTGATACTAGTCAGAAAAATCAAGTCTACGTGTTATCGCCTGCTCTTTTCTTATCAAGTTGCTAGTTATCTCATTGTACAACACCCTACTGAATAAATTCCACCCTCATGTTGTCACCAGAGCTTGTGTCCTAAGTTTTATTTTGACAATTATGAATTAGTCCTTTATATATCCGCTTTTAAAAATAATAAGAAAGCCATTAGATTACAGATATATACTTCCAAAATGACCCATTATCAAACACTTTGCAATGGACATATCCGGGACACACTGCCAATGACATCCCAGCCAATCCTTAAAATCACATTCACTTAAAGGTACACTGTAGGCACTGTAATTGCTTCATGCCATTGCTTCATGTCCTCTAGTGCCATCCTTCCCTTCAGGTTAAACAGTATTTAAAGGACCACTATAGTGCCCTGAGGAGGCCCCCACCCTCAGAGCCCCCCTCCCGCCGGGCTCTAGGGGGTGGAAGGGGTTAGATTTACCTATTTTTCCAGCGCCGGGCGGGGGACTCTCCTCCTCCTCTCCTCTTCCTTCTCGTCGTCATCGGCTGGATGCACATGCGCAGCAAGAGCCGCGCGCATTCAGCCAGTCTATTGGAAAGCATTCTCAATGCTTTCTTATGGATGCTGGCGTCTTCTCACTGTGAAAAATCACAGTGAGAAGCGCCTCTAGCGGCTGTCAATGAGACAGCCGTTAGAGGCTGGATTAACCCTATTATAGACATAGCAGTTTCTCTGAAACTGCTATGTTTATAGAACAAAGGGTTAATCCTAGCTGGACCTGGCACCCAAACCACTTCATTAAGCTGAAGTGGTCTGGGTGCCTATAGTGGTCCTTTAATGTTTTAATACTAAACAGAAGTTCCCCGCAGCCCTTCTCTTCTGTGCTGCTTGAGCTAAAGAATAAGAATCAAGAGTTTCATCAGAGCCCTTTCAGCCAATCACAGCATCCATTGCTGGTATGAATTGGTATAACTAGAAGAAAATGTGTAATGTTTTGCCATATCTCAATAAGGGGTTTGGGCTATGCAAAGCCAGGGACCCTTTCTTAGTGTTAAAGCGGCATTGTCACCGCCATACTAAAACTGAGTTTTTCCTAAAGATTGAGTGTTTATCAAATACTTATTATGACTGTGTTGGAATTTCATTGAAATCTCAATCCAGTCAAGAGATATACAGAGGCAAAGAACTACTTTATCTCCGTATTTCTCCTCCGCCTGACATTTCCTGACACAAGGCAGAGCCTATGTGTTAAGACCTGCAGTCGTCATCAGTGACAGCTGCAGGGTATAGGCTGGGTTTAAAAAGGATACCACGGTCTTGCGGGATTTCCCATAGGCCTCAATGCTGTACTCATGCATGTGCAAGAATACAGTAGTGAATCTGGCTCCTAGTGCACCAGGAGCTAAGGAGGAGCAGCACAACCAAGATGGCGGCACCTGCGAAGGACGGGTTCAGATAAGTAATCTCACCATCAGTAACAGTGCCACTTTAAACTGTTCGAAATTATTCAACACTGAATGGAAGGACAGCACCAGATGAATTTAGGCACAATTATCAAGTCATTGAAATGAAATTGCTGTAGTGCCTACATTGTCCCTTTAAATAGGATGGAGTAAGATTAGTAAGCAACATGGGTGTGTATAAGGCAATTAAAACATAACACACTTGCTAGATATATACTGATGTGACCAGTATTTAATTAATTAAAAACATGAAAGTCACTCAGATGAGTAAAGATGAATGTCTCTGCTGTAGGTACAGTCAAATGTCACTGATTTAAAATGCAAATCGGTAAACAGGAGTTGACAAAAAAGTAGAGGTAAGGTCCAAACAATAAAGCACCATGAAATATCTTGTATTGTTTTTAATTATAGTTGTTTAGAATTTGATATTAAACCTGGATGTTACCTTGGGGTAATCAGACCGGTAGGAAATACACGAGTATCAAAACTGCTTGTTGTAAAGGTAACTAAGATGAGTGAGATACAGGCAAAAAATGGTTGTATGGTGTATAATTATAAAGATGTCTGTGTGAATACATTCATCATATAAAGGGGAGTACATAAAACTGACTATTGTGGCTATAGTTATGGAAAATGCCCGTAGAATTTGAAATACATATGTAAGATACTATGTCGCAGCTTACTTTGGTACTGACTCCAAAAATTAAAAGAACATCCATGCACCATAGCCACTTAAGCACACTATTGTGGTTATGGTTCAGGACTGCCCTGGTAGTCTCAATTGTAAGTAGCCAAACCATTTTAGAATGATTTGACTTCTCATCTGGTCTGCCAGTTACCACTATCCATCTCCAATGGAGAGCTGGCATGTGCAGGGCTTAGCTCAATATGTGAGAGTGATCAAATGACAGGGTTAGATCAGGAGAGCTAATGTAGAGTCCTCAGCAGGATCTTCTATTCTCTGTCAGATGAAGTGGAGATGGGGAGCAGTGCCCGCAGGACCCTGAGTAAGAAGTCAAACCTTTCTAAAACAGTTTGACCACTTACTTTGTTGGGGGTGGGGAGGGGGGTTCTACGGTAATTCTGGCACAATAACTACTTCAGCACACTGTAATTGTTATGAGTATTCCTTTAGTAATTTTGATCAAGTCATAATATAGATTAAAAATGTTGACTGTACCCTATTTATACAGTTTATATGGAGCACAATTATATATAATTTAATTGACGCAGAAAAGTACCATGGCTCTTGAATACAAATTTCAAATTCCCAGTGTGTTATTTTGTGTAGGAACTACTATGCCTAAATGTTACATAAAAAGTAAAAATGTATTCACTAAAGCAGGGGTAGGCAACCTTTTAGTAGCACTGTGCCAAAACAAGATCCTGTAGTCCATTGGCGTGCCGGTCCTATTTTTTTTTTTTTTAAACTGAGGTGTGTATGTTGCTGTATTCTGCTTGTGTTATATATGTGTGCTGCAGTTGCTTTATAATGTTGTATTTGTGTATATGGGCTGTTATATTGTATATGTTCATGAGTAGTTTGTAGTATTGTGTATGATACCTGTGATGAAACTACCCTGTTTATTCAGGACTTTGACTTATATTTGGTTCGGTAGTTGAAACTACCGAACACCGACCACCCCGCTTGCTCATTAACTTCAAAGAGAACAGTAAATTAAGTGCTCTCTCTGTGTGGCCGCCATTCGTATAGTCAAACGCCACGTGCAGGAGAAAACGGCGTCCATATTGTGGGAAACTAGTTCTTTTAGTCCTTACAAGGACTTTCCCCGCTGCATCCCCTGCAAGTTGGAACAACAGACACAGGGGTTAAATCTTCCTTCCAGTAACCAGACGAGACACAGTTCTGGAGCTACAAACTCTGACAATCTTTATTTGCAACACACAGCTTTTATGCACAAACCCCTGCAGAGGGTCTCCATTCAGTTCAACACAATCCCAGGCAGGAGGGGGTTGGTTAACAGATAGCCATCTCCCACTCCGGGAGATGCCAACAGTACACAGGGACACACATTAAAACATATTCCATACAGGTGGGGTAAATCCTGGGGCTCGGCGCCCTGGGGAGGGAAGGGGTCACACAGATACATAAACTAGATAGCCCCGGGTCCCATCTGGGATCCCTGCAAAAAGCGGGGTGATCAGATGTACAGAGCCCGAGAATCAGAGAAGTCTGGGGCTCTAGGCTCTGTACATCCCCGAAATTCGTTCCATGAAGTTGCTTGGTTTAGTCCGGCGAATTCAAACTTCGCGCCTAAACAAAACAACAATCAGCTGAAAGGCGCAAAACCAAATTGCGCCAGTCAGCTCGCAGGGAGGAGAGGAGTTTCGCCACCAATCAGGAGAAAGGGCGCAAAACCACGTTTGAAAGAGTGCTCTCTCTCTCAGCGCCCGTTCATGCTGACCAATTAGGAGAAAGGCACAAACCCAGTTTGAATGGGCGCACCCTCTCCCATTGGTCGACACGGACTTCCATGCGGCCAGCGGTACCCCTGTGGCTGTGTAGCAGACTCACAGCTCCATGGATACTGCTGGGAATCACGCCCCTCCTCTGGGGCTACCTCCACTCAGGTAGCATCGGAGAGAGCGCTCTCTTGGGCAGCTACGAGCTTAGCCTCATAGCTCCTGGGCAGGGGTGGTTAACCAGTGATTACAGCTCCGTTGGGAGCAGGTAGAGAGATCCACGACACAGGGACCTAAGAACAATACGAGCAGCTCGGTTCGTGAAACGAATGATCATCCTGGTGTGCGTTTGGCTATACGAACCCGGCGGAGACCCAGGGGAAGCACGCACCGCTTGTTTCCCTTGCGGTTTGTGGTTTTGACACCTCGTTATCAGGTGTTAACGTTCTATACGAACGTCCTAAATGAGCTATCGGGGTGGTCCCTGTTTGGGAGATGAACAGGTTCCATTTGTACGCACTCTCCCGAACGGGGAGCAGGTAAAACACATGAATACATCACAATTACATGGGGAAACAAAACATACAATGGCAAAACATGAATATTCAGTGGGCATGGTACTTAGTGGCGGTAGCTCGCCACAGTCAACTTTCATATACTGACAGGTCACAATGGTCATATTATGGCACACTAATAAATATACTGCCGTGTTATTATAGGACACCGTACACAGCAGTCTACACAATTCAGTAGGATTAGAAAGAAGATGGATAATTGCAGTTCTGCTTCAAAGTTCACGAGACTGCAGTATTTGGATAGCTGATTTCTTCTGTCTCTCAGTGCTAGACACCTTTATTGCTCATTCTGTGAGGTTCCTCCTTTTTTAAATAACTTTTTCTGTGTCACCGAGTCACTCAGTCACTGTCCTGGATCCTCCAACTATCGGACAATAAAATGGCAAAACTAAGAAAAGTGGATGGCCTTTCCATGATCACCTGATTCAGAGGTAACATGCAATTTTAGAACAATGTATACGCAAAGGCTTAGTCTTCGCCGATTTGAAATGGTCCTGATGCTTGAAGCCTGTATTTTCAGCATTTCAGTAAAAAATGCTTCAGATACAGATGACATGCACTTTGCTCCAAGTCATCCTCTGGAAGAATCATCCGTCTACCTAGAATAAAAGTTCTGGGTTGGTTAATGTCAATTCTGTGCATTTTGAAAATCTGTCGCCAGCATGTTGCCCAACTTCTCCCCCTAATCTGTCCTTTTGTCCATTTCACACAAAAACGACTGGGACACTGCAGCCAGACCACTTGAGAAGAGATCATTTGGATAATTATTGTGTCTCTTTAAGTATTTTGCGCTATGTTTCAGTAATTTCTGCATAAGATTCATATTGGAATAGTCTCCTATTGGTTGAGTGCAACCTGAAAGAGCAGCGGAAATCTTCAACCCCAAGTTATAAATGGCAGCTCAGTTAACTGTGAGTGTGCACTCAATCATTCTTTACATATGTGTAAGGACTCATTTGATACATGGTACAATAAATTGTTCAATCATAATGTAAGGGACCTAAAAATGGTGGAACTAGCAGCAATAGCATACACTAAGCAATATGACATAATAGGAATAACAAAAACATGGTGGGATGAAACACATGATTGGGCAGTTAACTTAAATGGTTACACATTATTTAGAAAGGATAAAAAATATAGGAAAGGAGGTGCAGTATGTATACCATCCATGAGGTGAAGCCAAATATTAAGCAAATAGTATGTAACAAAGAAAATTGGGAAAATGGGAAGCCTTATGGGTAAATATCTGCTTGGGCAAAAGAGGGGAAGTCAATTTTTGGTTTGAATATGTTATACACCACCTAATGTTGATATTTATGCGGAAGAACAGCTGTTAAATTGGGAAAACATCTCGTTAACACTTCAAATGATGGAGAATTTTTTTTTTTTTTTAAATTCTTTATTTTTGTTGTGCATGTTATAACAAAAGGACTTGCACTGCCACGACAGCATGGGCAAGTACAATAATAACAGTAGAGAAAAACAACATTATGGCATTTGTAAACCAGCACAAATTTTTAGGGGGAGCTAGTAGGTAGCGATAGGTTAATGCTCTAATACATTACATTCCCACCCATTGGGTATGTTATTGGCTTCAGATAGTGTGCTATACATAGGGCTCGGTTCAGTAACGCATCAGGGCTCTATACATTGTTCATACTATAGGGTAGTGGTAGCTATATTGTCCTGTATACCAGCCTCAAGTCAGAGTTGTTCCTGCGCAGATTAGGTCAAACGTCAGGGTTTAGTAAGTGCTAAGACAGTTGCTTTATTGGGCATGCAGTGTTAACGCGCTTTGTTAGGTAACTGTTCAAGCTAGGTACATGCTGTAACTCCTTCTGTCACAATGAGCTGCGTAAATGAGAAAAAACAATAGCTTAGGGTCGGTACCAATTGCTACGTCACATGTCATCGCTCCCTTGTCTAAACCTTTCCGCCCCATTAGAAACATTACCGTGTAATATTAAGATTGAAGTACAATCGTTAACATGGCGCAAAAATTTTTTTAAAACATAAACAAAACTGAGCAGAGTAAAACAAATACATGCCGTGGGCATGTCGGCCCCTGTGGTATGGCTTTTAATGGGCCAAGTAAGGTTGAATTTGCCAGGGGGACCGTGTGAGTGCTGGGTCAGATGAGGTGTTTTCTGATAACGGACCCAACCAGCCCGCTAGGGCTTGTGCTCAATCAGGTTGCAACTCAACTTAAGGTTACCAACTGAGTAGGGTGAAGGGGTGCAAAATAATGCGGGGTGTCCGCGGCTAGGGTGTGGGCTAACAGTGTAGGCAAAAATATAACCGATTATTTAAACCAAATTCACATAAGTCCCACAATAGTGTGCGTGGTGCGGCTCAGTCAGGCCGTTAAGTGCACTCAGGTCGGGCCACTGGCCGTGAACTCCTGGGAACGAAAGTCTCAGAGTTAGCAGGGTTCCATACATGTGGTCTGGAGGGGTTGTTTGGTAGCTGCAGAGCGTCTGGTGGGAGGCCCAAGGTAGCGAGTTGTGTCTTCGCCTCCTGCAGGTCCGTTATAAGGTATGTGTTGTCTCCCTGCAACACTTGGAGCTTGTGTGGTGAGCGCCATTGATATTTAATATTACGGGCGCGGAGTAGGGTAGTGAAGGGTCTCATAGTTGAGCGCCAGGCCATAGTTCCTCTGGATAAATCTGCATATAGGGAGAGGGCCATGTCCTCGAAGGGGTATGGTGTGTTTCCCCTAATGGCGGTCATAACCGCTGTTTTGTCCTGCCGCTTTTGAAATTTAACAATTACGTCCCTGGGTGCCGCCGGAGGAGCCGTTGGCGGTTTGGGGATTCTGAATATGCCATCCAGGCCTACCCCTTTAGCTTGCTTCGGCTGGAGTATGTTACCCACTAGGCGCCTCATGAGGTGAGGGAGTTCTGAATCTGGGACCGACTCCGCTATGCCTCGAATCTTTACATTTTGGGACCTGCGCGAGTCTTCCAGTACCGCCAGTGTACGTTCCACTCTCAGGTGCTGTTGTTGCAGCGTGTTTACCTCCTGCTGGAGCCTGGCTACAGTCCTCGAGTGGTTAAGGGAGTCTTGTTCCACGCACACTATGCGGTTTGTTAGACCCTGTATGTCTTTCCTCATGTCGGCTACATCCGCTTGGATATTCCGGTGGAGCTCCGCCAGCAGCTCCCTCATTTCGGCCTTTGTGACCGGGGCCGTGTCCGGCTGCTTGCTTGGTTGCACTGCCTCCTGTGTTACAGGTAAGTGTGGGACTTCGAGTTCTGAGAGTCGTTCATCGGAGTCGTCGAAGTCGTCGAGGTAGGCGTCCATATTGGGTTCCGATGCACCATGTGCTCGCCGCCATAGGTCCCCTATGCTGGTGCCCGGCCGGGGCAGTTCTTGTTTTGGCTTTTTGTTTTTCCTGCCCATTGGTAGTCCACTGCAGTAGGACAGTCTTGGTTGCTTTTGAGGGGGTAAAATAGTGTTTTTTTCTTGCTTTTTCTCCGTTAAGTCTCGGAGCTCTCAGAAGATGCGACCAGTCGGTTCAGTAGTTAGCTCCGCCCCCCCATGATGGAGAATTTTATTACCCAGACATTTGGGATAGAGTGACTAAATTCAGCAAGGGGAATCACGTTTTTGAACCTGTTAAATGACAACTCTATGTCACAATTGTTAGAAGCACCAACTAGAAGGGATACCTGTCTAGATCTGATTATAACAAACAATGCTGATCTTTTGTCAAACATTCAAGTTGGGGAGTACTTAGGAAATAGTGATCACAATATGGTGTCTTTTGAAATAAACTCAAAAACAAACAAACGTACAAATTTGCTAAAACATATCAATTTCAGAAAGGCTAATTTCTATAAGATAAGGGCAGATTTACCAATTGACTCGTATAAACTATTTAAAATCCAATAGGATAAATGGAATCTCTTCAAAAATATTAGAAATAAACACTTTTCAGTACATACCATTGGGTAACCTATAAAACAAACAAATTGAAACCAGTGTGACTTATTAGGAAGCTAAGCAATGAAATTAAAAATAAGAAAAGTGCATTTAAAGCATTCAAATAGGATAAATCAGAGGCATCCTATATAAGATATAAAGAAGCCAATTATACATGTAAAAAGGCAATTAGATTGACTAGTTAGTGGAAGGACACTTCTCCAATGCTCGCTTACCTGTAACTCCCTTGCCGAACTTCCCTCTCCTCTTGCCAAAGTGTGTTGGGGGCCTCGGTATGGTTGGCTGGTTCACAGCCGCAGGTTGGAAGCCGGTATGTTTTCAGTTGTCGGAATGCGGTATCACGGCTCTCCCCTTAAACTCCAAACAAGACCAACTCCAAAAAGTTTTTTAAGTAAGTAAATTCTAAAAAAAAATTATATAAAAAAGTGTAGATACACTGAAATAACTATTTATCTTCAATATATATGGCAAGGGATATGTAAATTATTGCTGCAAAACACTTGCAGAAGAATTGTAATTGGATGACTCAAGACAAGGTGCTGCAAAGCGAGCAGCACCAGAAAGAATGCTAGATTGTCTCTGCTATTTCCAATCTTGTATTTAACAGTTATGAGTAGGAGCGACATTAGTAACAATGATGGAGTTTTCCTGACATCTATAGTTATGCTCTCCTACCGAATAATTTGTATTCTTTAGATACATTTGTTTCAGTTGACCTTATAAGTGTTGGTAATACGAGTAATCATCATTTTGTATAACGGGTAGTGAGACCTCAAGGTTTATATGGTCCCCTACTGTTGTACTACTGGGATTTTACAGTGGTCTGGTTACTCTCAACATTTAAGGTCACTTTATTAGAGATTTGGAATGCCCACCATGACTTTACTAGTTTAAATTTATATTGACCATGCAGACTGTGACATATCAAGTTATTTATAAATAAAGTCAGAAGTCTGAGGGTCCTTGATTAACATGGTGGATGTATGAGGGGTTTAGCCGAAAGGCTTAGTTATTTTCACTTCACTTTGAAGGTTTCTAGGGTCTGGTATAATTAGTTGTTTCTGTACATTTTTAAAGTTAACATCACACTATTGCAGACTATACATCCACCATAAAATTCCAGTTTAATCCGCTTCACAGGAGTATTTCCTGTGTTTAGGATTTTTTCTTTTATTTTCTGTTAATGTAATGTCTGCCTGTTCTTAAGTGGCTTAAGGGTTTAGGCAACAGTCCCTCGATCAAATTCAGCCTATTTCCATTTCCGCATATCTACACAGCTAGCGGCTGTTGAATTCCATGTGTGGGAACCCCTCCAGCCTCAGGCGTGAGGGATGGCCAGCATCGATGCACCATAGACCTGGGTACAGGGGTGTATTTACTGCGAGGCTGACTTATTGTCTGTTAGTGTGTTACTATGTGTGTGTCTGTTAGAGAGTGTGTTAGAGTGTGTGTTAGTGTGTGTCAGTGAGTGTGTATGCGTGTCTGTTAGTGAAGTGTATGCATGTCTGTTAGTGAGTGTGTGTGTCTGTTAGCGAGAGAGTGTGTGTGTTTGTGTCTGTTAGTGAGTTTTTTAGTGTGTGTGTCTGTGAGTGTGTTAGTATGTGTGTCTGTTAGTGAGAGTGTGTGTGGGTCTGTTATTGAATGTGTATGTGTGTCTGTCAGTGAGTATGTCTGTTAATTAGTGTATGTGTGTCTGTCAGTGAATTTGTGTGTCTGTCACTGAGTGTATATGTGTCTGTCAGTGAGTGTGTATGTGTATTTAGAAGGCAGGCTGTGGGGAGGGGGGGTCCTGAGTTTTGTCATGCCTAGGGCAGCACAACACCAGGATACACCACTTCCTGGATACTTCTCAAGGCTAAGTCTATGCCCTTTTGAGGTTGGTTGAAAAATTGGGGTGTCATTTGCCACAGGTGTTTTTTGTTTAAAACTTTTGGGTGTCTGTGAGATTACCTGTGTGGATTGCAATTGCGCAGAGTCGTGAACTAACCAACCTGTTTCCCAGCACAAGTGAGTTTAGACTGTTCAACATATTCCCATGACATGTTTTAAATATAGGAAATAGGTAGAATAAAATAGCATAATGATTAATGCAGATATTGAGGGTAAATAAAGCAGTAAGCAGCAACATTTAGCGTTGGTAAAGGTACCACTTGGGAACCTCAGGGCCCTCACCTGACAGTAAATTCTGGGCAACATACAGGAGCGACAGCCGAAACTTCGGGAAGCGGCATTCCCCAGGAGCGCAATTTCAGCATTCAGTCTTTCGCGGTGTTAATAGAATGAAGGGAATTTTGATGTTAGATCAGAAGTTAGGCTGGAAATCCCCATCTCTAGTCCAGATTCTGTGACCGGAGCCAGGGATTTGGAAGAAGTGTACCCATGTGATAACGTCTCTAGCCGCAGTGGGCGGCAGGTGCTTTGGTCTGTGGAGATGGTGTGTGCGGTCTACTAGTAGTTGATCTGGGTGTATCACAGGCACAAAGGTTTGGAAGAGATCAAGGAGGTAGTGTTGCAGCTCGGCATTAGTCACCGATTCCGGTATGCCCCTGATACGGAGGTTGTTCCTCCGAGACCTGTCTTCCAGGTCAGCTAGTATGCTTATATGCTAGTAGTGTGTCATTCACCTCTAGTAGTTTGTCTGACATGCTGTTGTAGGCAGTGGCGTACACATGACCCATGGGGCCCCGGTGCAAAAATTGATCCGTGGGCTCCCCCCCCCGCGCTTACTTGGCGCGGGTCGGGGTCGCAAACACATGGTGGCGGGCACCTGGTTGCAGGGGTTGCAGGGATGCGACCCCGCGACCGCGGTATTCACACACACTTAAAGGACCACTACAGACACCCAGATCACATCAGCTCAATGAAGTGGTCTGGGTGCCAGGTCCCTCTAGTTTTAACCCTGCAGCTGAAAACATAGCCGTTTCAGAGAAACGGCTATGTTTCACTGAGGGTTAATCCAACCTCTGGTGGCTGTCTCATTGACAGCTGCTAGAGGAGCTTCCGCGATTCTCACTGTGAAAATCACAGTGAGAAGACACTGAACGTCCATAGGAAAGCATTGAGTAATGCTTTCCTATGGGCGGTTTAAATGCGTGCGCGCGCCTCTTGCCGCGCATGTGCATTTCGGAGCTGAGTGGCGGACACTGGGGAGTCCGACGCTGGAGAAAGGTAAATGCTGAAGACACACACACACACTCTCACGAACAGATGCATACACACTAGCTAACAGACACACACATTTACTGACAGAGACACACTCAGCGACAGACATACATACACTTTCACTGACAAACACACACTCACTAACAGACATCAAACACACTCAGTAACAGACACACACAGTAACACACTCACTAGCAGACACACACCCAATAACAGACACATTCACTGACACACACACTAACACAAGCAAACACTGGCACGCTAACACACACACACACATACACTAACACACACTCTAACACACACACTCTAACACACACATACACTAACACACACACACACAAACTAACACACACTCTAACACACACACACACACATACACTAACACACACATACACTAACACACACATACACTAACACACACTCTAACACACACACACTCTAACACACACATACACTAACACACACATACACTAACACACACATACACTAACACACACTCTAACACATTTTTTTTTCAAATTGAATCCCCCCAGCCTCCTTACCCTTTCGGAGTGCTGGGGGGATTCCCTGGGGTCCAGTGGTGCTGCTGACCCCAGCGGGCAGGTGGCCGGTCGGGCAGGCGGGTGCGCGAGGAAGCACTCAGTGCTTCCTCTTCAGCTCCCTGGCGCTGCGTGAGGATGCGGCGGGAAGATGATATCTTCGGCTCCGATCAGTGCCGAGGGAGCTGAGAAAGCACTGATCTGGGGTCATGTGCCGACAGCTCGGGGGGCCCTGGGGTGGTCGGCTCCTGGGCCCTCCTGGGGAAAGGCTGCCCTGTGGCGTACATACCGGGTGGGCCGGGCTCGGTTGCAGCCGCGACCCTGGTATGTACGCCACTGGTTGTAGGCCCCTGCCATGTCAACCATTTTTTGCTCAAGATGTGCAGTCCTCAGGCCTATATCTTGAACCTCTTTTCTCAGGTCAGAGGCTAGGTTCTGGAACTGGAGCTTGATATTTTCCTAAATGGCGGTGGATATTTTTGTCATCATAGTGCGCATTGCAGCAGTTGTAAGCAGTGGGTCATCTGGCAGGGAGCCTGGGGAAGGTGGGAGAGTTTTGGGCCTTCCCGTGGTTTTGCGGCGGTCGCATTAAGAAGAAAGAGGCCCAATCCCCTTTAGAAGCCTTGGACTTTTGTCTCTGTGACATCCTGAGGAAGGTTGCACGGTGTAAGGTATGTAGCGCTTGGCAGTCCGATTAGTATCCGCTTTTGTACTGCTCGGAATTCTGGAGCATCACCAAAATGCGGCCATGCAGGTCTAGCGCTAAGCCACGCCCACGCTTATGTCAGTTTTAACAGACAATTCAACAACAAAACTGCATTTGCTTTTATTTTACTCCTCAAATGACTTATGAATAATTCACAAATTTTACCACTGAAGTCAATTTCATACAAATGTTAATGGGACACTATAGTCACCAAAACAAATTTTAGCGTAATGAAACAGTTTTGGTGTATAGATCATGCATCTGAAGTTTCACTGCTCAATTCTCTGCCATTTAGGAGTTAAAGGAGCACTATAGAGTCAGGAACACAAACATGTATTCCTGACCCTATAGGGTTAAAACCACCATCTATCCACCCTGGTCCACTTATGCCTCCCTAAATATAGTAAAAGTGTACTTGTATTCAAGCCTGAAGCTGCTGGCTTTGTCCCTGTTTCCTCAGACCTGCCCACTCCCTGCTGACATCAGCAGAAGTGGTAGCCTGATCCAATTACAATGCTTCCCCATAGGATTGGCTGTGACTGACAAAGAGGCCGATCAGGGGAAGAGCCAGCATAATTCAATCACAGCCCTGGCCAATCAGCATCTCCTCATAGAGATGAATTGAATCAATGAATATCTATGAGGAAAGTTCAGTATCTGCATGCAGAGGGAGGGGATACTGAATGTTTGTATGCATTTTAGGCAGGCATGATCAAGGAAGGATCTCTAACAGCCATGTGAGGAGTGGCCAGTGAAGTTATCACTAGGCTGTAATGTAAACACTGCATTTTTTCTGAAAAGACAGTGTTTACAGCAAAAAGCCTGAAGGTAATGATTCTACTCACCAGAACAAATTCAATACGCTGTAGTTGTTCTGGTGACTATAGTGTCCCTTTAAATCACGTTTGTTTCTGTTTATGCAGCCCTAGCCACACCTCACCTGTCTGTGACTGACACAGGCTGCATGAAAACAATATGGTTTAATTTTCAATAAGATGCAACTTAGTTTAAAAGTTTTTATCTCCTGCTCTGTAAATTGAAGTTTAATAACAAATAGGAGGCTCCTGCAGGGACTAGCTAATTGCAATACAAGAGGTAAGAAGTTCTAAATTAAACAGAACTTGTTATAAAGTGTAAACATTAGATGACTCTTCACAGGAAGGCTGTGTAAGTGACATGCAGGAAGGTGTGACTATATGCATAATCAAAGTGACTTAACTCCTAAATGGCAGAGAATTGTAAAGTGAGACTTCAGGAACATGATCTATACACCAAAACTGCTTCATTAAACTAAAGTTTTTTTTTTTTTTCTATAGTGTCCCTTTAAATTTGATCTAATTTAATTCTACTACTAGGAGAAGCCAGCGGCTGTCCTGGGGATCCTGGACCACCACTGGAGGCATTACTGTCGCTGGAAAGCTTTATCTTACATACTTTGCTTGGAATAGGCATGTATACAGATAACTAATTTGAATCGTATGCAACCATGTAAGCACTTGTTTAAGGTACTTTAACCCCTTAAGGACACAACTTCTGGAATAAAAGGGAATCATGACGGAATATTTCCGTCATGTGTACTTAAGGGGTTAAAGCGGCACTATCATTCCGAACTTGCCTTTCTCCTATTGTTTCCTCTTCTCTTCTTCTCTCAGAATATGTTCTTCTTTTCTTTATATTTTATCTAGTTTTCTTTGAAACATTAGAGAAAATAGGGACTACTTTGTCTTATGTATATTTCCTACCCCTGATATTCTCTGACACAAGGAGGAGCTTAAGTAAGCCTGTGCCAAGGAAAAGGGTGAGTACTTTCTCCGACACAGGAAATGGAGCTGAATTAAAACTTCTCATTGGGTCAAAGAAAGTCAATCGTAGGAAAAATACGTAAGACAAAGTAGTCTCTACTTTATCTTGTGTTTTAAAGAAAACTAGATCAGAAATAAAGAAAATTAGAACATATTCTGAGAGAAGAAGAGAAGAGGAAACAGGAGAAAGGTACATTTGGCATGACAGGGCCACTTTAAGCAGTATAACCTTAATAATTTGCTGTTTGCTGCCTAGAGCCCATTACCACAGTTCCATGGTTTAATATCAAACAGTTTATGATCTTCCCAGTGCAAAAGCCCCTCCATCTTATCTGCACTGACAATACAAACTTACTCTTTAACATTATCCATGGCAATCCCATCTAACTTTGACAACACAGATTTGGTGAGAGTACCAGGGGTTGATTAGCGTAAACGGTTTGATAATAAACTGGAGACAGGGCAAAATGACTCTTCCATGCCTCCCAACATTTTACATTGACAATCAGGGACACTTTATAAAGCCTGCAGGGACAGGCAGTAGACACCAGAACAGATACAATAAGCTGTAGTTGTTCTGGTGCGTATAGTGTCCAATTCATTGCCGATTTCCAAATTAAAAATGTATCATTATGGTCACATTACTCTCCTGTCAAAGAATCGTTATATATATATATTTATATTCAGTTATATGGGCAGTATATTGTATTAAAAGCTAAATATGGGGGGCGGAGCCAAGCTACTGCACTGAATGGCCGCACACAGTCCGAGCTCCGGACGAAAAAAACACAATTATCCCTATAATATCGGTCAAACCTACCAGACCGGAGTCAAAACGGGTGCCAAAGCTGCTGAAGCAGAAATGGGTCGAAAAATGAAGAAACCCAAGCCCGACAAGCCATGGCAGCAAGCAAGCATAGGCGATCTCTGGAGGCAGGCTCAGGGCGCGATGGGCCCTGACATGGCCGCCTTCCCGGACGAGTACTCCGACCTCTCGGACGACTTCACGGCAGACCCAGAGGTAGCTACCAAAACTGCCCCACAGAACCCTCGCCAAGCCTCTACACAAGCTGATTCTACCCCAGTCACCACGGCGGTGCTGAAAGAACTGCTCGCTGGGGTACAGCTCGCTCTACAGGCAGACATGGCCCAGATACGTACAGACCTGCAAGGCCTGACAGGCCGCATGGGCGCCCTAGAACATGGCGCGAACCAGAACGCCAAACACACACAGCAGTTACAACAAAAGGTCTCTGAGCTGCAGAGACAGAATATACAGTTTGAAAAACACTTTGCCACACTAGAAGACCAAAGAAGAAGTAAGAACATGAAGATCAGGGGCATAGCAGAGGAAACGCCGGAGGCTGAGCTGCCCCATCTTGTGCGACGGCTCCTCACAGCCCTCCTTACGCCTAAGCAAGCCAAACAGATAATCCTAGAGGGGATATTTCGCCTCCCACGGCCAGCCAAAGCCTTAGGTATCCTACCCAGGGACCTGTTAGTACGTTTCACAAGCAACAAAGACAAAATGGCAGTGATGAACGCAATCAGAACCCAGTCCCCCTACATATTTGAGGGCATGTCGCTCACATTCTACACAGACCTGTCACGGTCCACAATGGCCTGGCGCCGCTCACTCCACCCTTCACTTCCCTACTTCGCGCACAAACCATCACCTATAAATGGAGGGGCCCACATGCGCTACAAGTAAGCCACGGAAACAGCCAATACACCGTTCAAGACATGCAGGGCGCACGCGACCTATTGCCCACGTTGGGCCTGCGAAAGGACTCCTTACCTTCTGGGGGGCGAAGACCGACCAATGCACCATCTGGGATGGGTGACCCCGCCACGTCTCTTCCGTTTGTCCCCCGAGAGCTCAATGCCGCGAACTACGCAGCGATTACGACCTGAGGAGACCAGAAGGGAGAATATGGGACTGTGTCCGCATCAATATGGACTCCTGAACTTAACACTAGACATAACGCACCAGTTGACTTAAAAATGTTCTTTCCCTTTTTTTTTTTGTTGTTGTTTGTTTTCTTAATGTTGGTCACTCTTTGCCGCCCGGCCATGCATTAGGTTTAAGCGAGACCGACCCACTACGCACCCACTCTCTCACTATGAGGGCGGAAGAATGTTTTCACTCCCACGGCACCACACAATAGCCCCTGATAGGGTACAGGCCTTTAGTACATCCCCCCCCCCCACCCAGGGTTACAGGGTATCAACCGATGCTTATCATGTCACAAGACACGAATCTCACTCCTTTTGAACAGCACACGATGCTCACAATGCTGCCACCAGCACTATCCACATTGAATGGTTTCACTACTACGACACCGCAGCGCCGGCAAGCATTAAAGGCAAGCCGAGCACACCTACGAAGGTATGGCCCTCGCCACATCACTTCGTACCCCACTACACGTAGGTCTGCAGCACAACGATACACGACTCTAAAACTATAAAATGCGCAATATAAGCACTAGCCATGTTATTGTTTTATGTTGATTGTTAAACCATGCTTGTCACAGGTATTGTGGCGTTTCAAGCCGATTTGTTATAATGTGCAAATAAAATAAAGAATTAAAAAAAAAAAAAAAAAAGCTAAATATGGTTTATTTACTAAATTGTAAGTTGTGATGAGTTCACAATCGAGAAGCATAATTTGAGCTTAAATAGCTTGGTTTAAAAAAAAACATGTAATTTACTAATTTTGGCTTAAATATTATAAATGTGATGTCCACTGACCTGAACTCACAATTTAGTGAATATTATGATATGGTTTTTACCAGTGGGGTGACTGGCCGAGCCTGGCAGCTACTGACACTAATTAATAGAGCCAGTTGTGATTTTTATTACATCCAGTACAATGAAATCCAACTGTCATGACAGTCTCTGCTTCCTGAATGGGCTACTGGACATTTTTAAAGGGACACACTAAGCTACAGAACCAGCATGGCTCATTGTAAATTGTTTGACATAAACTTGGGGTATAGCTCCAACAAACAAGTTACACCCAAACCACTATAATCAGCTGTAGTAGTTATGGTTCTAACTGTGACCGTGTGAATATATATTTATATATAACAGGACACATAACACGACATTTCTACTACAAAGTACAATGTATTAAATAATGCTGTTATATGTTGCTTTGTGTTTTATGAAACATCAACTATTTCTGCTTAAAGGGAAACTATAGTGCCAGGAAAACAAACTCGTTTTCCTGGCACTGTAGCTTCCCCTTCTGTCAAGGCCCCCTCCCACGGTGCTGAAGGGTTTAATAACCCCTTCAGTCACTTACCTGGGTCCTGCGCTGATGTCCCTCGGTGCTGGCACAGCTCTGCCCACGCTCCTTGCCGGCTGCTGGCCAATGGGCACAAGTGGTCTGGGTGCCTACAGTGTCCCTTTAAGTAAACTGACTTAACCTGACTGTATTTTGTTTTATATATCATGCAATGGGAAAAAAAAGTTGTGTACATACCAACACCCGCATGTTTTTTTTCTGATGGGCCTGCCCCTTCAGCAGTCATCAGTGATGCAACCCCTTCCCTGACCTTCCCACAAGATGAGCCACCGCCCCCATCACAGTTCCATACATCCAATATTGAGAGTTGTGCCCTATCCTAACACATACCTCCTAACATTTGAAATGGACAAAGAGGGTCTCTTTACTTTTATGGGTGTGACCATGGGCAGAGCTGTTTTGAAAAATTACACGTGAATACAATTTAATTTTAAACAAGAACAATGTATTTCATTTGTGGAGACTGATTTCTAAACACGTTTATTGTAGTTTAAAGACACATTACAGGAAATATGGTTGCTGTGGAGCCCTGTTATACATCTTGGCATACCAACAAGCCTTGGACTGCAAATGTTTGTGGGAATAGCTAACAGGCACAGGATTCAAGAGGTTGGACTTAAGCCGTTCATTAACAGGTTTACCCCCTGAAGTAGCTGGGACTTCATCATACCATAACAACTTAATTCTGGCAAAGTTGTTATGGTGCCCAAAGTGTTTCTTTAAAGGGACACTGTAGGCACCCAAACCACTACAGCAGGCATAGGCAACCTTCGGCAATGCAGATGTTTTGGACTACACCTCCCATGATGCTTTGCCAGCATTATGGGTGTAAGAGCATTATGGGGGATTTAGTCCACAACATCTGGAGTGCCGAGGGTTGCCTACCCCTGCACTACAGTATTCCTCTAAGCAGGGGAACAGTGCAGGCATGAATGAATAACATTTATTCATCGGGTTCTCAAGCATGCAAGATTGAATTAATAAATGTTTGTGAAGCTGGTTTCAGATATTTTGTATTCTGCACATGTTTTGAAGTCCATATAAAGCTTCATCTCTATGTCTATGACAGTCTTTTTACAGCCCTGGTGCAGACATCTATATTTTATATTTTCCTGCACTCTAGTAACACTAGTCTAGTAACATCTTGTATCCATTATATAGGAAAGCAATTTCTTTTTTTTTTTTTTTTGACAATCTTTATTTTGACTTTTAGCATCGGTAATTTCATGTACTGCCAATCAACATGATGATATTATGTGTGTCCCAGAGAATACGAGTCCTTTCCTGGATTTTTGCTGTATGTGCAGACTTCAGAATGCAGTTAAAATGATACTGTAGGCACCCAGACCACTTCAGCTAATTTAAGTGGTCATGGTGCAGTGTCCTTGTCCCCCATAGTCCTGCAATGTTAATCATTGCAGTTTTTGAGAAAGTGCAATGATTACATTACAGGACTAAGACTGCCTCCAGTGTCTGTCAGTCACACAGTCTCTAAAGGCACTTCTTGGTGGTTAAGCTACTTTTGATCACTTGACGCTGGACATCCTCACGTTCTGCATTGGAGGGAGATCGACGCTAGAATCGTCGATCTGTTAAAACTGATTTTTTTTTAACACTTTCTGTCCCGGCGAGGGGCGCCAGAGGGAACTATAGTGTAAGGAATATAACACTATAGAATTCATTTAAGCTGGCCTGGTTTATGTCTGCTTTTTTCCTCTTTTCTGTTTATATATTAATTCAGCTGGCCACAGTGGGGCAGAAGTGAGTCTTGGGATGCACTTTCCCACAGAAACAAGGAAAATGCAGGCAGGGCTGGTTGGTGTGACAACTTAAAGAACACCTGTGGAAATGAGGTAGCCAAGAAGAGTACCAGGGGAGATAAAACAATAAAGGTACTTGGAGTGGAAGGGGGGTCGGCTAAAACAGTGAAACTGGCAGAAAAATGCAGAAAGGGTCAAAAAACACAGAGTGGGCAAATAATACTACAAATGAGCAATTCACTTGCTAACAAGCAAGTGAATGATAACTTGTGACAAAATCGGAATTCTGTCGTTTTCTCTGGATTTCGTCCATTTGGACAAATTTTGATTTAGTTTTTTTTGTTCCTACACCCATGCCAGGGCAGTACTTGTAATAATTTCTTACGGATCTCATGTTCCACTAGGATAGTGAAAATAACATTGCCAAAAGACCTTACTAATGATAGGGGACGCAAGCTTAGCTGTAATTAGGCTAATAGCTGTCATGGTATGGCCATTATCAGCTTATTGAGTAGTTACACTCATCCTTTGATGACTGGAACTGCAGCTTAGGGACAGACTACATATTATATAAACCTTGCTTGACTGGTGACAGGAAGTCTATGTTGCCACTTTATCCCCAATCTCTTTGCTTCGGTACACAATTCCCAGATTTTACTATTAACATGACGTAAAGTCATGATTTTATTAATGACACGGAGGCGAGTATTATGCATTCGCTTTCTTTATTATACTCCCAGCAGCAAGAAAAGGAAGTATGAGAGAATAATAGAAAAAACATAACAACAGCCTGGTAACAGTGGCACCAATCAGCATCCAGTACTATCCATATGGGTGTGGTGCTCCTTGACTCCTCCTCTTTCTGCGTAGATCCAGAATACCATATTGTAAGTTCCAAAATATTCCAACAAACACGAATTCCTGAAACAAAACCATAACCGGAAATTCAACAGGGAACAGCTTCAACCGCCAACTCTCACAGGTGTATTCAAGAAAAAAGAAGAAATATATGGTAATATCGAGACTTGCGACTGTTATTCCACAGCTATCCAACTCGTCCACTATGTTATTCCAACACTATAAGTTTCATAGAAGTATATTCATCACATACCTTACTCACCTTCGTGTCGTGTATGACATTGTACCTACCGTATTGTTTCATTCCAAAGGTCCCATGACTGACCTGTAACTTAAACACCACCCTGGGTAGGGCGGGTGGGAATAATACTCGCCTCCGTGTCATTAATAAAATCATGACTTTACGTCATGTTAATAGTAAAATCTGGGAATTTTATTAAAGACACGGTGGCTCGTATTATGCTATTTTAAAGCTGAGCAACCACCAAACTGACAATATGTTGCACCGGTCGAAAGTAGAAATTACGAAACGTAGACTCATTCGACCAGTCAGCTGCTCGTAGGATGTCTTCCAATCTACAACCTATCATGGAAGCTTTAGAAGCCATAGCCCCGCGAATGTAGTGTGAGGAGAAAATTGAAGTGTCTATGCCTGCCATTTGATCCAACGAGCTAAAGGAGGAGTAGATACTGGTAGATGAGGTACTCTGAACGAGATGCATAATGGATGGGTTCGATCAGAACGGAGCGAGCTCGTGCGTCGCTCGTATTCCTTAAGGCATAACACTGGGCACAGATTTGGGTTGTCTGGAAACGATGGGTAGAAAACCTCCTTAGTCGCAGATTTCTTTTTTTTTTTTTTTTTTTTTACAGATATGGGGGGAAGTTTATTGTACAATTCTAATCGTAATATCACAATAGCATTATTACCAAGGCATAAAGTCAAAAAGAAAAACCACGTTTTGTTAGGCCCATGTTGTATTTTATGTAAAATATTCAATGTACACCATCTTTCTGTTTAGATAGAAGGGTATGGTAGGGTAGTCGATTACATGTTAAATTAATCTTGTCGCCATTCTGTGTTTTACATGTATTTTGGTGATATCTGACTTTTGACTTGTTTTATTTTAAAGTTTTTTTTTTTTTATTTTTTTTTTATTTTTTTTTTTTGTAAATATGATTTTTATTTGGTTTGCAAATAAAGGAAATGGGATACAGTGATACACGCAGGTATCCATTGGCGTATGTAATACAGTAATAAATACAGTAACAATTGCGTAACATGTGCAAATATCAATCATAGAAAATGTGCAGATGTGTGTTAGATAAGCGAATTGTTTCAAACCCAGATTGTGGGTGGATTCGCAGGTCCCTTGTCGTATTAGTTAGTACGGAAGAAAAGGAAAGGGGGGGTGGCGAGGGTTGGGTAAAAGTTGCGTGTATGTTAGCTTGATTTACTTTTTTAACACGCGTATAGGGTTGCATTTGTGTGTGTTAACTTGTGCCCAGGATTTATACAATGGTTACACATGTAGTTGTAGTTAGCTTGGTAGATCGGGGGAGGGTTATGGAGACTTTCTGTGGAGTACACAGAGGAAAGTGGTGAGTGTGCCTTGTTTCTGTCTTTCCATCCCTTTTCTGTGATCAATGTCTGTGTAAAGTCCCGTTTGGTCTATGGGCCTGTCCTTTGTCCTGTGTACTATTGGTCATGTTACTCTCCTCGCTCTGTATTAGGTTTGGTCATGTCTTATGGCCTTGATGTGTCCGCGATCGTTCGCGTGACTTCCTGCTTTCTATTGTTTATCTATACTGGTCTATTATGGGGGCTAGTCCCTCCCAGGTGTGTGGCTCCTTCTAGTTTCTCTGCGTTCCGCTTGGTCATAATTATTGCTAGTGTGGTTGGGATAATCTGCGTCGCTCTTTTGTCTTGTGACCTTTTGTCGCTATTCCGTCTCTGTTCCTCTCGGCTTTTATTGCCTCAAATAACTTTTTCATGGGGGGGGTGGGGTGGGTGGGGGGGGTGGTGTGTGGGGTCCTCTTAGGGCAAATGAGCGAGAAGGTAGAGGAGGGGGAGGGAAGCTGAAGGGGGGGGGAGGGAGGGGAGACGAATGATTGAGGTGGACACCGAGGTGCGCGGGGGGTCCCCAAGTACCGCGGGCCACAATGTGAGTTTGCTAGGTTCTGGTTTGTGCTAGGTATGTGTACCACGGTCTCCAGAGCTCGACATGCTTAGTGCTTCTTCCTAGTAGGTCTGCGTATCTCGCCTCCGCGGTGTGAATTTCTTCTATTCTTTGTAGCCATTCCGTCTTGGTGGGAGGTTGAGTTTGTTTCCATCTCATTGGGATCAATGCCTTGGCTGCGTTAAGTAGATGTCGTAGTATCGATTTTTTGTATTGGCTTATTGTGCTTTCGGTGTAGTGTAGAAGCGCCATTTCTATCGTGAGGTCGGGTATGTCCCCCAATATTGACGCTATTTCCCTTTTTATTTCAGTCCAGAATGGTTTGATTTTGGCGCAATCCCACCAAAGATGGCGTAGGGTGCCTGTTTCGTTTTCGCATCTCCAGCACGTCTCTGAGACTCCCGGGAATATTCTATGCAGCAGTGCAGGTGTCCTGTACCAGTGGGATATCAGTTTGTAGTTCACTTCTTGATACCTAGTGCTAATTGAGCTTTTGTGTTGGAGGATGAGTATTTGTCCCCATTGGGCTTCCGAGTAGGATCTGTCGGTGAGATCTTCCCATTGTCTTTGGAAGGCGTTCCTTCTTGGGTGGTCCTCTGTGATCAGTTGCTGGTATATGCTGGATACTTTGCCTTGTACATCTGCATCTGTAGTGCAGAGATGTTCGAACCACGTCGTGTCCCTGTGTACTGCCTCTCTTTTGGGTAGGTTATGGTAGAAGTGTCTTAGTTGTGCATAGTGGTATCTGTGCATCATCGTGTGTTGTTCTGTGGTTGACCATTCTCGTAAAGTTTTCAGTCCTGCATTATTCAGTGCTCCTTTCAGGGGGATGAAGTTTCCCTCGGAAGCTATGGGCCACGCAGTTGTCTGCAGTCCGCCTCCTATCGCTTTGTTGTGTGTCAGTGGGATTAAAGGGCTTGGTTGGGGTGATAAGTGTTGTTTCTTCCTTAGGTTTGTCCAAGTTTTCAGCGTCTGTATAATGGGGGAATCATTACTCAGGTGTTGTTTAGTGTCCGTCGAGCCTTGCCATATATACGTGTATAGAGCTTTATTCGTACTCTCCCTGTCTATGGCCACCCATAGTTTGGTTGCTGTCGCTGCGTGCCATTCCCAGATTCGTTGGAGTACAGTTGCATAATAGTATTTTCGTAGGTCCGGCAGAGCCAGCCCGCCCCACATTTTTGGGAGGCATAGCTTGTCATGGCGTAGGCGTGCTCTCTCTCCTTTCCATACATATTTTATTACCGCTGTTTTAAGTGTTGTGAAGAAATCTGATGGTATGTTCCAGGGAATGGTGCTGAAGTGGTATAATAGCCGCGGCAGGATGTTCATTTTAATTACTGCTATGCGGCCCTGCCAGGAGATGTAGTCGTAATTCCAGTTCCTGAGGTCAGTCAGGATTGTGTGGAGGAGGGGAGTATAATTCCTGCAATATAGTTCCTTTGGGTTACTAGGTATCCAGATTCCTAGGTAGCGCATTTGCTCTGTGCACCAGTGAAAAGGGTATCTGCTTCGGATTTCTTCCCGCACTGCTGTTGGCGAAGCTATGTTTAAAATTTCGCATTTTGACAAGTTTAATTTTAGTCCCGATATCCGTCCGTATGCCTCAAATTCTTCCATCAAGGCTGGGAGCGTGTGTAGTGGGTTGGCTATAAAAAAGAGCATATCGTCTGCGTATGCAGCTACCTTGTGTTCTTGGGTTTTGTGTTTGAATCCTTGGATTTCCGTTGTTTGTCGTACTTTGGCCAGGAACGGTTCCAGGGTTAGGGCGAATAGGAGTGGCGACAGCGGGCAGCCTTGTCTGGTGCCGTTGTGTATTTGGAGTCTGTCTGTGAGTGCTCCATTTATCCGTATTCTGGCGCTTGGGGCGGAGTAGAGTGCCTCTATCCAGGCGAGCATGTCTTTTCCTAGTCCCATTTTGACTAAGGTCGCCATCATGAAACTCCACGTCACCCGATCAAACGCTTTTTCAGCGTCCGTGGAGAGCATTAAGAGGTTCGTTTTTGCTTTGAGCGCTAGGTTTTGGATGGCGAACGCCCGGAGGGTGCAGTCTCTGGCCTCTCGTCCTGGGATGAATCCTGTTTGGTCCGGGTGTACCAGGCGTGTCATGTATTTTTGTAGTCTAGTCGCTAAAATTTTCGAGAATAACTTCACATCTGTGTTGATTAGGGATATCGGCCGATAATTCCCGCAGTTTTCAGGGTTTTTTCCGGGTTTAGGTATTACTGTTATCGTTGCCGCTAGGGTTTCCTGGTGGAACTTGTCTCCCTGCTGCAGTCGATTCAACGCTTTTGTCAGGTATGGGGCTAGTAATTCGCCAAATTTTTTGTAATATCCCGCCGGTAGGCCGTCTGGGCCCGGGGCCTTCCCGGTTTTTGCTTGTTTGATCGCCATTTGTATTTCTTCCGTTGTTATTGGTGTTTCTATCGCGTTTGCCTCTTCTAAGGAAAGCGCTTCAGGTCTGAAGTTCTGGAGGTACTGTGTTGTGGCTAGTATTCTGTCTTCTTGACGTTCGCCTGTTGTCTTGGGGTCTATGTTGTACAGAGTTTGATAATATTTTCGGAATTCTTCTGCTATTTCCTCCGGGAATTGTGTGAGGGTGCCTTTGGTTGTCCTCAGTTCGTGTACCTGAGCCCTGGCTTGGCGGTTCTTGATCATGTGGGCCAGTAGTCTTCCGCTCTTGTTTGCATGGATGTAATAGAAGGCTCGGTTTCTCTGGGTCGCCTTATGATGTCTGCGGGCCACCAGCTCCGTCAGTTGGTTTCTGGCTTCTAAGAGGGAACGGTACTGTGTCTCCAGTTGCGTTCGTTTATGGAGCGTTTCTAGTTGTGCTATGCGGTTGGTGAGTTCATTTAGGCGTTGTTGTGCTTCTTTCTTTTTTCGAGATGCTATTCTTATAAAGTGCCCTCTGAGCACAGTCTTGTGTGCTTCCCACAGCGTCACCTGCGACACATCCCCTGTGTTGTTCTCGTTAAAATAGGTGTTGAGGTGTTCCGTTAATTGCGTCTGTACCTCTAAGTCGGATAGGAGTGACTCGTTCATTCTCCATGCTGTCCGTGCGGGCCTAAACATGGGGGAGTCTAGGAGCATGGTCACAGCACTATGGTCTGACCACGTAGTGGTGCGTATCTCTGCTTTCTGGAGTCTTTGCAGGCCCTCTTGTTGGATGAGGAGGTAGTCGATGCGGGAGTATCTCCTGTGGATAGAGGAATAGTGTGTGTAGTCTCGATCCGTTGGATGCAGGGCTCTCCATGCGTCCACCAATCTCAGGTCTCTGAGAGATTTCCGTATAGTTGGGATCGCCGTTTGTGGTATACTACTGTGTCCTGTCGAGGAATCAGACAGTGGATCCAGGGGAGCGTTAAAGTCCCCTCCTATGAGAAGCGCCCCTTCTGTGAAGGTGGCTAGCTGTGAGATTGTCTTGCGGAGGAACGTCGCTTGCTTTGCGTTTGGCGCATATACTGAGGCGAGTGTGTATGTTTTCTGTAGAATTGTGCCCTTAATGAAGAGAAATCTGCCGTTCGGGTCGGATAGCTGGTCGGTCAGTTTGAATTGTAGGTTGGCGTTTAGGAGGATTGCTACCCCTACTTTACGCGCTGTTGGGTGTGTGCTGTGATAGTTGTCTGGGAAGTGTCTGCTCTTCAGTCTGTGTGTGTCCGTAGGTTTAAGATGTGTTTCCTGTAACATGGCAATAGAGACCTGCTCTCGCGCAAGTTCTCGTAGGAGATGAGAGCGTCTTTCGGCTGTATTTAGGCCTCTGCAGTTCTGAGTCGTGATGCGAAATGGTGTGGGAATGTATGCCATGTTGTGACCGAGGTTATGTCGGAGGTGATGCTGCGTGGTGTCTTGGGTCCGGCTCTCAGTTTTCCCCGCGCACCCCGGGTCTGGAGGTAAGGGGGAAGGGATGAGAAAGGGGGGGGGTGGGTGTGAAGGGAAAAGGGGTGTTCGAGGTTCACTCAGGTGGTGTAGCGCCCCCTCAGTGAACTTCTACGTGATCAGTTCGACCCTTGTCTGTTTTTTGCTCAGCTCGGGAAGGCTGTAGGGGTCTGGTCCCACAAATGTGGTCCTTTTATAAGTTAATCCCTCAATGTGAGAGGGTCCTGTGTAACTGGGTGGAGTATCAAGTCCGCACCGTTCCCTAGAGAATACTAGGACAGCCACGGAGTCGACGCCCCCAGTAGTCTACGTATACACAGGTCTAGTTCGGGGGTGTGGGCCTGGTGTTGGCCGTTGTATTTGCCTGCAGGTACACAGGTGTGGGGTTCTTGAGGTATTCGAGATTGTATTTGGCAGTCTTCATGAGGTTTCCAGTCCCCACTTATGTCTAAGCTAAGTGTATTTGTTTTGCTAATTTTATTTAGATTGCGGTCCATAAGGTCACGTTATGGTCGGGCGAAGGCTGTAGTTAGAGTACATATCCTATTGTGATGTGTCTATGTCTGGGGTCGCTCCCCTCTGTGCATGGTCTCGGACCCTGGGAAAGTCCCAAGCGGGGATTTCCTTAGTAATGTGCCCTGCAGGGGGTGCTATGCGTCTGTCAGGAGGGGGGGGGGGCGGAGGGCACATGATACTCCCTGTGAGTTGTGTCCATGTCTGCGGGCGTGTGATAGCTATGTGTGTGGGGTTGCTTACTTCTCTTGTAGTCATGGTTCTAATTACGGTGGGTGGACCTTGCTCGGGGTTAGTTTACTTATTGCGCATATGGGTGGCAGGTTGGCTGTATCGTATTTATGGGCATCAAAGTGGTGTAAAACATCATCAACCTTTATCAACATATATCACATGGTATTTGTTACATAACATTCCTTGTTTAAGTCTGGCTCCAATCGTGTGTCCTCTGGGTCTCTTTGCACCCCCTGGTATACATCATTAAATATACATGGCTTTACCTATACCTTTACCTATATCTGATAATTCTGCCCCATTCTGCCCCTCTTCTCTACTTCACCTAACTCCCTGCGAGTTTGGTCCCCCTGGACCAGGTAATCATAGTTGCGGAAGATTTTTTTTTTTCCCTTCCCTTTCCCCTCCTCCCCCCCGTCCCAGCCCCTCTCCCCCGCTGTGGTCTCTCCCCCCCGGTCAGCTGCTCACATCCCCCTCCCACCCCCAAACCCCCCGACCCAACCTGCATTTGATCTGCCAGTGTGGGGATGTTTTGGTTCTCCCTTCTTGGGGACCAGCAGTTCCTCAGGTCCCAGTCCTTCCGAGTGTCTTTAAATCAACCCGGAGTTCGTGCCTCTATCAGCAATAGACCAGGTCTATGCGGTGGAATGTCTCTTCCAATGTCACCTCCCCTCGGTTCCCCACCCAAATTGATGCTATAGTTCGCTTCTTACCCCTGTGTTGTTCCCAAGCCCGGGGGAGGGAGTATCTAGGGCTCATGTGCTGTATCCTTGGCCTATTTCTCTTATGTGTGTGGGTGTAGCGTGGGACTTATCTGATCGTTCCGGTGGGCTGGTGGCCTCTTTTCCATCTTCCAGAACACGGTTTGGTCTGAGGTAGTCCGGGGGGGGGGGAGGGGGGGGCAAGTTCGCCAACTGTTACTCCTCTGGTTCTGTCGGTGCCAGTTGTCGTCTGGCTGGTGGTCTTCGTGGTGTGGCGTCTCTGCGTTGTCGCTGTTGTCGCGGCGTTTGCGGTCCCTGTCGAGGGTCCACTGGGCCCAGGATCCAGTTGATTACCTCCGTCGGCGGCAGGTTTAGGCGTTGTAGGAACCTGGGGACCTCTTCTGGCCAGCGCAGTTGGGTCCACTCGTTGTTGTGTCGTGCCTGGAGCATAAAGGGGAACCCCCATTTATACGGAATTCCCCTTTCTCTGAGTAGTGCAGTGATGGGTCTGAGAGCCCTGCGGGCTTCCAGTGTGAGGGGGGATAAGTCCTGATATAGGGCTATTTCTGCGTCGCGGAACCTCCAGGTAGGTCTCAGGCGGGCTTTAGTCATGATCCTTTCCTTTAGTTTGTAAGTGTGCAGGCAGCAAACAATATCTCGTGGTGTGTTGTCTGCCGCTCGTGCTCTGTTAGCCCTGTGCGCTCTGTCGAATTCTATGGTTTCTGGTGCCTCAGTCCCCAGTATTTCTCTAAACAGGGTCTGCAGTGTAGCCTCCACGTCCTCCTCCCCCACGGATTCCGGTAGGCCGCGGATTCTGATGTTAGACCTACGGCCTCTGTTGTCCAAATCTTCCGCCTGGCGCCTCAGGGCCAGGAGCATGTTCCCTTGCCTGGTGATAGCAAGGTTTGTGGTTTCTGCCTGTGCTGTTGTACTCTGCACAGATGCTTCCATTGCTTGCAGTCTGCAGGCCTGAGTGGCTATGTCAGCCTTGATCGCAGTTACCTCCGTGCGAATCACCGCATGCAGGGTGTCTGAAAGGGCCTTTAGATCTTCTTTTGTCACCATAGAGGCAGCCAGCGCTCGTATGTCCGCGCTAATATCCGCCAGAGAGGGACCGCCGACGTCTGAGGCGGGTGAGAGGGCCGGAGAGTCAGCCATGTTGAATTCTGCTGCCTCGTGGCTCGCGCCCGCTGAGGAGGTCAGGTACCCGTCCATGGGTCCGGTTTGGGAGAGGTTTGGGTGGCCCCGAGGGGTCTGAGAGCCGTCTGGGCGTTTAGTGCGCCCCATGTTCGTGCCTTGCTGTAGTTTTATCTATTGTAGCTATGTGGGTCGGAGCTCTCAGATTATGCTGCCATTCTCCTCCGTGTCCAGGCCACGCCCCCCCTTAGTCGCAGATTTCGTCCTACGTGAAATATTAAAGGATACTAACAAAAGCAAAAGCGCGTGCTTGCCAATTCAATGCTCAGACATCAGCAACCTGTTTACATGAAAGTAAACAAAACAGCATCAACAGCTTTGTTGATAATTGTTTAAGAGAGAGTTCATGATTCAAAGGCCAGGACTCGAGAAAATGAAAAATCACATTAACATCCCTGAAGGAAGAATACCGAGCCTGCGGGGATCGAGCAAACTGGATGCCTTTGTGCAAACGACAGATGAGGGCAATCCCATATGTTTCGCCGATATAGCTGATCTGTACAGATTTATAGTCCGAAAGGCTTTTCCTTCTTCAAAGAGTAGAGTCAGGAATTGTAAGATTGTTTTCACAGGAGCTGATATGGGATCCACTGATTGTCCCACGCACCAATCAGTCCACTTCCTCCAAGCCGACCTGTAGGAACGTCTGGTACCTGGTGCCCAAGACTCTGCCAAGAGACTGAGTGTCGTCTGCGAAACATCCTCGAGATTCCATGTTCTCCTAAAAGGAGCCATGCCATCAGATGAAGTAGACCCTGGTCGATCAACTCGTGACTCATTCCCTCTGGATTGGTCAGGAGGTAGGGTATGCTGGCAACAGCCGTGGGAAATCTATCAACATTTCTAATAACTGTGGAAACCAAGGTTGTGACCTCCATATCAGGGTTATCAGAACTAGAGTCCCTGTGGAATATCGAAGGTATGCAAGGGTCCGAGAGATTAGGTTGAAAGGTGGAAAAGCGTAATTCTTGCCCTTGGTCCAGTCTTGTAAGAATGCGTCTGTCGCCAGAGCATCTGGGTCCGGTCTCCAACTGAAGAACCGAGGGAGTTGGGTGTTCAGTCGAGACGCGAAGAGATCTATGTTGAAAGGCCCCCAAAGTCGAGAGAAACGTTGCAAGATCATTGGGTGGAGATGCCAATCCCCTGCGTCTCGAAGATATCGAGAATTCCAATCCGCCAGTGCATTGGCTCGTCCTGGGATATATTCCGCTATTACCGAAATGTTGTGTTTTAGACAATAGTGCCAAAAATCTCGAGCCATCAGTGCCAGAACTTTCGATTTCATTCCTCCTAGGTGGTTGATATAATGCACCGCCGAAACGTTGTCCATCTTGATTAGGATAGAGCATGAGATGCCTGTGGGAGTCATGCTGCGAATGGCAAAGGATGCCGCTAACAGTTCTAGGCAGTTGATGTGTAGCAATGTTTCTTCGTTGGACCATCTGCCACCGGTGAAAACTGATCCACAATGCGCGCCCCAGCCGTGTAAGCTGGCGTCTGACTCTATGACCAGATCTGGCGTAGACCCGAATATCGCCCATCCGTTCCACGCCTCCATGTGGACTAGCCACCATGTCAACTCCTCTCCGGAATCTTCGTCCAGTGTAACACAGGTTTTGTACGAGTGTCCGGAGCGCAGATATGAGGCTTTGAGCCTTTGTAGGGCATGATAATGTAACGAGCCCGGGAAGATTGCTTGTATGGACAATAACCCTATGATCCTCGCAAGTTGTCTGAGGGAAATGGTCGTATGATTCATAAGTCGTCTGATCTCTTTCTTGATTGAAATCATTTTGTCTTTGGGTAGACACAACCTCTGTTGTACAGAGTCCACTTGAAATCCGAGAAATTCCATGCATTTGGAGGGTTGAAGAACTGATTTCTCCCAATTCACCAAGAATCCTAAATTCTGGAGAAGGTGGGTTGTCCAAGACAAATGAACACGTAATTGGGATTGAGATTGAGACAGGAGAAGAATATCGTCTAGGTAAATTATTAATCTGACCCCTCGTGTGCGCAGGAAGGCAATCACCAGCTTCAGTACCTTTGTGAAGCACCATGGAGCAGAGGACAGACCAAATGGTAGACATACAAACCTCCACTTCGTTCCTTGCCACTGAAACTGCAGTAGGTTTTGGTGCGCTTCCGCGACAGGGATTGTCAGATAAGCATCCCGTAAATCTATTTTGACCATCCAATCTGGTAGTAGGATGTCCCGAAGTCAATGAATACCCTCCATTTTGAAATCGTGATATTGGACAAAAGCATTTAGGGGTCGGAGATTGATTACTGGGCGTACCCCACCCCCTTTCTTGGGGACCAGAAACAGGTTGCTCACGAACCCTTCTGTGTCCCATGGGATTTGCTGAATAGCGCGTTTTGATGCCAAATCTGCAATCTCTGCCGAGATCATCTTGTGGTGGTCATTGGCCATGTTTAGTTCTCGAGGGAACTGCACCTGAGTAGGGTAAGAGACTAGCTCCAATAGGTACCCCTGTATTGTATTTAATACCCAAACATCTGAGGTTAGAATTTTCCAAGCATGGTGAAACAGTTCCAATCTGCCCCCCACTTTTATATGGGAAAAATGGAGATACTCGGTACTCACCATAAGGTCGTCTGCCTGAGATAGACCCCTGCGGTCCGCAGGAGTTCCAGGGGCATCCACGAGATTGGAAGAATGGGGTATAGGTTCGCTCTGGTACCGTCTCTGGGTATTAAAGGAGCCTCTGCCGGCTCTAAATGAGCCTCGAAATCCACGGCCGGATAGACGGCTCCTACCCCTACCGGCCCCTCCAAAAACCCGAGGTGCAAATACTCTCTTAAGAGAAGTCTGAGCTTTGTCAATTGCTGTAAATGTTTTTACGTACAGCCCAAGATCCTTAATGAAGGATTCACCAAAAAGGAAGCCTTTAGCGGCTGGCCCCGGCTCATTGGTCACCATACTGACCAGTTTGGGCTCTATTCTCATGAGAATCGCCTTGCGGCGTTCGGTTGCCATGGCCGTATTGGTGTTACCCACCATGCAGACTAACCTCTGCAACCAGCCTTTCGCTACTTCGAAATCGAAGTCACTCTCACCCGATTGGGCAGATTCCACTAACTCATATAGTTTAGAGATGGGCCCCAAAGTGTCCAGGAACTGGTCCTTGCAGTTCAGAAGAGAAAAGTCTAAGCCTTTCCTCGGTTTCCAACCAGACTTATTTAAAAATTGGACCAATTGGGGATCCACGTCAGGGGTTTTTCCCACTGAGTCTGGAAGGATGGGCCGTGGGCATTCCGCCCGTAGTTTGTTACGTCCTTCCTTAGATAAAGGTTTCCTTACTCTTAGGCCCCCAAAGTCGAGAGAAACGTTGCAAGATCATTGGGTGGAGATGCCAATCCCCTGCGTCTCGAAGATATCGAGAATTCCAATCCGCCAGTGCATTGGCTCGTCCTGGGATATATTCCGCTATTACCGAAATGTTGTGTTTTAGACAATAGTGCCAAAAATCTCGAGCCATCAGTGCCAGAACTTTCGATTTCATTCCTCCTAGGTGGTTGATATAATGCACCGCCGAAACGTTGTCCATCTTGATTAGGATAGAGCATGAGATGCCTGTGGGAGTCATGCTGCGAATGGCAAAGGATGCCGCTAACAGTTCTAGGCAGTTGATGTGTAGCAATGTTTCTTCGTTGGACCATCTGCCACCGGTGAAAACTGATCCACAATGCGCGCCCCAGCCGTGTAAGCTGGCGTCTGACTCTATGACCAGATCTGGCGTAGACCCGAATATCGCCCATCCGTTCCACGCCTCCATGTGGACTAGCCACCATGTCAACTCCTCTCCGGAATCTTCGTCCAGTGTAACACAGGTTTTGTACGAGTGTCCGGAGCGCAGATATGAGGCTTTGAGCCTTTGTAGGGCATGATAATGTAACGAGCCCGGGAAGATTGCTTGTATGGACAATAACCCTATGATCCTCGCAAGTTGTCTGAGGGAAATGGTCGTATGATTCATAAGTCGTCTGATCTCTTTCTTGATTGAAATCATTTTGTCTTTGGGTAGACACAACCTCTGTTGTACAGAGTCCACTTGAAATCCGAGAAATTCCATGCATTTGGAGGGTTGAAGAACTGATTTCTCCCAATTCACCAAGAATCCTAAATTCTGGAGAAGGTGGGTTGTCCAAGACAAATGAACACGTAATTGGGATTGAGATTGAGACAGGAGAAGAATATCGTCTAGGTAAATTATTAATCTGACCCCTCGTGTGCGCAGGAAGGCAATCACCAGCTTCAGTACCTTTGTGAAGCACCATGGAGCAGAGGACAGACCAAATGGTAGACATACAAACCTCCACTTCGTTCCTTGCCACTGAAACTGCAGTAGGTTTTGGTGCGCTTCCGCGACAGGGATTGTCAGATAAGCATCCCGTAAATCTATTTTGACCATCCAATCTGGTAGTAGGATGTCCCGAAGTCAATGAATACCCTCCATTTTGAAATCGTGATATTGGACAAAAGCATTTAGGGGTCGGAGATTGATTACTGGGCGTACCCCACCCCCTTTCTTGGGGACCAGAAACAGGTTGCTCACGAACCCTTCTGTGTCCCATGGGATTTGCTGAATAGCGCGTTTTGATGCCAAATCTGCAATCTCTGCCGAGATCATCTTGTGGTGGTCGTTGGCCATGTTTAGTTCTCGAGGGAACTGCACCTGAGTAGGGTAAGAGACTAGCTCCAATAGGTACCCCTGTATTGTATTTAATACCCAAACATCTGAGGTTAGAATTTTCCAAGCATGGTGAAACAGTTCCAATCTGCCCCCCACTTTTATATGGGAAAAATGGAGATACTCGGTACTCACCATAAGGTCGTCTGCCTGAGATAGACCCCTGCGGTCCGCAGGAGTTCCAGGGGCATCCACGAGATTGGAAGAATGGGGTATAGGTTCGCTCTGGTACCGTCTCTGGGTATTAAAGGAGCCTCTGCCGGCTCTAAATGAGCCTCGAAATCCACGGCCGGATAGACGGCTCCTACCCCTACCGGCCCCTCCAAAAACCCGAGGTGCAAATACTCTCTTAAGAGAAGTCTGAGCTTTGTCAATTGCTGTAAATGTTTTTACGTACAGCCCAAGATCCTTAATGAAGGATTCACCAAAAAGGAAGCCTTTAGCGGCTGGCCCCGGCTCATTGGTCACCATACTGACCAGTTTGGGCTCTATTCTCATGAGAATCGCCTTGCGGCGTTCGGTTGCCATGGCCGTATTGGTGTTACCCACCATGCAGACTAACCTCTGCAACCAGCCTTTCGCTACTTCGAAATCGAAGTCACTCTCACCCGATTGGGCAGATTCCACTAACTCATATAGTTTAGAGATGGGCCCCAAAGTGTCCAGGAACTGGTCCTTGCAGTTCAGAAGAGAAAAGTCTAAGCCTTTCCTCGGTTTCCAACCAGACTTATTTAAAAAGTGGACCAATTGGGGATCCACGTCAGGGGTTTTTCCCACTGAGTCTGGAAGGATGGGCCGTGGGCATTCCGCCCGTAGTTTGTTACGTCCTTCCTTAGATAAAGGTTTCCTTACTCTTAGCGCGAGGTATCTCGCAATGTGTGCAGGCAGCTCCCATTCCGCTGAGCGAGGGTGACGGAGGTTATCTGGGTCAAACAACGGGTTGCCCAGATGGTCCCGCAAATCACCTCGCCCGAGTCGGCAGACTCAGTGCCCTGAGCCGTAGCCTTCTGGGTCGCAGTGTTTGATTTCACCTCAGACTCAGAATCGGAATATTCCGCACCATAATGATCCATATATAAATCATCATACTCCTCCTCCAAACTACGGTCCGAATTGGACGAGTCCTACTGGGCACGTGCCCGCTTCCAGGATCTGACCGATTTTGCCCGGCCAGGGGCACTATTGCGTGGTTGTATCGCGCCATCATTAACAGCCTGAGGCGTGTCAGTCATTGCAGGCTGAACCTGCAGTTCTGGAGGGGAGGCAATATGTTTGCTTTTCGCCAAAGCTTTGCATCTTGGCTGTACCATACTAGTGGTTCCCGGGTTTTGTGTGCTCTGAGGGCCACTATTCTGAGACTGCATCAGCGCTTTGGTTATAGATTGTGTGATAGAGGATGACATGACCCCCATCGCGGAGGCAAACGCCTTGTTGATGGATTGTGCCATGGTAGAATCGAGGAGGGATTGAAATTCCTCCGATGCCATGAGGCTGGCGTCATCCTTAAATTCCCTGTCTGAGGGGGAAACCTCTGGTGTAGGACACACAGACCCTGCAGGCCTCTCATTCTGATCTTGCATTTTAGCAATAATATTAGCCCACAGGGAATTATATACCCAAGTCCAAAATTACTGGGCCCAATGAGGTAATGCTACTAGTAGCAGCTAAATGGTTAAGAACAGTATCTGAAGTGACCTGTAGGGAAAAAATACTAGCTAAGGCTAAGGACAAAAATGGTGTCAGGATAGAGTAATCCTCCACACCAACACTTACAGTTTGACCAGCAATAACAGCAATAAACACAGTATGGGTCTGGGAGTGTGCACCAGGAGGGTAGGAGAGACCGTTATCCACCTATAGCATCGGTCCGCAGCAATTTCCCGCCGAAAATAGTACTTAAAATGGCCGCCGCAAGTAAAATTACATAGACGGCGACAGAAACCAAAAAGATGGCCGCCGCGGCATGTACTGCGCATGTGCGACCGTTAGGAAAGGGGAAACCGGCAAAAAGAGCGCTCGCGCATGCGCGGACCGTATGAAACCGCGGAATAGACCGCGGACATAAACAGTGAGCAGCTAAGGTCAGCCCTGTTGCACCAACAGTAAAAACGGAACGAGCCGGGAAAAGAGTAAAAACACCACTCAGAAGGGGGAAAACCAGGGTCCCAGAGACCCCAATAAGCAGACACCAGCAGGAAATAAACCAGGAAATAAACCAGCAATAACAGTGAGCATAAAATGAGCATTAACATACATTAAGCCAAAATCTTTGTCACAAAATACACAAACATGTATAAAATCACAGGAGTAGCAAGAGATGTGGTACTTAACTTGTCTGAGGGAGCAGCAAGAAAGAGGAGTTGTCAAGGAGCACCACACCCATTTGGATAGTACTGGATGCTGATTGGTGCCACTGTTACCAGGCTGTTATGTTTTTTCTATGATTCTCTCATACTTCCTTTTCTTGCTGCTGGGAGTATAATAAAGAAAGAGAATGCATAATACTCGCCTCCGTGTCATTAATAAAATCACTCTGCTCTCTGTCCTTGTGCTTTCCAAAATCCTAGCTGATTGGCTTAGAATGGGCAGCTGATACTCTAAGCCAGTCAGTAGCTCCCCATTCATAAAAGACTTCTGTACCTTTTTTTTTACTATGCATATGCTGAGCAGAGTCATCCTATTTTTCCTACAGAAGAAGACCAGATGAAGTGGGGGAACATACGAGGAGGACACAGGTAAGGTGTCAAACCATTCTAACCATACTAGGATTATGCCTTTAAATGGTATCTGTTTGGTATTTCACGAGCTGTGCATATTATTTTCTATGTAAATGTCAATATACAAGTTTGTTTTTTAAATATGTAGGCTTTATTTAGAGTTATTTACTAAAGTGTAAATGTCAGGAATTTCACATTTGAAACCATAATAGGTGGCTTGAAGAAAATCCAGATGTCAGTTATCATTTTGGCAATTCTGGCCTATAATTTAAATATCTGACATTTTACATTTAATTGATAACTCGGTATGTGTTAGTTTGCTGGAATTAGTCAGAGGTCACAGAAAGACAGCAGATATAAATGTCACATATTGTTTAGGGGCTAGAGCCGGTCCTAAGAGCCTAGTATGTTGATGAATCCTAAATTCTATTTTCAAATTCTATATATTTTCACTTTCTGTTATAGGGAAGATAGTGTGGCTAGGGCTGCATGGACAGAAACAAAAGTGATTTTAAAAGGATAATATAGTGAAAGGAATACAAAGCTATATTCCTGGCACTATCCAGTCAAGCCTCGGCGACTGGGTCTAAAGTGCTCCAGGGTCCCTTATAGCTAGGAAGCAGACTTGGCGGAGGTACTTGGTCGGAGTAATGGAGCTCCATCACACACATGCACAGCAAATGCCGCATGCATTAGACCTCCCCATAGGAAAGCATTGATTAAATGCTTTCCTATGGAGAAAAACTCTGGATGTCCTTATGCAGAGCGTACGGACGTCCAGCGTCAGATACTGGACCAAAGGTCTGTTTAAATCCAGGAAGCTCCCCCAGTAGATGTCTGGTAGACAGCCACTGGAGGCAGAGATAGAGCTGCAATGTAAACATTGCAGTTTCACATTGCAGCACTAAGTGCAAAAGGGACACTGTACCCAGACCACTTCCATTAGCTAAAGTGGTCTGGGTGCCTATAGTGTCTCTTTAACTCCTAAATGGCAGAAAATTGAACAGTGAGACTGTTAGGGCATGATATGCACACCCAAACTGCTTAATTAAACTAAATTTATTTTAGTGCCTATAGTATTCCTTTAATATTGAACATAATTCTGCTATTTTCACTCATATTTATACAAAATTCCAGGCCTCATGGTCCCCCTGGCTAGATTTGCAAACAATTCTTGTTATCAAAATTTCTCTCTCCATCACTATACATTTGGTTTTTCCACTCTTTGTTTTAATAGAAATATACAGAATAATTTTCATTTCTCCATTTGGTTCGTTTCGCTGAGGTTTTAGTAAACTCCACAGAGTTGATAGCCATCTATTTCTATTATTGTATTGAGCTGTACCCCATGTAACGGCTATCCAGGTAGAGTGAGGGTATCAGCCGTTGGGGGACGGCCTTTTCTTCCTGGCAAGTCACTGTAGAGTGATGAAGTCGCTTATTCCCATCTGCTGGATCCAAGGCAGAAGTCAGGTAGAGCTCTGAAAAGAGCTAAGTGATTATGCTGCAGAATCCCCTTTCAAGAACGAGACAAGGCTACGTTTTGAAGAGTCAAGAAGAACTGGCTTTTAATGACAGGCACTCTCCTTTTATGTGATTCTGCCCATGCAAGGGAGACACCCACATAATTAACAGCACAACCAATAAACATAATATACATCCCACACATCACCTCCCCTCAGATAAGCAAATAACATAATTAAAAAGAACAAATTTTCCCCAAAGTTCGGATGTACCCCAAATACTTGGGGTACAGGCATAAATCCGGTATCCCAACATAGTCAAAAATCAGCTTAATTGGTTCAGCCGTTCCGGCGATATGGAGCTTGAAAGTTTTGACAGACCGCACGGGCAAAGTAGCCGAAAACAGTTCCATGAATTCTGGCCTTGCGGTCGGTCTTAGTTTGTGCGTAAAAAGTCCCGAACAGCTTGTCATCCGTGCGTAATCCAACGTTTGCTGTAATCCCCATAAGCTATTAAGTCTTTCTACCGAATGGCCTGTCTTTCTACCCGGTGCTATGGAGGTCTCAGCGGTGTTCGCCTACTCGAGTGTCCGATTTTAGTTCCAGACACTCGACGGCAAAACACAGCTGTTCGGGAATTAAGATGGCCGCGAACACGTGTAAGTCCCGAAATGGCGGTCACCCAGGCACTTCGCACAGCGTTCGTGGGTTTCTTTATACGAAAGTACTTGTGGATCAGGGAGGTAAATGATCTATAATTATGAAGCAGGGTGGCCCGGTGTTCGGTAGTTAGCATTCGTATAGGGAATGCTTCAAATGTCCCGAACTGAATATTAGCATAAAGTCTCCATAAAGCATGTTAGGCTCCTGCATTTGTTACACCCCAATTAACTTTCTCAGTCTGTGCTGACTGTCAGAGCATCATGAAAAAGATATTTCCGAAACATCTGGGGTGCTAAAGTAAGCCCACACAGCTATTGATAATCTGGTCTTCCTGTTCCACACTATATACAGAAAAGGGATAGGGGGCACTCCCGGGACCTGAATTTTGCATGAAAGGTGCTGCCGCAGTGACCAAACTTCATACATAAGAGAATAAATAGTTGCAGCGCACTCAGACTACAAAAAAATATAATACAAAGAAGGCTACTAAAATGCCTATCTGAGAATACATATGGGGATTTAGTTCCACCATATGGCCAAATGTTGTTAAGCCCACCACTACTTTCAAAGTACCCCAATATTGGTGGGTCCTACGCTAAAAATGTGGGGGACAAATTAAATAGTACTAATGTTGAAATTCTACAAAAAAATAAAGGGTTTATTGACTAATTCACTCAATGTCCTATGACTAATGAATTTTGAAATCATTTTGGTAGATGGTCAAGGGGGAAAATATAACACAGCTGTAGACTGGTAGGTCTATAGCAATATCCTATATGATCGCCAAGCAAGCATTTCATCACAGAGATCCAAGTATGGCCAATTATATGCTTCAGGACACTCAATACCAACTCGAGTGTCTCAAAAAGTAAGACCTTCTGAAAAAGGCGAGGATGATCGGACAGGTTAGTACAACAACTTGTCAAAGGAAAATAATTATATGGAGTTACTTTACAAACTTTATATATAACGTTAGTAATTTAATGCAAAACCAAGTCTAAAAATTTGTTGATTCAGTAAAATGTCTAGGACTTCATACAAGCCCTCTACGCCTTCTCTTCTCAAGTGCCCTGTTCCTTCATCTGTGGTCCAGCTCACCAAACACATGGTCTCTGGTCGCAAAACACCTCTAAAATAAAGATTATATTGATAGTGATTAATGCACAGTGGCTTTCTTTTGATGATTTAAAAGGTATGCATCATAGTTCATTGTCTCTCAATTCTTTAGTTAAGTACAGACAGAAATACCAGAAAACATTATACCTTTCATTGTGTCCCATAATGGCTTCTCGTGTCCAGTATTTTCATCCTGTTAGTTTTAACAATTATAATATCAGAATTAAACCAGTAGATAGACACCATAGTTCATTTTAACTCCTAAGGAGCTTTCCCCCAAAAGTTAAACCTTACTATGCTGTTGGGTTGATCTCACACTAGCATTGTCGGGTCAGCCATAATTGAATTCCCCAAGAGATAAGTCAAGAATAACACATACTATTTAAACTAACATAAAGTTGTTTGTTTTTTGTCTGATCTTCCTCTTTTGTCCACAATGTCATCTAGAAGTGTCTACGATCTTTCAGAAAATCTATGAACTTTTTTTTCACTTGTCAATTTATTGTAGAATATTCCCTGCAAGCTTGTCTCTTTCTTTCCTGGGGTGTCCCTTTAACCTTGTGCAGGTAGGCTTTACTGTTGTCTGTTATCTTATTAATTCATGTGTGTCTACGGCTACTGTCTTCTTTCATGACCACCACTAGTGGCAGTTTCTTTAACAGCACTCGACTCTTTCCGTACAGCTACTAAACAACAACCCATCTGGTGGCACTTGGGTACAACAGACTGCATCCGTGTATGCCCTTTCTTCCGATCCATTGACTGGGAGGAGCTTGAGGCTGGCAGGGTAGATTCTGCTTTTCGCTACCTACAGTAAGTATACAGAAACAGGGCTGGACTTGAAAGCAGTCCTAAAAAAAAATCATACCAGCTCTATACTGCATCACATCAGCAGAGCATGAATACCCACAAGTAGAAAGAAAAAAAAAATGTTTTAAATTATTTCTGCAATATGAACAAGTGCACTCATATAAGTATGCCTTTTTTTATGCCTCTGCTTTTTGAAAGTGTTCTCTTTCATCCAGGGCCAGATTAAGAGCCCAGTGGGCCTGGTGCTGACAATTATGATGGGCCTAGTTACACATTTTTTTGACCAAAAATACTAAATCAGTCCTACCTCCTAAGCGTCATGTATCTGATGGAGATGGTGCTGGAATGAAACTCATAGGATGCTATGAGAAAACACATACCTACGCTTTCATCTTTCAAGTAAACCCATACCCCCTAACAGCAGTGTCCAGTAAAGCAGGAAGCCTATGGACAGGGCAAAAGGGTGGGCCACTGACACAAATCACATAACCAGAACTGCCGAAAGAGGCAAACATACACAAAAAGGGGGCATGTCTGTGTCCCCATGTCTCCCAGTCCCTTAGTGTCTGTGTCCCCATGTCTCCCAGTGTCCCTATGTCACTAGGACACTAGGGGACATTGAGAGACATTGGGACACTGAGAGACCTGGGGACACTGAGACTCTTGGGGAAACTGGGAGACATGGGGACACTGGGTAACTTTGAGACATGAGAGGATACTGGGAGACATGGGGCACTGAGACACTGTGATACATAGGGGACACTGATATATAGGGGACACTGGAGACTTGATAAAGACCTGGGTACAGGTCAAAATGTTGCGGTGTCCAATAAACCCACATAAATCTATCACAGTGAGTGCCTGAGATTTTTTTCTTTTATACTAGGGGACACTGAGACACTTGGGGGCGCTGTGAGACATGGGGACACTGGGAGACTAGGGGACACTGAGGACACTGAAACACACCAGGGATACTGGGAGACATGGGGCACTGAGACACTCTGATACACAGGGGACACTGTGATACATAAGGCACACTGGAGACTTGATAAAGACCTGGTTACAGGTTGAAACGTTGCGGTGTCCAATAAACCTGCTTAAATCTATCACCGCTTAAAAATAACTATCTATTTCCAGAGCTAAAAGACTCTGAATGTCGGTGTTAGCTGGAAAGGAACACAAGATGAGGAAATGTATGCTCTTTGATAGAACGCTGCACACCACTTATTTTAATGGTCAGATAGCAAAGCCAACTTGCTATACCTCTACCTACTCAGAAAATAGATGATATATGCAGAAATAGATAAAGAATATAAAGTCGTCCAATTGTCCTAATCTCTGACTTTATTGAGTGAGGTCTTTATCAGGCGTTGGATTTTCTTATATCACACTGAGTAGGTGTCTAGAATACAGGGAGCAGATGGCTGATGTCATTGATTCTACAATATCATAATACAGAACTAGTAGAAGGTTGTTTGTAATTACAAATTGTTGCAATCTCTCTTCTCCTAATTTTGGTTAATGCAATTCAATATAGGAGACAGTTTGAGTGAAGAAACTGAGTCAGATAGCTGTCAGGTTAGGGCTTCTGTATTAGCACAGTGTTGCAATATTGTTGCAAAACGGAGAGAGCATAAAGAGGATACTAATTAGCTACAGTTGCTTTAACCCTCAGTTGTATGGGGTTGGTAACTTGTTTCAGATTGCAGCCCCTATCTACTGCTCATATCTAATGCCTGTCTTGAATAAACTTGAAGAATTAAAAAATAAGTGAAAAATCGCTCTGTGAACTAGAAATGATTGAGTAGTTATTAACTCATTAGGTATTCACAGGCAGAATAGAGACAGGAGTAGACATATAACAGCTTCTCTCTGATTGCTCACTAGACTTAAAGGACCACTCTAGGCACCCAGACCACTTCAGCTTAATGAAGTGGTCTGGGTGCCAGGTCCAGCTAGGGTTAACCCATTTTTTCATAAACATAGCAGTTTCAGAGAATGGGTTAAGCCTTCCCCCTAATCCTCTAGTGGCTGTCTCATTGACAGCCACTAGAGGCGCTTGCGTGCTTCTCACTGTGATTTTCAGTGAGAGCACGCAAGCGTCCATAGGAAAGCATTATGAATGCTTTCCTATGTGACCGGCTGAATGCGCGCGCAGCTCTTGCCGCGCGTGCGCATTCAGCCAACGGGGAGGAGAAGAGGAGGATCAGAGGAGGAGTGCTCTCCGCCCAGCGCTGGAAAAAGGTAAGTTTTAACCCTTTCCCCTTCCAGAGCCGGGCGGGAGGGGGACCCTGAGGGTGGGGGCACCCTCAGGGCACTACAGTGCCAGGAAAACAAGTATGTTTTCCTGGCACTATAGTGGTCCTTTAAATCTATCACAGTGAGTGCCTGAGATTTTTTTTATACTAGGTGTCACTAGGAGACATGGTGACACTAGGGGACATTGGGACACTAGGAGACTAGGGGACTTTGGGAGACTAGGAAACACTGAGACACTGCGGACACTGGCACACTGCGGACAGGGCCGGTGCAAGGATTTTTGCCGCCCTAGGCAAATAAAAATTTGCCACCCCCCCCCCCATGTCCTGCCCACCATGTAACATCACAATGCCCCGCCCATATGGGCCAACGCCAGTCTTCACAAAGTGTCTTTTATCTGAAAAGACAGTGTGTTTACATTAAAAAGCCTACAGGCACAGGCTATATAGACACCAGAACCACTACATTATGCTGTAGTGCTTCTGGTGACTATAGTATCCATTTAATGTGAGGTAAATTAGAGATTAGTGCCACTAATAATATATTGGATTGCCTACTTACCACCAGATGAGGACAAGAGGCTGATGATGGGCTCAGTCTGGCTCCACAGGTCTGGTGTAGAAGAGGCTCTCTGGAGACTGTTTTTAACAGTGCTCACAACAATTAACGAACAGGAAGCAGCTCCATTTTTTAGGGCCCCTTACACAGCTCAAGGTCTGGGCCCCCAGGGCATGACCATGAGTATGCCTACAATGCCCACCCATAAATACCTACATGGCCCACCCATGAGTTCTCTCACAGGAAGTGTAGTGTATGTGTGTAAGGGATGTTTTATGTGTTATTGTAGAGGATGCAATGTGTGTGTGTTCTTATAGAATGTAGTGTATAGGGATACCAATTTGTATAAGGGATGTAGTGTGTTTATAGGGGATGCAGTGTGTGTTTGCGTGTAAGGAATGCATTGTATGTTTCTGTGTGTTAAGGGGTGCAAGGTGTGTTTCTGTGTATGTAATTGAATGCAGTGTGTGTCTGTAAGGGGTGCATTGATTGTGTAAGAGATGCATTTTGTTTCTGTGTGTAAGAGAATGAGTGTTTGTGTGAACGTAAGGGATGCATTGTGTGTTTCGGGTGTGTCTGTGTGTGAGTAGGAATGCATTGTATGTTTCTGTGTGTGTGTGTGTGTAGGGGGGGGAATGCATTGTGTTTGTGTTTGTGTAAAAGAGAGGGTTTGTGGGGTAGGATAGGGACTGAGAGGGGAACAGCTCATTATTTTTTTTTAAAATTTTCATAGTGCTCTCCCCTCCTGTCAATTATTGATTTTCCCTTCCCTCCTGTCCCTCCATGTTCTACCCCTTCTGTCCCTTAGTGCTCTCCCTTGGCCCCCGGTCCCTCTGCAGTCCCCCCTTGGTGGTCTTCTCACTCCCCCCTCTCTCCCTTAGTGGTCCTCCATCCCTTCCCTTAGTGGTCCTCCCTCTCCCATTAGGGGAGGGGGGGAGTAAGGACCATTAGGGGATGGGGGGACTCAGTGAGCACTTCCTGTCATTCCGCTGGCGGCCGGGTACAGGAAACAGAGGTTCCTGTCCCGCGTTCCGCGCCGCCCGGCCACACTACATTGAGAGACCGGCAGGAGGGAGCTCTCTGCACCTCCCTCCTGCCGGTCACAAACCTGGCCGCCCTCCACACAGCAATGCCGCGCCGCCTGGGGCTTGTTAAAGCACTCAGGCGGTGCAGCATGAGGAGCCGCCGGGCGCAGGGATACGGCGCCCCCTGCTAAGTTGCGCCCTAGGCGGCTGCCTAGGTTGCCTTACAGGTGGCGCCGGCCCTGACTGCGGACACTGAGAGACACCAGGGACATGGAGACAAGGGGATACTGAGATACTAGAGACACTGGCTGGAAGACATGGGGACACTGGGAGTGCCCCATGTCTCCCAGGTCTCAAAGTCACCCAGTGTCCTCATGTCTCTCAGTGCCCCCTAGCAACTCAGTGTCCCCATGTTGCCCAGTGTCCCCTAGTATTTGTATCCCCATGTCTCCCAGTGTCCCTTAGAGTCTGTGTCCCTATGTCTCCCAGTGTCCCGATGTCACTAGGACACTAGAGGACACTTACAGACATTGGGACACTGGGAGACATGGGGACCATGAGACACTGGGAGAGACATGGGGACATGGAGAGACATGGGGACATGGAGAGACTAGGGACACTGAGAGACACATGGGGACACTGGGAGACCTGGGGACACTGGCTGGGAGACATGGGGACACTGGCTGGGAGACATGGGGACACTGAGAGACTAGGGGACACTGAGAGACATGGAGCCACTGTGTCCCTAATGTCTCAGGGTCCCCATGTTCCCCAGTGTCCCTATGTCTCCCAATGTCTCAGTGTCCACATGTCTCGCAGGCTCGTAGCTGCTGTCTGGACTCTCTGTGCAGAGCTGCTCCCCCGCAGATCAATGAGTAAAGAGAGGCAGATGCTGTAACTTCTTATCCCTGCCTCTCTCCACACAAACAGCGACCCCTACTGGCTGGCACTGGTATTGCAGAATAATCTCTGTTTATATTGAGATAGACATTTGTATTGCCGGTATTACTGCAATACCGGCACCGGCTAGGCAGCCTCAAATACCTGATAAATACTTCTGAGAAATACCTGGCAACCATAAGAAATACATGAGAAATACCTGGCAACCCCAATAGTAGTGTGTGTAAAAAAAATAAAAAATAAAAAATAAAAAACAAATTAATTTTTTTTTTCTTTTTTCTTTTTAAATCAATGGGCCTATTCCATGGGCCTGGGCCTGGAGCTGCAGCTCCATCAGCCCCTATGTTAATCCGGCCCTGCCCCCCCCGGCCCCCACCCCTGGGCGGCGGGTGGGGGCCATAGTGAGAATTAGGGGGGGGGACCTACTGCCCCGGCCCCCACCCCTGGGCGGCGGGTGGGGCCATAATGAGAATGGGGGGGGGGACCTACTGCCCCCTCCCGGCCCCCACCCCTGGGCGGCGGGTGGGGGCCATAATGAGTATGGGGGGGGACCTACTGCCCCCGGCCCCCACCCCTGGGCGGCGGGTGGGGGCCCTAAGTCAATTACCCCCCCCCACCCAAGGTGACTAGGGGTCCCCAAGCCCCTAGTCACCCACACCCCACCCAAAAAAAAAAGTCCCTACCTACCCCCCTCACCCTAAAAAATAGTGAGGGGGGGATAAAATAACTAACCTGTAAAATAAAATTAAACTTACCATTCGACGTCTTCTTTTTTCTCAAATCTTCTTTTTCAGCCCCAAAAAAGGCCAAATAAAAAACCATCATAACCGTCGAATTGAAAATAAAATAAAAATCCCGAGCGCAAAAAAAAAAACCCGACGGAAAAAAAAAACCCGAGCGCAAAAAAATAATCCATCTTCACCCATGGAGGGCTCCGCGCAGACTGAGCTCCGCAGAGCGGGGGAAGGCTTATAAAGCCTTGCCCCGCCCTGCAATTAGGCTAAGAACACTCTGATTGGTGGGTTTAAGCCAATCAGAGTGTTCTTTGTCATTTTACACAGCGTGGGGAAATTCAAAAGAACTTTCCCACGCTGTGTAAAATGACACAGAGCACTGTGATTGGATGGATTTCAAGCCATCCAATCACAGTGCTCTGTGTCATTTTACACAGCGTGGGAAAGTTCTTTTGAATTTTCCCGCGCTGTGTAAAATGACACAGAGCACTGTGATTGGATGGATTTCAAGCCATCCAATCACAGTGCTCTGTGTCATTTTACACAGCGTGGGAAAGTTCTTTTGAATTTTCCCACGCTGTGTAAAATGACACAAAGCACTGTGATTGGATGGCTTGAAATCCATCCAATCACAGTGCTCTGTGTCATTTTACACAGCGTGGGAAAGTTCTTTTGGATTTTCCCACGCTGTGTAAAATGTCACAGAGCACCGTGATTGGATGGCTTGAAATCCATCCAATCACAGTGCTCTGTGTCATTTTACACAGCGTGGGAAAGTTCTTTTGGATTTTCCCACGCTGTGTAAAATGACACAGAGCACCGTGATTGGATGGCGTGAAATCCATCCAATCACAGTGCTCTGTGTCATTTTACACAGCGTGGGA
>OW240918.1:79605203-79657087 GCA_933207985.1 Pelobates cultripes
TCTACAATCAGAGAAGAGATTGCTAATTTCTCTCCTTCCCCTACCAATATCTCTAATTCTCCTTGATCTTTCCGCTGCCTTTGACACTGTTGATCATCAACAGCTTCTTCACATTCTCCGTAATTTGGGTCTACGGGATACTGCTCTCTCCTGGTGCTCCTCCTACCTCTCCCAGTGCTCTTTCAGTGTTTCTTTCTCTGACTCTGCCTCTTCCCCCCAACCACTCTCTGTTGGCATCCCCCAAGGTTCTGTCCTTGGTCTCCTACTGTTCTATATCTATACTGCCTCCCTTGGCTTTCGTTATCATTTCTATGTGGATGACATGCAAATCTACCTATCCTCTCCTGATCTTTCTCCACCCATCTTGACTCGTGTCTCTGATTGCCTCTCTCCGATTTCCAACTGGATGGCTGCTCACTTCCTTAAACTCAACCTGTCCAAAACAGAACTTCTGGTCTTTCCTCTCTCAAGTGTTGCTACTCCCGTGCCTGTCTCCCTCCAAGTTTCCACCTGTACTTCGCAAGGTTTGCTGTCTGCGTGTTCTTTTGACTCCAACCTCTCCTTCACCCCTCATGTCCAGTCAACCTTGTAGGGCTTCAAATTTATTTTAAGGAGATGTGCATTTGCATATAACCAATGTTTCAGTCCAACTACCTTGACAGATTAACAAATGTTTGGTAATGGGACTGAAATGGTGAATGTATGCTGTCGCACAGCTGTAAAAAAAACCCAACAAATTACGTTATCTTGTTAATTTTGAAGTTCTACGAGTGTGTTCCCCCCCCTCACCCCTCCCTGGCCAGGTAAGAAACAGGGAGGGGGGAGTAAAAGCTCCTACCTCACCCATGGATATTGGGACAGGGCTTCCATTCAAAGAATGGGTAGTGGACAGATCACTGTCCACCTGCACAGTTGGGCTAATAATTAAATAACTTAAGCGGTGGAGACACTACCCCATCTGTGGCAAACAGATGTAGCTATAATTAAAATAAACATATATTTTTTTTAAATGCCCCTCCCCCATTTTACACACTTAACATACGTACACAATGCATTCATTATATACACACTGCACAAACACACACACACTACACAAACACACACACTCTGAATTCATTATATACACACACTTGCACAAACACATACTCTGCATCCACTAATCAAATACTCTCACTGCATCCACTACACACACATATATTCTTGAAAACATAAAAAATTCTGACTGACATGTATGTTTTGTGCATTTACCTTAATAAAAAAAAAAGCTAAATAAATAAAATGCTAAGTTAACAGTAGATTTGTGTAGAAAAAAATAGTTTCTTTTTTTTAAAATGGTAAATGTACAGAATATCGGTAAGTTATCAGTATCGGCTCTAAAAAATCAATATCGGTTGATCCCTAAAATACACTGCCCCCTCTTTCCTTCAAATACACTGCCCCCTCCTCAATTTAATACAATGGCCCCTTCCTTCCCTCCCATTAATGCACTGTTCCCCCTCCCTCCCATGAATACACTGCCCACTCCCTCCCTCCCATTAATACACTGCCTCCCTCTCTCCCATTAATACACTGGTCGCAGCCACAGCTGAAAGTGGCCCGCGGGCCGCAAATTTTACATGCTTACTGTAGAGCAATCTCTCTATACTGCAGAATCAAATGCATCAAACTTTGTTTTGTGATTTACAGCATTTCTTCCTTTCCAAATGCATCTTTTTACATTTATATAATTATGCATATTAGCATGGTCAATCATTTGTTCTAAGAAAAGAGACAGCCCTAATTTAGACAGCTGCGTACACTCACTATACCCACAGATTCAAACACAATGCTTTACAAGCAGAAATATGCAACATAAATACATATATGCTGATAAATACGTTTTTTATTTATTGACTTTTTTTCAATGCCTGCAATGTCCAGTTAAGAAATACATTAAACTCACTTTATCTGCTTTGGTTTTTTTTTTTTTTTGGTGTTGGTGGGGAACTGAGGGCGCCTCAGAATTCTGTACTTACAGACATCTGTCATTTAAAAACAGCTCTGGTGCCACTTCTGGGCACCCATCCCTTTCAATACTAGAGAATATGGCAGGTGTGCGAATATAAATAATAGATTCAATTATTTATTATTATTTTTTGTCTGTTTTTATTTTTTTTCTGCACAATGTGTTAGCACAAATGAGCACTCCACTTTTTGGATGCTGCTAGATAATGCATTTCTGTCAATGCAGGCACAAAGTGTTGGAGATGCTTTCACTGATTGGATGCATTTTGCATTTCAGTGATTTTTCTTCCTAGTTTTGGAGCTTTCGTATTTATATTATAGATTAACACACTTGAAGCGCTGATTCAATATACTCAAGGGATTGTTAAATTCTGTGATATTTGGAGTGCCAGCTGAACAACTGCAATCCGTTAGCAGATATAGATATCACAATTAAAAGGTAACATTAATATATTCAAGGTTTTCCATTGTATGTGACATTGTCTTCTAAAAAATAAACCTGCTATGCAATAAATGCTTCAGCCTTGTTATAGTTTACAAGAAAGCACAATTGAGAACTAGTTCTATATTGTGTGTTATTGTCTGAGTTTGATACGTTGGGTCTGATGTGGGGGTATCTCGAACTAGGATCACCATTACCATAAGTAAAGCATTTGACTGGGTGCCAACTCATGGGGGCTGCTTTGGGATGTAGGGTTGGAATACTTTATGCTATGTGATCAGCAAAAAGATACAATATAGAGATGTGTTTTCGTCACATTATCAACTATCACTGCTGCCATGGTGTCTGGAAAGGTTTGATTTTTTTCTTCAAACCATTTTTAAGTGCAACCATTTACCCCTCGTCTGTCCGTCATCTTCCTGATTCACACAGTAAAAAGTGCTAACAGTTCATTGCCATGCCATCTTTTAATATTACAGGTAGACATTTTAGGGGCCCCCCCTCAAGTCTGTCTAAAGGACCCACCCTGAGTCCACCCGGAAGGATACAGTGTATGTTTTATATTAGGTGCACTTTGTGTATAGTGGATGCAGAATGTGTGTGTAGTGGATGTGTATTGTAAATATTGGATGCATTGTGTATATAGTGCATGCAGAGTGTGTGTGTGTGTGTAGTGGATGCAGTGTGTATAGTGGATGCTGGGGGTGTGTATAGTGGATGCAGTATGTGTGTAAAGGAGTAGAGGATGAAGTGTAGTGGATGCAGATGGGGCTTGTAAAGGATGTAAAGTGTGTGTAATGGACGCAGTGTGTGTGTGTGTAAAAGGGTTAATTAATTTTCTAAAATAATGAATTTTTACTTTATTCCCCCCTCCCTGTCTCTTACCTGTGGCCAGGGAGGTGGGCTATTACACGCTCCGGTGGTCTAGTAGGATTGTGCCGGCAGCAAGCTACTACTGGCTGCATATACAGAGAAGAGGTACAAGAAACTCATTAACCACTTAAGGACGGCGAGCGTTCTATGCCGTCCTTAGGGAACTGGCTCTAAACGCCAGAGGGCGGCATAGAAAGCCCAAGCCGTCCTTTGTACTTAACCGGTCGCCGGCGATCCAAACGCCGGCGATTGCGGTATGGGGACTTACCTGGGAGCCCAGGGAATCCCCCTCCGTCCTCTTCAGCCCCCCAGGTCCATGTGATTGCGAGGACCAAGTGGCTACTAAAAAAAGACTGGACATACCCCATTTGCAATAACTTGGGTTGTCTACTTTTGCAAATGGCATGCCATCATGGGGTTAATTCTTATTCCTGTGCTACCATACGGTCTCAAAGGCAACGTAACCAATCTGGCGAATTTCAATGTGAAAAAAATGAAAAATGTAACATTCTATATTTGACTCTGTAACTTCCCAAAATACCATAAAACCTGTACATAGGGGTACTGTTCTACACATGAGACATCGCTGAATACAAATATGTGTATTTTATTGCAGTAAAAGCAAACAGTATTATGACACTCACAGTTAAAATGTCACGCAGAACTAAAAATGTTTTAAAATTCTTATTTTTTCCCTATTTTAAATATTTTATTCATATTAAACTATGTTTCATACCTAAATATTTGATGTTAAATGAAAGCCATGTTTCCCCTGAATAAAATTATATATAATAAGTGTTTGTGCACATATTTTGAAAGAGGTGAATTACGCCTGAACAGACATGTAGCGCAAATTCAAGTTTTTGTTTACGTTTTGTTTTGATCACAACGTGTACATATGGCTCAGTCCTTAAGGGGTTAACATTCAAATGTCAACAAAAAAGTGTGTGGTCCACCATCAGAGGTTTGAGCCCTCTTAATTAAAAAAAAAAAAAAACCCCAAAGAATTAGAAATTTAGATTTAAACATAATCTTTAATAAACAAGTATAAAATAATAATTCAGATCATATTAATATTGAGAAGAACCAAGCAGTACAAAATGGGGTCCACTGGTTATAGTTCCAAGGAACAACCTCAGATAAAGTGTATATAATGCATGTATATGTATCAGAAGTCAGTTCAATAAAGACTAACAAAACCCAACCTACCACAAGGTAATAAGTAGAGACCCAACCTATTCAAGGTAGTTACAAATGAACAAATACACAGAAAAAAATGTTCTATCTAAACTAGTAAGACCCAGCCTATAAAAAGGTGGCCACAAATAAGAAAACCCAGCCTATAAAAAAGGCGGTTACAAGTAATATACTGTGAATAATTGTTTTGAACCCACTATTAATCTGAAACCGAATTTATAAAAAAGTGGTTACAAGTGTTCAAATTAGTAATCTTAAACCCAGCCTCTAATGAAGGTAGGTACAAATGTTCAAATTGCACATTAATGTAAAATCCACTCAGCTAAATTTTCCTCTTAATTCTTGCCACTAGGGTGCAACCCAGCAGTATCCAATTAGCCACTAATCTATGTGGTCTAGGTCTTGACCACAATGGGTTCCTGTATGGTTTTCACAGACACCACTTATAGTGTTGCAATAGTGTGGTGCATGTAGTTATAAGAGTCAACCACCAGAGTTCGCTCTAACCACCAATAGATGGTGCTGGTGTGTTTAGAGGATGTTAGATACTGAGAGCCACCTGAATCACTTTTAATAAAGGTGGCATTACAATGTGTTAGTAAAGAGGGAATCAACTAATAAAAATAGTAATGCTAAGGTCAAAAGCAGACAAACGTCACTAGTGTGGAAGCACTCCTGAGTATCCCTACATCATCCGCTGGGTGAAGCGCATGTCGGCTGCCATTATACCGTCTACCCTCTAGCAGCCATTCTCATTCTTTTGTGGAAAACTCTTTCTTGCACCTCACTAAACTGATTTTTACACAGCATATACTTACCTTTCTAGTGGGGAACACCAGCCAGCTGGCAAATATGCAGAGACTAGCTAGTTCATTTTGTAGCTGATTTATACTATTGAACAGCCAGTATGTGCTTTCCCACTAGTGAAGTTTGTAGGGAAGAGGGGTCCCAGTAAATGACACCTTCCACTGTGGCAGGTCCTCTCCCATTAGCGTGAGTCCAGCATGCATGCCACGTTGGCGTGTTGCCATGGTAACCACAGTAACCTTCTAACAGCCAGATAGTTGGAGAGGACCTGCTGAATTGAAAAATGGTGTTTGCTGGACCACCTCTTCACTATACATGTTGCAAGGAGGCAAGCAGTGACATATGCAAAGGTAGGGCGCTTTCCCACTGGGCAGCCTGGGTCCCTATCCCTCTGGTGGCGTGTCTGATCACAAGCAACCAAGGAACAGGCCGGGGATTGCTGGCTTATATTTACCATGTATCTTCTCTACCAGTGGCAGCAGGGGAAGTTTTAAGATGGTTGGGCGTCAGACTCCTTCCCCCGAACTGAATTGCCCCTTTGACTTAGTAGTCACTGTAGGAATATTCAGGCACTGTTTCACCAGTAATAGGTCCAACTGTTTTACAACAGTTAACCCTTACCTGGTCCTGCCAGGCACCTTCTCTCCTGTGAAGCAAGATTTACGACATACAGCTTCTGCAGAACTGTAGAAGACAGATGGCAATCATGCGGCTTATTAATTGACTGAAAGCATCAGCTGACCGCTCTTAACATGTGAATGAGTGCCTGTGTATGTAACTTTGCACACAATTGGCATTATCAAGTCTGGAACTCTTGTTCTTGACGCCCCATGGCGTTGCTGGCAGTGTAGTTAAACCTCCGGCAGCAAAGGGGTTAAAAGTCACTGTGTGCACCGAATAGTTAAACCACCAGCAGCAAGTGGTCATGAGGCCTGAAGTAACCCTTTAAGAAAGCTCAGATCTTGAATCTACTCAATAATTATTTCAGATTTTCTGCTTTATAACTCTTTGTACATACCTGAGTAAATACATACTTGAGTTGCCGGCATGTTTGTCTCTGCGCATGTTTATCTATTAATCAAGGGAAGAGACAAGAGATGTAAGATGAGGCAGATAATGTGTGGGAGGATAATTGGAAGCTTCAAGTGAAGAATTCTGTTTTCATTGTGACCTTGAAACTGCTTGAAGAGGGAGGACTCACTTATGATATATGAAAAATCAGATCAGTAGGTACAGACCAACTGATCTGATCTATTTCCTGTCTAGTTTTTATACTTTTGACTTACATTTTGTTTTCCTTTTATTGTTAAATCTTTATTTTAAAAAATTTTTTTGTCTGTGCAACATTTAATTTTGTATTCTAAAAAGTGCTAAATATGCTACTTTGTAGTTATATACGTAGTTCTGTACATAATGAATCATACTAAAATATTCTGTAATAAGCAAAATCTATTTATTTTTTTTTCTCAGTAGGAAAATTCTAACCAAACTTGTTCTTGACCTGCCTTTCAGTTATGTCAAAATACTTAATTCTACTCAATAAGCAACACATTTTAGCTAACTTTTCTAGTTCTGTCAGGTCATTGTGTCTTTAATGGGTTTCTTGTGCCTCTTCATACACCACTTGTGCAGTGAACTGACATGTTCACACCTCTGACACAGATATAATTAAAACACAGTTTTAGCTTTTTGTTGTTGTTGCTACAAATAGAATAAAAATACTGGATAATGGATATATCTTCCATGGCTATTATTATTAAAGTCTCAGGCTCCATACTCTTCTTCAAAAAGACTGCCGTGGTGGTCCTACGGTGTGAGCTGAATTTGCTGTATATTGTTTTCTGGATTTATTACAATTACAAGAAAATAAATCTTGTGATTTAATAGAATAAACATTAATTAAATTTCTCAGATGAATCCTGGATTATATTTCCATTTCATCTTTTTTCCTGTCTTATAAGTAGAGGAGACATTGGAAAGCCCAGACGTTACAATTAAGTCTCAACAACCAAAGCTTAAGCCAGGTCATTTCAGACATCCATCATATCTAGATCTTAGATCTAGCTCATAATTAGACATCAAGTTCATTGGTAACCCGCCCATCATTTACAAAGCATAGTATGCTCCTATGCGTGCACAATTAAAATGTGACCAAGAAACCAGAAATAGTTGTGCGATTTCCTTATTGGGCAGAGTACACAAGATGTATCTCCTACTGAGATTTTTATATCTGTTCCAACCACTACCTACCTCTCTACTCTCATCTAACCTTGCGTCTCTCCAATCATTGATATATTATTTTATCTGGTAAGGTCATTGATAGGCTTGTTAAGACTGTATTGTATAGACCAGAGGTTGTAGGTAGTCTGCATCTCCAAATTCTTAGATTTCATTATATGTTGACCCAATTGGCCCAAGTTCAAGAATAGCACATCCCAACTGGACTACTTGGATGGGTCGATACTGAATACGATGTTTGTTCTGCAGATCTGCCCCATTTTTTTTGTCTACCTGCAACACAACTCTTATTACATATATATATATTACATAACCAGTAGTAAATATATTCAACCATGACAGGTGCATTCTGTGCTGAGGTATATTGCCATAGGTCTCTTAAAAGATTTTAAATTGAATAAAGATTTGACTGTGTCCTTGAGGTTATTCCATAATTGTGGTGCTCTGTAGGAAAAGGAGGATCGAGCCACTTTATTTTTGTATTGCAGTATGCTAAATATCGTGCTAGTACTGGATTGGAGGTTATAGGAGGTGGGAACAGCCAGGGAAAGCATTCTACTCAGGTTCATGCTCTTATGCACAAGGCTGGAAAGATAAAGAATGCGTCAGGATTCCAGTGACAGCCAGTTTAGCTCTTTTAACATGTCACAGTGGTGGGTAAAGTAGTTACATTCTAGTACAAAGCAGCAGAACACGTTATATAACTAATTAAGTTTATTAAGCTGGGTTTGCATTGCGGGTTCATACACTACCGCATAATCAATGACCGGTATTAGCATTTGTTTCCTTACTGTAGGGCTTAGGCAGGATTTGTTTCTGTACAGGGCACCTAGTTTTGGGCAAAGTTTTGAAGAGATTTTTTTCAATGTGAAGGCCAAAGGATAGATTGGGGTCTAGCAACATACCTAAATATTTAAAAGCACAGACTGCTGTCAGTGTGCTATTTGAATTTGTTCTGATACACAATTGTTGATTTAGTAGTTTACGTAATTTAGGTACAGTTCCAAAGATCTTTGTAACGTTTTTTTCAGTGTTTAGGAATAGTTTGTTATCCGCTATCCACTTTTGTACCTCTGCGAATTGGTTTTGGAGCACAGCCTCAAGCTGCAGTAGCTTGGGTTTACTAGTGTAGATTACATGTCGTCTGCATTCATGTGTACAGTTGAGGATTTGCAGATGTTAGGCAGATCATTTATAAATAATGTGAATAGCAGGGGGCCGAGTATGGAGCTTTGGAATTTTCCCACGCTGTGTAAAATAACACAGAGCACTCTGATTGGCTGGATTTCATGCTAACCAATCAGAGTGCTCTGTGTAATTTTACACAGCGTGGGAAAGTTCTTTGGTTGGTTGGCTTGAAATCCACCACTCAGAGTGCTCTGTGTAATTTTACACAGCAAGGGAAAGTTCTTTGGAATTTCCCCACCCTGGGTAAAATGACACAGAGCACTCTGATTGGTTACTTAATCCACCAATCAGAATGCTCTGTGTCATTTTACACAGCGTGGGAAAATTCCAAAGAACTTTCCCACGCTGTGTAAAATGACACAGAGCACTCTGATTGGTGGATTTCAAGCAAACCAATCAGAGTGCTGTGACAGGTAAATGTAGAGACTTAAAGAAAAGGGAGGTGTGTCGGGTGCTCACTTCAAAACAAAAAGTGGATAAGCAGCAGTAACCAATGCAAGGATTCCCAGCCTTGTAAGGAAACAATGTAAAAGAAAAGAAGGAAACTGCGCTTTATATTAGCTATACATACATACACTTGGTATCCCTTAATTGGTGTAGATAATATATCCTCAAAAAAACACAAAGAGAGAAATACAATAGTGCAATATGCTGTAACAAATTGAAAACGGGAATGGTATGTAAAGCAGAGGTATTTTGAACTCACATTTGGTAGAGCTAATCAGGAGCCCTACCTTAATTCGCACGGACGGTACAATCCCCGTCTCAGGATAGGAGGCCCAAACTTTTCAGTACTCCATTAGTATGATGACGTAGATAGGGTGGAAAAAAAGAGAGAGAAACTCCAATGGTGTAGCAACTCTGATTCCAAATTTAGAGAGAATAAAATGAAAGTAATTGTACTCACATTTGCTAGAGCAGACAACTTGCTCTAGTATATAAGGCTTGCAGTGGTATAATCCCCACTGAAGGATATGTAGACCAGGAAGTGGTGAGAAAGATAAATTGAAAATAAAAATAAAATAGTATATCACTTTAAAAATATTTAATAGTAACAATTGTAACAATAGTAAAACAAAAGGGCTATAAGAAATAACACTTTACGCGTTTCGCCAGTTAGGTTTCAGCAGAAGTGTAAACGAATGTCCTCAAATCCTTCCTTTAAATATGTAACCCACATGAACTTCCTGGTGTGTCGTGGAGCGCACGCAGCAAAAACCTGTCAGTCTCTTCATTTACCTGTCAGAGCACTCTGATTGTATGGCTTAAACCCACCAATCAGAGTGCTCTGAGCCTAACTGCAGGGCCGGGCAAGGCTTTATAAGCCTTACCCTGCCCTGCAGAGCTCAGTCTGCGCAGAGCCCTCCATGGGTGTAGATGGATTTATTTTTTTTTTTTAAGTGCGTCGGTTATTATGGATTTTGATTTGGCCATTAGGTCTCCCCCATTTTTTATTTATGGCCCCCACCCACCGCTCAGGGGTGGGAGGGGGGAGGACCCCTTATTGTTATTTAGATTGTTATTTAGAGCCCCCACCCTGCGCGCAGGGGTGGGGGTCGAGGGGGAGGACATTAGGTCCCCCCCTTATTGTTATTTAGGGCCCCCACACACCGCGCAGGGGGGGGAGGACATTAGGTTCCCCATCCCCCAAATTTTATTTATGGCCCCCACCCACCGCTCAGGGGTGGGGGCTAGGGGGAGGACATTAGGTCCACCCCCCATTTTTTATTTATGGCCCCCACCCACCGCGCAGGTGTGGGAGCCGGAGGCGAGGACAGTAGTTCCCCCCCCCTTATTGTTATTTAGGGCCCCCACCCGTCTAGGTTTTGGTTTTTTTTGTTTTTTTTACAGACACGCCCCTACTCGCGGTATAGCGAGTAGGGGCTGAATTTACTAACACTAAGTAATCTTTACTTAGTATTAGTAAATGTGGCTGAAAGACCAATTTAGGTCTTTCAGCCTTTTGGTAGATAGCTCCCTAATACCGTGGGAATTAGGGAGTTATCTACTAAGTGGCTGCTTATTTTATGTTATTTTTAAGTGATTTCCCTATCCACATTTGTTTGCAGGGCACTTGTCCTACTCTTACCCCTATCTTACTTCCTTTTGCAGCCCTCTAGCCCTTTCCAGGAGTTTTTTAGAACCATTTTTGTGGCCAAAAGTTGGGGTCCCCATTGACTTCAAAGTTCGGCCAAACCCGCCGGACCCGAACATCCAGGTGTCCGCTCAACTCTAATCCTGACACCAGGCATTCATTGATAAGGGTAGTGACAGGTTTAGCAATTGCTGGTGCACTGAGCTTCAGCAACATTGCTGCGATTTGATCTTGTCCCTGGATTTTCATTGTTTAATTATTAAGATGTTTATTAATGACACTAACAGGCACAGGTCTAAAATTGAATTTCTCTAAATGAGGATTTTGAAGATTTGGCAGGGCCTGATCTTTATTTGCAGTCTGAAAATGAGTGTCATTTGTTATCTTAGCAACCAGGGTTGTAGCACATCTAACAAAATAATTTTATCACATGACAGGAGGCTTCATATTTTGCATAACTTTCTTTACTTTATGCCTCCAGCAGCACAAGTCAATCAATAAACTTTAAACCAATCAGTAACAGGCATCACATCCATATATAAAGCCCTGACAGACACATGACTTCCTCTTTCTTTGCTGCTTCCAGCCAAGGCACAGGTCAGAGTATTTGGCTCCAAACTGTTTTACTGATATTGCAATTGTCATTAGTTAATCATTTATTGCTTAACTTTCAGTTTGTTCCAAACTGTTTTATTAATATTGCTATGGTCACTGTAGTTAGACACCTTATGCTAGACATTCAGTTTTAATCCTAACTGTTTTTTCTGGATACCACTTTAATTAAACTTTATTAATTGACTTTCAGTTTGCTCCAACTGTTTTTATTAATATTGCTATGGTCACTTTAGTTAGATTTTTAATGCTAGACATTCAGTTTTTGCTCCAAACTGTTTCTGGATATGCATGGGCACTTTTGTTAAACTTTATTAGCTTGTCCTGCAATTTTGGCCTAGACGTTTTTCATTATTTTGCACTTGCCTTCCATTTGGACTTGTATAGTGTGATATTCTCCCCCTGTTACTCTCCCCCCGAATTAACCCTGTATTTTCTGCTTTATTAACCTGTTTCTGTTGCTGGCACCTTTTCTTTCCTATGCTTTACTCTGGTCTCGGCAATCGCGGCATTTTACCGCGGGCACGCTTTTTATTCATTGGTGCTGGGACTTCAGGGCAGCTCTCTGGGGGTTGGGGGTGTCGGGGGGACTCTATTCCATGCCGGCGGGCCGCGATTGTATCCTCGATCGCGGGCCGCACGGCACTTGTGCGTGCGAACGGCGGCCATCTTGAATCTCGCGGCACTCGCGAGATTCACGTCGGCCACGTCGTTTGGCCAGTTCGTGATTCCCACGAACTGGCAGCTAGTTCTATACTGTTTCATATATTTTCCCTGTGAAATAAAAGTTTTACAAGTACTTTTGAGCTCAATACTGTTACATATCATGGGCATGTGGAATAAAGGTTTTCTATGTACCTTTTCTGGAAGATTATGAATGGACTGTTCACTGCTGAGCTCTATACTGTCATATTTCATTGGCATGTGAAATAAAAGTTTTATATGTAACTCTACATGAATATGTAGGACTGATCCCTGCTGTGTGCATCTGCTGACAGTTTGCTCTATTCTGTTCTATACAATTGACATGTTGAATAACAGTTTTATTGTACATCTGGAGGATTATGAATGGACTGTCCCCTGCTGTGGGCATATAGTGGATGCATTACTCTATCTACTGGCAGGGAAATTAAATAGAGCTGATATCTTACTCCGCTCCCTACTCCCACTGGACCTCACAACCATTGGATACACTCCTTCCCCACAGGGATACACCTCCCAGGACACAGTAGTGGAGGCATATAATGGAGTGATTAACAGGGGTGACCCCCCTTACGCTGGGTGACCCCCAAGCGTGGCAGACACCTCTCCAAAGTGACATTGTGGTACAGGGGTGACCCCCCTCACGCTGGGTGACCCCCAAGCGAATCTGGTTCCTGTCCTAGTGACATACATATACTGGGGTGATCCCCCTACGCTGGGTGAACCCCAAGCGAATATTATTCCGGTACTAGTGACATAACCCCCACACCCTAGGGCGGGCTCATATCCACGGAGTACGATCTATTACTGTATGCACAGACCCGGTCACACTGAATACATGTATATTGACAGAGCCAGGAAGGAGAGCTCACGGTGCTGCCAATTCTCCACAGTACTATATCCTATAAGGGTGACCCCTTGGATAATTTGGAGGCTACCATACCTCCCCATACACGGGCTACGTCCCGACATTACTGACCGCTCATCCCGGTCTTATTGAGGGTGATCCCCTCCTCAGACCACTCCCAGGAAATCTCTAAGTGGTACTGATTGAAACAATTCTGGGTGACCCCCAGTCGTACGTGGAGGCCCACTAAGTGGCAATAAGTGTACTACCGTACCTGACACCTGTTCGGTACCCCATAGACCGAAAGAGTGTCCCAACATGCCATAAGAGACATTCATACAGGGGTGACCCCCCTATGCTGGGTGAACCCCAAGCGAGTCTTACTCCGGTGCTAGTGGCATAGGTACAAAGGGGTGACCCCTACCGGACGGGGTGACCCTTTCTAGGGCTTCTACCTTCAGAGTACGCTCTGTCATTGTATGCACAGACCAGGGCGCACTAGATGCATGTATTCTGGCACCTCTATGCTTCAACTGGGGTTCTGTACGCCCTTCCCTTAACCGAGAAGGAGAACTCACAGTGCTGCCAAAACTCCACAATTCTAGACCATATAAGGATGAACCCCGTGGACTATATATAGAGGCTTTCACGTCTCCCAGACTCGGGCTACGTCCCGACATTGCAGACCGCTCATCCCGGTCTTACTGAGGATGTCCTCATTCTCAGACCACTCCCCGGATCCTGCGAAAATGATACTGATTGATCAAAATTCTGGGTGACCCCCAGTTATACGCGGAGGCCCACTGAGTGGCAATAAGTGTACTGTTGTACGATCCTGTCTCCCACGGACCGAAAGGGTGTGAACCAACATGTCGGACTTACCTCAATATCCCCGACCGATTTTCAGGCGAGGATTATGGCCACCATGACAGCTCCGGGGGAAGAAGTCCTCTCCAGTATGCTGGCTAACAACCCATCCGACAGAGCGGGTGCAACGGCAGCAACACCAATGGAAGATTGAGATACCGACGTTAGGTCGGACACCCATCATCAGGGGACGAGGACTTCATCCTCCCCCCCCTTCTCTGGAGATCATGAAAGAATGGAGGGCAGAAGAGGTAAAAGTGACAAGACCCGCCTAGCAAGAAAGGTTTTTTTTCTTTGGCACACTGGACACTCCTGTTTTGACTCACGCACCATCCGACAACCAGGGTCATCCGAATGGGGTTAACCGGAGCACCAGGCCCACTTCTGGCTTAGGAGGCCTATGGGAAAAGAAATCCGAGACAGGCTCAGGATGGAATGCCCACGCCCTCTATGTCTGAACAAGATAGTCCTCACTATGGAGCTCGTGGTGATATGTATGTCCCGATCAGGCCGGGGTCCATGTAAAGGTGTAGGAGGAGGACTCAAAGCGAGTTAAGATGAAATACTGGATATGATCAGCCTGGGAAAAAATTCTATACTTTGCGGACCTGACCCCACACAAGACTCACCTCTAGAAGCTCACGATGTGAGGGAGTGGGTGCAAAGGGCAATATGTAGGTTGGGGAACGCAAGGCAGACAGGTGCACAGAACGGCGCAAAGCAGCCTGATTAAAGATGGATTTCAAACTATTGAAGTTAGGGACGAAAGAGCGAGGACCTCAGGCGGACGGACTATTGTTTGGAGAACCATTTATCTCAGCAACGGTTTGGTAGTAAGGAAGAAGATAGGAGACTATCACCCAGTCATCAACCTATGCCAACCCAATGGTTTTGGGGCGTACCGACAACTCAAGAAGGAAGGTATCCATCTCTTAGGGGATCTACAAGGTTGGACTTGAAGGGCACTTACCTATAGGTTCACATGGTGCCTCATGAAGTTTCTGAAGTCGGTCACGGCGCACTGAAAAGCAAAGGGTATCTGCTGTCACATACCTAGACGACTTACTTTTTGCAAATCCAATTCATGACTACGTTTACAAACGAGATTTATGTTTACAGTTTCGGGAATTGTTGGGGTTCATAGTGAACAGAGAGGAGTCGGTTCGATCCCAGTTCCGAGTGATTCAGTTCCTCTAATTTAGAAAAGATTCCACCATGGGCGGATTGCACCTTCCCACATCATTGATAGCGACGATTCGTAAGGAAATTCTACGGGTACGGCGGAAAGGCACCATAACCCTTTAACTATTTCCCAGGACTGCTTCACTACCGGGCCAGACAGTGGCTGAAAGCTCACTGCCTGAGATACGGACACATCTATGAAATTGGGATCAGAATAGCGAAGACTTCGATAGTAGTCATTACTGCGGTAAAGGAGTCAAGTGTGACACCCAGAAGGGTTGTCCTTAATCAGGATCATCCTCTGCTCCTTCCGTTTTAACTTGCCTTCGGGCGGATCCAAAAGGAGAACATCATCCATTGATAATGCAGGAGCATCTGGAGTTGGTAGATTGGTGTCTTCCAGGGGAGACTGGTATGTCAAGGGACTATCGCAACCAACTAGAGACCTACTATGGGACTCATGGACACCAGGTATTCCCCGAAATAACTTATCCGCATGGAACACCTGGAGTTCGCTGGTGTATGGGAAGGGACTGCGATCCCTTTATTACCCCTATCTCCACGATGCTGGATCTTTATCATACCTTTTCACTACAGGCCGATCGGAACGTTCCATTAACGGGCTACGTTCCGCGATTTCGACGACGCATAGCACGATTCACGACACTCCGGTCAATCAAGAGCCTTTGATATGCCATTTTCTGCGGGGTATCAAACCGTCCAGAACCATGCGTCAAAGTATCACTGGTGTGGGACTTTGATTTGGTTCTTTTGGAGCTAGTCAGATATCACGGTCCTATCCCTCAGTCAGCCGTTAGCCAGAGTCACGTTACTTTTAGGTCTTTTCGTCGGGTATCAGATGTACTGGAGTTCGACGTAGACGGTCTTTTCGGTATCACCGGAAAGAATGATTTCTACAGTGTCTCGTAGAACTTTATCTTATCCGCGTCCATATCGTTCCCTGTTACCGACGGTTTCCCAGTCTTTGTGCAGTTAAAGCGGTACTTTGTTACATGGAGATCACGACAACACTTAGAATGTCACATTCAGGACATCTGCTGGTCTTATACCAACCGTACAAGCCAGTTACCATGAACACTCTGTCTAGATGGGTTCATTGGTTGTTATCGCTAGCGAGGGTGGAGACGTGTTTGGGTACTCATTCGGTAAGAGGCGCGCTGCTTCTCAGGCCTTCACGAGGGGGCCTCTATATTTTCAGCGACGAATTGGACACGGATAGACTACTTCCGTATATTTATTTTCGTCAACCACACACGCATCCTTCTCGCTCATACCACAGCTTTAAAAATGCAAAATATGAAGCCTCCTGTCATGTGATAAAATTGTAGATTATGCTAACGTAGTGTACCTATAATCTTAATTTTAATAATGACAGGAGGCGAATATTTTCCCTCCCTATACTCTGGAAAATGTTTATATTCTGGTTTGTCATTTTCTCAGTGTAAATTATAAGGTTTTGGTAATTCAGTATATTTATGGGATGCTTATTTGGTTGACATGTGTTAGATCCGTGTTGATTATTAAGTATACTATGGTTTGTTTAATGTTTCAGTATATTAACTTAATATAAATATAGATACATATAGTACTGGATTTTAAGTGGACAACAGTTGGTTTCCATCACCTTTCACGTATTTCTGTTCTTTTCAGCGTAATCATCATAGATGGATTCGACAAGATAAAGCTGGAAGGTTTCAAGTTTCGTTTCAAGTTATGTGCTACACGTTAATCAGGACTGTTATTTGAATTCCCTGACGTTATAATAGACTGTTTTTCGTATCAAAGAAAGAGGAAGTCATGTGTCTGTCAGGGCTTTATATATGGATGTGATGCCTGTTACTGATTGGTTTAAAGTTTATTGATTGACTTGTGCTGCTGGAGGCATAAAGTAAAGAAAGTTATGCAAAATATTCGCCTCCTGTCATTATTAAAATTAAGATTATAGGTACACTACGTTAGCATAATCTACAATTATTAAAGGCATTTGTTACATCTAGGGGGTGTTGTAGTGTTTGGTTGTCCATTCTGACAGTGGAGGGTTGGGAGTGGATTGTGGGGTTTTATAGGCTATTTTTAATTTTCCAGAAGTTTCTTGGGTTTGATAGGTTGTGTTTTCACTGAAATATTGGGCCTTTGTCATTTTTGTTTTGTGCATGCTTTTCGCCAATGTCTGTAAGTACAGTGATCGTTTATGGAGCCAGTACGCTTGAACTTTGACCACAGTGAATCTCTAAACTGGTACATTTGAACGGGGTCAGCTGCAACCCAGGGCAGGTGTGTCCCTTTTATTTGCACTTTACTCGGAGAGGCATGTAAATTCCAAACAAGCAAGAGCTCGGACTGAAAAATGCAATTGCAGAGTCTATATCTGGTATTAGACCTAATCTGTGCCATGGTATGTTCTTGAGATCATTTAAAAAGGATTCAAGATTAAATTATTTTAAAGATCTGGTGATTATAATCTTGGGAGGGGATTTAGTGGCCTTTATTTTGCGTATGCAGTACACTAGACAGTGGTCACTGAAACTGTTAGGAAGAACACCCGCCTCCTGGATTCTGTCAGGACAACTGGAGAGAATCCAATCGAGCAAGGTATGGTTCTGGCTTTTAATAGCAATGCGAGTTGAGGAGGAAATTAATTGTGTTCGCTGTAAAGTCTTAAACAGTGAACATGATTTATTAATTTTAGGATTCAGCCAATCAATATTAAAATCTCCAAAAACCAACAGTTCACTTTTTTGGTTTTGAGCTACAGTTTCACTCAGTAGTTGGGCTATGTCAGAAAGGGAGGGCACCGGAGAACTAGGTGGGCGGTAGATTCCAGCAACAATGGTAGTTTTAGTGAAAGGGATCTCAATTATGCCAGAAAGGAAATCAAAGGCAGAAGGGGAGTTATAGTTTTTTAAAGGAGTAAATTTTATGGACTTATCAACATAAATAACAATGCCTCCTCCTCTCTTGGCTCTGTCATCTAAAACGTGAATACCCCTGTATTGCAATGGCAGAGTCTGGTATTTTAGTCGTTAACCATGATTCTGAGAGCACAATGATTTTTGGTTTGTAATGAGAACACCAGGCTTGCAGTGCATCCAGTTTAGGGAGCAAACTACAGATGTTGCAGTGCACAAAATATAGGCCTTTTCTAGTGGGGAGATTGGGACTAGAATTAACTGGGGGACCAGGGTTAGACTCCACATCATTTGCAAGGGCAAGTAACATAAGGAATAGGAATTTGGGCATAATTTTTGTTTGGCCATATAGTTAATAGGATACTTTATAATTTTGTGAGGTGGGGGTAGAAGGGCTATTTTTTTATTTTTTTTAATAATTTTTTATTTTTGTAGTGCATACAGTTGGAACAGTTATGCTTGTGGTACCCCAACGGCAGTCCACTCGCTAATTTCAACAACAATAGATACAGTGGGGAGTGATTGGACAGTGCACATTTTGAATATGGTATAGATTGACAAATTACATTTCACAAGCTTAAGTAGTTCGAGACTAGGCTAGGAATGACGCATGAAGAGCAGAGATTCAACGTTAATGAACAGGTTAATTAGGCATGTTTAGCTAGTGGGCACAGTGAGTGTGAGATATGAGCTGTCCATGCTTAGTATGTATCATAAGTGATGTTAAGGAGTAAGTCTGTTTATAGACAGGTATATGTACACCTGGGCTTGCGTTCCTAGCATGTTACACAGGTGACTAGGTGAACACAGTGAGTTAAATGCTTGTCATCCAATAATATGGGTATACAAAACAGTGCTAGGGGACACGTCTGGCCAACAGAGAAATGGCGCTAATTAGTCAAGGTGTTCGCTAGCAGGGAGTTGTTATCGGGACACAGAGCTATTAACACCGCTGGGTTCTGTAAGCGTTAGAGGGAGGTAACGCTGACATTGAGAATAACAAAGAGTCTTTACATTGCTGGAGATGATCTTGCTGTGTGTTAGCAGGAGCCGCTTTATCCTGTTGTCACACAGTACCACCGATGGGCTGCAGCAGGGCGTTCAGCATTAGTGGGTCCCCAAGATTTTCCAGTCCATGGACCTGTAGACCTCCAAGGCTCACTCTGTCATGTCTCCTTGGGTGGTCAGTGCTGTCTAGGCGGGTTCTGCTGCCGGCACTTCCATGAGAGTGCGACTTGATCCTAGTTGCAGTGTCCATAAGCTTTACTGCCCTGTAGTAGACTGGTAGGATAATAGTGGGTGCTTTTTTCTTTGGCTGTGTTGTTTTCCTCACTTTTGAGCAAGCGTCAACTCGACCTCTCCGGCAGCTTGTGCACATGGCCGGCGCTCGGCGACCATCTTGTGTACTGTCGCCCGGGTGAAGTTCTCTGCTAGGGCGGTTGATTGGGCCAAGGTTGGTGTGCTGGTTGGTACCGCTGCAGACCGAGATGACCCCTAAGGTCCAGGGGGGGACGGGGGACGGACGCGAACCACTGGCCAGGAGACCCGGGTTAGGAATAACAGTATGGTCATGTTTGGATTCATGTTAGCGGTATGAGGTATGTAGATAAAAATGAAACACAAATAGTGAAAAACAAAATTTTTAAATTAAATCAAAGTACATAATATTGGTATGTGATATATATATAGCTATTTGTAGGGAGAGAGGGTATGTATTCTATAGGGTTAAGAGATTGGAAAGATTTGCAGACCAGTGTTTGCACCTGTGATATCAGGAGAATTAAACATGTGTGGGAGACTATCTAGAAATGAGTAAATGAAATGAGGAAAGTAGCGTGGGGTGTGTGGGAGGGGAAACAGTCTTCCAGAAGGCTACCTGTTGCAAAGGGCAGTAGAACAGGTGATAAAGCTTTGGGTGCTTTGCTGGGCTGGGTAAGTGAAAATTACAGAGATAATACAGAGGTATTCATGTAGTGAAATAACACCATTAAACTATTAACAAGAAAGATATATGGGCCTGAGCTGGTTAAACTAACTGTTATCATAATGGACAAGACAAAGATGATAAAATAAGCAATGTGACAGGGATATGCAAAGTATGATTAGCACAGGCTGTAGTTACAAAGACATGGAAATATATACATTGAAAATAATAAAATAAAATTACTAAATATAAAAACACACACAACAAAAATAACATGGTATGTAAAACTATAATGAAATTTTGGTCTTCCAGAAGGCTACCTGTTGCAAAGGGCAGTGGAACCGCTGATTTAACTCTGGGTGCTTTGCTGGGCTGCATCCATATGCGCTATCCATTTTGTTATGTTGTATTCCTGTTACACTGATTTATTTGTCCTTTAATGGCTATATTAACATCAAAATACACTTGCAATGAAATTCTATAATCTATATTATAATTATGTATATATATACTGTAGATAATATCATTCTAAGTGCATTTTAATATTAATATATCTATAGAGTTATATAATTCATACATATAATTCACAACAGCCCAACAGAAATACCAGTTAATTTAATTTACAAGTCCCGATATTTGACCCTGTAACTTTCAAAGACCCCATAAAACCTGTACATGGGGTGGGGGGGTGATGTTTTAGAGCAGGAAACTGTATAATGATGATGATCTCATCGGTGAAAGGTAGTTTTTGTGTGATAAATGCAAAAAACAAACATGAATACAAAGTTTGTCCAGTGTTTGTTACTAAATGGTTTGTTACAAAAGATTGGACATCTATTGTGAATACCCTTGGTTCAAACAAACAGAATGTAAATAGGGCACTTAAAAATAATCTATAAAATATCTTAAAATACGTGCAATGATTTGTACAAAAATAGCAGCTCCTCCAAAGTGCAATAACCCACAAATGCACGCTCACAAAAGACAAATAAAGGTGTGCTGTGTCTTTAAGACCTATATAAACATCAATTATAGAGGTCACTGTATTATAAAGTGTCAGTGTATAAATTATTAAACCGAAATTTTAATGTAAATTCTCTTGAAAGGGACACTATAGTCACCTGAACAACTTTAGCTTAATGAAGCAGTTTTGGTGTATAGGACATGCCCCTGCAGCCTCACTGCTAAGTCCTCTGCCATTTAGGAGTTAAATCCCTTTTTTTATGAACCCTAGTCACACCTCCCTGCATGTGACTTGCACAGCCTTCCATAAACACTTCCTGTAAAGAGAGCCCTATTTAGGCTTTCTTTATTGCAAGTTCTGTTTAATTAAGATTGTCTTATCCCCTGCTATGTTAATAGCTTGCTAGACCCTGCAAGAGCCTCCTGTATGTGATTAAAGTTCAATTTAGAGATTGAGATACAATTATTTAAGGTAAATTACATCTGTTTGAAAGTGAAACCAGTTTTTTTTTTCCATGCAGGCTCTGTCAATCCTAGCCAGGGGAGGTGTGGCTAGGGCTGCATAAACAGAAACAAAGAGATTTAACTCCTAAATGACAGCAGTGAAATTGCAGGGGAATTATCTATACAATAAAACTTGGAGTATTGTACACAGTACTGGAGACCGTATCTTCAGAAGGATATTGATACCTTAGAGAGAGTTCAGAGAAGGGCTAAACTGGTTCATGGATTGCGGGATAAAACTTACCAGGAAAGGTTAAAGGATCTTAACATGTATAGCTTGGAGGAAAGACGAGACAGGGGGGATAAGATAGAAACATTTAAATACATAAAGGGAATCAACACAGTAAAGGAGGAGACTATATTTAAAAGAAGAAAAACTACCACAACAAGAGGACATAGTCTTAAATTAGAGGGACAAAGGTTTAAAAATAATATCAGGAAGTATTACTTTACTGAGAGGGTAGTGGATGCATGGAATAGCCTTCCAGCTGAAGTGGTAGAGGTTAACACAGTAAAGGAGTTTAAGCATGCGTGGGATAGGCATAAGGCTATCCTAACTATAAGATAAGGCTAGGGACTAATGAATGTATTTAGAAAATTGGGCAGACTAGATGGGCCGAATGGTTCTTATCTGCCGTCACAGTCTATGTTTCAATGTTTCTATAAAACTGCTTTATTTAGCTAAAGTTATTTAGGTGACTATAGTGTTCCTTTAAAGTGAATATAGTAGAAAGCACTTACAATTTATTTCAGGCTTGAATAAATGACAAAATTTCTCCAAGTTACTCAAAAAAGAACAAAGAGAAAATATGTATACAGCGTAGTACAGTTCATAAATCTATGTTTAAATATATATATATATATATATATAATATATTATATGGAATACCACTCACAAGTGAAGAGCAGATAAGTCTGCTTTATCATAGACAGAAAGGATCCAACAAGCAAAGATAAGGACAGCAAATACTAAACATACAAAAAACGTATTACGGACCTTAGAATGGCCTGATTAAACGCTAAATAGAATCGTATAGGAAAAGCTGAGGTCAGGGATACAGAAGTCAGAATAAATGTTAGGAATAGACAAAGATCAAGGACAATCAGAAAGGAGAATAGTCATAGATAAGCCAAGGTCAAGATGCCATAAATAAAAGAAATATAAACGTGCTCTAGGAGAAACCAAACCAATGGAAACCACGGCAGGGCATCAAACAAATGGACCAGAGAAGGTACATAGGGAAAAGAAAACTAATTCTTAAACCTAAAGCCATTAGGCGAGATAGATAGATATATGAATATATATATATTGGTTGCGTGGTTTATTTACTAAACAGTGCATGGGGGAAAAAAATCATAAAAGATGCTGGCATGTGGGGCACAACACATAGATTGTCACTGGAGTGCGCATCAGTGTCCCCTCAATTCTCCCAATTGCTGGCTTCTGAGAGGGTGGGGGTCTGGAATAGATGTTCGCCGCTGGCTGATACCCGCGTGCGTTCCACTGCAGACTGGTTTACATTCCACTTTGCTGCACTAGTGTGTGAAATCCGATGCTGCCTTAAGCGTTTCGTGAAGCAAGTGTTCACTTCATCAGGAGGCTTTTATTATAGCAGGAGTGTCCTTGGTGCATGTTTGCAAGCTGATACATGTGGACTTTTTTGGACTACTATTCTTGACAATTTGTATATAATTGGACATTTATTGATACATATATTTATAATTTGTATATTGGCATTTCCTTTTATTGATGAGTTTTAGAAACTTTTCGAAACAATCTATTTTTTCCAACGCACTGTTTAGTAGATAAACCACGTTACCCGCATATACACATCGACTCCTGGCTTTAGGTTTGAGAATTCATTTTAATTTCCCTATTTACCCTATCTAATTTATTTGTAAGCCTAGGGTGGGAGCTTTTATATACCAGTAGTAGGATATATATATTAATTCAGAGTATCTCTATATTTCCCTCCTTTTGGAGACCCACAGGATTGAATATTTGTTATTTAATTTCCTTTTGGTTCTCTATTTCTCTGTTTTAAATGGACCAGAGAGTTTAAATAGCCTAACGGAGGCTAGGGGGACCTGTTGATACCAAAACGTGTGTCCAGCGTGAAAACTGGAGGCTGTATCTTGAAATTGCAGCCTTTGGACGCAGCCGGCGTTCGTGGGAATGCCAGTGCAGTTCTTATCCGTCTAGCGTGGAAAGCAGAAGGAGACCCAGCAAGAGGCAAGTATAGTTTAATTTGTATTTTTATTGTCCGCGATCATGACGGCCGTGTGACATGCTTTAACAATTCTGCACATCAATATCCTTAGTTAAGGATCAGTGTGACAGCAATATATACAAAGAAATGGGAAATGCAAGAAGTGTGCAGTATTTCCCCAAACTAAGTCCAACCGGCTTTTGCTTATCTGCACAGACCATGTACAAATTCCTGTGTCACAGATTTTTCTTTTTATATCTATGGACAGAGCCTGGTAAATTGCTGTGCTTTTGACTGATTGTGACTGAGCTAGTTCCTTGTTTATGTCACAATGCCAATTTCACTGAATAAAATCACAGCATGCAACTAAAACGGTGATTCACTTTTCAGATTGATTCAGGATCTGTTCTAAGAGCATTTAATTGGAACTGGGTCAGCGATCACTTTTATTAGATTTGTAGTAGTAATGACATCATTTCTTCTATTCCACTATTATTAGTATCATACTCATGTGTAGCATTTCAATAAACAGTCTTGTTCTGATCCACAAATAATTAATCTACATATTGTGCTACCTGAATAGTTAATGAATCTAACAAGTAGCAAACATACTAGTCAATATGGACAAGTAAGAATACTGGATGGAAGAAGGGAGGTAGGTAGCCATAGTATGCCCTGTAAAAAATATGCTTTATGGAAACCATATCAGGGCACTAGAGAAGAATTTGAGAATGGTAGGGAAAAGAACACACATTCTGATTGTTTTTCCAGACTCAGATATGTTGTCAAGTATGCAAAAAAATAAAAAGGTTGCTAATCTTATATCAAGATGCCACACTGTACAAAAAATAAATATAGAGCACACTCTGGAAATCAGGCAGCTAGAGTCATGGCTGCCTTTATAGCTTAAATAGACACAATAGCCTTAGGAACACAAATGTATATTCCTAAAGCTACAATTCCCTTGTGGCCATTTATCCTGTAGAGATGGAAAAAAAGTTGTTTTACTTAACTTTTCTCCCTCACAGTGCTGGTTGCTATGGCTGACCCTGCCTCCTTGGCTGAGATTAATGAGATTGCTGATCTCAGCCAAGCCAATGCTTTACCTTTTTAAACTCCCTTCCAAGGGAATCAGCACTTGTAGATAAATAAAGTCCATTAAGAGCAGCAAAATGCTGCCCATTCTATGTGTTTCATGGATCCAATGGACCCACCAGGACCTCAATAGAGCAAGCTCTGAAGCAGAGTTACACAGGCACCTTTGCCTCGTTGTTTTACTTGAAATGCAAGCCATTCTCATTCCCTCACCAGCCTACTGCCACCAAGGCCTATGGCAACTGTGTTTTTGTTTCGAAGCAAGGGTGCCCAATGGCAGCAAAACAATTCAGCTGACACTAAAAAGTGACCAATTGTGAAGTGCACCTGAATGGTCATGCCTATTCTGCCTAGGAAAAAAGTCAACTTGTTTTAAAGAAAATCTGTAAAAAGTCTTTCTTGCTCCCTCAGCTGTGTCAGCATGACTCTCTCACATGCATATACACACCATTTCCCTTTATTGGGAATTGTATATTATGTGTGTGCATTTCATGGGTTGTGTCCTCATGTTGGTTTGGTTCCAGTTTATCAAGAGTACTGGCCCTTAGCTTAACAATTGGTCATTGTTTATTTGTTCCCCTAAAGTTCTGGTCCTGTCCGTTTTTATTCCAGTCTAATATGCCCTTCCTTCCATGCCTTGACTTGTCTCTTTTCTTTTCTCATGCCACCATGACCACCATCACCATGGAAACAACATGTAGATCCATTGGTGTCAACACCATTTGACATCTTTGCATCACTTTTGTAATGTATGACATTTTTTATACATTCAGGTTCCTGGGCTGCAGTTTATAGGATGTGTCAGAGCTTTGTGTTGTAACAGAGCCACTGTACTCGAGTTGAGTGCATCTGTTAGGTCAGCTTCCTCACTGCTAGCAGGGGGGTGCTGGAGCACTTCAGACCTAGTAGCCAAAGCTGGATTTAGGGTCTCTGGATACCGCTGCCCTACATACAACAACAATAGTTATAGCTCTTTGCAGTGGTTATAGCTCTTTTCAGTAGCTATAGAGTTCTAATCAAAATTATTCAACCTCCCTTGAAAATCAGGTTTATTGACAAAACGTACAGATTTTCAGCTGTTTGCAAAAACACATCAAAGAAAAGCAAGTGAAAAAGCTCAACAAAATGAATGCTTCAACTGGAAATGCAACTTATAATAACTTCTCCAGTCTCAAAATTATTCAGCCCCTAAATAGAATTCCTCACAACAGCACAAATATGCAAAACACATGTTGTCTCAAGCACACCTGATGCAACAAATCAAGGCTTCAATAGTTGCACCAAGTGTGCTTAAGCTGGAACACTTGAAATACCTGAACTAGCTATGAGTTTGTTGAGTGTCACGTTTGACTGCATCCTAGAAATAGTCAAAAAATAGTCCACAAAGTTAAGAGAAGAGATTATCACCCTTGACAAACAAGGACCAGGATACAAAATGATAGTGAAGGAACTGAATATTCCTAAAGCCACTGTTAGAAGCATAGTTAGCAAGTTCAAAGTTGAAGGAATAATGGTTACACTACCTGGATGGGGTATACAACGGAAGCTATCAATGGCTGCAACCAGATTTCTTAACAGGCATGTTGTGAAAAATCCTTGAGTGACTTCAAAAGCCCTGCAGCAAGACATGGTGGCAACAGGCACTGTGGTTTCAGTAAGCAAAGTAAGAAGCAGAAGGTTTCCATGTCAGAAATACACCACTACTGACCCAAAAGCATATGAAAAGTCGGCTCCAATATGCTCAAAATCATATAACTAAGCCACAGAAGTTTTGGTATTCTGTTCTGTGAAGTGATAAAAAACAAAATTGTAACTTTTGGCTCCAGAAGAAGAAAGAAGCATATGCTAAAAAGAACACTATGCCAACAGTTAAGCCTGGTGGTGGCTCAACAGTGCTCTGGGGCTGCTTTGCATCCTCTGGCACTGGAAACCTACAGCGTGGGGAAGGCAAGATGGAATCATTGAAGTTTTAGGAAATAGTAGGAGGAAACGTCATGTTGTCTGTGAGGAAGCTGAAGCTTCAACGTTACATTTAACTTGCATTTTCAGCTGAATTTGGGGATACCACTTGAAGCATTTGTTGTGTTCAGCTATTTTAATTACTTTTGTTTGATTTGTTCTCCCTTTCTCCTGTAAAGCAGTGATTATAGATCACACAAAAACACAATAAGTGGAGCTAGTATATACCTTAATATCAATGATGGGTGATGGATATTGAGAGCAATAAATAACAGAGCAATTTTTAATATAATTTAAAAAAAAGACAATTGGGCAGATGGTTTCAAAAGTGAATGATAAGAAATCTTAGCATGGAGTTTACACTCACAAGAAGAGAGCCAATAGGTCACCTGGCTCTAGTGTGTAGCACCTTTGGATCCTTAGGGAGAGCCACAGCCCTCTTCCATGTCTTTAAGTAGATGGAGTTAAAACCCAGGCAATCTTCAGTAGTAAAAGCGGGAAACCTGAGGGTATTAAAAATCTGGCAAATTTATTAGCAAAGAATATATAAAAAAAATAATGTAATTAAAAAATGTATAAAAGCATTGAATTTAGAGCTCCTATAAGTCCAAAGCACGTTTCGCCATATACTGACTTCTTCATTTGGTGAGTAGTCAGTTGTTTGTAACTCAATCTTTTAAATCTGTAGTTAATTCATTGATTACCGGCATCTGGGGGCTTGCGGAATGCCACTTCACATCCCTTGGAACACACGTTCCGTCTCCTGGAACGCACGCTGATCTTGTGGGAATTCTCAATATAGATCTGGTATATTTTTTTGTAAATACTTTCTTTTGTGTATCTTGTTTTTTTTTTTTTTGTTAATATAATTTTTATTTCCTGTAATTGGGAATAATAGGTAATTATTGTGCAGACACGCAGGTCTGTAGGTTGTATTCAGCGTATTAGTAAAAAGAACAGAAAGGAAAGCATGCAACAAGGCGGGCACGCAGGCCCAATAACAAAGTCGGACTCACAGGTCCCTTAAGTCAACGGTAAAGCTTAATTAGACAGAGTCCCCCACCCCCCCCCCCAGAGAATTCTCATTAATCCCACGTTCCCCTGTTGTTTGGGGCAGATCATCCATCTTCGTCTAGTTTGTCAGCCCCTTGGACTGGGCTCTTTGCCTACTTCTATGCTGTCTGCTGCCCTCCCCGCTATTGCCCCTCTAGTGTTCAGGTGTACATAGTTGTATTATCCTTATGTGAGAGAGGGACTATTGTGGTCCAGTCATGACTTGTTCTCAAGAGGTCACATCTAATGAGGACCTTAGTCATTGACGGACTGTGGTGATATAGTGGGCAGGGGTCCCATGTCAGAGGGGGATATACATACTGGGGGGTATGTTGCCCCTGTCTGTTGGACTTTTGACAGTTGGGTGGTATCCCCCATTTTAGTATATGGGAGGGTAAGTGGGGGGTAAGGTAAGCGTAGGGAAGGAGGAAGAGGGTCTGTCCGTCGTCCATGTGTCTGTCCAGCCGGTGTAACTCCCTGTCATTAGGTATGGAGCAGTGTCAGGAAGTCTTGTGTCGTCGTGGTCAATATCCAGTGGGTCCAGATGTCTAAGTATGTCTGATGTTGTTTTTCAGTAGCTGACATGGCGAGCTCTTCTACCGCTCGTAGCTCTTCCATCTGCGTAAACCATTTAAGTATGGAAGGAGTCTCTGTTTTCTTCCAGTATTGTGGTATAGTCTGCTTGGCCATGTTTAGAATTCGAATTGTAAGGGACTTTTTGTATTTAGAAATTGGTATAGTCGTGTGGTGGAGCAGCATTGCTGCCGGGTCTAATGGTGGTGGGTTATCGGTGAAGCGGGAAGCTATTTTATGAATTTTCCTCCAAAATGGTTGTACGAGTTCACATGCCCACCAAGTGTGTAGGGGTGTACCTGTTGTCTTTGCGCACCGCCAGCATAGGCTTGACCCGTGAGCGTGCGTGTATTGAGTCGTGTCCGGGGTACAGTACCATTGCGTGAGTATTTTATATGCTGTCTCCTGACTCTTGCTAAAAATGGAGCAATGGTGGGTGACCTCACAGATCTTTTCCCAGTCAGCCCCACTAAGTGTGTGATTGAGGGCCTCTTCCCATTTCCCCATGAAGCGTGGCGCGGCCATGGGTGTGAGTGTTTGTAGGAGGGCGTAGAGGTGCGAGATGCCATGTGGCAATGGGTCAGGGTCCGCGCATATCTGTTCATAGGCGGTGAGTTCCCTAGTAATGGCTCCTGCGCGGGGCAGGGTCTTTATGTAGCTCATCAGCTGTGCGTAGTGGAAGTGGGTTGCGAATGGTTGTGTGTGACCCCCGCATAAGTCAGCCAAGGTCCTCAGCCCCTGACCGGAGCACACATGGTGCAGCCTTGGCATTGGGTCCTGCACCAGGGCCTGCAGTGCCCTAGGGTCCGTGCCCGGCGGGAAGTCAGGATTATGTGTGAGGGGAAGCAATGGGGACGGGTGTGCGGAAAGCGCGTGTCTACCGGCATTGCCTCGCCATATCCTCAGAGTTACTTTCGTATACGGGGAGTAATGCGTTTCCCTTCCGTCCGTCCCCGCGGGGAGCCACGGGATAAGGGCGGCTGGGAGCTTAGCTATCCCCTCCTCTGCCTGTTTCCATAGTTTGTTGACCCCTGTCTTGGACCACTCCGCAACACGTTGCAGGTGGCATGCCTTGTAGTATAGTCGGAAGTCCGGTAGAGCCAGACCCCCTTTGTGTTTGGGTTGAGTTAGCAGTGTGTATTTCAGTCTGGGTCTCCTCCCGTCCCAAACAAAAGCCCCTAGAGCCTGCCGGAGCTTGGCGAAGAAAGAGGATGGGATCGTGATGGGCAGGGCCTGGAAGAGGTAGAGCAGTCTCGGTAGAAAGTTCATTTTTATTACTTGGATTCTACCCAGCCAGGAGATATGCGGGAGGGCCCAGTCCCTCATGTCTGTACGGAACTTAGCTAGTATCGGAGCGACATGCAACATGTAGGTGGACGCCCCACGGTAATGATGATGTCGACGTGCGTGTGACATCATGCAAACAATTTCTGGTATCCTTGACTTTTGGCTCTCCCTCATCGTTGTGTCTCATTCTGTATCCCTGACCTCGCCAAGTATTGTGACTGTTCTTGGATTCGTTAAGTCTGGCCATTCTACGGTCAGGTTAGACATTATCCTTAGTCCTAGGTGAGATACTATTTCTGCATGCAGGATCAACTGGTAATCCTGACATGGCCATAGATGCTGCAGAATTGTGTCAGCACATAGCAGCTTGCGAGAGAAAGCTAGAGGAAAATGATCACCGTATGGATCAATTTGCCCAGGATTTCAGTACGCTTCTTAATCGGATGGCTCATTTACAGCCTGATGTTCCTTCCGACTATTTTACCTCCGCCTAATGTACCTCCACCTATAACATATAAGGCTCCTACTATCTCCTCCTCCACATTATGATGGTAATATTCAAGAATGTCAGGATTTCTCAATCAGATTGAGTACCACTTTGAGGCCTCACCGGGGTCTTTTCCCACGGATAGAGCTAAAATTGGGTACTTGATGAACCAACATAACAGTAAAGCCTTAGCTTGGGCCAATCCATTATGGGAGAGAAATAGGAGCATTGCTTATAATTACCAGGAATTCCTTGTGGAATTCAAATTAACATTTGAACCACTAGGCAGAGAGGATGACGCTTCCACTGCCCTAATGCGTATCAAACAAGGGAACCGGTCTATCTCAGATTATGCCATAGAATTCCACACCCTAGCTTCTGAGGTAGACTGGACTCATAGCAGATTAATCTCTGCATTTAAAGAGGGATTATTCGAAGCTATTCTCAATTAAATTGCTGCCAAAGATCTACCTAAGAGGTTAAATGAATTTATCACATATGTGATGCAGATTGATAACCGAATTAGGAACATAGAAATTACTAGAAATAGAACCATGACTATGTCTCGGGTGCCTCGGATCTCCAAACCTGTTGTCCCTGGCCTCTCTGTACAGTCTGAACCTGTCAGAGGCCGAAAAACAGTATAGGAGAAAGGAGGGCCTTTGTTTATACTGTGGCAAGAAATGACATATGAGAGATGCTTGTACCATACGTCCAGAAAACCTGTGATGGATAAGTCCTCTGGTAAAATCCAAAGTAGATTTCTCCTTGATATCACCACCCTTTGCAACAGGAAAAGCTTTTCATGAAAAGCCCTGATGGACTCAGGTGCGGTCAGAAACTTTATCAACATACATTTTGTTAAAGGACCACTCTAGGCACCCAGACCACTTCAGCTTAATGAAGTGGTCTGGGTGCCAGGTCCAGCTAGGGTTAACCCATTTTTTCATAAACATAGCAGTTTCAGAGAAACTGCTATGTTTATGAATGGGTTAAGCCTTCCCCCTAATCCTCTAGTGACTGTCTCATTGACAGCCACTAGAGACGCTTGCGTGCTTCTCACTGTGATTTTCACAGTGAGAGCACGCAAGCGTCCATAGGAAAGCATTATGAATGCTTTCCTATGTGACCGGCTGAATGCGCGCGCAGCCAGCCGACGGGGAGGAGAGGAGGAGGATCGGAGGAGGAGAGCTCCCCGCCCAGCGCTGGAAAAAGGTAAGTGTAACCCCTTTTCCCCTTTCCAGAGCCGGGCGGGAGGGGGACCCTGAGGGTGGGGGCACCCTCGGGGCACTATAGTGCCAGGAAAACGAGTATGTTTTCCTGGCACTATAGTGGTCCTTTAAGAAACACTTCCTACCTATCAAGGAGAGATCATCACCTCTGTCCGTTGAGGCTATTGATGGGAGACCTCTCTCTCACCCTCTGATTACCCACAAAACTTTGCCTATTAGCATTACTGTAGGAGCTTTACACAAGGAAAATATGACATTTCAGATAAGTGCTTCCCCTTCTTGTCCCATCATATCAGGATTTCCATGGCTCGTCAAGCACAACCCTCATATTGACTGGGCTAAAGGGGAAATACTGGAATGGGGTAAAGATTGTATTGAGAGATGCATGTTACCCGTTACTAGGAGAGTGGGCATTGTTACTTTGCCTACCTCTACACCTCAGATTCCTGAAATTCCTATGCAGTACTGGGAGGTTAGAGAGGCGTTCAGCTCCTCACAGATCTTATGATTGCTTCATAGATCTGTTAACCAGCACTATGCCCCCTAATGGAGCAGTATATACCTTATCCTCGCAGGAGAGTAGAATTATGGAAGAGTAAATCAAAGATTAATTAAAGGCCACATATGTAAGTCATCCTTGCCTGCTGGAGCAGGGTTCTTTTTGTATCCAGAAAAGATGGAGATTTACGCCCATGCATTGATTATAGGGCATTAAACAATGCCTATCCCATTCCCCTTATTTCCGAGTTGTTTGACAGACTCCAGGGTACTAAGATATTTACTAAACTTGACCTTAGGAGTGCTTACAATTTGGTAAGAATTAAGGAGGGGCACAAGTGGAAAACGGCATTTAATACTAGAAGTGGGCACTATGAGTACCTTGTCATGCCCTTCGGGCTTATGCAATGCTCCAGACGTATTTTAGGACTTTAATAATGATGTGCTCAGAGACTACATTCATTCTTTTGTACTAGTATACCTGGATGATATCCTTGTTTATTCCCCCTACCTCCAGACCCATCATAGACATGTCAAACAAGTATTATATTTGACCAAACATATAGTTTTTGGGATATAATATAATATTTCAGCCTCTGGTTTTCAGATGGACCCTCGCAAACTAAAAGCCGTTCTACATTGGCCATTACCTAATGGGTTAAAAGCTATTCAAAGAGTTATTGGGTTTGCCAATTATTATAGGAGATTCATCAAAGGTTTCTCTTCAGTGATAGTCCCCATCACCAATATGATATGTAAGGGGGCCAATTGTACTATATGGTATAAAAAGCTAAAGAAGCCTATGGGCTTCTTAAAAATCTTTTCGCATCTGCTGACATATTGGTACATCCTGATACTAGCAAATCTTTCATACTTGAGGTTGATGCCTCTGAGACAGGGGTTGGGGCTGTTCTTTCCCAGAGGGAGAGTCAGCCTTGCGGGTACTTCTCCAGAAAGTTATCTCCGGCTGAGCGTAACTATGATATTGGTAACAGAGAATTGGTAGCCATTATACTAGCGCTTAAGGAATTGGTCATTCCAACGGAATGAGAAGGGGGAGGTATTATACACTTAAAAGGATGGCTGGAACTCCATGACGTCGTCAGAGGAAGCCTGTGGAGGCGGGCAAAACGCATCACACGGACGTCATCGGAGGGGCGGACCCGGAAGTGGATCACGTGACCGGACTGCAACCAGGAAGTGATTTACACTCTACATCACGTTTTATGCCTTTATGTGGGTGACTCTGCGAGTCTATACCCACCATATCCCAAGTAAGGGTTTTTATCTTTTTTATGTAATAAACTGGTTTGTGATATTATTCAATTGGAGGTCCTGCCCTTCTCTTTTTCTACACAGTACAACAGAATCATCAGTGGACACATCTCCTGGAACATCTTCCAGTGTGGGGATATTCCCTCTCCAAAGGAGCCTTGCAAACCCAGAGCCAGGGGTGATAGGGCTTTGCGATATGTGAGTTTTTTTCCCTTAGATTTCCCTTCTTTTCACATTATTTCATATTTAGATGGTCTGCACTATTATTTGTTTGTTGTTTATATTTACAGATTAGGTTAGCGCGCTCTCTTTTGGTAATTGATACCTTATCTAGGCAATTTGACATTGAATCAGAACTAGAGTCCCTATTGTTCTTCCTGAGTGTATAATTGCATCCACTGTTCTTACCTTATCATCCCCTCTGCTTTGTGCTGTCATGGCGGCTCAATCCCAGGCACTTTGCAATAAACCTCTAAATAAATTGTTTATTCCGTTGCTTAAAATAGAGTAGGTGCTGAAGCTATTCCACCACAATGTGACTGCTGGAAATCCGGGTATTAATAAGACTATATCTGCTGTCTCTAAATCATTTTGGTGGGATTCACTCAGGAAAGATATCAAAGAGTATGTGGAGGCCTGTTCTGTTTGTGCAGTTTCTAAGGTTCCTCATAAACTTCCATGTGGATTGTTACATCCACTTCCTGTACACAGTGTTCCATGGTCTCATTTGTCTATGGATTTCATTGTTGAACTTCCGAGTTCTAACGGTTATACCACCATTCTTATGGTGGTTGACCGCTTTTCCAAACTGTCACATTGTATTCCACTCAACAAATTGCCATCTTCCCAAGAACTGGTTCATATATTTATACGTGACATTGTCAGACTACATGGTCTTCCTCAAAATATTGTTTCTGACAGGTGTTCCCAGTTTCTGTCGCAATTTTGGAGAGCATCCAATAAACAGTTAGGTATTGCATTATCATTTTCTTCTTGTTACAATCCCCAAACCAATGGTGCGGCTGAGCTCTCTGAACCGTGGGCGCGCTTGGCCGGACACCTTGGAGGGGTGGGGGGGACGCCGAGCCCCCTTATGGCAGACAATTTTTTTTCTTTCTCTCTCCCCTCCTCTCCCCTCCTCTTCCCCTCCCTCACCCCATCTTTCTCTTACCCTTGGCCCTACTACCCTTGCCACCTGCACCTCATAACACCCTTATACTTGAAGGCATCGAACTCCTGGGCCTGACCTCTCGTCCTCTGACAGCCATTTCGAAATAAACCCAAGGTGGGCCGCACTTACGCACTTCGATATAAACTTGAAACCCAAACAGTCAAAATAGCGCATGACTCAGACATTACAGTCTATGTGATAACACACGGACACCAAAAACTAGGGGGAACGGGCGATCAGACTCACAACGGGAGGCATAGCCAGTTCTGAGATCCTAGTGATCGTTGACTCTCTACCGGCCACCACTGTCTAACTACACAACAGGACCCGACGCAAGACCAAGCGAGACAGAAAAACCATACCCTGAGACTGACCGCCCCGAGACTAGCATAGGCTTGAATCAGCAAGACGCGTTTCTTGATGACTAGGGTCAAACTTAGGCCGAAGCCCAGAAACTGGCATTGTAGGTAGTCGGAGGATAGGGACAACAAAGGCCCATGGCTTAGGCAAAAGCAGTATTAAATATATGTCTTGCTACCTAGACCCAAAACGCATCACCTTCTTCTGTTACATCTATTGTAACTGTGATACACACACGAGTTGAAAACAAGTCTGGCTATGTAAAACCAATGTTACACCCTGATGTTGTGCATTATATGCGATATGATATTGTCATGATGTGACCATTGTTCGTACTTCAATAAAAAAAAGAGATTGACAAAAAATAAATGGTGCGGCTGAGAGGGCAAACCAATCATTGGAACTTTATTTAAGTTGTTTTGCGAATAGCACGCAGAATAAGTGGTCTGATTTGCTGTCCTGGGACTAATTTGCCAGGAATAATGCTACCCATGACTCGTCAGGACATAGTCCTTTCTTTGTCAATAACGGTCGTCACCCTACTATTCTACCTGCTGTATTTTCTGACACGGTTATCCCTGCTCTGGACGATCACCTTACTTCTATTCGTGAAACTTGGACTAATGTTCACTCCACTCTTGAAACTGTGGCTGCTCGTTTCAAATTTCATTCTGATAAACGGCGGGGTGCCAACCCTGTTTACCAGGTGGGTGATTGGGTATGGTTATCCCCATGCAACATCAAACTCAAAGTCCCTAGCATGAAGTTTGCTCCCAGATTTCTTGGCCCATTTCGTATTATTCAAAGAATTAACCCTGTTTCATATTCTCTGGCTCTTCCAGCCTCCTTGTGTATACCTAATTCATTTTATGTCTCCTTACTCAAACCACTTATTTGTTATAGGTATACTGTCCCAGTTTTTCCCCCTCCTCCTTTGGTAATTTCTGGACAGGAGGAGTATGAAGTCTCGTCCATAATTGATTTTCTCGTGGTTCTCTGCAGTACTTAGTTGATTGGAAGGGGTGTGGGCCTGCCAATTATTCTTGGGTTCCGGCTTCTGATATCCATGCTTGTCACAAAATTCGTTATTTCCACACCAAGTTTCCTCTCAAACCTGGTCCTTCCCGCCCGGTGGGTGGTCTTCAGGTAGGGGGTAATGTCACGTATCCATCCTCTCCATATAAAGATTACAATAGTAATTACCTTTTTGAGAATAATAAAAATGCAGCTTAACAATCCTACGCCATTATGCCTGGGTTCTGTAACATGTCGGTGGACGCAGGCCGCTGCGGCTACACACCATATTATAGCGTCATGTCCGCCCATGGTAAAGACGATGTCGACGTGCGTCTGACATCATGCAAAAGATGCACATGCACATTTTGGGGTCAAAAGTCAGGTATGGCCAAATCGGATCTGCAGGAGGGTTATTTAAACTCATTATTCCTTCTACTCATTGCCCTGTCGTGGTTTCCCTTTGCTGGTTATTCGAGAGTGTGTTCCTGATCGTATTATTCTGTTTTTTTACTTCATTTTGACTTGCCTAATTTCTGGTATCCTTGACTTTTGGCTTTCCCTCATCGTTGTGTCTCATTCTGTATCCCTGACCTCGGCAAGTATTGTGACTATTCTTGGGTTTGTTAAGTCCGGCCATTCTACAGCCCGGTTAGACGTTATTTTTAGTCCTAGGTGTGATACTATTTCTGCGTGCTGGATCAACTAGTTATCCTGACAGAGGCGTTGATAGAGGGTGGATACTGTACAATCTGCATCCGGCATCTGAGAGCAGAAGTCTTCATACCAGGTCAAGTCCTGATGGATCTTGTGTCTGTGTGGTAGGTTATGGTAGAAGTGTTTTAGTTGAGCATAGTGGAACTGGAGCATCAGTGTGGGCGCCCCTTCTGTAGTGAAGTCCCGTAGGTTTCTCACCCCTGATCTGCTTAACACCCTTTGTAGGGGGATAAACCCCTCCTAATTGGTCATGGGCCACACCGTTGGTGGGAGTCCATCTCCCAGGTCTGGATTGGTGGTTATAGGTATCAGAGGTTTTGGGGATATGCAGGTCTCCTTCCTTAGAGTGGTCCGTGTCTTTAGCGTTTGTGCTATGGGGGATTGAGGCATCTGATTCTCTGTGCCAAAACAATGTATGTAGGGAATTATCGGTGGCAGCTCTGCTTAGTGTTACCCATAGCTTTTGGGGTGAGGCAATATGTAATTCCTGGAGCCTCTGGAGTACAGTTGCGTGATAGTATTTGCGAATATCAGTTAGTGCCTGCCCACCCCATTCTTTCGGAAGACTACGTTTAGCATGGCTTATTCTAGCTCTATCACCCTTCCAAATAAATTTGAGGATTGCCAAACTCAGTGTTGTAAAGAAGGTTTGCGGTACAGTACAGGGTTTGGTGTGGAAAATGTATAAGACGTTCATTTTCACTACCGTTATACGACCGTGAGATGTGATTATAATTCCATTTCCTGAGATTCTCCAGAATAATGTTTAGAAGAGGGTTGTAGTTGTGGCTGTATATGTCCTTCACTGTGCTTGGGATCCACAGCCCCAGATATCTCATGTTGTCCGTACACCAGTGAAAGGGAAATCGTTGTTGGAGTTGGGCACAATCTTCCGCCAGAGTTAGTTTCAGGCTGGACAGTTGCCCGTATGCTTGAAATTCTCTCATTAGCGACTTTAAAGTTGCGAGCGGATCGTCAATAAAAAACGTCGTCCGCATATGCGGCTACCTTATTTTCTTGAGATTTATATTGAAATCCCGCAATAGAGGGTATTTTCCTGATTCAGTCGAGGAATGGCTCCAAAGTGAGCACAAGCAGCAGGGGTGATAGTGGGCATCCTTGTCTGATGTGGTTTCATATGCGGAAGCTGTGTGTGAGAGCCCTATTTACCCAAACCCGAGTGTTCGGATTCTGGTAGAGTGAATTAAGCATTTCCTCACCGAGCCTTGATCGGAGAATCCATACCAGAGTTAAAGCATGTTAAAGTTTTATTGGGTCCTGATCTGGCTCAGAGTTCAAGGGACGCGGCTTGTTAGCCCAGGTCTCAAAATGCAGGGTTCCTGTGTCTCCAGGGTGAACAGCATCCCTACATGTTATATGTCCCTGGATAGCTCTTCACCGATCGCACTTACTGTCCAAAAAGCTCATGATTGGTGCTTGGGTGACCATGAGATACCCATCAAAGATTTACCAGATCCAAGCACAGTCCGAATCTGGAAACAGGTCCACAGTGTTTCTTGGTATCTCCTGGTCAGGCACTCGACGTATAGGATGGATCCAGGCAATCCCCATAAATCCTCAATCCTGGCTGGGAGGCAGAATAAGCATCCATGGGTTCTCCATACCCCTTTTCCATAGCGATAATAGCCTTTTTTTGTTCATGTTGAAATGGGGTTCTGTGGCAGTGTGGTTTTATCTCCATGTCAGTCTGCAGGCTCCTTAATATATGTATCTCTTCCATGATACAACACATTAGGATTGTAATGTAATTTGGATCTTTAAAGTTTCTGGATAAGATACCACTACATGCCCATACACTACAAATGTACCAACATTGTTGCTATGTCTGAGTGTATATTAGAGCTCCAAAGCAATAATACTTACAGTAATGTGTCTTTAAACTACAAAAAATGTTTTTAGAAATAAGTCTGTGTAAGTAAAATGCATTGTTATTCTAAATTACATGAATTGTTATTAGCAAGTCACTTGTAATTTCTCATAACATCCTCGTTCATGGCCCCACCCCAGTCACAACCATGAAATGAAAGTGTCACTCTTTGTCCATTCCAAATGTTGGGAGGTATGCATATATGTGGATCATATCACGGGTGAGTATTTGAAGTAAGGAATGTATCCTTCCATACAATACTCGTTATAGAAATCACATATAACATTGCTTTTATATTACAATCTGCAGTTGCAGTTATTAACTTTTCCAGGTCCTTAAAAGCGTGTCCATAATTGCAGTCAGGGAGTAACTGCTAAAGGATGTCTGGTTAGTAGGTGTGTGCAATATAAAATTCATTCATTTTGGCTAGAGGAAAACTCTGAGTGGGCAGTATTGTTATCCCACACCATGGGTGTGTACCGTTGATATGTGGGTTGAGTCAACCTGCAGTGCTCTACAAGATCTATCCCATAACAAGAAACAACATGAACTGCCTAAACTGGAGACATAAGCAGAGTTGGCAATTACGTATCAGCCCAACTTGAATTATTTCTTTTAGAATCATCATCTAACACTATTAAGAAGATTATATAAGCAAAGCATTACTACAATATACAAAACAATAAATACATTTTTTGGAGCTGCTGATTAGGCTACCAGTAGCATACCAGGGCTGCTATCAGTTAAATAACATTCTCATCTCAATTTTATGAACATGGCTGTGTACAATGCTTTCTTAAAGGGACTCTAAATGCACCAAGACCACTTCATCTCATTGTCCCATTGATCATTTTGCAGGAGCACCACTGTTTCCATTAAAGGGTTAACACACCTCTTTTGGCTGTCAGGAAGAAAGTAACTAGAGGTGCTTCTTGAGCTATGACTAATTACAATACAAGTAACATTTTTAAACATGATAAAAAGCAATAATATATACATTTAACTACTTATGGGGTTGTCCTAATTTGCATACCAGCAATATGTAAATGTACATATTTATATTCAGTCCGCAGAGGGCGCCGCAGAGTTATTGAACTAACAATGCATAGTTTGTCTATCAAATGCTACCGTCACAAGCCCCATACAGGGGCTCTTGGTACCAGGCCCATAGTCTGTAGGCAAGAGGCTTGCCTTCAAACGTCAGCAAAAGGACATGGTATGGGAGCTTCTGTTACATATCTCACCGCCAAGGGTGGACTAACCAAGCACCAGACCATCAATCAGTATGTGCATGGGTTAGTCGGGTAGCCAGCCCAAAAAAAGTCCATCTAACCTGGCACCCTCCTGAACAAAGCTCCACTGTGTTACTCCGTTGTGCTGTTGGGGAGAGAAGCCAATTGCATTCCTTTCCTGGAGGTCCTGCTGCCGTTGGGAAGGGAGGCTGACTACCTCCTTTTCCTGGGTTGCAATCTGACGCTGAGGAAGGAGGCTGAATATTGCCACACCCTGGGTTATAATCTGCAGCGGCACTCAGCTGCAGGGTAGGAGGGTTGGCTACCTCTACCTCCTCTCGCTGGGCTGCAATTTGTCACTGGAAAGGGAGGCAACTACCTCTACCTCCTCTAGCTTGGTTGCAATCTGCTGCTGGGGAGAGAGGCCAGTTACCTCTACCGCTTCACACTGGATTTCAATCGGCCGCTGGGGGCCGAGGCCGACAACTTCTTCTCCTTAGGTTGCATTCTTCTGCTGTGTAGGGAGACCATCTACCTCTACCTCCTCTCATTGGTTTGCAAACTGATGATGGGGAGGGAGGCAGACTACCTCTTCTCCCCAGTTTGCACCCTGCTGCTGGGGAAGTATGCTGGCTACCTCCTCTCCCTGGAGCCCAATTTGCCGCTATTGAGGCAGGCCGACTACCTCCACACTCTGGGTTGTAATCTGATGCTGACAGGAAGGCTGCCTAACTCCTCTCCTGGGGTTGCATTTAGCTGTAGGGTAGGAAGGCTCTACCTCCACCTCCCCTTCATGAATTGCAATCTGTTGCTGTGGAGGAAGGCCAGCTACCTTTGCCTCTGCTTGTTGGTTTGCAAACTACCTCTACATCCTCTCGCAAAGTTGCAATCTGTGGGTGGGTGTCACGTGCGTGGTCTATAGGCCCAGCCGAGACAGTGGGGAGAGTGTGGAAGTGACAGGGTTAATGACACCGGACCCCTGGTTACCTGTTGCTAGTCCCAGCAACCACTCAATTAACCCCTGCAATCCCTTCTACACTAACCCCCTTAGTACACACTTTATTGCCACCACCAAGACTTTTTTTTTTTTAATTTCTTTATTTTTGATTCGACACGGAATGCGGCATAGCAAAATACAGCGGCTCACGCAGGGGCCGATTACAAGACAGTGTTACTTAGCTTTCAACAGTGGTTAAGTGTTTAATAGGTTAGGAGACAGTGGTTTTTGCCGCTCTGTGTCGGTTTTTATATTGGGGGGCAGTTTTTGCCCGTATAGAAAATACAAAAAATACAAAAAGTACAAAAAAACACAAAAAACAAAAAACGAGGAGCACAACAGTGCAACACAATAAGGTTGAATACAATAATCTCTGAGTATTTAATACAGGTTTCACAGCGCTTTCAAGCCGACTCACATTGGGTACATTGAGTCTATTTTCGCTGTTCTGCGTGTGGCAGTACTGATTTTTGTGGTGTCGGTTAAGTGCTCTGGACAATGTCGTGAGACCGTCAGCGTCGTGTCATGGTGGGTTTGCTATCTATTTGGAGTTGCGTCCATCGGCTACATTCAATGTCGGCCCGTCCCATGAGCCATCCCAAGTCGGGGTCTAATTTGGACGCGGATAACGGTGCCCTGTCGTCGTTTCTTGTGGCCGTGGGTGGCTTCGTGGAGGGGCCCTAGTGACGGGTCGAGCGTTGTCAGTGGTCACTGTGCTGTGCTTTGTAGCCGTAATACTAGTTTGTAGATGTAGTATAACTGGTTGGTTTGGTATTTGTGTGGGTTCTTCCTGGTGTCTGACTGGTAGTGGTTTGGGGCCTTGTATGCGGCTTTTACTGCCTTCCCCCGATATCCCTGTCTGAAGGTGGAGGGGGGGGGGAGGGAAGGGGAGCGCTGTTCGCTGGGGCGTGCGGCGGATCCAGGCCCTTCCGAGGCCTCTGTCCTTATCCTGCTTATGTAGGTTTAGTCGTCGAGATAGTCTTCCCAAGGTTGCCATATTTTATGGAATGTTTTCTCCGTGTTCCTAATTTGGGCTGTGAGTTTGTTCATCAAGTGTGTGTCTTTAACTTTAGCTATCACGTCTTCGTCTGTGGGTAACGTGGGCTTAAGCCACGCCTGGGCTAGAGCCCTTCTGGCCGCTAGAGTGATTTTATTGTAGAGCTGTTGCTCTTTTCTAGGGAGGCCGTCTATGGGTTTGGACAGTAGAACCGTCCATGGGTCTAGATCTATACTGTTCTTTAGCACGTCAGTTAGTAGTGTCTGTATGCGCTTCCAGTATTTGTTTAGTTCTGGGCATTCCCACCACATGTGCACAAAGGTGCCTTTACCACCACAGCCCTTCCAACATGTGTCTGTCGTGGTTTTCCCCATTCTGTGTAGCTGCACAGGTGTTGTGTACCATCTCATGAGCATTTTATATGACTGTTCTTGGTGCAGTACACAGATTGAGGTTTTAGCTGTCGCCTCCCAAATGTCCACCCAGTCCTCTCCTTCCAGTGTCGCCCCCAGGTCCGCCTCCCATTGGCCAATGTAACGTGGGATTTTAGCGTCTTTACTTGGGGCGCTGAGTTGTGCGTATATAGTGGTTATTAAGCCTTTTTGTACGGTTTCGGCATTACATAGTTGTTCATAGAACGTCATTGGGGTGTGGGCAGCTTTTCTGACTTCCGGGGTTTTGGCAAAGTCTCGTAGTTGGATATGGCGAAATACATCTTTTGTGGTCAGGGGCGCTAAGGTTTTCAGGCTATCGAACGTTCTGAAGGAGTCCCCCTCATACATATGGCCATATCTCTGCATCCCCGTACTCTTTATGCCCAAAAAGTCTCGTGCGCTCAGCCCGGGTTCAAACGCTTTATTCCTCAGATACGGGGTTAGTGGTGAAGGTGTGTGTTTAAGTGCGTATTTGGTGGCTGTGTTGTCCCAAATTCGTATGGAATTTAGGATTGCCGGGCAGGTGGTCCGTAGGGCAGGTCTGTCTTGTCTGGGTACCCATATCCAGAATTGTGGGAGATCGGTGCTCATCAATTTCGTTTCTAGATCGACCCATCGATGTGAGCCTTCTGGTGCGTGCCAAGCCACTATTTGGGCAAAATTGAGCCGCCAAGTAGTATTGATACAGGTTTGGGAGTCCTAATCCTCCCTTTGATTTCGGTCGGTATAACACTTGCCTAGCTACTCTGTGACGTTTCTGTGCCCATATAAAGTTATCTATGCGTCTTTGCAGCGTCGTTAGGTCCTGTTTAGTGACTTTGATCGGCAGGGCTTGGAATAGGAACAGCAAGCGAGGTAGCAGTGTCATTTTTATCGCGTGTAATCTCCCTATCCATGAGATTGGCTTGTCTTGCCATTTTTCTAAATCCTGGCATAGTTTTTGTAATGTGGGTGTGTAATTCGCTTCATATAGTCTCTCCGGGTCTGCCGTTAGTTTAATCCCTAAATATTTGATGTCAGTTCTTGTAAAGTTGAGGGAGTGGTAAGCTTTTATGGCATTGATCTCTGCCGTTTCCATTTCTAGTGGCATGGCCAATGACTTATCTAAATTAATTTTATAGCCCGATACCCGTCCGTAGTCCTCGAGGAGGTCGAGGAGGCGTGGCAGGGAACCCCGAGGGTTGGCAAGTGTGACCATGATGTCATCTGCATATGCAGAAACTTTGTATTCCTCCCCTCCTGCCCTAATGCCCGTAATGTTCCTATCCTCCCTTATCCTCAGTAGAAGAGGCTCCAATGCTAGGACAAACAGCAGGGGGGAAAGGGGGCAGCCCTGTCTGGTGCCGTTGGCAGTCTTGAACGGGGTCGGAGCTGTCCCCGGTACCGCCGTTTGGGCTTGTGGTTCTGTGTACAGGGCTTTTATTCCCTTTATGAATGTTTCTGTTATACGCAGGTGCCCCAACAGCGAGAAGAGGTAGTGCCACTGGACCCTGTCAAACGCCTTCTCCGCATCCAAGGATAGGATCAGAGAAGGCGTCCGAGTCCTCACCGTCCACCATATGACATCCGCCCCCCTCCTGGTGTTTTCGTATAATTGTCGAGATGGTACGAAGCCGACTTGGTCTGGGTGGACCAGTGTACCCAGGAGGGGATTGAGACGCGTCGCTAGGATTTTTGCAAACACCTTAACATCAAAATTAATCAATGAGATAGGCCTTTAGTTCCTGGCCTCCTTAGGATCTTTACCCGGTTTGGGGATGAGGGTGATATCTGCCGTAAGTGTTTCTGGGTTAGGGTGTCCCCCGTCCATCCATTCCATGTATACCTTCACCAACCTTGGGGTCAACGTGTCTCTAAGGAGTTTATAGTAGGAGCCATCGTAGCCGTCTGGGCCCGGTGCCTTGTTCCCTTTGAGTGCTGTGATTGCCCTATCTACCTCGTCCCCCTCTATCGGGGCTCCCAGAGTCAGTATGGCTTCTGGTGTCAAACTCTTCATATGGGTATTGGATACATAGTCTGCGACCGTTCGTTTGTATGTCTCATTGTTGCTATTTAGTTCTGGGGAGTGGTTATAGATGTTTGCTAGGAGCTCCGAGAATATTTGATTAATTTCCTTGGGGTTATGTGTCATCTGTCCCGATTTGTCCCTAATCGCCGTTATGGCCTTGAAATGTTGTTTGGGGTTTAGGGCCCTGGCTAAGAGGGTGTCCATCTTATTAGAGCGTTCGTTAAAAAGGCGTTTTTTACGGACTAGATCCTTCCCCAGGTCTTCGATCGCCAAGGTTCGGATCGTATGTCGAAGTCCCCGAAGGTCTTGCAGACCCTGTGTCGAGGGAGTTTGTTTGTGCTTGGCTTCTGCCCTCCGAAGCGCCTTTTGGAGCTCGAAGAGGGTTTCCGCCTTCTGTTTTTTCGTAGTTTGGGTCACCTCCGGCCTGTCGTTCTCATTAAAGTAGGTTGTTAGTTACCACCAAGACTTTTAAACCCCGGCGTCTTAGGTTACCCCACACACAGGAGAATTATAGTATCACAGTTCTACTTTTACTGATAAAACATATATAGTTAACCCTTTTTGGTAACGTGTTTACCTGAGCTTTCCTCTGGAGAGTGAAGCTCATAGAGAACAGAGACACAAGCTGATTAAGTAAACATTTAATCTGACAAAAAGGATTCACAGTGCTGAGTACAAAATACAGAAATAAATGACATACAGATAACAAATTGCAAAACAGTACATAAAATAAAATAGGAGAAAACACAAGAAATTCCTTACATGTAGTTACCCCATATAGAATTCTTGTGGGAGTCTTAGATGGTATAGGTCTCCTAGAAGTTGCTGACAAAAGAAAAAATGAATAACTGAACTCCCTGGATAGTCCAACACCCTCATATATCTAAACTAGTTGTTTCTCAGTGGGCAGACCCCTGGGGGGGGATCAGAGGGGGTTGGTCTGGCAGTCTATTGCCCACTCTATGAAATTCCTTGTGTCCAGCTCTGGTGATGGCTATCTAGATGTTTTATGGTCTAGGCCTGGTGCAAGATCAAAGACCACAATAAATGTCATCCCAAGGTTTACAAAAAACAACTCTTAACATATATAAACACACATCAAACACCAACTCATGCTTTTGGCATGACAGTGGGGAAGGAGGAAGGCCGGCTACCTCTACCTCTTATCACTAGGTTGTAATCTACCGATGAAGTAAAAGGAAGGTTACCTCTACCTTCTCTTGCTGGATTGCAAACTACTGCTGGAAAGGGAGACGTACTACTACTTCTCCTCTTGAATCAGGGACCAATGTAGCCAGCCAACAGCTCAGAAGATTCTGTTACTGGGTTCCCTGACAAAACACTGAGAACATGCATTTCCCTAGTTTTGGACAAGGACTAGCCTTTGGTGACTTGTTCTTAATCACGTGGTGAAAAGCATTTAAACTATAAATATACCAAACATTGCAGAATGAGCAATTATAATTAATACATGAACTATTTAATACAAGTAACACAATAAAAAGCAACACTATATACATTTAACTACTTATTTGGTTGCCCTAATTTGTATACCAGCATTATGTAAATGTCATCATTTCTATTAAGTCAGCAGAGGGTGCTGCACAGTTATTAAACTAGCAATGCATAGTTTGTACATCAGTTGCAACCATCACAAGCATTTCAGGGACTCATGGTACCAGGCCTGTAGTCTGTGGGCAAGAGGCTTACCGTCAAGCCTCTCCAAAAAGCCATGGCATAGAAGCTCCTATTTTCCCTCCCCAAGGGTAGACTAACTAGGTACCAGATCTCCAACTGAGTTAGTCGGATAACCAGCCCTAAAAACTCCATTCAACCTGACACCTTCCTGAACAAACCTCCACTGTCTAGTTCTGTGTGAGGAACTGACTCTGCTGGGTTTCGAACCCTGGTTTACATGGTGCTAAACCTCTTCCTTACCTGTACACCAGCCTGCCTTTTGCAAATTTACCTAAGATCTGATACCATTGCTTGTAGAGTCAAGATTATCAGTGACAACTCTCTTCAGCTGTGTCTGGTCAGATGTCTGGTTCTTGGCCTATAAAAGCCACTTCCTGTCTCTGTACCTTTGCCAGATTATTGTGGTTCCTGTACTCTCTAATCAAGCGTGTTCCTGTTTCTCCTTCCTGTTGCTGAATTTGGACTGTTTTGACTTTGCTGCTTCTCCTTCCCACTGACCTCGGCTTGCCTCACTACGATTATCATCTTTCTGTTCCAGTCTCCCATCTCTGCTTAAGACCAGAAGGCCACTCAAGACTCAGGGGCTCAACCACCTGGGTAACGAGTGGCTACCTCTGGCAGAAAACATTGCTGATCTGGCTACTGGACTCCAAAACTTTGTAACATCAATATCATTAAATTCTGTTGTCCTGTTGGGGAGAGAAGTCAAATGTGTTCCCTCTATGGAGCTGCAGCTGAGAAGGGAGGCTGACTATCACCTCCTCCTAGGTTGCAAGCAGGCCGACTACCTCTACTCCCTGGGTTGTAATCTGTCACTGGAGAGGGAGGTTGACCACTTATTCTTCCTGGGTTGCATTTTGCCACTGGGGTGGGATGCTGCCTACCTCTATCTCCTCTCACTGGCTTGCAATCAGCAGCTACCTCTTCTGCCTGGTTTGCACAATGCCGCTGGGGAGGGAGGCTGGCTACCGCTACCTCCTTTTGCTGGGTTGTAATCTGCTGCTGAGGAGGGAAGCCTACTACCTCTACCTCCTTCGCATACTGGGTTGCAATATGTCACTGGAGAGGGAGGCTGCCTACCTCTTCTACCTCAGGATTCAGTGACCAATGCAGCCAGCCAACAGGTTTTTTTTTGCAAAATGTGGCAATAGGTGGAGCTTCCACCGCCACAGTCTATCATTTTTCATCAGGCTTCATATGTAATTCATATGTAATTTTAGAAACATGAATATTTTTTGGGTTGTCTATGGCATCCTTTTGCTTGTACCTCAGAAGTTATATGGAGGATTCCACAGTCTCAGAGTGTGAAGATGAAATGGAGAGTAACATATATAATGTAAGTTTATTTCTCCTACTGAGTGGCTGATAGTGAAGTTTAGAGATGATAGGACACTGTTGCACTCTGCCCATTTAACATGATATGCTTGACCCTTGACCCATTAAGACAATATTCCCTGTTCCAACACTTAAACCTGTGAATCCATGCATTTGGGAATAAACAACCATTTTAAAGAGGTCTATCCTCAGCAATTGATGTAGATACCCTATGACAGCCTTAGAAATCAGTGCAATAAGCAGGTCTGTATTTTAGTGCATCCAGGTAATAGTTGAATGCAAAGACAATGGCTGAAGTAAAAAAAAATGTGTTAGAGGAGATTAAGCGTGTCTGAGTGGTCTGTACCCAGAAAACAGACATTGCCAAAATTGTGATCTAATTTGTTCCTCAGACTTCTCCAGCTAATCATAAAGAGGAAAAAACTGCAGATATACTCATAACAGACACACTTAGCATTAGTCTTTGCCATGTGTGGGTGTGCTTTCCCATATACCCCATTTGACCAGCTTCTACTCCCCTAAGTACTCCCCACAAAAGTGACAGAACACTGGGGTTTTAAAAGTTGCAAGTGTTCAGTTTGCCACAGGAGGCCCATATAAAGCCACACTGGCCCACTGAGAATTCAGAAGATTTCCCAACAAGTCACAACAAGTTTTTCCTAGGGCCAGCTGATGGAGTGCAGAAGAAAGTGTGAAGATGCAAACTACCCATTGCTCTCTTGTAATTTGAACAGTGCATGAAAGCCTGCCCAGATTTGTGACATCAAAGAAAGACCTGTGCCGGCCATCTAGGTAATGTAGAGTTTAATGAGAGTCTGCAGTGTGTATAAAACATTGAGTGTGTGTTTGTGTGTATGAGTAAATGTGCATGGTGAATTTTATAAAAATAGTGTACCTACATAGTCTGAAATAGAAATCAGAAATTATGACTGACTGTCAAATCTCAGAGATACTAGACTAGTTGCTACCAGAGATAGTACTAGATCAATAAAATCCAAAAATAAACACATTTTAATTATAACAAATCTTAACATGTGGTGAATATGCTTGTGTACAAACAGTGAACATATAAAAGGTATTAGAAATCCATACCCTGTTAAAAATGCCTACTAGTATTATGGATTAATACAGCAATGTAAACAATAAAGCAGGACTGATTGAGACTGCACAGGAAGATTGGTAAGTATGGAGTCCTCACAGTGGAGTCAATCAGTAATAAAAATAAGTTGCTAAGTGGAGATGATAGCAAGATGGTACTAAATAGTATAGAAACACTATCTAATCTGCCTAAAGATAACAGTTCAGTCGGACTGATTAAGACCACAAAAGAAAATTGACAAACAGGAAGTCCCAGCAGTCAGTGATTTAGATAAGCTGCTGAATGAAGGTAATGATAGGATAATACTAATGGTAAAAAAGGAGCTTAATTTATCAAGGAGAATTAAACTTATATTAGAAACCTAGATATAGTTATAGAAGTCCTATAGTCAAAACTGTCTATTCGTCACCAGGTATATATGTATATAGGTCAGTGATGGCGAACCTTTTTGAGCCCGAGTGCCCAAACCGTAATACATGCCAATTTTTTTCCCTCAAAGTGCCAAAACGGCATTTAAACCTGAATAATGAGGTATAAGTTTAGAAAAAACAACTCATACAGTTGTCCGAACTAATTAAATTAAATTAATATTTTGCCATTCATGGGACCAATTTCACCACAAGAACGACGATATTCCGTGAACCATTCGGCAAAACGTTCTACAAAGTAATAGCAATCCAATCGGGAACAATCCGCACGTTTCGGTATATTACGGTCTATGTAGTGTGAAAACTGTGGGAGAAGTTAGGATGGTAAATTTGGCTATAATAAGAACTAGAAAATCTACAATTTCTGGGGAAATTGTGTGAAGTGTTCTTGCCTCCACCAGTAGTCTACAACTGGAGTGGGCAGAGTAGCTGTTATCATTAACCCCTTAAGGACTGGACTGTTTTTGCGATGTTGTACATTTGCGACCAGGCATATTTTTACACTTTTGTGGTGTTTGTGTTTGGCTGTAATTTTCCGCTTTCTCATTTACTGTTCCCATACAAATTTTATATATTTTTTTTTTTTTTTTAGGACAAAAGGGGCTTTCTTTACATACCCTTATTTATATAATCTCATGTATTTTAATTAAAAAAAAATACAAAAAATATGATGAAAAATTGAAACAAATACATGTTTTTTGACTTTTACTTGAAAAATCTTTTACTCATCTACAAAAGCGAATGAAAAAAACTGCTAAATAGATTCAAAATTTTGTCCTGAGTTTAAAAATACCTTGTGTTTACGTGCTTTTTTGCTTTTTTTTGCATGTTATAGGGCTATAGGTACAAGTAGGATATTGCGGTTTCAAAACATACATTTTTAAAATTTGTCAATAGTGACATTGTAACACTATTATCTGTCATAAATCTCTGAATAACACCCCACATGTACATATTTTTTAAAGTAGACAACCCAGGGTATTCAATATGGGGTATGTCCAGTCTTTTTTAGTAGCCACTTAGTTGAAAACACTGGCCAAAGTAAGCATTCATATTTGTTTTGTGTGTGAAAAAAGTAAAAAAACTAAATTGAACGTTAATTTTGGCCAGTGTTTGTGACCAAGTGGTTACTAAAAAAGACTGGACATACCCCATTTGCAATACCTTGGGTTGTCTTCTTTTGCAAATGGTATGCCATCATGGGGTAATTCTCATTCCTGGGCTACCATACGCTCTCAAAGGCAACGTAACCAACCTGGCCATTTTCAATGTAAAAATATTTGACCCATATATTTGACCTTGTAACTTTCAAAATGCTATAAAACCTGTACATGGGGGGTACTGTTTTACTCGGGAGACATCGCTGAACACAAATATTAGTGTTTAAAAACTGGAAAACGTATCACAACAATTATATCATCAGTAAAAGTGCTGTTTGTGTGTGAAAAATGCAAAAAAAGTCACTTTCACTGACAATATCATCGCTGTGATATGTTTTACTATTTTGAATCACTAATATTTGTGTTCAGCGAAGTCTCCCGAGTAAAACAGTACCCCCCATGTACAGGTTTTAGGGTGTCGTAGAACGTTACAGGGTAAAATACAGTTCTAGCAAATTAAATTCTCTGGAATTTCGGCCTGGGTTGGCAGGCAGGTCCCTCAAATTGCAATCAATAAAATTACTGAATTATGTAAAAATATTACATAAATACACATGTAGAATTTAAATATATATGTATATTTATATATTTGAAGTCTACGTGTATATTTATATAATTATTTATGTAATTTTGTATATGGACATATGTATATTTCGTATTATTTATATATACATAGATATATATACAAATTCATTCTAAGTGTATTTTGATATAAATATATATATATTAATTTTAAAAAGTATTGTTAAAAATAAATTTAATTTAAATTTACTTATTATTTATATTTTATAATAATAAATATATACAATATATATAGTTATTATATATATTATATATATACGTGTGTAATTTAATTATAAGTGTATTTTTATATTAATATAAGTACATATTAATATAAAAAAAACTTAGTATGGCATTATATATATATGATATATAGACATATATTATATAGATATAATATATGTCTATATATCATATATACACATATATAATTATTATTATTTTTTTAATTAACATTAACTTTATTTTATTTTCTGATTTTACACTAGCAGGGAGACTGCCTGTCGGCACAGGCAGTCCCCGAGCAATATGGACACCTATTTGGCTGACCGTAGCCCGATGCGTTGTGTTAGCGTCACATGGCCCCACGAGAGTCTAAATCAGTGTGGGGAGACTGTCTGGGCTGCAGGCAGTCTCCCCACACCGGGAGCAACGCTGATCGCCACCGGGGGAACGACGGCGATCAGGTAAGTAACGGAAACCGTTAGGACGGTTCAGGACCGTCATCGGTCCGCAATGGGAAAATCCCGATGACGGTCCTGAACCGTCCTCGGTCGGGAAGGGGTTAAGAGATATTCTCAATATTATAATCAGATGTTTAGATCATTAACTTATGTTTCCTATAGTTATAAAAATGTCTGAGGACATAGGGAAATCAAATCAATATATTAGGCCCTAAAGCTTGTAAAGGCAAGCTTTCCTTTACCTTGAGTCCTTATCTGCTTGATTTAGGGGGTCTTACTATCGTTTATCTTAATTTAGGTGTTTTATAAATACATTTCCAGATTATATTATCTCTTTCGTAGAGAAATTAATCTCTAAACTGTAGTAGGTTCTCCTTTGGATACTCCTTCATTTTATCTAGTTTCAGTTCTTCTAATTTTCCTTTAAGCCTCATTTTATTTCCTTCTTGATCTATCAACAGTTTCTATAATCTTGGTATCCCTTTACTTAACCTGTATTTTCAACAGAGAATTTGAAGAGATTTTACTTTGTTTATCTTTACTCCTTCTTGTGTTAAGGGCACTATAGTGCTAGGAAAACGAGTATGTTTTCCTGGCCCTATAGTGGTCCTTTAAATGGGTCTGGCCAAGACTCAAGGGGAGATAACGATTTCCTCCTTAACAAAAAATTAGAAAAATAGGAAAAACGTGAAATGCATGCTACATGTATATCTTTAGATTTAAGTGATTATTATGTTACATCATTAATTCTGTGTGTGCGTATATCTTTCTATCTATCTATCTATCTATCTATCTATCTATCTATCTAAGTATATATCTATCTGAGTATTTATCTTTCTATCTATCTGAGTATCTATCTATATATCTATCTATCGTTCGTGAGGGGGGGGGAAAGTATTTGATCCCTACTGATTTTGAACGTTTGCGAACTGACAAAGAAATGATCAGTCTATAATTTTAATGGTAGGTGTATTTTAACAGTGAGAGACAGAATAACAAAAACAAAAATCCAGAAAAGCTTATGTCAAAAAAGTTATAAAATGATTCTTGTTATTCTG
>OW240918.1:79665962-79676806 GCA_933207985.1 Pelobates cultripes
CTCATTTATACATTTGTATATGTGTGTGTGTGTGTATATATATATATATATATATATGTGTGTGTGTGTGTGTGTGTGTGTGTGTGTATATGTATATATATATATATATATATATATATATATATATATATATATATATATGAAACAAGGGGGGGTTGGCTGCACTCACCTGAACATGCATAAATGGGGGTGCTGCTGGGGGCCAAATAATACAAAACACAAGATCCAGCGCACTCACCTATCCACTAAACAGCAACTTCAATGTTGAAAGATTTTATTAGTTTTTTTAAAAACACCTAATCTAGGCAAAAATAATGGTGGTTTAGTTACATTATATGATCATACATTGCATAAGCCTGCCACAACGTCAATGTACCCCATCTTTGGCAGGTCCTACACTAACAGCCTAATGTCTGCTCTTATGAGATTAACCAACTTACTTGGGGAAAAAATCCCATCTGGGGCTCTCTGCAGTACAAAGCTAAATAGGGCCCTGGGATGAGGCACCTGTGACATGGAGGGGTGCAAAACCAAGGAGTTGGCTAGACTCCCAAATATATATATAGGAAACAAGGGGAGTGGGGGGGTTGGCTGCACTCACCTGAACATGCATAAATGGGGGTGCTGCTGGGGGCCAAATTATACAATACACAAGATCCAGCGTACTTACCTATCCACTAGCCAACGTCAATGTACCCCAGCTTTGACAGGTCCTACAGGTATCTTGTGTAAAAGTTATATGTGTATGTGTGTGTGTGTGTGTGTATATATATATATATATAAAAATATAGAAGACCCCTGCACTCCAACCATAACAAGAAAAAAGGTACCTGGTGCTCTGGTGGCTGAACCATAGGCAAAGGAAAATACCGGCACTCAAGGAATTTCCATACATTAAATCTTCATTTATTGCGAAGGATAAATGAAGATTTAATGTATGGAAATTCCTTGAGTGTGGGTATTTTCCTTTGCCTATATATATATATATATATATATATATATATATATATACATACATAAAGTTCAAACTAATTTTGTAAAAGTGCAATCCCAAATGCACTATAAATTATCAAACTGGTAACTTTTGTTTACTTATACCTATATTTATCGAATACAGTTTTGTGAGAGGTGAAACAATTAATTAGAGACATCCAGACCTCTTTATTATGTAACTGGTAGCCTCCATCTTGTCAGCCATTGTTTTATTATGTAACTGGGAGCTTCCGTCTTGTCAGCCATTGTTATATTATGTAACTGGGAGCTTCCATCTTGTCAATTTTTATTCAATTAATGTTTTGGTTAAAGGTATAATATCCAGAGAAGTGACTGTTACCCTTTAAGATATCTAAATACTTGTTATTTCACTGTTCACATTCTTTTGTATTTATAGTGAAAGGAAACATCAGAAATAGTCTTCTGAGAAGTGGTAGGCAAGAAGGGTAAAAAATAAAATAAACCAAGTGGGTTCTACCCACATTTTCTCCACATCCTTTTGGGAATTGGAAGTATGTTAGCTAACTAATAGAGGGATGTACAGAAAAATGCTGTTCCCAAACACATTCTGCCAGCAGTCACCTGGGGGGCACCACCTCATCTCCAGAAGGAACCTGGAAAAACACTATACTACTGAACCTTGATTGTATAATAGGCGGTTGGCTTGAGAAGCACCTACCTAATGTACATTTAAAAAAAAAAAAACCACCTATGTCATATTTTCCCTTTACATCCTGTCTGTAAAAATACATCTATGCTTCTTTAGAGTGGTACAAAAAAATTCCATGTACTCCTTTTTAATGTTCATATTCAAATAAAAAAAAATATATATTTCTTTCTTTTCTTTCTACGGCAGTGTCATATGTGTTTATTGACTGTGGATAATGGTATTCACTCTTACGGCAATCTGACAACTCTTGGGTGGTTTATGAATTCAGGACACAGGCATGAAAAGTCAGTGGCAGCTTATAATGGGATAATGTCACTTTAGATTATAAGGTACCGTATATACTCGAGTATAAGCCGACCCGAATATAAGCCGAGGCCCCTAATTTTACCACAAAAAACTGGGAAAACTTATTGACTCGAGTATAAGCCTAGTGTGGGAAATGCAACAGCTACTGGTAAATTTCTAAATAAAATTAGATCCCAATAAAATTACATTAATTGAATATTTATTTACAGTGTGTGTATAGAATGAATGCAGTGTGTGTTTGTATGTTGTGTGTGTATATAATGAATGCAGAGTGCGTGTTTGTGTGTTGTGTGTGTATATAATGAATGCAGAGTGTGTGTTTGTGTGTGTATATAATGAATGCAGTGTGTGTGTTTGTGTGTTGTGTGTGTATATAATGAATGCAGTGTGTGTGTTTGTGTGTTGTGTGTGTATATAATGAATGCAGTGTGTGTGTTTGTGTGTTGTGTGTGTATATAATGAATGCAGTGTGTATATAATGCAGTGTGTGTTTGTGTGAATGCAGTGTGTGTAAACTGGGTGATGGAAGGGCATTTTTGTTTTAATTTTTTAATTTTAATATTATTATTATATTATTATTTTATTTTAATATTATTATTTTATTATTATATTATTATTATTTTAATATTTGCATTTTTTTTTTAATGGTTTTTTGTCCCCCCTCCCTGGCCAGGCAACAAGCAGGGAGGGGGGACAAAAAAACATTTAAAAAAAAAATAATTGAATCCCTGGTGGTCCAGTGGATGGGCTGTGCAGCTCCTGTCAGCTCCCTTCTCCTCCGTGCAGCTCCCTGGTCAGCTCCGTTCTGCTTACAATGCAGACCCACGGGTCTCGCAAGACTTACACTGTAAGCAGAACGGAGCTGACCGGGGAGCTGCACGGAGGAGAAGGGAGCTGACAGGAGCTGCAGGAAGGTAATTAACAGCTTGCTGTCAGCCCCCAACAGGACCGCCGGGCCATTGGCGGATCCAGGGGGGGGCAACAGGGCAATTGACCCCCCGAGATTCCCTCCTGCCGGCTAATGCAGGGCTGACATTGTCCAAGTGCCAGCCCTGCTATGTGCCTGCGGACCGGGGAGGGAGATCAGAGATCAGTCTGCAGCTCCTCCGAGTCCTCCTCTCGCGAGATTTGGATCATTGCCGCGGTTACCACGGCAACGCTCCAAATCTCGCGAGAGTGAAGTCTTGCCCGGGAGGGCGGGCTAGACTTCACTCCTACCACTGGGACCACCAGGGATTCCCCACCGGACCCCCCTCCTCCTCAATAAAGGTAAGAAGGGAGGGGGAAATAAATATATTTATTTTATTAAATACATTTAAAAAAAAAAAGCCTCCCTACCCTCCTTCCTCCCAAAACACACACACTGCCCCCCCATACATACACTGCCCCCCATACACACATACTGCCCCCTATACATACACTGCCTCCCATACATACACTGCCCCCGATACACACACATACTGCCCCCCATACATACACTGCCCCCCATACACACATACTGCCCCCCTATACACGGCCCCACATACACACACACTGCCCCCCATGCACTGCCCCCCATACCCCACACACATACTGCCCCATACACACATACTGCCCCCCATACACACACTGCCCCTGGCAGCTGCCCTGATACACACACTGCACACTTATACACACACTGCCCACACACTGCACACTCATACACACAGACGCCACAGTGCCCTACACACATTGCCACAAGTACACACGACCCCCATACATACAGTGCCCCATACAGACACCCCCCCCATACACACACACTGCCCCCATACACATACTGCCCCATACACACATACACTGCCCCATACACACACTGTCCCCATACACACATGCCTGCCCCCAGCACACACACTGCCCCCTGGCCTTTGTATACACACACACTGCACACACCCATACACACACTGCCCACACACACACACTGCACACTCATACACACAGACACATGCAGTGCCCTACACACATTGCCCCACACACACACACACACACACAGCCCCCCATACATACAGTGCCCCCCATACACACACTGCCCCACACAGACATACAGTGCCCCCCATATACACACTGCCCCAAACACAAATACAGTGCCCCCCATACACACACTGCCACCCTCACACACTGCCCCACACATACACTGCCCCCTAACACACACTGCAACCCTGACATACACTGCCGCCCTCACGCACTCACGCACTCACACACACACACTTTACCGCTCACACTCACTGCTCCTTTAACACACACTTCACCCCTAACACACTCCACTGCTCCTATGACCTATATCCCAGCAGACCCCAGGTAAGTTGTCAGACTGTTCTTAAATGGTATGACTACTTACTCTGGGGTGGGATCCTGGCACTACTGGCACTATAACTACTACACTGAGCTGTAGTGGTTATTGTGCCAGGATTATTGTTAAAATCCGCCACTGCGCCGGGCTTGTAATGAGCCCGGCGGTCCTGGTCTGTATTATGGCAATGTAAGTTGCCATAATACAGACATTGACTCGAGTATAACCGAGTGGGGGTTTTTCAGCACAAAAAATGTGCCGAAAAACTCGGATTATACCCGAGTATATACGGTAAGTGTGATCTTTCTAAATGGAGAGCCTGAATGGCCTTACAATGCTGTATGCATCATCCTGTATGCCTGGGCCTGCGTGACACACCTCTCTTGCAAGCAACAGTGTGTACAATATGACATTAACCCAAGAACAAATTCTGTATTATTCTGACAGTAATGTGATTACATAATCTTTCATATTCTAAACTAAAATATGGGAAATATCAGCCTAAAAGTTGACATTCTCTTTGAATTCCATAAAGTTGCTAAATTTATCAGGAGTCTGTTTATTCTCCAGTAAGTAGTAATATAGGTTATTGAGCTAGAAGTGCAAATACAATATATATAATCCAAGGAGTCATTCTTAGACATCTAGACATCTCATGATGCTTTCTTGTGGTGTGTCTTAATGACATTGTTTAAATTCTAAATAAACCCACCCTATGACTAAACATTACCCAGAACGATTTCAAGTCCAGAAATAATTATATAGCCGTTCCTCTATCTCTTAGCTTCATTTTCCGTATCTGCAAACATGAGTGCTTATTCATTTAACGCTGAAATTGAGTGAATTTAAAACCAAATGTGCTGATTTGAAAACAAAATATATATCTCCTACTCCAGCTATAGTTACAGTTTCACTGTTTTAGTCTAAATGCTATAATTTGATCTTACATTTACTACAATATGTTGTTTTGCTGTGTTATTGTGATACAATAAGTTAAACTAAAATGAAGGCATTTCTAGAATCTTTTAACATAATATTCAAAGTGAATAGAAATGTTTATATATTTTTTTCAATTGGGTACTCAAAGAAGCATCAAGTGTTCTGTTATTGATTTGTCTTCTGAAAATTATAATCAGTCTTGGCACTGTCTCATTTTAAGTGGTCAAACACTTTTAGTACAGTTTTCCACAGGCAAATTCTAACTGGAATGGTAATTCTCATATTTACTAAAGCAAATCCAACCGGATTTCCAGCAATTGCCCAGATGCATTTGGCTTCTGAATTAAAATCAGTGCTTTCACATCCGACTCTATACAAAGCCTAGAACTGCAATCTTTACTTTGCGGTGTCTAAAAGCCTCTAGTGGCTTTCGATTAACAGCCTCTAGAGGCGCTTCTTCAAAAGCAGCAGAGTAAAATGGCAATTTCTATCAGACCATCTGGTTGATGCAGAGCGGTGTATTGCCATTTTTGCACACTAGCCTCTCAGTGCTTTACTATGGGAAAGCATTGGATTGGCTGAGATTATCAGTCTTCATAATCTCAGTCATAGAGGCAGGACAGGACAGCAGGGACCGGTGCTACGAGGGAGAAAAGGTAAGTAAAACTATTTTTTCCCTCAGGCTGGAGCTATATAGCTCACTAAGAAGTCTGTGATTGGATAGCCATATGCAATGTTTTATATTGTAGGGTTAAAACCAAAGGACCACTGTCTGGGTGCTTTTACTGGTCCTTTAAATTACCATGGCTGAAATATTGATGATTATCTCAAAATCAAGATGTCCATTTTCCATTGTCTGTTGAACAAATCTTCTAGGCTCTGGTAAACCTGAAATACCATGGGGTGTCTTCTTTAAAAAATGTGGGAAACTTTGAATTCTCAACCTGTTAAATGCCCCAAAATGGGACATGGACCAGGGCCAGATTAAGAGCCCAGTGGGCCTGGTGCTGACAATTATGACAATAAGTACAGAATCTTATCGACCAAAAACACTAAAACAGTCATACTTCTCAAGCGCTATGTATCTAGTGGAGATGTTGCTAATCTCTTTCAAATTTATGCTTTCATCTTTTTATCCATACCCCCTAACAGCAGCGTCAGATAAGCAGGAAGTCAAAGGTGGGCCACTGACGCGGATCATGTAACCAGAACTCCCGAAAGGGACGAACATGCCTAAAAAGGAGGCGTGTCTGCCCAAAGCTTTGTCAGACTGCCTGCCAATCATGCATGCTGACCAACAGCATCCTGAGCTTGGCATAAATGCATCTAATGATGCGTTCGTTCCATGCTTTCTAAGGACTTTCCCCTGGCACTCACATGTCCACTTGTCTCCATACCTTCTTACTAGCAGGCAGAAGCTCCTGGTATACAGTCTGAGACAGAGAAAAGGTGGATGTAGTGAGTGTAGAGGAAAGGGAATATGCACAGTGTTAGAGAGACCAAAGTCATCATTACCCTAACTAATTTCATTTCTGCTAGTCCACACAAGTTTTGTTTTCATATATCCCTCTTAAGTTTCCATACTTAAGCAAGAGTATATGAAGAGTAGTTAGGGTTGCCACCTTTCTTGGAAAAAATACAGGCCTCTACTAATTTGCATATGTATATATATATATATATATATATATGCAAATTATATTTTTTATATATATATATATATATATTATGTATGCGTGACATCACATGATGTAAATCACAAGGAGTAAGAGAAAATTCTGTGAAATCACCAAAAAACTACTTAGTTTGATTCTGCTGTATAGCTGGATTGCCCCCAGTGTCTCTCTGTCTCCCAGTGTCCCCATGTCACCCAGTGTCCTCTAGTGTCTGTGTCCCCATGTCACTAGGGGATACTGTGAGACATGGGGACACTGGGGGAAACACAGTAACCCTATGTATCACAGTGTCTCAGTGCCCCATGTCCCCTGGTGTCTCCATGTTGCCCAGTGTCCCCATTTTGCCCAGTGTCTCCTAGTGTCTGTGTCCCCATTTCTCCCAGTGTGCCCATGTCACTACGGGACACTGAGACACTTGGGGACACTGGAAGACATGGAGACACTGGGTGACATGGGGACACAGACACTGGCAGAAATGTGGACACTGGGAGACATGGGGACACTGGGAGACATGGGGACACTGAGACACTACGGGCACTGGGAGACATGGGTACACAGACACTAGGGACACTGGGAGACATGGGGACACTGAGACACTTAGGAACATTGTGCCCCTAGTGTCTCAGTGTCCTCAATTCTCCCAGTGTCCCCAAGTGTCTCAGTGTCCCCATGTGTGTTTGTTTCCCCATGTCTCAGTGTCCCCAAGTGTCCCTGTGTGTGTCTGTGTCCCCAAGTGTCTATATCCCCATGTCTCCCAGCATCCCCTAGTGCTCCCAGGTCTCAGTGTCTCCTAGTGTCTCAGTGTTCCAATTTCTCAGTGTCCCCATGTGTGTCTGTGTCCCCGTGTCTCCAAGTGTCCCCAAGTGTCTCAGAGTCCCCAGAGGTCTCCCTGTGTCCCCATGTGTCTCAGTGTCCCCATGTGTGTCTGTGTCCCTCTGTCTCCAAGTGTCCCCAAGTGTCTCAGCGTCCCCAGATGTCTCCCTGTGTCTCTATGTCTCACAGTGTCCCCTAGTGTCTGTGTCCCCATGTCTCCCTGCAGCCCTTCCCCCCATCCCTCACTTCCCTGAGCTATAGGCTGTCTCTGCAGGCTGGGAGCTGCTGTCTGGACTCTCTGTGCTGTGTAGCTGCTCCCCTGTGGATCAGTGAGTAAAGAGATGCAGGTATATGCTGTAACTTCCTATCCCTGCCTCTCTCCACACACACAGCGGTGTTGGTATTGCAGAGTAATCTCAGTTTTTACTGAGAAAAATACCGGCATTTGTATTGCTGGTAATACTGCAATACCAGGCAGCCTCAAATAAATACTGGCCAGGTGGCAACTCTACAAGTAGTATGAAAAAAAAAAGTTTTACATTTTTTTTTTTTTGGGAATCAATGGGCCTATTCCATGGGCTTGGGCCTGGGCCTGGGCCTGGAACTGCAGCTCCATCAGTCCCTATGTTAATCCGGCCCTGACATGGACCCAGCATAAAAATTCAAAGTTTGAAAAAACCCTGAAATGGCCTTGTTTCAAATTTGCACCTTCAACATCCACATATACATGGGAAAGGTACACACAGGGGTATTGCTGTACTCAGACGACATAGCTGAGTGACATATGAAGTGTTATACTGCCGTAGCACACCTGAGGATTGCAAACTATGCAGTAAAATCTCAAAGTGTGTGTCAAAAAAGCAGAGAAAATGCTTATTACTATTAGACTTGGTAATAACTAGCGAAAAAATGATCCCATGCTAAGGTTCAAAATGGGCCTCTGGAGTGTCTTCTTTAAAAAATGGTAGGCCTTTGTGGGGTAAGTTTGAATAAGCAACCTGCTATTAGACACCAAAATGAGACATAAACCTATCAAATTCATCTCTCAAAATTCAACTCTAAAAATAAAAATAGTCAGGTCTCCTATATGGCACTGTAGCTTTAGGAAATATTGCCAAAGGCAAATATTGGGGGTATTATTTTACTCAGAGGAGTTAGCTCAGCATAATTTGGGTTGTTTGATCATATTGAAACATATCAAATATACAAAATGCCCAGCACAAATGTAATGCTTAAGTAAAAAATGTAAAAATGTTTTTTTACCACAAAATTTGACATTGTCAGGGTATTTATATCGGCAGACATCTTGTGCTATGATAGAAATTAAAAGTGTATATGCTGAGTCACTTTTGAACAGAGCAGACTCCATTTTGTTATTTTCAAGCTAACAAAAGACACAAGATCTCTATCTGTAAAACTAACCACTTTCCCAGAGCTAAAGGAATGCATAGTATATACAAACTAAGTGATAAGGAGAACGAGGGTTGGACAGACTGTCTAAAATGTTAATGGAATAGATGCATATCTAAACACAGACATTTGTGACAGAGGAGATTAAATAATAAAATTTTACTTTCTATATGTACAAAATCCCATTGTAAGTTACGGGTCAAAACTTAGTTATAACTGTCATATTAGAAATTATAGCAGAATTTGCCAGACACATAGTCTGGACAAAACTTAAAGAAAATGTTTGATCTGACAGAAAACTTAAATTATGGCAACCATATAGATAAGCCAAAATGACGTCAAAATAGCCACCAGGAAACGTTAACTCTTTCCTGGATAGATATGTTTAGTGGGACAAGACTGCCCTCTATAGATCAAATACTAAATGGCTATCTGGAAGGTAACCACACCTCCAGTGTTTCTATTGGGTTATCAACTAATGACGTACAGAGAGTCTGGCCCTTTAAAAGTTAAGACAAAGAGAGGAGAAGGGAGGAGGAATTGGAAGTTTGGGGACTCCAACTCGGACCCAGGACAACATCTGAGACTAACACTCAACTCACAAACTCTTTGACACTTTCTAACCAACACTACTTTTCACTATTACCCACGCACCTCCATGCAGAGAGACATCCAAACAAGTTCCTGAGACTACCAATTTGATGAAAATATCTACTCAACTGGTAATTATACTGGTTTCATTTAATTAATTAAATTAATAAAAATTTACTAATAGCATGATATATGACTGGATAAATCACGGTCAGATTTCCATATTTAGAAATCTTAGTTAACTAAAGAATATATAGTTATAAACATTCCATTCTGCAGGTGGACTTAAGAATAATTATATATTAATGTGATAGTATCACATGTTAGCATACCGCTGTTTTTATCCAGGTGTATTGATTTGCTCTAATATAAGATAAGATATCTTTGAGATAAATTAAATTCTGCTTTTGTAAAAAACATGGTAGATTCTCTTATTGGATGGTTCCAGGAAATGACTAATGAACTGGTTTAAATGTTATTTTATTTAAAAATACATAAGAATAGATCTTAATTACCTAGGAGATCTAGCCAGCATTGAAAGGGTTATTCAGTTGATCTAACTGTTAGCCAGGGTTTTATGGCCCTTCGCTGTGAAAAGCTTCGCTTTCTATGTCTGTAAGGATACCTCATAAATCGTGTAAGTCTTGACAGAAAATGCTGTTTAGCCATTGAAACGTGTATACCCATTCCATTGTATTGCATATCATTTGATACTGGATATTCATTGATTATTGTCATGCATGTTACTTAATATTATTTGTTAATTATTGGTCATAATAAATAAATCTATTTTTATAACAAATTGTGATTTTATTTATATGAAATACTTTTCACTTAACACGATAACGATCTTTGGGATCTGAGAATTGAATTAGTGGGCAATTCTCACTGTTTACTATTATTATCCCATAAATATCCCCACAACATATAATGGTTAGAAAATGGTGACATGTTAAGGCACAATATATGCCAAAGGTCTTGATGGTAAGGTATGTCTTTTTGCTGATGATACTAAGATATGTAACAGGGTTGATGTTCCAGGAGGGATAAGCCAAATGACAAATGATTTGGGTAAACTAGAAAAATGGTCAGAATTGTGGCAACTGACATTTAATGTGGATAAGTGCAAGATAATGCATCTTGG
>OW240918.1:79676906-79757819 GCA_933207985.1 Pelobates cultripes
CTTTGTTCTATCTCCATGAAATTTTTCTGGATTACAGACAGCAGGATCACCAGCCGATTGAAGAGCGGCATGAGGAAGATGACCTTGAATGTCTCTAACATAAGTTAATATTCTCTCATTTGTAATTTGCAGTTCCTGTAACCCTTGAGCAATCGTATCCACTCTATTGGTTAGGGCAGAAACTTGAGAGTTAATATCTGCTGGTTCCATTGAAAAGGGCTGAATTATTCTGTAATACTTATTTTGTAATATTTCTTTAATTGGAACTCAACTGCAGCATTTCTTGGTTACAACAACAATAAGGTTCACCTCCTTTTATATTGGTATGAAACTATGGTCACTGTACCTTTAAATATCCATGTAGGTAAAATTAGGCTTTGTAGTAATCCCTTATGAGTAAGAGGAATAATTAGACAAAGTGACACTTTAGTGAGTTTTAGATACTGTGTAATATAAATAATAGTAATTGACTTGTTTGGTAAAAGTATTACTTAACTTAAAGACAGTTCTGGCACTGGAAGGGTTAATTCACCCAATGAAGGAGAAATTAGAAGTCCGTTTCAACAAGCTGAGAACTAGGAGTGGAGAGTGGGGAAGTCCGTTTTAACAAGCCGAGGTCTGGGAGTGGAGAAGGGAGAATTCAGAGTTACAAGCCGAGGTCTAGGAGTGGAGAAGGTAGAAATCCGTTTACAAGCCGAGGTCGAGAAGTGGAGAAGGTAGAAATCCGTTTACTAGCCGAGGTATAGAAGTGGAGCAGGTAGGATCAGAAGAAGAGCAGCTGATCTTCATGCAGCACCTGTGCGAATAATTCAGCCCTTTGAATCTGGCGCGGTCCTCCTAAGTATCGTGGAGGGACCGCGTCAGAGAAAGGGGCGGGGCTGAGCGCCGTGAACCCGGAAGTGGGTTCCGGCGATAAATTACATGCCATGCTATACCTGACAGCCTCATCCGACCTCCAGCAAGCGCACCCATCCCCTCGAGATAACTAGGCCACATCCGGCCACACCCCAAGGTGAACTGGAATCCCCCAAGCCAAAACAAGAAACCCACCTCGACCGATTCCCGACTGCAGCGCACCAGGGCACTCACATTGCTGAGCGCACTGCCAACAGGAACAGGTGATAGCCTCAGTCCGGCCCCTGAGAACCTCTGGTAAGAAACAGAATGTGTAACATGTCCAGATTCAAGAGCACCCTCAGATTGAAGAGCACCCCATACAACACCGAACCCATATCAATCCACCCAGATATGACAAAAAAACCCTGGTACGTCCAAGAGGCGGGACAGCCGACCCCGTACGAGGAGGACCACACCCCCACCATGTAACTGGTGCCAGACCACTGAACCTCCCTTTCCGGGGGTGGGGGGGGGCCGTAACCGCGGTGAGAAATCCATTCGGAGACCAGCAGGGTGAACCTGAAGGAACCACCACCCTGACTCCCAAAATTCGAGCCCCTGAACCATTGGCGCAGGCACCCCAAGCCTGGCGGCGACCGTAGCCATCCCAAACCAGAATAAATGCCCCTCGAACACCCCACCAACTTTCAGGCAATTGATGGAAACCTGCAGTGCCTCCGATCAGAACGGAATTTGTCAGGCCATCCTGGGAACCCGTTACACCGTGTTAGGAGCCCAACCATTACCCCGTGCATTCCATCTACCTTAGGAGAAAGCGGAAAAGCCAGGGCACGTCGACCCCTAAACATCCAAGAATCACACAGATTCCATCGACGCATCAGCCACACCACAACTGACTTACCCGTCCCAACGACAACAGCAGTCGAGCGGCGAAACCTGAAATAAGTCCGTCCACCAAAACACACCACCACTTGCCGACAACTGTAACCTGAACAGGAAGCCGAGCCCTGCCAATCACAGAAATCACCCCTAGCGCCCTCAACAGACGGAACCAAACATGTAGATGAGCAGTCCACTCCCGGAACCTACAAGGAAACGTCCCCATCCGTCCCGAGCACTCCCGCCATACTGGAGTGGGCCCCACGCCGCCTCATAGGGCGACCCACGGACCAGCTTCATCAGACCGTTGGACCAGGCGACCACCTCCACTGCCCCAACATCGACCCCGTGACACCTCTGACCGAAGTATGCCCAATAATGACCAAGACAGAGCGTCGGCCACCACATCGGGAATACCCGGACACAAAAAACCTAAGACCAGCCGCCCTAGATTCCAACAGCGCCAAGCCAGGCGCTGCCACCAGAGTAACCCTGGGGTAAAGTGTACTGTTACATGACAAGACAGCCCGCACTGCCCCACGATGGTCCCAAAGGAAAACCCCACCTACCTGTTCTAGAGCCGGGCACCCCATGCCTACCATGCCACCAGAAAGGGGAAGCTCCAAGAACCCCAAAGTCCACCAGAAAAACGATCCTTGCCAGTGTAATGGGCAAGAGTCAGCGCACCATTGAGAGCCCAAATTGGCCCAAAACCCCCCAAAACCTACGGATATAGCGTGGGCCACGGAACTCCGAAACTCATAAAACTACCCCAGGAAAAACACTGTAGCAGCAGAGTCCGGACATGCTGCACCGACGGCCCTACGCATAAATGACATCGGGAGCAACCTACATGAAGGCACAGAACCACCCAATCCTGACCGTCGGGAACACAACCTGGAAACAATAAACCCGACGGGCGTACCGGCAGCAGCCGTAAAACTGATTCCACAGCCGCCTTTGTCAGCAAGGCCCCGCAGCCCCACCCACGCAGCCCGCTGCGCCGAGCCATCATCCTAAACCTAGCCCCTGGAAGGAAACGACAACTAAGCAAATAAGTAATCTGGAGATACTGACCCTGCTCCTCCTCCTTGGGCACCACAGCGAACTCCAGGGGTACCCTAAACGACTGGGAAGTAAACTTATAAGCGTGCTTGGTAAACTGGACCCACATCACCCGATGGAGCTCCCACATAAACTGAGGGTCCCCATCCCGACCGATTGCAGGGAGGACGAAAAAACACGCTGTGCTGAGGGGCCAGGTGAGCCCCAAAGAAAAACCAGCGGCAAAACCCATCCGGCCCCAGGCCAAGAAGGGTCGCACTGCCAACCGTTGATGAAAGTGCAAAACGTACCTCCACCAACCCAGCTTATCACAGGGACGATACGTGTCCCGAGAGTGTCCTGACCGCTGAACCATGCAGCGCCGACTCGGGAGCCCTGTCCGATATGTGCCCTGGATATGTGCTCCCCACGACCATCCCTGAGCCCCTAATGTCCCCCTTAGTCAAGGGACCCCCGTGGCAGGAGGGAACAGCTTTCGATACAAAACCCCATTCTCCATGCGCTCCCTAGCATTACGCGCAAGCCAAGCGGGCCACATGAGCTCAGCAGCCCAGAGTCACGTGAACCTGGGAGGCATCGCCGGCGCTATCAGCTGCGCCAGACGCTGCGGGAAAGCATACCTAAATGTATAATACATACAAAAAAATGAAAGGGTGTACCCAAATTTTATTTTATTGTGGATTCCCCATATATATATATACAGACACAGTTTTTTTATTTTTTTTAAATTTTTTTTTTTTATTCTTTTATATATTGTCCCCCTTGTACTTGACATTGGATTTTTTTTTTTTTTTTTTTTTTTTTTTTTTTTTTTTTTTTTTTTTTTTTTTTTTTTTTTTTTTTTTTTTTTTTTAAATTGAATTCTACCCCTGCACTTGACGTAGGATTCTTTATTTTTTTATTTTTTTTATTAGTCCAATAGGTAATTTACCTTGTATTTCTGTCCTGTAATTTTTTCCCCTGTCTGCATCAATTTTTTTGTTTTGTTTTTTTTCTAGGAAGAAAGGAAGAAAGAACGTATGCACGCGAAGCGCTAAAAGTAGGGAAATGTACTCACCGGACGCAGCCTGGCGATCCAAGCCCAGCACTGCGCTCACAGAAGGCTGAGGCAAAGAAACAGCAGTTCCAGCATCCACAGAAGACATCAGCTGTGATCCAGGCGCCACCTGCTGGACGGATCTATGAACTGCAGCAGCATGCTGAGAAGGAAGCAGCAGAGAAGATGAGCCCACGCCCCAGAGGAGATGGACGAGGTAAGTGACCTGGGGGGGGGAGAGGCAAGCAAGCCAGAGGGGCAAGGTAGAGAGGGGGGGGGAGCCCAGAGGGGATGCAGATAAGGAGGGATAGAGAGAGGGGGGGGGATTAGAACAGAAGAGGGGGTGAGGGGGTTCAGAAGAAAAAAGCAGAAAGGGGGGGGGGACCAGGCAAGGGAAAGCTGGGCCCCCTGGAAGAAAATAAAGCCAGCCAAATAGGGAGGGAGGGAGGGGAGACAGAGCCCTGGGAGCCTTCCTCACTGGCAGAGGAGGCTCCCGACGGGCAAGGGGACCCCCCCCCAGCGGCCCGCGAGGGCCCACTCACCTCCCTGCCGGCCGCGGGGGAGCTGCACAGTTGCCGGGTGGCCACCTGCCGCCCGGATCGCGGGATCCGCCGCCCCCAGCCCGCAATCCAGCACTGGTGGCCGGGGCGGGTGGTGTGGAGGGGGGGGGGGAGAGGAGTAGGCCGCGCGGCAGCCGCACCAGGAGGCCGCGCGGCAGTTGCAGGCCGCATCCCCGGCCTGGAGGTAGTGTGCGGCCCAGGAAGGAGCAGGCCGGGCGGCAGTGGCAGGCCCCATGTCTGAAGGCCGTGCCACCCGCGCGGCCTCAGTAGGCCTCAGATCCCAGCCCCCCCAGTAGTAGGCCGCGTGCCTGCAGCCCCAGACACGCGGCCCCCAGGGCCCCCACGGTGCCCCGGGCCCAGGCTCCTGCTCCTCACCGGGCCCGGGGAGTAGGATCCAGGGACAGCCTGGCAGGCGGGTGGGAAAGTCTGCCAGTGCTGGTGCGGCCCCCAGGGGCAGGGGCCGCATGGGAGGCAGCAGGGGAGACCGCAGGGGGTGCCCCAGGGGAGGGTAGGCCACGGGGTGCCCACACCTGCAGCCATACCTCCAGTAATGCTTGTGAATTCCTCCCTTAGTTGCCGGCCACCATCCACGCTGCAGCAGCCCTGAGGGACGACCGGATCACCTCAACCTCCATCCCTCAAGCTGTGTAAACCTGCAGGCCCAGGCAAACAGGAGCTGGAGGACAGGAAGCTGTTTGCTGGCCCGAATCCCAAGTGGCACTGAGGTAAGACCTCCCCCACACTAACTTACACAGAACATAATCCCACCCACACACTCTTTCCCATCCAATCCCATGCATCTATCCCCACACTCCTACATGTGCCCTTGTCCGCTTAGCTGCGCTATCTCCCCAGGGCCTGGGCCGGACTGGGAAAAAAATTCGGCCCGGGCATTTTTTTATCACTGCTGCCCACTAAGAAGGGGCCGAGCAGAGAGGGTGTGTTTTGTCATCACTCATGACAAACAAGCCCCCTCTCAAAGTGAGCATGTTGGTTCAATGCTCTTCCAGGGCAGACCATGCGCAGAGCTCTGCTGAAATGCTCTAGCATGAGAAAAAAGCCCTGTATTTGTTCTGCACAGTGCAAGCAAATTTAATAACATGCTTGCACTGTATTTCCTTGCAATTTGTCTCTGGTGTCTCTATAAATGGATACCAGGAGACAAAAGGGCCAGGAAAGAGTATTGTGCATGTGTTTGGAGCCTGCTTGTGGTATTGTGTGTGTGCAGAGTGAGCTGGTCATGGTGTGGTATTGTGTAATAAGGTCGGTTTTAGTCGTGTTGTGTTTTTGGTGTAATGTAATGCATATGTGGCTAGGGGCTGTAGAGAATGTGTGTATAGGGGATGTAGCAAGTGTGTGCATACAGGCTATAGTGTGTGTGTGTGTGTGTGTGTGTGTGTGTATAGGTGATGTAGTGTTTGTAGAGAGTGTGTGTTCAGGGAATGTAGTATGTGTTTGCTTACAAGGAATCTAGTGTGCGTATAGGGGATAAAGAGTGTGTGTGTGTGTATATATAGAGTCTTGTGTGTGTTTGAAGGACCCAGACTATGTATAGGAGATCTAGTGAGCATGCGTATATAACGGATTCAGAGTATATATAGGGATCTAGTGTGTGTATGTGTGTAGATGATCCCGAGTTGGGTAAAAGATCTAGTGTGTGTCTGGAATGTAATGTGTTTAGGGGTGCAGTGTGTGTGTGAGGGGTGCTGTGTGTATATATATATTTTATATAAATATGTTTGGAAGTATTGTGTATGTGTGTGATGCAGTGTACCGGGGGGTTGTGTGTGTATGTGAGGGGTGCAGTATGTGTGTGTGATGGATGCTGTGTGTGAGGTGTGATGTGTGTGAGGGTGGTGTGGGTGCTGTATGAGGGTGCTTTGTGTGAGGGTGGTGTGGGTGCTGTATGAAGGTGCTTTGTGTGAGGGTGGTGTGGGTGCTGTATGAGGGTGCTTTGTGTGAGGGTGGTGTGGGTGCTGTATGAGGGTGCTTTGTGTGAGGGTGGTGTGGGTGCTGTATAAGGGTGCTTTGTGTGAGGGTGGTGTGGGTTCTGTGTGTGAAGGTGCTGTATGTGATTGATTTGTGTGAGGGTGCTGTGTGTGTGGGTGCTGTGTATGATGTGTGTGAGAGTGTTGTGTGTGACGTGTGAGTGCTGAGTGTGATAGTGCTGTGTATGATGTGTGTGTGAGAGTGCTGAGTGTGTTGTGTGTGAGAGTACTGTGTGTGATTGTGCTGTGTGTTGTGTGTGAGTGCTGAGTGTGATGTGTGTGTGAGAGTTCTGAATGTGATGTGTGTGATGTGTGTGTGTGTAATAAGTGGGGGGATGTGATTAACAACCAAACTGTATGCCAATGAAGTGTTATTGTGTTCTAATACAGGGATTCAAGCCCCCATTCTACCCTTAGGCAATAATGGAGTCCTCTGTGAAGCACATGGCCTTTCACCAGGCAAAATCAGTTGGGTTGTTGATAAACTCCTCCTCCATTCCCTTCCAATGCAATACCCCTTCCCCCAGGAGGCACTCTGGTTCTGTTACATCCTAAGGGATTGACTAAGGGAGGTGTGTCCAGCAGAAGGAGGGACTAACCTGTTTAAAGCCCTGTGAATAGCACATTCTCTCTCTCTTTGAATTACCTCTCTTCACCTTCTCTCTCCTCTCTCCCCTCTCCCCACTATACACACCCTCTCTCTCTCTCTTACTCTCAGCTGCTGATCAATGGAGTGGTAACTGTATCACGTGTCTATGCCTGTTCTACTATGTTAATTTAGCCTACTTTCCATTCAGTCAATGATTAGTTTTAGTAGCAACATATACTAGCCTATTTCAAATGTATATGTATTGTTTATTTGTTTGATTAGCCTTTATTAATAAATATTGAATTGCCGAAAGCAAGGAGTGTAGACTCTGACTTTACACTCGTTTTTTAAGTTATTATTTTTAGTTATTAATGTTATTATTAATTCCAAGTTTATTCCAACTTGCGAGTTAAACGTTTTATTACAGTGTGAGAGTGCTGTGTGTGAGTGCTGAGTGTGATGTGTGTGAGAGTGTTGTGTGTGATGTGTGTGAGTGCTGAGCGTGCTGAGAGTGCTGAGTGTGATGTGTGTGAGAGTGCTGTGTATGATGTGTATGAGAGTGCTGTGTATAAATGTTGTGTGTTGGGGGGTAAATAAACAAATAAAAAATTAAGTGGAGGTAAATAAACAATAAAAAAAACTAAGGGGGTAAATAAACAATAAAAAAAACTAAGGGGGTAAATAAACAATAAAAAACTAAGGGGGGTAAATAAACAATAAAAAACTAATGGGGGGTAAATAAACAATAAAAAAAACTAAGGGGGGTAAATAAACAATAAAAAAAACTAAGCAGGCATTAAATCCCCCCCTCCCTTCTTACCTTTAGCCTAGGAGGGGGGGACAGGCACGTGGTAGCTGGGAGGAGGGGGGGAGGGACCGGCACTCGCACCGGCAACGCTCCCGATCTCGCGAGAGGAACCCGGCGGAGCTGCAAGATAGAGTTCCGCCGGGTCCTCTCCCTCCCTCCCCAGCTGCAGGTCTATTTAAATGGGCCGGTGAGGGAGATCTTTGATCTCCCCACCGGCCCTCCATGGAATACAGCGGGCCGGCGCTCGGATAGTGCCGGCCCTGCATAGACCGGCAGGGGATGTCCTGTGACCTCCCCTGCCGGCCTCAGCCCATGGCCACCGCGGCCCACCGGGCATTTGCCCGGTGTGCCCGATGGCCAGTCCGGGCCTGGTGACAACAGGCAATTTAGTGAGTGGCCAGTAAATAGTAGCAGGGCCTGTCACGCCAAGGGTGCATAATTCTTTGTTGCACAATAGAATATTGCCATTTCATCTAATTTGTGTAGTGCATATATGAATTGGCCACTTGGTTACAAGGTCAGATGACAGAAGGAATAATGTAAATTGCATAGGAATGTGAAAGGGGGCAGATGGCTTACCATATGGATTGATCCTTTGATTAATCAAAGGCTCTGCAAGGTATGAGAAGTCGCACATAACTGGCCTGGAAGTCTGGTTTAAATATAAACTAACTCTCTAAAGCCATCTAGCCATATGTCTAGATTACCTCTTAGATAGGGGTCCTTTAATATGTTAATGACCATTAGCCTTGTATTCCAGTATAATATCCAAAATAAACATTATTATTTACCCACAGATTAATAATTAAGCCTCATTTCTATTATATTTAGAATGGGACAAAAATTATCCATCCATCTAAAACTGAGACATTCATTTAGAATATTGCTGCACATTTTATTGTAGGAAGAACATTTTAGCTTCACTAAAAATCCTTCTTTTATTTCCCATTGTTCAACTGGAAGGATGTTTTTTTCAGAAAGAAAAACAACTGAAGGGAAGGTAATACAAAACCAAATTTAAGAATTATTAACTACTCCTCGATCCAAGTGCTCCCTTATTTTACCGCTGACCCAACCATAGTCCCCATTACCTAAAGAAACACTTTAGTGTTAGATGAATTTCTAACACCAATATGTTCCTCACCTCCCGCCCACCCCAGCATTGTATAGGGTTAAATAAGCCTCTATTCAATTTCCCACATCAGCTGATAGGGGGACCTAATACGCATGCGCCATGAGCTTCGTAACGCATTAGGCCTTCTCCATTGTAAACTAGAAAAATGGTCAGAGCTGTGGCAATTGACATTTAATGTGGATAAGTGCAAGATAATGCATCTTGGATGTACAAACCCAAGGGCAGAGTATAGAATATTTGATAGAGTCCTAATCTCAACATCTGAGGAAAGGGATTTAGGGGTAATAATTTCAGATGACTTAAAGCAGCGTTTTCCAATTGGTATTCTGCAAGAACACAAATGGGGTTCCGCCGCAATTTCGGGAAACAAAATGGCCGCCGCGGATAATTGAGACGGGCGACGAGGGAGCACTCTTCCCTGCTCAACTCCCTCGCGCGCACCGCAGTGATGCTGGAGGCAGAATATGATGTCCCTCCAGCCCCGGCATCACTACAGCAGAGAAACTGCTATGTTTCACTGAGGGTTAATCCAGCCTCTAGTGGCTGTCTCACTGACAGCCGCTAGAGGAGCACACTGAACGTCCATAGGAAAGCATTGGGTAATGCTTTCCTATGGGCGGTTTGAATGCGTGCGCGGTCTCATTCGGAGCTGAGAGGCTGAGGGATCCCCAGCGCCAAGGGAGTCTGGCGCTGGAGAAAGGTAAATGCTGAAGACACACACACTCTCACTTACAGACGTATACACACTAGCTAACAGACACACACATTTACTGACAGAGACACAGTCAGCGACAGACATACATACACCCTCACTTACAAAACATACACTCTTATTGACAAACACACACTCACGAACAGACATCAAACAGACTCACTAACACACACACACACACTCAGTAAGACACACAGAGTAACACACTCACTGACACTCACTAGCAGACACACACTCACACTAACGCTCACTAGCAGACACACACTAACACTCACACTAACACTCACTAGCAGACACACACACTAACACTCACACATGTTTTTTTTTAAAATGTAATCCCCCCAGCCTCCTTACCTTTTGGAGTGCTGGGGGGATTCCCTGGGGTCCAGTGGTGCTGGTGGCCGGTCGGGCAGGCGGGCGCGCGAGGGAGCACTCAGTGCTTCCTCTTCAGCTCCCTCGCGCGCCGCTTAGGGATGCCGGAGACGGAAGATGACGTCATCTTCCGGCTCCGGTATCAGTGCGGTGCGCGAGGGAGCTGAAGAGGAAGCACTGAGTGCTCCCTCGCGCGCCCGCCTGCCCGACCGGCCACCCGCCTGCCAGGTGTCAGCAGGGCCAGACCCCTGCCGCGACCCCTGCGACCCTGGTATGTACGCCACTGGGTTTCACCAACCTTTAGCAGCCTTTTTGGTGCTACTCTGCACAGACCTGCTCTTTGCAGGTCAGATTGTATCTTCCCCCTTTCTGCTCTGAGACCTGCTAATTAAAGCCTCAGCAGTTGCTAATTGGGCAGGTGAATGAGTACAGGCTATGGAGGATTCTGGGTCCTAAATACCTTCCTTCTATTACCCTCCCATAGAATCTGTCACAATACACACACACACACATACACACACACATACAGACAGACATACACATACATACACACAGACATACACATACATACACACACACACAGACATACACACACACACATACATACACACACAAACATACATATAGACACACACACAGACATACATACACACAGACAGACATACACACACACACACACACATACATACAGACACACAGACTGACATACAGACAAACAGACAGACATACACACACATACAGGCACACACATACATACAGACACACACACAGACAGACATACATACACACACATACAGAGATTCATACAGACACACATACATTTCCCTGGGGTCCAGTCGCTCAGCCTGATGGGAGTCAGAGTTTCCACTCTGACTCCCTCTCCTTCCTTCCGCGTGGCTCCAGGTGGTTGCTGGGAGGAAGTGACCAGGGCAGTCTGATGTCATCACAGGGGTCCCCCTGGAAATACATTGCATCCAATGGCCTTATCAGCATGGGCCACCCGATGGGCCCCTTCAATGTGGCCTCGGCGGTTCCATCGTGCGGACTGTGGTCGCATTACTTAGACGGTGGGACCTGTGGTCCAGGTGTCCGCAGGGCACCCCTGCGACTGCGGTAGTTCCACCACTGTGCGTGGGATAGGCATAAGGCTATCCTAGCTATAAGATAAGGCCAGGGACCTAATAAGAGTATTTAGAAAAGTTGGCAGACTAGATGGGCCGAATGGTTCTTATCTGCCGTCACATTCTATGTTTCTATGTTTTTTTATTGGAAAGCATTGCCTCAATGCTTTATGGACAATAATCTTCTGTCATATTTGTCATATTTGTCAACACCAGAACTTAACAAAATCTAAGTTGGCTGAAATGTTTTTACTTATTTAGTACACACAATAAAGGGACAATCATCATATTAGAGGTTTGCAATAGACTCGTGCACGGCAGAAAATTTCCGTTCAGCCAAATGCATTTAGACATAAAAAAAATTTAATTTCGTCCATCTGACTTTTGGACGTTAGTTGATCCTGTTCAGCCGAAGTTCAGCCAAAATATACAGTTTGGGATTTCCATTCGGATGAATGAAAAGCCATGATCACCGCCAAATCTTTCAGTTATTTATTTAAGTAAATAAATCCCTAATTTAGTATTCTTATGTGGTTATGACATATTTAAGGGTACCAGGATAAGGAGGGAGCTCTGTTTAGTACATAGTTCCTTTATTTGGTATCCTTAAATAAGACAATCCCAAATAAGAATACAAAATTAGGGACTATCGGACTATCTCCTAAGCAGTTGAAAGCTTAAAATGAAGAAACGCCCTTTTCTTAATTGTGATCTTTCAGCTGTTTAGTAGATAACTTGCTAAATAAAATTAGTACTCTAATTTGGAATTGCCATATTTAAATACCAAATATACCAATACCAAATTATAGAGCTGTTTAGTAGATAGCTTTCTAATATGGTACCCTAATGTGGTGTTTCCATATATAAGGATACCAAATTAGATAGCTATCTCCTTAACACAACAGCTACCTAATTTGGTACTCTTAAATATGGTAATCAAACAAAAAGGTAAAAATTTTATGAATTTATAAGAATGAACTAATCACGCATGGAAGATTTTTGAATCATTGCCAATTTAATTGGTCTATACTTACAATGTGCTGTTCAAAGAATTAGAACCCACACACCCAAGAACAGTGCTCAGCCTCACTCAACTTTCCTGTTGCCAACTGGTAAGACCCACCTCTCCTTCACCCTCGCCACATTGAGGAAATGCCTTGTAAGGGACTTTTTAAATGTAGAAATGGAGAGTTGGACATAATTGAGCAGCATAGCTGCAGGAGTAAACAAAACACTGTCTCCCACTTGCAAGGTCATCATTTCATAAACCTGGTACCAGGTTGTTATTCTTAAGGATCTTATAGCTGAGCAATCCCACCATACATGAAGCAGTGTGCCCGTGCGCTGACAACAACTCCAACAAGTGTTAGAAACCCTCGGAAAGCGCTTATAATGAAGATAAGATGTGTGGTACCACCTTGACCTGAGTTTGTACTTTGGTACATGATAACATAATACTCAGCTTTTACCATAGTTTACAACTTTTGACTTTGAAATCTCTTTGCTCCCAACAGTTTTGGGTTCAAATGTCAGCAATAGGTGTCCAAGCCTTCTCTCATGCTGCTAGCACTGCTTCAATCCACCTGTGACAGAACCATCTGTCTGTTTATTGCGGTGGATTCGTCTGTTTCTGCCCCATTCGTGTAAATGGCTGTTTCCTATAGCCCAGCTATACGAATGACTGTTTTCCCGAACAAAACTACTGAACAGACGGCCACCCAGGAGAAGAAGTGTGCTGCTGGTTAACCTATTGATCCCAATTAGAACGTTGTGGTTAACCGCAGACACTTCTCAATTAAACCAAATTCAGGGTGGCCGCAGTTCGTATGTCGACCATGAGGCAGCGGCCATTTAAAAACACACGAAAGCCCAGCGGTGTTTGGCTCTATTTTCATGGAACTAAAAACGGACACTTTTTCTGCTGAACACCGCTGAAACAACGAGACGCCTGGCTGCCTCCGGGAAAACGTACAAACACCGGACGTTCGGGAGTTTTACAGCACATGAAAAGACTTAACCCAGATAGCCTTCCCATGGAGTCATTCGCATACCGAAAGACTGTAAGAACTTTGACTCCATGGCGATTGAACTATGTGTGTGGGATCTGAGCGCTATTCGCCAATAATATGCACTCAGATCCAACATATCTGGGGATATGTTATATGAATAAGAAATGTTCGGTTATTTTCAAATTATGTATTTTTATGTATTTTCTGGTTTTGTATCTAAGATGGCGATTTGTCTTTGTCCTGGAGATAATTGAATTACTTCTCAATTATCTCTAGGGCAGAGGGGAGGAGACCATATTGCATTGTGGGAAAAGCCTGTGATTGTATGTCTGAACTGTCCCAATGTCCATCTGCAATTTCAGTCTCCCATTTGGTCCCCTAGGGGAGTGTCCACAAAGTGGGAGACCTGCATAAATACGGGCAGGTAGCCCACAGTAAAGCCAGATCCTGTTTGACCCTCAATGCGGAGCTTCTGCCTCGTTATTGGGGAGATTTCTTCTTTGCGCTTAGAGACTGCTGATTGGAACCGAAAGCCGCTTGATGGATATCGTTGTTCGGCGGCTAGCAGCAGTTCGTGGATTTCCGTTCGGGAGTTTGGAGCCTTTCACGGATCCTGGTCGGGAGATTACCGCTTCCCCTGAGGTTGGTTCGTATACTGCAGTTTATGCGAACGGAGTTATTGGTATTGCAGAAGGGGAAGGCTAACTAAACGGCGGTTTCGTTTAAAGACACCAGGGTGTCTTAACACCACCTACTGACTTCTCCTCTAAGCAGCTCTCTAAACATCCTCCAAGATGATTCAAGCATTTCTTATCATGCCTTAGCAGTATCTGCTTTGGGGTATTTATTTGTTCCTCTGGTTTATCTTTGGACTGCTTGTTCTTCACTAAGTTCCATCTTTCTGATTTTCAACACGAGACTCCTGTCTGCTGGTTAAAGTTCTGATGGCTATATTCATTCATTGTCTCTGAATTTTTCTTATTGTTTTTTACATTTAGAGACTGGTCCATATTTGTGTTTTCATTTGGATTTAAATTCAGTCTTACGATGTTTCCATCATTTTCTCCTGTGGCCCATGTGTCTCGAACAGCTGCCTCCTTTGGCCTCTGTAGCTCTTTTCTTCCAGACGCCTGTCTCCTGTCTCCCCTGTGTGTTGGACACATATTTTAACTATGTTTCAATAATAGAAAGGTCCATTTTTGGTCTGGAGTAACATTTCTTACTACACCACACACTTCTTAGAGATAATGCAAGACATGTCTGACAAAACAGCTTTTGATGCTATGCGGAACATACGTACGGCTTACTCCACGGAAAGCGCCTCTTCAATCTATGTATAAAACTTGGCTCAGTTAGAATACAAAATACTTATATAGGTGGAGCGCAAAATCAAATCCTCATTCCCATGGGATCCTTTACACAGCTTCAACTCAGATGGATATAAAAAAGATAAAATACATATAATAGTGAAGTATAAAAAAGATAAAATACATATAATAGTGAAGTATAAAAAAGATAAAATACATATAATAGTGAAGGTGTCTAGTATTTTGAAGGTGGTACAGAAATTTTTCACATTTCTTTCTGTCACCTCATCTGTTCATACAGAGTTATATGCTTAGAGCTTTTATATCTTAGATACATTGTTACTTTGACGTTTTACCATTTAACCCTGTAATAGAGGTGTCTAGTATTTTGAAGGTGGTACAGAAATTTTTCACATTTCTTTCTGTCACCTCATCTGTTCATACAGAGTTATATGCTTAGCGCTTTTATATCTTAGATACATCAGTTAGAATACAGGCACTTATAGAAATCGATGCCCCAATTAATCTTCAAAATGGCTAGTAGTGAACTTTCTCCTTAGCAACTCTACCCCACCTCACCCTCTATTCTCCTTTCTCCAGTTTCTCTAGTACTGTTGTAATATTAGTGCCTTCTGTTTCCTTGGGCAGAGGTTTTTGTCTACTTTACCTATGCAATAAAATTGTGCTTAGACTATTAGAACTGACAATATATGTTCCGCCTTGGTTAGTGATCCTGACTGCGAGTGGCTAGGGCTGTGTTTGGCGTGTGCTCTGTCCATGATCTGCCTCCTTCACGGTCTCAGCCAATCCAATGGGAAAGCATTGTGATTGGCTCAGAGAATCACTTCTGATGATGCCAGCCAAGCAGGCAGATCAGGGGCAAAGCCAGCAGCTGCTGACTTGAACAAAAGTAAGATTTCACTATATTTAGAGGGGCAAAGGGAGGTTAGGGGAGGGGGAGAGGGGGAAGAGGAGCTAGATGGGTCATGAATACATGTTTGTGTTCCTGACCCTATAGTGTTCCTTTAACAACTCTTTGTATCTGTACATGTGATTATCTTATCTTTTCCTTGGAAATAAAATGAAATGTAAGATGAAAAAAAACAAACATAATTGTAAAGAAGCAAACAGGAATCATAAAAAAAAAAAAATACAACAAAAGTGAAGGTTACATCCAGAAAGTCAGTTAATCACAGATACACATATTTCTTTCTCTATTTGTTACAGCTCCCTCTACTGTACAGTATGATAAATACATTCATTATATGATGAATAGTGTTGATACTTCCAGAAATACAAATTCACCTTGAGGATGTATTGTAGCTTTGCTAACAACACAAAAGATTATTATCAAATTTGCGTTTAGTTTTTTAAAATTTTTTAAATTTATTTCTTTTTTTCACTTATATGTTCTCTGAATCACAGTCTTGTACTGACTTTAAATTAAAAAGATTGCACAATGCTCTGTTTAGAAGAATACACATTCCGCCTCCAGAATGGAACTCCTGGGACTTGACGTCAAGATGACTGGTTAGCAACTTCCAGGGTGGTGTGTCTGGCTAAGGTCACAGGTAATAGCATGCGTTCAATTTTGGCATTCACAACATTAATGAGTAATCTTGATTGCATTTGTTGTTTTATTTATTCCTGAATCGCTGCCAGAAATAAAAGGCATTGCATGCTACATATTTGGGGAAAAAAATAATACCACACAGTGTGTGGGTTATTGATGCAGATGCAGGGTTTTAAGGTTTTGGGTTTAAGGGCTGAGGCCATATAGGCTTGGAGTTAATACAGCAGGTGTAGGTTTTACAAATATAGGTTCTTGTAGTACTATACTATGAATTCACTAAAAGATTTGGTGGCATAATGTGATTTATATAACATATTAATGTTGTACATATGAACTGGTAAGTGCTCTGTAGAACCTGCTTTACAAGGGGCTTAAAGGGACACTATAGTTACCTGAACAACTACAGATTAATGTAGCTTTTCTGGTGTGCATAGTATGTCTTTGCAGGCTTTTTTCTGTAAACACTGCCTATTTAGAGTAAAGGTAGTATTTACATTAGTGCCTATGAACACCTCCAGTGGCAGTCACTCAGACAGCCAGTAGAGAAGCACTGACATTCAGCGTCTCCATGCTCTGCATGGGGGCATTGAACTTTCCCCTCTAGAAGGATATGCTGATTGGTACAGTGCTCTGTTTTGCAGAGCATACGCGATAGCCTCTCAATGCTTTCCTATGGGAAACCATTGGATTGGCTGAGATTGTCACTTCTGATGGTCACAGCCAAAGAAGCAGGTTAGGGACAGGGCCAGCACTGGCGGACCAGCACGGCTCTGGAATAGAGGTATGTTTTCTTCTTATTTAAGGGGGGCCAAGGGGACAGGGTGGCTAAATAGTGTTTTTGATACTATTGGGTCAGTAATACTTGGAGCAGACATAAAATTTACCCTGAGGCTGACTCCCCTGGTTTTTATATCACCTAGCAATGCCCCTCGCACTAAATATATTAACCAGGCCCTAGGAGTGGTGCAAGGTGTAATGTGCATATATAATGTATATGCTATAGCTGGTCCTCGACATTTATATTTGCAATGTTTTTTTTCTTTATTACTTTTTATTGAGTTTATAAACAATATTTATACACAAAGGGGAGTAGATCAAACATATCACTCCCAAATCTCACAACTTCCATACAGTGGTATGCAGTTTACATTACATATACATATAGAAATATCTTCAGTAACGCTGAGATACAATATGCCTAATTTGTTAAATTAAAAACTTCATACCCCGACAAACAAGACAAGATGGACAATATTGGTCTATCATCACAGCAATATTATGCATGGTCAAAGAGCCCTCCAACTTCTTCATTAGCTTACTCAGTAAAAACAAAAATTCTAGACAACACGGTATGATTAATCAGTAAAGAAAATAGAACAAACTTGTATGGTCAGAGAGCCAACATAGGCCAGAACTCCCTCCTCAGGCTCCTCTGCCACAAGAAAGCCTCTATCTACTAAATCCTTTTGGGCCGCACATTTTAAAACCTATTAATCTTCGCAACAGAGCTTGTATATAGCTCCACAAGTCTATTACTAGAAATTACATTAAAATAAATCAGACCTTTTTCCATCTCTAATTGTTGTAACACTTGAGCTTTGAGATGATCCTTAGAGGGAACCTCTATGTTTTTCCAATATCTCGCAATTATGGTCTTAGTTGCCATAAAACAATGAATAAACAGCAAATCTAATTTTTCATTAGATTCTCTTCCTAACAGATGTAGTAAAGCTATTTCTGCCTTTTGTTCAAGGCGTATGTCGCTTATCAAATAGACAAGATTGAAGGTTATATTCCACAGGGGTTTGATCCTGGGACAAGTCCACCAGAAATGTAGCATAGAGCCATCTGGGTGAAAACATCGCCAGCAATTTGATGGATTCGTCTGTGAAATCTTTGCTAATCGTGATGGAACCATATACCATCTATATAAAATTTTTGTAAAGGTTTCTAAAATGTTTAGACAATGAATATATATATATTTTTTAAATTCTTTCTTTTATTGAGGCATAAAAGTGCGGGGGTACAGAAGAAAGAAAGGGAGATAATAAACAAGCCATTCAGTGTGGGAATATCTTAGTACAATATTCATCATCTCCAAAGGTTGTCTGCCTCGTTTGTATGAAAAAGTGTATTAAAATAAACATGCCCATAACTGTATTGTATTGCCTTCCTATTAATGTTACATTTGAAACAATGCTAACAATGTAAATACCATAAGCTGTTTGTCATAATAGGTATCTGTGTGTATATCTTGTGGGAGCTGCGTATTTAGGAGTGCGCCGGGCCATTGTGCCTTCACTGTGCAAGAGCTGTGGGTGTCCTAAACATGCCGGCAGAGTCTGGGGCAGTCATTGTCTCGTAGACTGTATGAGAGTATGTGTTGTTGCCTCCTATTCTGGCCAACTATGCTATGGTGCTTCATACCTGTGAGCTGTGGTCATCCGCTAAGCGATATGGGGCTAGATGGCAACTTCGTACTATTAACCCTGTTGGCAGGGCCGGATTAACACCAGCACCGGCCAGTAGTGGTCACTGTGTGTGGAGAGAGGCAGGGATAGGAAGTTACAGAATATCCCTGCCTCTCTCTACTACTCACTGATCCGTGGGGGAGGAGCTACACAGCACAGATAGTCCAGACAGCAGCTGTACAGCTCAGGTAAGTGAGGGATGGGGGAAAGGCAGCAGGGACACATGGGGACACTGAGACACTAGGGGACACTGAGACACTAGGGGACACAGACACTAGGGGACACATGATGACACATACACTAGGGGACACTGAGACACTAGGACACAGACACAGGGAGACCTGGGAACACTGAGACAATTGAGGACACTGGAAAACATGGGGACACTGAGACACTAGGGGACACTGAGACACTTGGGGACATGGGGACACAGACACTAGGGGACACAGACACTAGGGGACACAGACACTAGGGGACACATGGGAACACAGACACTAGGGGACACAGAGACACTAGGACACATGGGGACACAGACACTGTGAGACCTGGGGACACAGACACTTGGGGACACTGGAAAACATGGGGACACTAGGGGACACATGGGGATGCTGAGACACATGGGGATGCTGTAAGACATAGGGACATTGGGAGACATTGGGACACGGAGACACTATGTCCCCCAGCCAGTGTCCCAGTGTGTCTGTGTCCCATGTCTCTCAGTGTGCCTAGTGTCCCCATGTGTCCCAATGTCCCCATGTCTATGTCCACAACTGTCCCCATGTCTCCCCAAGTGTCTGTCTCCCAGCCAGTGTCCCTTAGTCTCCCAGTATCCCCTAGTCTCCTAGTGTCCCCTAGTCTCCCAGTGTCTGTGTCCCTAGTGTCTTAGTGTTCCCAAATGTTTCAGTGTCTCCATTCATGCCAGGCTGACCTTCCAATTCTTTGGACAAACATGCCCCCTTTTTGGGCATGTTCACCCCTTTTGGCAGGTCTTGTCACGTGATTCGGGCCAGTGGCACACCCTTTTACCCCGCCCATTGACTTCCTGCTTCACTGGACACTGCTGTTAGGGGTTATGGATTTACTTGAAAGATGAAAGCATAAATTAGAGAGAAATTAGCATAGAGTATGTGATTTCTTATAGCTTGTTTTAGTGTTTTTGGTCGATAAGATTCCGTAATTAGGCCCATCATAATTGTCAGCACCAGGCCCACTGTGCTCTTAATCCGGCCCTGCCTGTTGGTACACCGCATTAGCAGTTCCCACGTGGTTCCCTGGTATGGATGTTTAGAGAGTTATGCACGGCTTCGTTTATGCGGACCAAGCTCAGTCACCTTGCACAAATAATGTTAATCTAACAGACATTGCGCCTTTCACGTCACTGATATTAGCGTGAGGGTAAGCCCCTTGTCGAACCAGCAGGGACTATGAAGCCTATTGTGTCGATGATAAATGCCCTTTGTGTGAGTGAGCCCGCTAGGCTGTGTTCGCTATCACTGTGGTCCCAGTGCACTCATCAGTGTTGCCTGTAGTGTGGGTCTGGCTCTTAAGATGTGACTGGCGGGAACATAGATAAGATTGAAAACATAGGTTAATAAACTAGTAATTTGGCGATTGTGCCTGAGGATAGTCACTGGTACTCAATCCGTTTCCATACGGTTTGAGGGAACTCGGTAGGGCCCTCCAAGCATACATACAGTTCTGGTGGTAAGTCCATATGGCAGTCCCGGTTGACCCCTCCCGGGTGTCAGCGTGGCCTGCGCTAGTCTGGTGCAGAGAGTCCTATGGGGGGTCCCCCCGCCCCAGCAGATGCTTGTCTCCTGCGAGTCTGTTTACTCACTTCTGCCTCACAGTAGGGTTCGCTGCCCTCTGGTCCCCTGTTGTGTATTGCTCCGAGGGGGTCGATGCTGCTACATTGAGTCTTTGTAGGAACTCCGTGTGGTCTTCGGTGGCCGACAAGGTATGTATTGTATCTCCTTGCGGCACCACCAGTGTTCCGGACATCCCCCATCGATATTTGATGCCGTGATCACGCAGGGTCCGGGTGATGGGCGCGAATTTGCACCGTCCAAGGAGGACTATGAAGGGTAAGTCATCATATACTTGAAAACGAGAGAAATCTCAATGTATCTTTCCTGGTAAAATATTTTATAAATAAAATAATATATCGCAATCTTATTGTTTGCTATCACCAGGTTCGGCTTTTGTCTAGATCGTGCCATAGCAGAGGTTTTCACTGTAATGTCTCTTGTGACAACTATAATGTCGCAGGGTGCATCGGCGGGCGCTGTGGGGGCCTTCCTGACCCTGAAGGCCGACACTAGTGGTGTCCGTTTAACTTCTGTCTGAACTCCCAGTGCTTACAGGACTTCATTGGCATATTCGAGCAGGGCTTCTTCGCCTATTGTCTCTGGGGCCCCCGTGGAATCTGACATTTTTCCGTCGGTGCCGTGTTTCTAGGGAGGTCACCGTGCGCGTAACGTGTTGCACTTGGTGGGTGAGGGCAGTGACGCGGGAGTCGGTGTTGTTCATCTTTTTTCCCCTCTCCCCTTCTCGGGTCTCAATTGCTCCCATGCGGCGGTGTAGGCCTCCTTTTTCCTCCTGGACCCCAGTGTGGATGGGGACTTGTCGGAGTCTGATTCTGATCTCTGGTACACTCCGCTGTGGGTCCGAGGTGCTTGAGCTGTCTCATCCTCCATTGAGAGCTCAGAGCCATTTGAGCCGCGTGGCTCCGCAGGCACCATGTCTGGATGGACCTGCTGCGCCGGCATACAGCATGATAGTCGGATGTCTGTGTGACTCTGTCCCTCTCTTTGGGCCATTTTTCGGTGCTATCTGCCCATCTCTCTTGGAGGGGTGTTCCAAGTGTCTAAACGGTAAGTTTGCTGTGTTTAAAGTCAGATTTTTGGTCTCTGGAGCGGGAGCTCTGCAAGTGTGCGAGTGCTCAGTAGCTCAGCTAGCCACGCCCCCCATGAATATATTTTTTAATCACCACAACCATTTGTTGTATGGTATATTTATCGCTAAGTTATCTTCCCATTTAACGAGGGCCTTAGGAATATCAGGGCCTCCCTTCAATTTTATCAATTCTACCGCAACCAATACCACTTTCCTTACTACAGAACCTGAAAATATCTTAGTGATCAATATCCCCAAGCCTCCTTCTAGGATTAACATATATTCTTTGAGGAAGCTCTTGATACGAAGGTAATTAAAAACTTCTCTAGATGGTTATTCAAGTGTGGTCTTTAGCTCTTCAAAACTTTTCAATTGCTGTCCACTATAAAGATCCTTTATAATATGGCTTGAGTTTCCATACCAATTTTTCAAATTTATTTCGGTCATAATTTGTTCTCGAAACCTTAATGACTTGGAGAGGATCTGCAAAGAGGAGTGGGACAAAATCCCTCTTGAGATGTGTGCAAACCTGGTGGCCAACTACAAGAAACATCTGAACTCTGTGATTGGCAACACTAAGTCGAAGGGGTCGAATACTTATTTCCCTCATTGACTTGCAAATCAATTTGTAACTTTTTGACGTGCGTCTTTCTGGACTTATTTTTTGTTATTCTGTCTCTCACTGTTAAAATACACATACCATTAAAATTATAGACTGATCATAATGTTGCCTACTAACCTAGTCTTTAGATACATTGGTGTCAGCACATTTTGGTGACTCATCCTGAGTATTCCTCTCTGAGTATAACCCCCCCCCCAGTGCAGTCAGTTACCCGATCTACATACTATACAGTGTATCTGCTCTGCCTTTCACTTTCAGCATGTTTCTTCAACGTATATTATTATTACTTTAATTAGCATTATACTTACCACGTCCTGCATGTTTCGACTTTTATGACCTACAATTAGATGTGTATGCATAACCTGTCTATATTTACTTCTTTAAAAGTGTGCCACTATTTCAATGCCATATCAGTGAACTCCTGTGCTTACTTATGCTGTTGTGGCAAAGTAAGATGTTTTGTTACCACTGTCACGATCATCATCTTGCCATACACAAATTTGTGTATTTGGGCCTGGCTGGGATTGAACCAGAGTCCTATGCATCCCAGTCAGTAACCTTACCTTGGACTCCATGCATTTTTGTTTGTTTCTAGTGGTTCCTGGTATCCTGTTCTCCTTGTCTCTACGCCTGGACCCTGCTCACCTGTTCCTGATAAGTGGCTGATATCTACCTTTAAAAACCCCGCCTTGGTTATGTCAGATTGTTTTGTTCCTGTTTTGTATATTTGCTGTTTATCTGACGCCTGGTTCTTGATCCTCTGCTTGTCCTTCGTTTTGCCTGTTTGCTGCCTGTCCTGACTACTGGTTCCGTTCCTGACTACTCTTTTGGATATTCCTTGCCTGTACCTCGTTCCTGGAAGCACTGGTTATTATCAGCCCCAGTGCACTGTTTCACAGCCTTGGGGATTTCTGCCTTGAGTCCCCTTGGCTTGTGTAAAATTGCAAAGGGTGCTTTAAACTCTGCCTGTTGGACTCACTCTCAAGGTAAGATCCTTACAAATACGTGCACAAAAAAAAATAAAAAAAATAAATAAAATATATATATATATATATATATATATATATATATATTTGTGTTAGGGGCACATAGCCGTATAAGCGTAGGATAGTATAAAAGAGCAAGTCGGTTGTGGTGTGCCGGGACCGACGATACGGTAGGCCTGTAAATAAAGATGGCCCACCAAGGGATAGGAAAAGAGGAAAAGAAAAGGAAAGTGTTGAAAATGTGGAGTGGTGGGAGGGTCATGCAAACGCTGACCTCGAATGGTATGGAGCCAGGTAAGGGGTGTTCCTTAAATAGGTACGTGTATAATCATAAGCCCCTCCCACAATTACAGGCCAAACGGCCTTAATACTTGTGTTAGGGGCTCATAGCCGTATAAGGAGTAAGTTCCAGTATAAGCGTAGAATAGTATAAAAGAGCAAGTCGGTTGTGGTGTGCCTGTAAATAAAGAGGGCAAAAAAGGAATAATCAAAGATTTAATTCAGTCAACAAATACATACAAATTAACCAGACATTTCCTTAAATGCATTTCGTATTTCTTGTACTGGTTTGGGTATGTATAGTGTATAAGCAGAAGATTTCCATCGCCCCAGTGATTTGATAATGTGCACTGGTATGTTGGCACTGGAGGCTGTGGAGGCTGCCCCTATACAGTGACCCGAGTAGGTAGAAGGGTTGCGGCCTAGCTGGGTTAACAGAGATCTGACATATCTCATGAATGCAATATATATATTGCATGGTTTCCATAAACCTGACATATGAATATATGGCAGGCACCGAAATTAGACCCTGAGCGGTGGGTGGGGGCCCTAAAAATAACAATAAGGGGGGGACCTACTGTCCCCCCCCGGTCCCCACCCCTGAGCGGTGGGTGGGGGCCCTAAATACAAAGGGGGGGGATCCTAGTCACCCCTCCCCCAAAAAAATGAGCTCCCTACCTAACCCCCTCACCCTAAAAATAATGAGGGGGGGACCTTTAACTAAAAACCTGTAAAAAAAAAAAAAAAAATTAGATAAAAATAACTTCTTTCTTCTATTTCTTTTCTTATTGTTAATTTTAGGGCCCCCACCCACCGCTCAGGGGTGGGGGCCGGGGGGACAGTAGGTCCCCCCCTTATTGTTATTTTTAGGGCCCCCACCCACCGCTCAGGGGTGGGGGCCGGGGGGGGACAATAGGTCCCCCCCTTATTGTTATTTTTAGGGCCCCCACCCACCGCTCAGGGGTGGGGGCCGGGGGGGACAGTAGGTCCCCCCCTTATTGTTAATTTTAGGGCCCCCACCCACCGCTCAGGGGTGGGGGCCGGGGGGGGACAGTAGGTTTTATAACTTCTGTAACATCTAATAAGAAGTCATGAAGTGACAATGTGGCATTCAGATTAGACTTGTAGCTGCTGTCAGTTGACTGGTAAAATACTGACAGGGGATTTCCAACAACTTTCCGATGGACTGAAAAATATTATTTAGCAAACACTTATTGGGTTATTCATTCATCCAGGAGTAGTTAAAATGACTAGGGAATTGAAATATTTAAGTCACAATTGGTGAGCAGGATAAATAATTTCCCTAGATCATTTTAGACTATGTAGCTCAAGCCTTCACACGTCCCAAATTAGTAAATAAACATTGAATGATTTGAAAACCAAGTTCCTAATTTGTGTACTAGAAATCGAATATGGATACAAAACTTATCTAATTTTGACTAAAATTGTACAACTAAGTTATCACGCAAGAGTGATCATATCTACATATGTACCAACTATCCTGGGTTGGGTGCAGTTGTCCCATAATTGGGCTCCAATCCCACCATCACCTGGGGAATGTCCCAAAAATACATGATAAATAGGTGGTAAAGTAAGCGCTATTTAAAATGCTTAATACAATTAGAAAAAGGCAAACATGCAATTGATCAAAATAATTTTAACCCCTTAAGGACCAAACTTCTGGAATAAAAGGGAATCATGACATGTCACACATGTCGTGTGTCCTTAAGGGGTTAAAGTGCTTATCAAAATAAACACAATATATAAATAAATGTAAGTAAAAATGGTGGTACACTATACCACATGGTGTATATACTTTTACACTCTTATAAACAGGTTCCATTCATAAGACTTCAAAACCATACACACACATGCAAACACACAAACCGCACTGTCTCGGGTCCCAAATGACAGGCAGAAGGAGTCACCAAAGAACTGAACAGATTTATTAAAATATCCACAATAAAAAATTGTAGTAAAAATCAGGAGACAATTTCTGTAGAGCAGCATTTCCCAATTGGTGTTCTGCTGTGATTTGCCAGTTGGGTGGCCCAAGCATTTAGGGCCACCCGATGGGTATTGCTAAACAGGGGACTCGTCAAGCGCCATTTGAAACCGCGACCGGACCCCTGTTGTATGGGATGCTGGGAGGAAGCGACAAGGTGTACCGGCAGGAGGGATAGAGGGAGCAGCAGGGACTGAGAAGCACACCAGGCTAAGCCAGCAACGCTAAAGACCAAAAAAAAGGTAGGTGAACAGCAAATGTAAACATATGTGTGTGTGTACATGTCAGTGTGTGTATCTGCCAATGTGTGTGAATCTGTGTGTATGTGCCAGTTTGCGTATATGTGTGTCAAGGTGTGTGTATCTATGTCTGTGTGTGTGTGTGTATATGACTGTGTATGTGTCGGTGTGTTTCTGTTTGTTAATGTTTAAGTATATATGTGGCAGTACATGTACAGACATCCCAGCAATCAAACACCAACACAACACACACTCCTGCAAAAACAAACATGACACCCCTGAATTCTAACTCCAAAATGATATACAAAAACTAACACTACACACAAATGTACATCCATATTTAAAATCCAACACTACATCCACAAACATGACATAAAAAGAAACCCTTGAACTCTAACTTCAAAATTATACACAAACACTCAAACACCAATACAACACACAAATGTACACTGAACAAAATTATAAACGCAACACTTTTGTTTATTGCCCCCATTTTTCATGAGCTGAACTCAAAGATCTAAGACTTTTTCTATGTACATAAAAGGCCTATTTCTCACAAATACTGTTTGGAAATGGCTTATGGTAGAGAAATTAACTTTCAATTTATGGGCAACATCTCTGGTGGACATTCCTACAGCCAGCATGCCAATTGCACGCTCCCTCAAAACTTGCGACATCTGTGGCATTGTGCTGTGTGATAAAACTGCACATTTTAGAGTGGCCTTTTATTATAACCAGCGTAAGGCACACCTTTGCAATAATCATGATGTCTAATCAGCATCTTGTTATGCCACACCTGTGAGGTGGATGAATTATCTCGGCAAAGGAGACGTGCTCACTAACACAGATTTAGACCAATTTGTGAACAATATTTGTGAGAAATAGGCCTTTTGTGTACAAGTCTTCGATCTTTGAGTTCAGCTCATGCAAAATGGAGGCAAAAACAAAAGTGTTGCGTTTATCATTTTGTTCAGTGTATATCCATATTGAAAATCCAACACTACATCCAAATACACCTCTGCACGCAAATGCCAACATTCCATACAAACACATCCCTGTATTAAAACGATAAAATTCTAAACACCAGCTCTAAACACAAAAACACCGGCTCCCAAGTACTGCAATCTGTTTTTTGGGTGGTGAGGGGAGGTTCAACGATGTTGATACACTATGTCAAATGGTTCCATTGGAAAAATGAATTGGGAACCCCTGCTGTAGAGAGTTCATTACTACAATGCAGTCCTGTCACAGTCCTAATGTACTTTAAGATGATCTTTTTTTTGCACTCCTTCCTGGTTCTAGAATTGCTGACATCACCCACCACAGATCATGTTTTAGAACCCTTTAATGGATCATGACATCATCAAGGAATTATACTCAGCAATGAAGTGAAATAATGTATAGATCACTTCTGTGTGGTATTCCTGTAATTAGTGGAAGTTATCCTTATAATTAATTATAATTATGACAGCTCCCTCTAATCTCAGGCAGTAATGGAACATCTATGATATTCTAGGAGTGCTTTTAGGGAGAGCTGAGGAGATACTGGGAAGGGCTTTTCACTAGAGTGAGAATTCAAAGAGGATTTAAAATTCGAGGTAAAAAAGCAGAATGGCTGAACTGGAAAACTTTGAAATTCACACTATAGTAAATACCCCCAAGAGACCCTCTCTCCCTAGCACCTCTGCCAACATATCCGTAAAGGAAGAAGGATACAACCAATCAAGGTGGGTGGGAATGTAATTCCCATCAATCTCAGGCAGGCTATGATTTGTGTGTGTACCAGACTTTCCATAAGAGAAATACAAATGTGTGGGCAAATTGCCTGTTTCTGTGTGCGTATAGTGCGTTCCCCAGCAGCTGGAACAAAATTGAATGTTTTGCATTGCAGCTGTTATGGGGCAAAAATTCTATATTTATTTATTTTAAATTATAATTATATAACACTAAAATATTTAATATGGGAATTGTGAAAACAGTGCCTATTCTAGGTTTTCTGGACCCAGTAAATGACTACATTTTCCTATATATTATGATGTTCCCAAAACTAGTCACTATCCTTATATTTCATATATATGTATACTGACTCTTTTCTATCGTGTATCCGTCTATAAATAAATGTACATAGAAGCAATTACTCTGAAACTTCATTTGCATGTGTATGGACAGAGGTGAAAAACACTCAAAAAAAGAATCAATGCCAGCAAATCTAATAGTTATCTTGTGTCATTGTACTATATATTTATGATGCTTTATGATGAAGTCAATTAACGTTAAAAACATGCTTCCCAAGTATAAACCCTGTTGTCAGCTATTAAAACCTTCATAGTGAAGTGTGATTTCTACAGAAGCTTTGTGCACATCATCTCCACTGTCTCACCCACCACACCTTCTCTACTTTCCAATTCCCACCCACCACCTACAGACAAGTGACTGTGACTATACAAGTGGGAGATCCAACTCCCCGTGATGAATTCCAGACTAGAATGGGTGCTGCTATGGGAGGAGGGAAAGGGGGATTGGAGAAAAAGGTTATGGGTTAAACTCTATTTTTTTTTCCTTTTTATTTTATTATTTAATTTCCCATCCCCTTCCCTCCTCCCAGGGAGTTTGTTCCTTTAGCCCTGCTGGAGTGTGATTTGATGTTTGCTATTGCATGCAGCAAGCAGGCAAGCAAGCAGCCACCCACGCCCTGGCCGCCTCCCACGCCAGGAACTGCGTCACGGGTCCTGTGTGGGAGGGAGACAGAGAGCGAGAAAGAGAGAGAGAGCCTAGCTGTGTAGCAAGAGCGGAATATCCCAACCCAGCCTCAAGCGGAGGGGGGGTGGATGTGGGGTGATCGCTCAGCCTCCCGCGACTTGCATGTAAAGACAAGTAGAGACACCCCCACGCCTGGCTTTTACCGGAGTTCTAGAACACTGCTCTCTGTTACAAAGTATCAGCAGCCTGAGCTGAGCTAGGAAGGGAAGGGGTAGCAGGTATCACTTGGATGGGGCAGAAGTTCTGTGAATAGGGATTCTGGCAGTAAACCTGCAAGTTCAGGGCTGAGCATCATAAAAGTAAGTGTGTGGATCTATATACTTCTATCAATGGCAACACTTGAGTCTGCACAGCAGTTATTGTTATCACAGCTGGAGATGGGCTGTTATATTGAATGCATGGACAATAAGATGTAGAACTTGAGCACAGGTCTGATAATCAGTGCTCACACTCAGCCTGCTAGCTAGTACTACTAGTACTAAGTTATAGAGTTTTATAAGTTGATAGGTGTGTGTATATTGAATTAAATACAAATACATAAGAAGTAGGACTCGTTGTCAGGGGATTAAATAATATTTATAGTGATCTGTTCTGGTTTTGTGTATCTATTTCTGTTTTAAGTAAGATCCTATATTGGTCATTTTATTTCTTCTACGATCTATAGTACTGATGCAAGAACAAGGTAATTAAACTACCGAGCGTATTTAGTAACAAATAATAAAATAGTATAAAACCTGATTTTCCCAACTTTAATTCTAGTGATGACGTAAAGGGATGACATGCCATAATCCAGTGACTGTGACATTTATAAATCTATCAATTTTAAAATCAATGCAAGGCTGACATGCATTAATAGTCATGTAGATTGTACATTGCGTGATCTGAAATACTAGCAGAATTTAAAGGATATATATTAAAGGGGTCTTTTATAATCAGACTTTGGCTTTCTATTTCTACATAATGCTAGTAAAACCTCATTTGAAAACACTACGAGCATAATAAATTATTTTTTTTTAAACTTTTATTTGTGTATCTACCCTTTCTGTAAATAAATCGTTTTGAATGAAAAAAAAAATATTGGTTCATATTGTGTATATAAGTATTGATGTGGGCAAGTATTTTTGTTAACAGTATAATATATTATTATGCAACGTTTCAGCAGCGCTGTACAATGTTCGTATTACAGTAATGTGGATTATAATCAGTAGCTTTGTAATTTGATACTTATGAAGTGAATCTGTCATTAGGTTGTAACATTAGACAAGTTGAAATGAGCTTTTGCACAGTTTTTCACAGGGAACTGCAAGTCTGCATACGGAAGTGTATTTACAGCTGAGACATGGCATGTTTGTATTATTCGTTTAGCATAAGCAATGCTGTATGTTTTAGACATTAGGTTTCTAATTGTAATGGCTTGTTTTCAATAACTATCAGCATGTGGAATATATAAAAAGTGATTACTGTACAGAGCTGTGACGTGTACTTCATAATTGCTTTCAAAGTTGAATCTTATATTATAATGTATTAATTGATCATGGGTTTCTTGTTACATTCTACCATTTTAATCGCCCTTATGTTTTCTCATAAAGTAGAACTGTGATGTCTTCATTTCAGTGTTTACTAGTCTTTTTTCAAATCGAGTATGAAAAATTATATATTTTCATGCTTGTACCCCTAATAACATCCTTTCAGTTATTATTATTATTATTGCCATTTATATAGCGCCAACAGATTCCGTAGCGCATTACAATATTATGAGAGGGGAGAATCAAGTACTACTAATAAACTAGCAACACTGGTGAGTTTGCCATTCGGTACATCAGATAGCACAGAATGTGGAATTAGTGCTGTTTAAAAATTTGAAATGCTTTAATATATAGGGGAATCAAAATAGCTATTCTCCCGGTGAAACACTTTCAAAATTAAAATATTAACAGAAAATTACTGATAAGTTGTCAATGTGGTTGTTTTGAAAAGTTGTACTTCGAAGTTCCTATCACTGATTGGAATAGTATGAAAGTTGAATTATGATAACATTTCACAATAACAAGCATGCTCTGTATGTGCAGGAATTATCCACTGAATTATATAGAACTGAAAATAGAGAATAGTGGCAGAGTTATACACTAAAGGGAAAATTCAAAGATCATTTCTAATTCATGGAAAAATAGCAGAACTGGAAACCTGCTTCTACTTTATTCTACTTTGGCCTAAAATTTGAATTTCACTCTGAATTGACTTTGAATTTTCACTTCAGCGAATAACCCTGTGAGTTTTAGGCCAATATGGAAAAATTCTCTAACAAACCTATTTTTATGTTTGTACGTTGGGTTTTGCACAGTTCATGTTTTAGTGAATAACCTCACTCCTCTTCATGTGATTTTTCATATGAACGTGGTGGAAAGAATTGATCATGGGGTTATTCAGTGGACTCCAGAATATTAAAAGGGGAACTGCAAAAATTAGATCTCAGTAGTCAACCTGAAAAACATCATAGTTAAATGAATAATTCTTCCAGTCCAACTTTTGTGGTCTACAAATTACCTAAATGTGTCATTCCCATTACAGTTTTCCACAATTTTCAATATACTGAGTAAACCCTGTGGCTTTCACTGAAGTTTTCTACAGCCAGAAGTGTGTCCTGTTGCACGTTCCCAAGCATATCAGTAAGCAGTCACTGTTTAGTAGATCAGTAGCATCGGTTACATTATAGTAGCTACAGATTTCTATTTACTGGTAATTTGTCTGATCAGGAATACCAGAGACAACTGTACAGTATTCTAATGCTTATTATTGAAACACTTGGACTTTTCCATAGTTCTTGTACACTTATTTGGGATTATTAACTAAACTGTGAATTGTCCTTAATTTAGTAGCTAATTGCAAGTTAAATGGAACACTATAGGGTAACAAACACAAACATGTATTCCTGACCCTATAGTGTTAAAAACACTATCCAGCCCCCCCTGACCCACCCTTGTTCCCCTATACAGTAACATCTTACCTTTATTCCAGTCTGCTGGTGCTGGCTCTGCCCCTGATCTGTCTCCTTGGATGACATCATCAGAAGTGATGCTCTTAGCCAATCGCAATGCTTTCCCTTAGGAAAGCTCTGGAATGGCTGAGATTGTCAATTCTGATGATTTCAGCCAAGGAGGCGAAGCAGGCACGGAGCCAAACACCTCGCTGGCCAAACAGCTTCTCTTCATAGAGATGCATTTAATCAAGTTCAGTGTCTCTATGCAGTGGGTGGAAACACTGGCTGTCTGCCACACTGCCCCAGGAAGCACCTCTAGTAGCCATCTAAGGAGTGGCCACTGGAGGTGTCTCTAGGCTGTAATGGAAACACTGCCTTTTCTCTGACCATGTTTACTGCAAAAAGCCTGCAAGAACTGACTATACTCACCAGAACAACTACATTATGCCGTAATTGTTTTGGTGGTTATAGTGTCCCTTTAAGGCCAAATTTATCAAGCAGGATATACAATTGAGCTAGATACATTTTTTCAGTCTTACTCTTTTGTTCTACAAATCATTAGTGAATTTCATAGTTTAGCGAATAGCCCACTTAGCGTTTCTCCAAGGTTATGTAGATTATGGCTAATATTTTCCCTAATGTTACTTAAATCCAGTCTTAGGCAATGGTAACACTCTAGTACATAGCTGATCTGTAAACCAGTATTGGACATTATATTCTGTTTTCAGTATTCTTTTTGCCATTTCTATATCATTTGCACATTTACAGCTGGAAGTCCCTCCGAGGAAAGGAATGTGCCATCACTGTAATTATAGTCTCAGTTAATCAATAACCCTAAGAACAGTATCAGCAGGGTTGCCACAGACAATAGTGTGGTGCTTTTGTGATTGAAATGGAGTCTGATGCTTCTTATTGATGGAAAATGAGTCACTGCATACGGTGAATCCAAGTACTTTTTAAAAAGGAAAACCTTTTTTCCCCCTCTTTAATTGTATTTTTCTGTAACACTCGACTGCATGACACACTACCATATATAAAGTGGATTTCTTTCCAACCACTCTATAGATACGATCTGCTTCAGGTAGCGAATTAAAGGAACAACATAATGATATGACCACCCATTTAATGCATGATTATATTGATTATTTATGTCTTTAATGTGTGTCACCTACTAAGCGTTTCTCCTTTAATAAATAGAATACATGCTCTGATTTCTAAAATACTGTTTGGCAATCTAGCAAAAGCTATAATATAGGTTATAAATATTTTATTCATGTCCTTACAAACTTGAAACCACTGATCTCAACTTTTCTCATTGAGTATCTTTTCATTTACTTCAGAGTTTTACTCCTCTGAACTGGCTGACTGACATAACTTGTAACTTCCAACCAATCTTACTCCTTTTCCAAATGCTGAAGCCATAGTGAGACTACGTCATCCATAAACACTCCCCAGCCCACTAACACTGGCCACAAATATACCACCCATTCTATCTTGACATTACTACCGAAGTCCTGACTCCAACTTTCATAACACCTTCCTGCTCCGTATACACACCCCTTAATACAATCGGTCAGCTACCACTCCACACCGTTTTTTTTACTGCCACTCCACCTTGCCTATACACGCTTCACAAAACTTTTGTGAATTTGGCCCATGTACTGTAATTCCCCTACTTCTAGTCCCAGGTGTTTTAACAGTACCTTGAACTGACAGGATAAATTACTTATACTTACATTGGTTTTAAGCAGTATAATAACAGTTACCATATTTATTTTGTTGTGCTCTGAAACTGCAATGTTTACATTGCAGCACTAAGACAGTGTCTAGTGGCTGTCTACTACAGGTGCTTCTGGGATTTTATAGGCCTTTTTGTCACCTGACGCTGGATGTGCTTACGCTCTGCATGAGGACATCCAGTGTCAGCTAAATCACCATAAACAAGCAGTGCTTTCCTATGGGGAGAGACTGATGTACTCACAGCGCTCACTGCGCATGCGCATTAGGTCCTCCTGTCTGATGTATTCTAAACACTATAGAATCCCTTTAGACCTGTACAGCAGCAGTAAATGGCAAAAGTAGTTCAGTTGTTACAAGTAACTTTATTTATGAAAAACCTTAGTAAGCTATGTGAGAATCTCCATTCTTGTGCCTTGTTTTAGCTATGAATAAACCCTGTGGCTCTTTATGCTCATGGCTGCTTTACAGTCTTTATCAAAGAAAGCAGTGAGATAGCCTGTTCAAAGGCGAACATACAGAATTCTGTATGGGCATACTCTCCCTGTGACATCACAGAGTAGTAGGGAATGAGAATGTAGCTGCTTCTTATTTTGCAAAATGGTTATGGTCTTTTGTGCTTCAAATACAGTGTACAGTATTTACCAGATAACAAGTGCAAACATTGTATTATATTCTTTCCTGAAATTTTATCTTGTCTAGTGATTTGCCTGAACATTTGTGCACACACTTTTCTTTAATCACCATTCCTTATAGTATTCCCTTGACATTGCATTATGGGATCATGAGTGGTGTACTGTCTATTCACACACAGTGCACGGGCATGTTAACAGTTAATATATATAAATATATATATATATATATTGCTATCCCAGCAGTAAAGTGATTTATATATACTGGAAACGTCAGATAGCAATATATCTTTATCAGTACTTACATTGTTCCTTGCAATTTAAATTTGCTAAAAAAAATGTGCACTCTGGGACGTATTCACTAAACAAAATCTAGTGAACTGTTGCTGAAAATTAGCATATCTTAAAGTGATTTGAATTGGTCATGGTGCCTGGATTCTGTATGTGCAGAGTGTTCCTATGAAATGGTGAACAAACGGTGATTAACCCATCTGCTGCATAAAATGTAACTCCACCTATGGCAGCGTCATTGGGGCATCATAAATCAGTTCAGAACAAGAATTCCTGGTGGCTAATGTAAACTCTGTGCAAATTTGGCAATAGTGGGCTGCAGGGAGAACTTGGCCTCAGTGCTGGAATTGAGGAAAGTTTTGTTTCTCTCTTCTTTCCTTGTTCCTTTGTTTCTTTCCTCTGATCAAACACAGGGTTTCCGTCAAATACTGTTTTTTTTTGAATAACCCTTTTAAGCCATAATAGCCAAATTAGTACAATTCCTTGAAGTCTATTGTTGTTTTCCCACCTCTACCATTTGTAAGTACCAATTCTTCATAAAAGTTGTTCAGAGTATACAAACACCAAAGTCTGTGGTGTTTACATTGCAAATCAGTTAATATTTATAAATCCTTTCTTATTAGTGTGGTGTAAATATTTGCACAATACCTGTAATTATTGACCAGAGAAACATCTTCCCTCTCTTAAAGGTAGGGAGGTTGCATGGACTTAAATACAAATGATAAATGGTAATTTGTGTGTGTGTGTGTGAGAGAGAGAGAGAGAGAGAGAGAGAGAGAGAGAGAATGTGTGTTCGTCAGTTCGTGTCAAATCAGTGAGAATGTCAGTGACTGTGTCTGTCAGTGTGTGTTGAGTGAGTGTGTGCATGTGTGTGTGTGTATCTGTCAGGCGATGTGTGTGTAAATGTGTAATTGTTCTCTGTGTGTGTCTGTCAGTGAGTGTGTCCTCTGTGTATACATGTGTGTGACAGTGTAATCTGTGTGGAACTATTATTTGTGTCTTTTATTTTCATTTTGTAACTTTTATACTTCAGATTAATAGTTCATACACTCCTCCTTACATACACAATATTCACATTGTGTCATATATTTATTTTGTAAAATATTTTTTTCTTCCTTTTATCAGGTTTGTTTTCCAGGTTAACATAAATATCAGTGTCTACATGTTTCATTTGGAACTGAAATCAATAGAAATTACTTTCTCGTGACAGGGGTTTTACACCTGCAGGGTTACTTCCCCTTGAAAAGTCGAGAAGCACTGATTTAAAATAAGTCTTTTAAAAAACTTAACATATATCCAATGCTCCCAGACCAGTATGAGAGGCTCCTAACAGATTGAAGCTTCTTATTCTGGTCTATAGGGTTTGATCTAAGGGGGAATGAGAGTGGGCTCAAAGTATCTGCTGTTTGCAGTAATTTAAAGCTACAGTTCTATAAAAGGATGAGTTTATTTTATAATGGTTTTCCTATAAGGTAGAATATGTTGCACCAGTCTATCGGTATGAAACATGCACATTTTCATGCAATAGGACTATTATTGTGAAGCTACAGAGAAATAATGAATGCGTTCAATATGACCGCTTCGGTACAATAAAATTGCTGTCAGCAGAAGGTGCCCCTATTTCTGAGACAATACAGTTTGTTAAAATACATCCATCTGCAATGTTTGATTTTGTAACAAAGCTCTTGGTAATTACAGTGTGTTCTAGTAACACCTGGTACCAGAAAAATATATTATGTGTATTAGGTAATGTGTGGGAGTAACTAGTAAGGGAAAATCCACATACAGAATATGACTTCTCACCCTCTCTTTATACCCACAATTTATGTCATAGATAAGTCTTAACTGTTTGTGCCGGGAGCCTTAATCCAACCATTTAAAGGAAAACTTTATTTTTTATTATGTTTTTTCTTTTATATGTGCCATATATTTATAGTGAAGATTACATTTTTTTTTTACCTCGTGTTTTTTTCTTAAATCTTTTGCATAATCAATCTATGGACATTCACAGAGGAAGCAAGTACAGAGAAAATATTTGCTTATGAAGCATGGTTTCCAGGCTTTCTTCCTCACTGCTACTTAATCAGCAACAAAAAGAGAGTGGTTGAAAATGTTTCAGGCGATCCGTGCTCTGCTGCAAAAACGTATGGGGTAACATTATTCATGCATATGATGTCACTTCCATGTGATGTGACATCACAAAAGTTTGTGCATGTTTAATACTTTTTAAATGGTTTTGTTTTAGTGATTAGTTTTTTCCACAATATAGTTTTTGCTTTATTAAAACAAATATATTCTCTCAATTTCACCCTGCCTTTAAATTCCTCATTTTGCTACAGTTGAACAGCTGTGTACTTTTGTCAACTTAAAGCATTATCTTATCGCCCAAGAGCCACTGGAAACTAATTAAAGTGTCTACTTGTGCCTTCAAAAACGACTATAAGAAATAACCTTGTCTTTAAAGGCACCTGTAGTGCCCAAAACATCTTTAGCTTTTAAAAGAGCATGCAATTCTATACATTGTGCTAGCAGATTTGCTATCAAATGTGTACATTGACATAATAAGTAATTTATCCTGTCAGTTTAGGATTCAGAATGGATTCAAGGTACTGTTAAAACACTTTGGACTACAAGTAGGGGAATTACAGTGCACTGCCGAGAAATTGATTGACAGGGAGAGAAGAAAAGACCTCCCACAGGAAGTCCATCTGTTCTCATGCGCTGTGGTAGTTATGGAAACCTAGCCATCAGGGGTGATATCACTTGGTTTAGATGCTGGCTAAGAAGCCAGTTCAGACGCTGGCAAGGAAGCCACTGAGGAGGTTTGCCCTGCATGGGGAGGTGTCCTCAAGCAGGACAAATAAGTGATCGTTGGAGGGGGAGTGCGGGTGGACTGGAGAGCAGCAGAGGAGGAGTGGGGGTGGACCTCCTTAATGTGATCTCGGCAGGGGAGTGGACGCCTAGGTAAGGGGCTACAGGTTCCGTTTACCGTAGCTAAATTTACCGTTGGTTCTATTTTGGAAAAAAAAGAAATAATAAAAATGACAGATTTAGCTGGATTGTGATGAAGAATATGTAACAAAACATTAAAGGGACACTCCAGGCACCCAGACCACTTCTGCTCATTGGACTGGTCTGGGTGCCAACTCCCACCACCCTTAACCCTACAAGTGTAATTATTGCAGTTTTTATAAACTGCAATAATTACCTTGCAGGGTTAAGTCCTCCTCTAGAGGGACTTCTGTGTTCTTAGAACATGAAAGGTGTTTTAAACAACGCTGGATGTCCTCCCGCTATGTGAGGAGCTCCAGCGTCAACCGAAATACCCTTAGGAAAGCATTGACTAATGCTTTCCTATGGGGAGGTCTAGTGCGCGTTAGGTCTCCCCCACCGGCTGACGTCGGCGGGGGAGGAGAGTAGGCGGAGCCTGACTCAGCGCCGAGGGACATCGGCGATGGACTCAGGTAAGTCACCGAAGGGGTTTTAACCATTTCAGCAACATGGAATGGGGGGTGGGAGAAAGAGGGGCACTGCAGTACCAGGAAACCGGCTATGTTTTCCTGGCACTGGAGAGTCCCTTTAATAAGCCAGTTAATATGTTCTTGTCCAGAATATCAAAAAACAAAGCAACAAACAAAACACATTGTTGCTCCCATTGGTTAACATAATGATAAACTACTGTTAAAGGAGCACTATAGGGTCAGGAACACAAACATGTATTCCTGACCCTATAGGGTTAAAACCACTATTTGGCCCCCTTTGCCTCCCTAACAATAGTAAAATGTTACTTGTATTCAAGTCTGAAGCTGGTGCTTCAGACTTGAACTTCAGGCTGTGAACTTCCTCTGACATCATCAGAAGTGGTGGCCTGATCCAATTCACCATAAAAGTGGCTGAGACTGACAAAGAGGAAGATCAGGGGCAGAGCCAGCACAAGTCAAACACAGCCCTGGCCAATGAGCATCTCCACATAGAGATGAATTGAATCAATGAATCTGTATGAGGAAAGTTCAGTGTCGTGTCTGCATGCAGAGGGTGAAGACACTGAATGTTTGGATGCATTTTAGCATCTGTGGAGTAGCCAGTGAAGTTATCACTAGGCTGTAATGTAAACACTGCATTTTCTCTGAAAAGACAGTGTTTACAGCAAAATGCCTGAAGGTAATGATTCTACTCACCAGAACAAATTCAATAAGCTGTAGTTGTTCCGGTGACTATAGTGTCCCTTTAAAAAACATTTAAAGGAACACTACATGCACCATATCTAATACAGCCTGCTGTAGTTACCTGTGCCCTGCTGGGCATTCGTGCTGCTTCCAGCCCTTTCCAGGTAGAGAAGGCGGATGTCACTGCTTAGAGCTGATCAGGGCTATAGGCACTGTCTGACAGTGTCAGCTGAGCCCTCTCAGCCAATAAACAAAGTCCTGCATCGGTTATTCTGTAGAGCAATCCAGCTACTCCTACAGAAGAAGACCGTATGCATTGTGGCCAGAAGTGGTTATGGTGCTTAGTTATTCCTTAAATCAGGTTTAGACAGCTTTTAAATCTTCTGATGTTGTGGACTACATCTCCCCTGAACATTTGCCAGCATTCTGGCTGTAAGAACATGGGAGGTGTAGTACAGAACCTGAATGTGCTGAATGTTGTCTACCTCCGCTTTAACTCCTTCATGTCAGCACTCATGTACACTGTTACCAAGGTCTGCATCCATACCCCACAATCATGTGTATACGATTAAAATCATTGCTCATGAAATGTGTTCATTGCAGCCAAATTTTGTTTGCAATTATTGTGCTAATAGCAGACCCGGCGCTAGCTTTCAATCACTGACTCTGCTAAGCTTCCCCAAAGTTTCCCCGCGAAGCACGGGCCAGTAGGGAGATCTAGAGATCTCACTGTGCAGACTGCCCTTGCGAGGAGCGCAGCGATCAGAAAATGCTTCCTTCTGGTCAGAGCGCGCAAGGGGGCATCCCAAGGGGTCTGCTCTCAGCCAGAGGGCAGTTTCAGCTAGCAGACCACCAGGGAAACCAGATACACCAGACCACCAGGGAATAGCATCACAGTAAAAAGGTAAGCTGCAGTGGGCCTTAGCTAAAAATAAGTATAAAAAAACAAGCACTGTGTGGGGAGGCTGTGCACGGAACTACAACAACCTCCCCACAGACAATCTACTTCTCCCATGGGGGGAAGCTGTCACATCACCCCCACTCTGACACACAGTCACCTTGTCACATCACCACCTCCCCACACATTTATTCACCCTGTTACATCACCCTTCCCTCCCATACATATCCAGTCATCATGTCACAAAACCCTCTCCCCCATACACACTCACTCACCCTGTCACATAACCCCATCCCCCAAACATGCTCCGTCGCTGTCATATCACCTCCTCCCACACTCAATCACCCTGTCACATCACCCCTCCTCCAGACACACACCCACACACACACAGTTACCCCACACACTAAAGCCTCACACACAGACACACGTGTCACACCTCCCTCCACCCCCATCCCAACAAGACTTTGGAACATTTTCTTACAATGAGCTATTGGACTGTAAATTGAAATAAAATGGCCATTGAGGGTGCCATTGTATAATCCAACTAGAGGTGTGTTTAGGGTGGGTGGGACTGTTTAGGTGACCTTATAACTTACTGGTAGCTAATTTTATAACAGAGTCAGTTATTCAGGACAATATAAGATAATTTTTTTTAAGTTAAACACCTTTATTGACAAAGTGGGATTCTCCTGAGGTATGAACATGGCCAGTGATGATATCTGAAGCATTTTCTATCTTAGGATGGGCAATATCATCACAAACCTTTAAATTTCCTCCCATCACTCCCTCTTCAAACAGAAAAAGTGTAAATAAACTCCAATGATTTTTTTAAACAAATTTTTATTATTCTGCCTGCACGTCGACATTTAACGTCCAAATAAATGTGACGTTTACTGTAATATAACTCCAAAGCATTGATTTTGAGCACACAACTATAAAAAGTTATATTAAAGGGACACTAGATAGTGTTTTTAACACTATAGGGTCAGGAATACATGTTTGTGTTCCTTTAATACTGAATTAAAGAGATTTGCTCCATTACAAGATTACAGTTTGCTGTATCTCTTCTAGTCCCCTAGAATCAAAGAAAAAGGTCTGTACCTACAGTATCAATATAATATGTTTTAAGAACACATTTTCAAGGACTGTGGTATATAGTGTATCGGCTGGTTAGAGCAGTGGTAACGTCACAACACACCTAACGATCTATATCTGTCTACCTCAAATCGTCATAGATTGTAAGCTGGTTTGAGCAGGGACTCCTTCACCTCTTCCCCTTTCTATAATTGTAAAGCATTGCGAAATATATTCAAAGGCTAATAATAGTAATATCATATGTATTTCATGCGGAAATGAAAATGTAGTTCAAAAACGCTCTTTATTTACTTACCTAATGCAGAACAGTTTCTTTTCAATGAAGCAATTACTGGGGTAGATAGTGATGTGGAGGTACGTAAAAACCTACATACCTACCTCCATGGCACTTACACATTCTGAGTGACATTGTCATCCCGTAATGCTTTTGAGGTGCTCAGAAATATCAAACAAACAAAAGACAACTTTGGTATTCCTTAAAGGACCACTCTAGGCACCCAGACCACTTCAGCTTAATGAAGTGGTCTGGGTGCCAGGTCCAGCTAGGGTTAACCCATTTTTTCATAAACATAGCAGTTTCAGAGAAACTGCTATGTTTATGAATGGGTTAAGCCTTCCCCCTAATCCTCTAGTGGCTGTCTCATTGACAGCCACTAGAGGCGCTTGCGTGCTTCTCACTGTGATTTTCACAGTGAGAGCACGCAAGCGTCCATAGGAAAGCATTGTAAATGCTTTCCTATGCGACGGGCTGAATGCGCGCGCAGCTCTTGCCGCGCGTGCGCATTCAGTCCAGGAGGAGGAGAAGAGGAGGAGAGGAAGCAGAGAGCTCCCTGCCCAGAGCCGGGCGGGAGGGGGACCCTGAGGGTGGGGGCACCCTCAGGGCACTATAGTGCCAGGAAAACGAATATGTTTTCCTGGCACTATAGTGGTCCTTTAAGTAATGCCACACTACAGAAGTTAAAGGGACTTCTGCCCATTGGAGTGGTCTGGGTGCCAACTCCCACTACCCTTAACCCTGCAAGTGTAATTATTGCAGTTTTAATAAAGTTTTCAATAGGTCTCCCCCGCCGGATGACGTTGGCGGTAGAGGAGCGTTGGCGAACCCTTACCCAGCTTCGAGGGACATGGGCGCTGGATACAGGTAAGTCACTGAAGGGGTTTTAACCCCTTTAGCAATTTGGGATTGGGGGTGGGAGGAAGAGGGGACCTGCAGTGCTGGCACTGGAGAGTCCCTCTAACAACATTTACAATCCAAGACCAGCACACCGTGAAAATAAAGAAATAAAAACTACTGAGAATTTTTGTTAAATAAAACGTAACCCATAATGAATTATTTGGATATTGGCTTGTGCAAAATTGTGTGTAGTGACAGTTCTGTGTTGTTTTTAGAAACTTAGGTGGGAAAGGGTTATTATCATGGGCTTGTTTTCAGAGTTCATGAACACTGCATGTGTTTTTTTTTTTTTGGTTAACATACCCATGCAAAGCATGCGCATTGACATTTTGCTAGCATGTTAGTTGCTTGTTAGTATGGAAATCTTTCAAGTCATGCTTTCTATATGTTATTGCAAAATTCAGTTTTTTTTCATATGGTGCTGAAAAAAGAGAATTGTGCTGGGTCTGTATCAGTAATTTTGGCTAAATCAATCTTGAAATAATTATTCTGAAGTTGGCCAAGAGAGATTGTAAGCTCCTGGGGACAAAGCTGTGATTGTACATTTATAAATTCTATAGCACACACCGTCAGCATTATTTCGGAATAAATGATATTATTCTGAGGGAAGCAGATGGCTAAAAATCCTTTTGTGCATGGCCTGAGGGAGAGGGTGGGTTATGCATGCCCTGCGTGGGAGATTCCCAGAGAAAATCTGGGACTCTGGGTGTAGGCGGAAGGCTGGATTTTCAAAAGTAGTAAATCATCCTTTTTATAGCTTCTCTCTTCAGCCTGTTTGTATTCTAAGACCGAAAATCATTTTGTGGAAGAGTTGTCTGTGGAATCTGTGACCAAGGGATTTTTTTTCTTCTTCTTTTTAAAGCAAACTTGTATTATACTCACAAATATAACCAATTCCTTACTACCTATCCCATCAGACAGATGCTGGTATGATTTGGGGTGCTCTTATAAGATTTGTACTGACCCTGAGATTAAAAGAAACAGCCAACTGGTGTGATTTGCAAATTGTTATTATAGCATAGCTTGCATATACGGTATACTGAAAGGGACATTACAGTTAACAGTAGTGGTTATGGGACTTGGAGCCTGTTCCTGCACGCTCGGCAGTGTAAACGTTGCCTTTTCTGAGAAAAGGCAGTGTTTAAACTGTTTCCTTACGTGGTGCCATTTCTAGTGATTGGTGCTGGTCACCATGAACAGTTCACTGATGATTACTGTCCACACTGAGGCATGCAGGGAGACCTGGTCGGGGTCTATTCAGACCCAGTGAATCTCCCTGTCACTGGGGGGAATCTTAGTATCACCTTGATTTCTGAAAAAAAAAAATCACATTTAGCTACAGTGATTTAACAGACTGTGCCCGCTCACTGGTTAGTCTCTAGGTCTTTAAATATGGTCCCAGCTGACTAAAGGGTACTTCCAGGTATTGAGTGATACCTGGTCATCCCTGTTGCCAGCAGGAATTTAACCTGTGCAGGTAAAAAATTAAAACACAATAACCACTTCAAAACACTGCAGTGATCATGATGTTTGCAGTAATTAAATAGAATATTTGTATTTATTATACCATATGCTCTGCATACATTGATGACAAATATGTGCACATTTTCAACTAGTGTGTACCTAAGAAAAAACACCCGTAAATATATAATTTATCAAAGTCTGTATGACTGTTCTTACCTCAGCATTTCAAATGTACAAGGTTTACAGGTCACGTGAATCTTAAATTAATAACATCCTCCGCCCCGAAGAATATTTTTATAAAAATAAAAGCAAAAAAAAAAAAATCAGATTAGAGCGCATTTTACAAAACAATTGGATTTCAAGCAAACTACCCCCACAATAAAATGTAATATAGTTCCCTTATTTTAGTCACCTCTACGCAAGCACACCTTAGCCTACTCAGAAATGACAAAATAAGATTATGCCATATGTCCAGAGTACATTTATAACAAACATATTTGTCAGATGTTGGTTTACGTGTACAGCAGCAGCAATTGAAGAATTATGGGGCTTGAGTGGGTGAAGTATGTATATTTTAAAGGGATATAATGAAATGTTGACCCATTTTTTTGTAATTAACCCCTTAAGGACCAAACTTCTGGAATAAAAGGGAATCATGACATGTCACACATGTCATGTGTCCTTAAGGGGTTAAAGGAACTATTTTAATGAGTTCTACATATAATGAAATCAGCATTTTTATAAAAGGAAACACTTCAGCTTACTTTCTGTTTCCTATTACAAAAACACTGATTTCAATAAAATCTGCACTTTTATAAAAGCTTATACACCTCCCTGGCTCTCAATCAAAACAGCTTGGAGGTGTTTATTCTTCCATGTTTAGCTTCTTGAAACTAAAATAAAAAAATAAGTATTCCTCTTTTGAAAGATGTCTCAATTCACTGTATTACAGCTAAATGAGAAGTCTGTGATTGACAGGCACACAAATGGAGTCTAAATGAGAACTTTCTGATTGGGCATCCTCCAGCATAAACTAAATTCTTCCTGGGTGGGCTTGCAGTAGCTGCAGATATGAACTATTGTATCTGCAGCTATTGTAAGCTAAGATTTTTTGTGGCTCTAAAGAAAATTTGCAAAAAGGATTACATAAATGTTTTATTTGATGATATGCTTATTCAACAGTTTTTTATGCATTCATTTTAAAAAAAACTTGCAAAAAAACCCCCCTAAAAATATACTCACCTTAAAAGTTCCCAGCTTTGCACAACCGCATGAGAGGCTTCAGTAGTTAAGGGAAGTTAGATCAATGGTGGTGGGGGGCAATAAGGTCAGTGGTGGTGGTTGTGGTGTTATGGGGAAGTGAAGTCATTTGTCCAGGTGGGAGTATGGTCATGGGTAGTGTTGGTTGGGGGGACGAAAGGCCACTAAGGGTGATGCAGATTTAGGGAGGTGAGGTCACTAGTAGTGGAGGTGGGGGAGGACAAGAATGTTTACGTGTTGGTTAGTTGCATGTGGGGATTTCCACATGGGTAATAGTCTGACTCCTGCTTGTGACTATTCAACATGTAATATGTTCAGTTTTAGAGAGACAATAAGTTAAGAGTGACCAGATGTATGCAAATATTTATATATTAATTTCTTGAGTCAAACCTGTTTATTATTCTATTGTGTCTGAATTTACAGATTTATTGGACATGTGAATTCATATAGCAGTACTATATTTGGACAGTTTTATGGTGTCATGATTTATTTTTGAATGGCTTGGTAGAATGAGATGGCAATGCACGCAAATCCTATACATGTGATTCATCCCTTACCTTGTAAGGCTTGGTAACTCTATATTGAAGAATACTTGGATGACTAACAACCTTTCATTAAGAACTTCCTGTGCAAAATGGCACTTCAGAGACCTGAATTGCAAAATTCAAACTAAGATAGCCATGCTGCGACTATAGTCGAATTGGAGAATTATCCCAGATCCGTAGTAGTAGACTGTAGTGGCGGCATTAAAGTTATAAAATTGTGGACTTTTTTTTTTTATCTCTGCAGATAAATTCTTTATTCATTTGTACATGGGCCATCTTTGTGTGCACCTTAGTTCTTTTCAGTACATATTGTAGAGATGTCAAAATAAATGATGGAAAATTATCATGCAAATTAAGTCAAGGGATTCTTCTAGTGAGGTGATCGATGAGAAGACAACCAGTTATTTGACTTCAAAACCAGTCAGTGAAATACTACTCTGAGCTTCATTACACACCTTTCATTCATTATAACCTGCCACAGTGTTGTTTTAATATGAGCTGAAATAAAACTCTTTAAAAATATATTTATATATAGCCATGCATCTAGTTGACCTCTCAGTAAGGTTCACCAATCCGTGTCCCTTTTGTTTCAACAGAATCATATTTGTCCAAGTTAGGGTTTTTTCAAACAAAGACATTTTGTTGGGAGTAGTGAGATTTACCAAAGTGTCTTTTATTTTTGGTCTTTAATCTGTATGTATTTATTAAATTCTTCTAAACAGTTCTCCTTTTCTAAATCCCACAAGAAATATTGATATTAGAATAATCTGCCAAGTGTAGAGTGTCAGAAAAGAAAAAGAGTGAAACACATATCGCCCTACATTTCAAACGGAATAAGTGGGGCACTTTAATTTTAGGGGTCCAAGTGGGAGTATGGCCGGAGGCAGGGCTATTCTTAAAAAATTTAAGTAACTTACTAGAAACTAATTATGCAAATAAAATATAATTTAGAAAAAGAACAATGTATGTTATTTACACAGATTGATTTCTAAACACATTTATTGTAGCTTAAATACACATTATTGGGAATTGTATTGTTGGGATCTATGTTTTATATACTCAGACACACCAACAACATGGAACTCATAGAAACGAGAGACACTGGGATAGAAAAGAGGGATTTGAGCCCTAAATAGGGACACTTGGGAGGTATGTTAATAGACCACTTTTCTGGATGAAAAAAGTGACGGAAAGATTGATAAATCCATTGCATTGCCTATTAAGTATATGCATAAATGACAGAATTGCCTACTAATTTGAAAAATAAACCTGGTAATTATTCCATGATTGTCATTTTTTGCACTAAAACACATAGTGCCCGAAGTCACTGTTCACTGATTAACACGATAAGTAAATAGATTTCGACTTGTTACACTTGAGAGAAGGAATTACTGTTGAACATAACCCCCAGGAGAGAATCTTCACTGTGAGGATATCATTAATACATTATTCACAATATACAGTAGAAAAAAAATTTAAGTTCAGCTACACTATGAAAAAAAATTAGTTCTAATCACATATGCACATTTTTTGTCTTCCCACGTGGTCATTTAGTCGATCCCCTCATTATGTTATATTAATGATTTCTTTGCAGATGCTCTTGTTTAGCTTATGCCAACTGTTTTATTGTATTTTAATGCAGGAGTAGTTATTTTAAGAAACTACATTTGCTGCTTTTTATGAAATGGCATTTTTTATTCCTAAGTATATGAAGCGTTGATTTGTATTTGTGTCAAAAAGGCACCAACACAATTGTTATTCACTTTTAACCTAAAATGACTCTCAGCAAGGCAGTCAGACACTGTCCCCATTTTGTGTGTGTGTGTGTGTGTGTGTGTGAATCGATCTGTCTATCTTTCTACCATATGTGCAACGCAGCTACTAACACCAATTTATGGCAGACATCTTGGAACTTGTACATAAAGCCTTCAGGTAAGTATGACTTTTAGCCAATACAATTTGTAGACGAAGGCCATACCTACTAGAAACAGACTGTCATCCACATAGTATGCGTATGACTGTCTCTTTAAATGAAAGAGAGAGTAGGTGGTAGCATATTCTGCTTTATCAATGTTCTCTTGGTTTTCACACACTGTGTATGTAAAGATTCAAAGCTTGACCTTGAAGAAGGGGTCAACCAACAAGGAGTGTTTTCATATGTTCATCAAATGCTGCCAAGAATTGCTCATGTTATGGCTGACAGCAGATCGTTCCCATAATCCTTGCAATAAGGTTGTGCGCCCAGCTGGACTGATATGTCTGATATCAGCTGGACTTGTATGTCTGATATGTATCTCTATTTATGAAGTGGCAATCAAGGTATCACTGTATTTAATTTATTTCTGTACAATTTCACACAGTTTAAAGCACTGACTTTTACGTGTGTTGTGTTAACAGTAAAAAGGATTTCATGGAAAGTCTTTGGAATGCACGTACTAAATTCCCACTTTAGGGGTATTCTCTAAAGTGAGAATTGTTGGAAAATCAAAGTAAATTTCACATTTCAGGCCACATGAGCAGAACTGGAGATTTCAACATGTTTCCGGGTTTGAAATTCACTTTGAATTCTCGACAATTCTCACCCAGAAAAAAGTCAAAGTGAAAAAATTCCATATCTCCTCTTTTTTCCAGCTCAGCTATTTTGATCTAAAATATGCAATCCATTGTCCATTTTCCACAAGTCACGGTATAGTGAATAGCCTACTCAACTTTGGTTAGAACCTACTGCTGAATTTTGAACACTATTTTATAGAGCAACAGCTAGTTGGGATACCATTTTCCGGACACAGTATAACTTGTATTACAAAAATATGAGGTTTTGAGAACCTACGTAACAATATTTACATGACAAAAAAAAAATAGCTTTCTTATATAAAATAGGGATTCGTTCTAATCATGCAAAGTAAAATATATATGTAATACGGTGGCATTTCTAACAAAATAGCTTTTCAGATTTTCACATTATTTTTACTGAATGCGTTTTTTGAAAAACCTATTTCAAACAATATTAAACAGAAATATAACAATAAGGAACAGTGTAAATATGAGTAAAATAAAAAGGGGAAGGGGGAAAAATAAGGTGTTTCAATGTATATATATTTAGTTTTTATGCTTTTTTTTGTGCATCTGTTCAATGTATAAATCAGCATAAATTAATTTTAATCCTGCTTAAAAGAAAGCTGCAGTGATTCGTTAATTTGCTTATGCAATAATTTTAGTTGTACATGATCCCTTTTTCATCTTTAGTATCTAGTGAAACACTAATAAGCATAATTATTTGGATTTTGTATTCCAGGTTCACCTGTTGGTCAGCTATGGCATCCTCCTTACCGAGAACCCTGGGTGAACTTCAGCTTTATCGTATATTGCAACGTGCTAACCTCCTATCTTACTTTGATGCCTTTATCCAGCAGGGAGGGGATGATGTTCAACAACTCTGTGAAGCAGGGGAAGAAGAGTTTCTCGAAATAATGGCATTAGTTGGAATGGCCAGTAAACCCCTACATGTTAGAAGACTCCAAAAGGCATTGAGGGATTGGGTTACCAACCCGAGTCTATTTAATCAGCCCCTAACATCACTACCTGTCAGTAGTATTCCAATCTATAAACTCCCAGAATCTTCTCCTTCTTCTCTGTTGGGAATGAACTCCAGCAGTTATGAAAGGAACAGCAATACAAAGGAACCACATGTGAAGATCCCAAAATGTGCAGCCACAACGTGTGTCCAAAGTGTTGGCCCCGGGAAATCTGATGGGAATTCTCCTTTGCAAAGCAGCAGTGAAGGAAGGCACTGGCAAAGTCACCACACCACGGAGAGTGAGCACAGCCTGTCACCAGCAGACCTTGGCTCTCCGGCGTCCCCTAGAGACACCACAGAAACGCTGGATGCGGCGGCTGCTGTTTCCGTGGCCGAGTGCGTTGAGCGGATGATCCCTTCCTTGCCGAAGAGTGATTTGAATGAAGTGAAGGAGTTACTAAAGACCAACAAAAAGATGGGAAAGATGATCGGGCACATCTTTGAGATGAGTGATGAAGACCCTCGTAAAGAAGAGGAGATTCGCAAATATAGTGCCATCTATGGCAGATTTGACTCTAAAAGAAAAGATGGGAAACACCTAACACTCCATGAAGTAAGCATGAATCACAGCTGCAAATGCTTTGATATGAACTAATTACATGTGTACATCATTGTTTAAATGGCTCATATATGTTACATCATATTGTTAAAGAACATAAAGTTATTACCGTACCTTTTAAATGTCAGAAACACATTATATCACATGTTAAGAGGTCGGAAAGTTATTATAACACTGTTTGAAAGCCACATACACATATCTCTTGGTTACACGGCATAGCACGTTCATGCCCTCACTGTAGTAGCTGGTTAACGTCAAGGTTAACCTGGCCAGAAACCAGGGATGACACTGTATTTCATGTAACAAACAATGACTGTCAGTCATAGATATCACTTTGGAAAAAGAAAACTAATCGCATTTAAGACTGGTTTGCATGCTATTAAGTGGAAACACAAGGAGACAGAAAGTGTTTTCCCACATTATTTTCTGCTTGCCCCTCTCTGACATCTTTCCTTTTGTTAATGCACCATTTCTCATGCCTACTACAACCTCCATTGATTTTCAAGTGAATGAAAGCCATATGCTTCTAAAGCACTGGTAGCACACATTGTCATGCCTGTGCTGAACATACTCTGGTCTGTTTTCCTATTTATAGGAACAATCAATTTAATTATTTTTTTCTCCATTTTTAATTTAGTAAATATATCCCCAAAGAAAACATGCATGCAGTTTTTCTGCATGTTTTCTTTGGGAGTGTGAGAAAAAAACATTGTGCAAGAACTGCAGACTTGTCTGCAACCTTTGCACCCCTCACCTTCTCCGGCATAGACTTTCTCATCCACAAGCCTCTGTGCTGAAGCCACAAATGGTCATACAACTGCAATTGTGGTATTTCAATGTTTCGTAATGAGCTGCTCATTGAAAAGAGTGAAATTCAGGTGCATTCAAGCCCAACGCACCTGCTACTGCCAAAGTAGAAGAAAAACTCTGTATCCAGTCTCAGCCCCAAAAGCACTGAGTAAGCTGCTTTAAGTTAGAGAAACTATAAACAGGTAGTGATATTATTATTAATTTATTATTTATATAGCGCCAGCAAATTCTGTAGTCCTGTACAATGATATCCTTACAATATGCTTTCCCGAGTGTCCTCTTCTTCTAATGCTGGTTGTTTTGTTGCTCAGATCTTTCAGTAATGTCAGTGGCTGAGCTGTGTGCATATATTTGATGAGGAAGTATTTTTCTGGAGTGATGGGGTGTGGCTAAAGAGGCAGTCTTATGGTGCAGCATTCTGTAAATAACAAACTTTGTTCAAAAACTATAATGGGTTTAGCATGCAAAAACATACAGCATATTAAAACAACATCTATCAAGTGCAGTTGTATTGGTGCCCCGAGTGTCCCTTTAATTCAGCCCTGAATCCTGTGCTTTCATAATGCTCTCTGGAAACATGTTAGAGAAGGAACAACTACTTTTTTCTAAAATATTTAGTTTATTTTGCTGGAGCTTTGATAACGTTATCTAAAGGGGTGTGTGTGTGTGTTTCAGTATTCCTTCCCTATTCTTCTTTTCTGTCCTTTATTGATTGTACGGTGTTTAGAATGTCCACTATCCTTGGAGAATTTGTTCAGTTGGACTAAACAGCCTGTTTGTGTGTTTCCTAGCTAACCGTGAACGAAGCAGCTGCTCAACTTTGCATGAAGGACATTGCTCTGCTTACAAGGAGGGACGAGCTTTTTACTCTTGCACGCCAGATTTCTCGGGAAGTAACCTACAAGTACACATACAGAACCAGCAAGTAAGATCTTGGAAAAGCATTGGAGAATGTATAATCTAAAATAACGAATTCTAGATTTGGATGTGATGAAAAAAATGAGCTGTTTATATGTGTTATTAATTATTTAGCCATGTAATGTTTAGGATTTTAATTGGCACTAAATAATTAAATAAACACTATAGTGTTAGGAATACAAAACATGTATTACTAACACTATAGTGATGGACTATATGTTTAGGTGAATAGCCCCCTCTGAATAGAGTTAAAATGTATTTAATTTACATTTTCTCCATTTCTGTACTGGTTTTGACACTGCCGGCCCCACCTCCATGCCTCCAGTGCTTTTCTGTAGGAAATCTTTGAGAGGCTATTGAGCATATGTGACAAAATGTTGCACTGCTCCAATCAGCATCAACTCTTAGAAATGCATTGAATCAGTGCATCTGTATGCAGAGTGTTTGGCCTTTCCATGCAGAGCGTGGAGACGCTGATCATAGGTGCTGCACACAGTGCAACACTGGGCAAAGAAGCAACTTTAGTAGCCCTCTTGAAGTGACTACCACTAGAGGTGTTACTAGCCAGCAAGGTAAAAACTGACTTTTCTCTGCACTATTAGATTTTCTTTTCTCTTTAATACGGATCCCACGAGCCCCTTAATCCCACTACTCCACAGACATCTTTACCTCAGATAGAACTGTGATTGTTTTCTCATCCAAATGTTTTACTGGACTCTTTTTGGACTGTTCTTTATATATAAAAAAACAACAACACTTGTGCACGGGGCCTGACAGCCAACTAAGCTAGTCGCTTGTGGCTGGAGCTCCTTCAAAAATCTAGTTATTAAGCCAAAATCTTACGGTACTTCCTCAGCGCTATTTTGGCACAAAACTTGGCTACTCAATTCCAGAACACTCAGCTGACTGTTGGGTTCACTACTGTCAGGTTCCTGTGGGCATAGGCTGTGTTGTACACCTCTGTGACCTGCTGACATACTTGAAGCAGAGGAGGCGCTTCTCCGTGAATTTGATCAATTGTGGACAACGTCAAGACCTCGGGGAGCTGCCTACCAGAGTGTGAGGGGGGTCAGGGACCAGTGAGGACTTCAGTGTTATAGATGTTTAAAATATGTATGTTTTAATTTTGGACTAAAAAAATAGGGGTCGTCTTAAACATGGGGGCATCTTATACATGGAAAAATACGGTATATCTGTCTCCCACTAAACCAGGAGCTTTGCTTCTTTCTAAATGTATATACTGAAAAAGTTATCTATTCTAATATGATGTTCAAACTGAGACATTATGTCATTTCATCACTCAAATGCGTAAGTGTGTTTTTATGATAAAAGCACTGATGGGATATTGTCTGCTAGAAAATCAAGATGGCTTCTCACTTTATAATTTTTTCTGTTAATAAACAAAGAATAATAACTGTATATGTTGAAAAGGTTTGTGTTTGGAGATATGTATTATTAGTACTACATTAATGTAGGATAGGATGATATTTGCTGTTTATTCACCCTGTTAGAAAAACAACAGGCAGATCACTATTTACAATCCACTATTTACATTTTAGGTCAAAATGTGAAGACAGAGATGAGCTGTCACCCAAGAGAATCAAAACTGAGGTAATTTGTCTCTTTTATGCAATGAAATTTGTGTACGTCATTTTTTTCAGCTATCAATTAGTTTCATTTTCCATAAGTACGCAGTTACTTTGTATATTTGTTTTAATGGTGTGTATTAATGATGCTGCCCCACTCACATCAGATTGTCATTTTTAATCTTCTATAGCCACAGTTAAAAGATAACTGTAAAACAGCGGTAGGCAAACTTCAGCATTCCAGAAGTTGTGGACTACAGCTCCTATAATACTCTAAAAGCCATATTGCTGGCAAAGCATCAGGGGAGATGTAGTCCACAAAATCTGGAGTGCCAAAGGTTGTCTACTCTAAAATCAAACATTCTGGGAATTTTTTATTTATTATTTATCTGCATTTCTTCCCCATTGTTTACTGGGGTAAATAATGCAGTGAAGGTAAATGGGGGGTTGGAGGTGGAGGGGGGGGAACCTTACTTGCGTTTACTGCACTTCTGTATTGCACCATCCCTGCCATCCCATGATGCCTTGGGCGTGCATATAGACGCTTGGGCATCTATCAGACAAATTCCAAACGTATGTAGGCTTGGAATTTTCTCCAGCAGTAGACATGCATATCTTCCCCAGCCTTTTAAGTAAGAATATAAAGAAATAAGTAAATTTAACAAAAATCTATTTTTGCTTATTTTATTTAAATTATTTCAAATTTCTCTTTAATTCATAATGGTAACCAGGCATTTAATTTAAAAGGTATTTTTATTTTCATTTATTCCTTCATATTTTGAAGGTGAGGTATAGATAAGACATTTACACTGTATTCCTGGTTGTGGAATACAGCCTACTAGAAGTATTTTCCGAGAAAGGGATTTTTTAAATCAAATACAGTGGATGGTAATCTTCATTAGTTATTTATAATTCATCTGCTTGTATTTTTGAGAATGCAGATTCCTAGACTGTAACTCCAATGTCCACATACAATATAAGTACAATTGCATGGCTAAAACTAGGTAGCTGTATTTTAAAGGCATTACCGGTTCTTATAGTAAGTAAGTAATGCAATGTGTCTGTCTCCCTACAATCTCATCCCCTATACTGAAAATAATCCAGCCTTTTATTTATTAGTCTTATTGATTCTTACTCCATTATGGGAGGTAGGCGGTAGGATGCCTGTTTGATACACACTGACTGTTCTAACCTCCAACTGAGAATTTAGTTTCTTCCCTTGTTAAAAGAAATTGCATTATAAAAGGGAAAGAGGTAACATTGGTAAAATGAGTGAGCATTCTAAATCTTTTCTTTAAAGTATACATTTTACAGTTTAACTAAAAACACCTGTCTTCATAGGGTTCTATAATCGTGATCAAACAGTATGTTTATTTCTATTTCTCTAAAAGTTGCACGTCATTGCTGAATTATCTGCAAACTATATTTAGAGAAAAATGTATCTACACTATTGTAGATGATAAAACCTGCTCAAACAGAATTTATGGACCCTAACTTTGAATTACTTTACAGCCACTCACCCGTATTCATGACAAGTTTAAGTGGGATTTGTCAAGCAGTGGAATGTGGGGGACTTGTTAAAATTATTGCGCGCATATTATTTTTAAAGCTTAAAGAAACACTATAGTGTTAACAAAATAGATATATTATGAAACGCTGTCGACAGGCTTTATTGTAAAATGAAGGTTCATACTTAATGAGACATTGTAGGTACAAAGCATCCAAATGAAGCAAAAAAAAAAAAAAAAGAACACACAAAACCGTTACAAAATAGTATAAAATCTCACGGTCAAGTACATATAGACCAAATGCAACAGTATGTGTGCTCTAAATTACCAATAGCTAAAAACAAATATAGAGTTACTCTATCCCTACTTGGTACAAAACTCACGCACTAATGGCGAGTGTGATAGTTCAGAATAAGGAGTGACAAGGTCTTCTACCAGGTCGGGATGTGGGTGGAGAGGATCTCACAAGGACCAAAAACATAGCTCCTACGCATTTCGTAAATAGTTTTCACTTCCTCAGTTAGGAATAAATAGTTATGCTATAGTGCCCTTTTAACAGTTTAGGGGCCCATGTCAGTGTCAGTGACAAACACTAAAAAGCTTCCAATGCAAACATTGCTGTTCTCATATTTTACAATGCAGGGCTAAAATGACAGGAATATGGTGCCCAGGCCACTTTATTACATATAATGTCCCTTTTAAATTATAATCAGAGTTTTGTCTTGTGTATTATGCCTAACTGTGAGAACTGAACTTTAAATGTTACCCTTGATCTAGTTTTATTTAAATACTTTAAAAAAAATAATTTGTTATATATTTATCTTTAGTGCTATGAAATCCATATTTTGCCATATAAATCTGTCTCTGTTTTTGTATATTGGCTTGTATCAAGAGTAGACAGATTGAGCTGTGTGATTATTTTTAAAGGAATGGCCTTATTGGCAAGTGATGTGTTTTCCCACTTAAAAAAAGTCTATTCATGATAATGCTTCAGATTGATACAGTTTTTTATGCTAAAGCATCTCCCAATGAACCATAAATAACTGCCCCCATACTTTACTAGCCTCTTCAAATACATTGTCTGAAACTCTTTGTCCCTAAATGAGATGGGGACATAAATCAGAATTCCTCAGTTTCAGCTTGGTTTCTCTTGCAGTTTTGTGAGACCATTATTGTCTCACAACTAGCTGTCATGGATTTCTCTTCTGTCTGTGGTCCTTCTAAAGAAGGCTTGGACAACTTTCTGTCCCCCAACTGTTGGGGGTATTTAGTTCTCATCACCCTTCATTCATGACTCCAGTAACAGTTGGTGGGCAACATGTGGTTAATCCTAGTCCTTACTCTCATTTTGTCTTAATGGAGGCCTACAAAATTGGTCAGTCATGACATGCTGGCAGGTTTTTTGTGTGCAAATTTTAGGAACATAGAACTAGCTAGACATGTGTAAACCATGGAATATGGAAACCTAGTCTGGGGTCCTACCTGTATATCTATAACTACGTGAGCATTGTAACAGCCTTTATACCAGCTTGTTGGTGCCAACATCTTCATTTTCTCTGTCCTGACAAGGAAAATCCAAGAGGACGAGTCATTCTGTGATTTTTGAGCAATTCATTCTGGCAGATAGATGTAATATGTCAAAAAAAATCTGTAGGCTGAAACATATTAATATTTGGCTGAATTACTGTGAATTGTTAACAAGCCATAAGGATGATGCTATGTTTGGCTAACGTAATAATCTGTTTGCCACAGGATAGTTTCTCGGATTACCAGGAGACTCTAGTAGCTATTCACCAGCAAGTGGAATCACTAAAGGAACAACTTGCAATGGCCAAAGCTAAAGGTGATGAAGGGTCAGCTCATAATTTACAGGTAAGACCAATTAAGTTTTTTCCATCTGAATTCGGTGAGACAAGATTGGCTTGTGTTTAGTTCTGATACATTACAATGAGATAATAATAAATGTATACATTGCTTTTCTCTACTTTTCTTGTATTTCTTTCTGCTTTAAAACAGAAATTACCATAAAGATTAGTTTTAACAAGCATAAGATCAGAACTTATTTAAAGACATTTTTTTGTGATCGTGTGTGTGTGTGTGTGTGTGTGTGTATTTTGAATCTCTTAGATGTTTTGCTCTGTGCTTATCTTTAGCCCTAAGATGTCCCATGGATCACACTTTGTAATAAACTTTCACAGTTCTTGTTTAAAATATGTTCCCGCTTTTACTTGGCTTCAGCAGTCCAGTAGAAGAGCAAGGTGAAGGAGCTTAATTCACAAGTCTTGTGAAAAATAAAAATCATTACATTTGGCTGGCACTGGTCCATGACAGGCTGTGACCATATACAGTTTTAGGTAGTTGCCACTAGTTTTCCACAAAACAATGCACATCAGCCTTAATTAAAAATGTCACTAATAATTTGTATTTGTTTTCTTTTGATTAGTTTTTCAATTAATGCCATATGGCTGTAGTTTGTTTCAGGTCATAAAGAGGTTCCTTCATGAATTTGTTATGGTGCCTTGAGTTTCCTTGCACCATCTTACTTTTAGAGGTTAAATAATTTACACATGGTTTAACCCCAAAGTCTTGAATCTAGTGCCGTCTAGCTCTGCCCCTGCCTTTTTGCTTCTCTCCAATTCTTGATACAGAAAGCCTTGGACAGGGTCCCCGCTGATTGGTTGAGAGCATCAGTTGACACTCTCAGGAAATCAGTTGTGCTCTTGTCTGAGGTTATTCAAGACTTCCTGTTTTAACAGTTAGAGAGAAGCAGAAGAAGGCAGTGCTAAACAGCCTGCAGCAGGGACCTCCTGGCATCATAACAACTTAATTAGGGTGAAGTTGTTATGGTGCCCAAAGTGTTCCTTTAATTAGGCTGAATGTTCTGGCACAACATCCCCCACTCCTCTGTTTTGCACTTTAAATCATTACCAGGCATCTCACATCCAGCCATATTTCACACTTCAATCCCTCACAGCACGCACACTCATCCCACGGACACCATCATTAACGATGCATGCAACATGACATTGTGTCTTTCATCTAGTCTCTTGCTGAGATCTTTTAACAGTGCCATATAAAGCAATAGTGTTGGCTTTACATGCAGTGTTTCTGCTAACTTAAAGCCAGTTGAAGGGGATTTAAACACAATTTTATATATATATATATATATTCTAGCACCACCTTCTGTACTGTTCACTTGTATTTTTTTTTCTCTCTCTCCCCCCTCACTCTGTGATCTTCAAGATATTTACGACCCTTTGCAAGAATGGTGTCCAAGTTCTATCAAACCTGTGTCTTATCTACACTCATGTCGCTTTAACCCCTGTATGACAACTCAACTTTGAATTCTATGTGTCGTCCTGCTTAGAAATGCTTCAGACTTGAGAAAGGGAGGTTCTCCTGAAAGCTTGTCATTAAATAATTCTGTTAGTCCAATGAAAAAGGTATTACAAGATACACATTTTATGTTATTTACACACACATATATATATATATATATATATACATAGCCCCATTTTACGTGTAGAATAAACCAGGACTGAGGAAAAGAAAGTAAAAGAAGTAAACTTCAACTTCAACTTCCCACATGCCCTCCCATTTGTCACCAGCTAGCTATCTGTCAATAGCTCACTCCCACTGGAGAAATGGGGAAGAGGAGAGTTCTATTCGTGGTGCATAGTGTTGGTACAAGGTGGAGATGAGCCCCTTTTAATATTTACCCTTAGGCAAGCTGTCTTAAACCATTTCAGAGTCCTAGAGGCCAGTGATATTTTTATATTTTAACTGTTTGCACCAGAATAAAATATATAATTTTACATAACTTGAAAAAAACAGAAAATTACAAAACAATAGTTATAGTACTATACAAAATATTTATAAACATGTTGTTGCACATAGTAATGTGATGGTACATATGTATGGATAAACTAATGGCCATTTTTACTGGTGATGATTATATTTTGTGGATCTCAGCATCATCACTTGCTCCCAAAAATAAGTAATCACCTTTTATATAGTGTATTGCAGTGGGTTTTTTCCCCCACCATTAATGAAAACTTGGACTAAACTAATGGATCGGTGGCAAATAAGGACATTGTTAATTAATTTGTTGATTTTTATATACCAAAATAATGGAAATATGATATTCATTTATATGTGGAGTACAGACATAAACCAATCAGAACGTGGAACCTATTGATGGTCAACTAAGAGGGACTTAGAAGAGCCAATTGTGTAAAGTAGTTAGGACAGTTCCATGGAAGGCAGGAAAGACCATATCAAGAAATCAGGACAAAGCTGGTGAAAAGAAATCAAGCAAAGCTCATGTGAAGACTTTTGTATACAATGACGGACTCATTTCACAGCTGAGATCAAGCAATCTTAGTGCTCAGTGGGACCACAAATACAAATAATTCTAGCCAGTGGTGAGGAAAGTCCAATGGGTCCTATAGCAGATCAGCCAAAAAAAAAAAAAACAATTTGATACATAACAATCCTTTAATGTTTAATACATCTCTGGTACACTATGGCGCCAATCTTTTTAGCACATTCTCTCGAAAATCTTTTCTGCCAATTTTTGTTGCAAATTCTATCCACGTGAATGTGCCCCAGCCCAAGCCACATCTTTTTCCATCCTCTACCTCTAATGATCACTGACACTGGGTATATTTATTTGCCTCTCTAGCTATGAAGTATGCTGCTCTAGTAATCATGTCTTGAATGTGGTTTCATATTACTTAAAGAGGCAGAAAAGAAAAGATGTAATTTCATATATACCAGCAAAGATGGTATTGATATGAATATTAGCAAAGATGATATTGAACAGTGGTTGCTTTTTATGTGTTCTGTGATCTCCTCTTCAGCTTTATGTGTGTCCTTTTTTTTCATGTTTTCACTTTTATAAATTAACCTTGTTACACCTCATTGACTATCAATCAGACAACAGGCCCTGTTACTTCCTGGTTTGGTTAGCTCAGTGGAGCTAAACTCAAGAGGAAGGCAACTGCCTAGAACACCTTCCTTGCAAAGATTTCTCTCTGAGTTGCATTGGGAAGTCTGTGATTGGTCAGCCACAGAAAGTCTGGGTGGGGTTGGGGGCTTGCAAAGGCAGCAGACAAGAGTTCTGTAGCTTTTGCAAGCTGTTTTAGATATAACTGCAATAAAAAATACATAATCAAAATAAGCAAATGCATACATGTTTTCGTTGGGTATATCTACTAAGCAATGATTTTTATTTGTATTTGGACAGCACAATACCTTTAAGTATTCATGGGGGGGTTGGGGTTTAAATAGGGGGTTGGGGGTTAATGCCATCGCTAGCTTTTTGGCAAGCACAATGTACAGTCAAACAATGTATTGATGTATTGTAATTTTTACAAGACTAACCAGTTCTTATGACCTAATAGTGAGTTTCACAAGCACTCCTTCATTCTGTGACTGCAATTAGGTTGGAGTGACTAGTCTACTTATTGAGAATATGTCTCTATACACAAAATAAAGCATGTATATATTGATATTTGCCTTGAACAATAAAATACAATGGAAGGCATGTACTAAAAATGCATGGCAACAAATAATTAAAAAAACATTTATATTTAATACTAGTAGTAATTTACTAATGAGTTATATTTATATATATATATATATATATATATATATAATAAATAGTAGTTTGAAAAGGTAAAAAAATGGTGCTATAATCATCTATGTGGATAACTCTACACACATAAATAAAGTATGTGAAAAATGGAATAGTGAGAGCACTCAATAAATGTTCAAAGTTACCACAAGTATGGATAAATACAATCCTAAAACCTAAATAAAAGAAGAGACCATAGGTTAATAGTGTTACACTTTACAGAAAAAAAACTCATATTACTGACACTTATAGACGCTGGCTCAGACTAAAGGCTTCAAACGAAGGATATAACAGGTACAGTGGATCCTTGTAGCAATCAGGATATCTCCAGGCTGTGTTATCAATAATCCACCATAAAGATCCAGGATGCAGGATCAGGGTGGCAAAAACACAATTTATTGATTAAGCATAAAAAATTTAAAACAAGGAAAGTCCACTGGTCGCTTGCCACTTAACGCGTTTCGGCGAATAGCCTTTCTCAAAAGTGAATAGTCCGTTTTTTCACATAATGAGTTAAAGAATTGTTAGTAGATTTCAAAACTGTGCTGCTGTATTTCCAAATTAAACCTACTTTAGCATGTTGGCTGAACAGAGTTTAAAAATACATGGCAATGAGCTCTGTTAACATGCTGAGAGATGTTTGATGTGTGCATGTAGATTCTCGATTTGTCTTAGGAGCGCAATGATTTTCTTGGATGATTTTGGATGGTTAAGGTGCAAAAAGAAAATCAGACGGAACGTTCATTATTTTGATTCTATATTTCTCCCAACACATCGTTAATTTTATTTTACGCAGAATTTTTTTTAAATTGTGTTTGGTTAGTGCATGCACTCCACCAAATGTGTGGTTGGTTCATATTGGCTCAACATCACATTATGACAAATATGAAAATTTTAAAGGGAAACTCCAAGTACCTTAACTGCCACAGCCTGGCACCCTTCCATTGTAAGTAGTTATATTATTTTAAAACAGTTTGAAAACGGATCTAGGTCACCATGCGCTGCTCCCTGCCTCTTCTTCAGACAGAAGCTCCAGCAGTGACCTATACCTGACTATGCAGGCTTATATTTCAGTCAAAATAGAAATGCTGTGCTTTTTGTTTACTAGCACAGTTAATTTAATAGCAAACAATTTCAACAGTTTTCTTAAAGTTAATCAGAAGAGCTATTGTGCTCTGAATGGTGTTATGGACATATTGCTTAACTTATGGTTGAAATGGGTTTAGCCATCTGATAATGATACTAACGTAAACTTTTTATCACTATATCTGTAGGTTCAAATAGAAAAAGTGGTGGCAAAACAGATGGAGATTTTCCGTAACTCAGGGTATGAGAGGCTACAATATCCAGAAAGGTGTTTTTCTACCGGGCCTTACAGACAAAATTCAGAGGAGAGTAGCCCTACAGCCATGGCATCAGATAGTTCTGACGGTCAAGGTAAGGTAAATATTAACTGGCCTCTATAAGATGTAGCTCTAAAATCAAAGCCTTGGTCTGAGCAACTACATTCATCTACATTCTAGTACACATAATTATTGTTTCACTGACGTGTAACTGTTAATGATATATTACCAACAGTGACAAATTTTGATTGCATAATGAAAAAAACAAGCATACAACACAACAGCAAAAAAATACAAATTGGTAAAAACGATACAATGAGTGGCTCTTCCAATTCCTTCTTAAATAGTCTTATTTAATCAAATGAAAACAAAAGAAAAATGTATAGCATTTGTAAATACTCCCAATACTTTGTATATATCTGAAACAAAAAAGTTAAAATGAAAATACTTGAAAGGGGCCTCAGGGTATTTGTTGACTAGCATTCTTTACTGTTTTATGTAGATGGTGCATACAAATAGCACAAAAAGATGTGATGTATGGGTAATATTACCCATAGCCCAGTAGATGGTATCTCCTGGTCCTTAGTGCAATAGGGTCAGAGGGACCCATAAACCTCCATTCTCCTTGTCAGTAATAGACAGAGAATGCGTTTACAATACCCATCTCCAAATTCCCAAGTCCGTTGCCTCTAATCCAAAGAGGAAGCTGTCCACGTAGTGAGAGTATATTTGTGTCTGAATTCCGTAATGTGTATTTTTATCTCCTCTTAAAAATCCTAAAGATCATTGAGGTGTGATGGAAGCTTGTTGTGTGGTAGGATAGGAACACTCCATGCACCATAACAGCTTTGTCAAAATGATGTTCTTATAGGGCCAAGTTCTTATGGTGCTTACTTATCTATAGGGTTTAAACCCTAAGTTGGCTCTGTAACCGTCCACATCCGCTTTCTCTAATTCTGATTAGGGATCGACCGATATTGGTAAATTAGAGCCGATACCGATAATCTGTGAACTTTCAGGCCAATAGCCGATAACTTGACGTAAATGCACAAAATATACATGCCACATGTAGTGGATGCAGTGTGTTTAGACAGGGGAGCTGTGTGTTTGTGTGTAGTGGATGCAGTGTGTGTTTGTGTAGTGGGTATATAATGAATGCAGGGTGTGTTTGTGTAGTGTGTATAGTGAATGCAGTGAGTGTTTGTGTAGTGTGTGTGTGTATAGTGAAAGTAGTGTGCATAAAGTGAATGCAGTGTGTGTATAGTGAATGCACTGTGCGTAAAGTGAATGCAGTGAGTGTATAGTGTGTGTATAGTGAATGTAGTGTGTAGTGTGCATAAAGTGAATGCAGTGTGTGTATAGTGAATGCACTGTGCGTAAAGTGAATGCAGTGTGTTTGTGTAGTGTGTGTGAATATAATGAATGCAGAGTGTGTGTGTTTGTGTAGTGTGTGTGTATATAATGAATGCAGAGTGTGTGTGTTTGTGTAGTGCGTGTATATAATGAATGCAGTGTTTGTGTAGTGTGTGTGTATATAATTAATGCAGAGTGTGTGTTTGTGTAGTGTGTGTGTATATAATGCAGTGTGTGTGTGTGTGTGTGTGTGTATATAATGAATGCAGAGTGTCTGTAGTGTGTGTTTGTGTAGTGTGTATATAATGAATGCAGTGTGTGTGTTTGTATAATGTGTGTATATAATGAATGCAGTGTGTTTGTATAGTGTGTGTGTGTGTGTGTGTGTGTGTGTTTGTGAAGGGATGTAATTTGTGTAAAATGGTCAGGAAGGGGGGCATTTTTTATTTAAATTTTATTTTTAATAATGTTTTATTTAATTTTTTTATTCCCCCCTCCCTGCTTGTTACCTGGCCAGGGAGGGGGTGCTATGGCATTTCCTGGTGGTCCAGTGGCATGTACTGAGCATTGTGGTGGGCCCACAGCAAATGCAGAGTGTGTTTGTGTTGTGTGTGTATAGTGAATGCAGAGTGTGTTTGTGTTGTGTGTGTGTGTATAGTGAATGCAGAGTGTGTTTGTGTTGTGTGTGTGTATAGTGAATACAGAGTGTGTTTGTGTTGTGTGTATAGTGCGTGTAGTGTGTATAGTGAATGCAGAGTGTGTGTGTTTGTGTAGTGTGTATAGTGAATGCAGTGAGTGTTTGTGTAGTGTGTATAGTGAATGCAGAGTGTGTGTATGTTTGTGTAGTGTTTGTGTGTGTGTGTGTGTTTCTGTAGGTTTGTCATTTGTGTAAAATTGGGGGGGGGGGGGGGTTTAATATTAAATTTAAAAAAAAAATTTTAGTCCCGCCTCCCTGCTTTTTACCTGGCCAGGGAGGAGGGATATAGCATTCCCTGGTGGCATGGATTGTGCAGAGGGACTTCTGAAGCCACAAGCTTCTGTCTTACCACAGACTGCAGTCTACAGGGCTGTGGAACCTCTATCACCCAATGCCCAGGACATACAGCTCCGGGTGTCACACTGTTTCTTCTTGTCCTTTATCCCTGCTGTGTGCAAGCAGTAGGGCTCCTACATGGGTTGCTGGAGGGCACTGAATGCTGGAAACCAATACAGCGTGGCATGCAGATTATAACAGAAGGAGGACAGGTTTAGGGTTGCATTCAGTCAACACACACCACACAAACTGCATACAGCCAGCAAGCTTACTTACCTTTCCATCAGCTTCCTCCAGCTCCCCAGTGTAAATCTCGCGGCCAGCGTGCCGCGGTAACCAGTGGCAACACTCTGACGCCCGCGGGACTTGCGAGATTTACACTGGGGAGCTGAAGGAAGCTGCTGGGAAATGGGCCCGGTGGTCCTGGTATGTATTATCGGCGATATCGGTATCTATATTGGCCGATTCCGATACTCACGAAAATACAGAATATCGGCCGATAATATCGGTAAAACCGGTAATCGGTTGATCCCTAAATCTGATTCAGGAAACGCTGTCAGTCAGTAGCTTTATGGAATTCCATGACAAAAGAGGGCTTTATAAACCCCTTTAAGATGTTAGGGCCTGCTATGCCATCCCACGAAATGAGGGCTTAAACACCATTATGGCATAGCACGCCATAGCGATTTGGCCCTCACTCAGGAAGCAATACATATCCTCCATGACAGTCGCGATCAGGGGACCTGCTTGACCTTGGAGTGCCACATTGTCTCAATGACAACCTAGATCCAGCAAACCAATCTGGCAAATTTCAGTGTGTAAAAACTGAAATGGCCAAGCTCTTTATTTGACCCTGTAACTTTTCAAAACCCCATCCCATGAAACCTGTACATAGTTGGCATGGTTGTGCTTGTGGAACATCACAATGTACAAATATGTGTATTTTATTGCAGTAAATGCTAACATTATTATGACATTAATAGTTAAAATACCATGCAGAAAAATTACAACATGTACTAATATTGTGTTCCAATATATATATTTGATAGGAAATTAAAGCCCTATTTCTCCTGAACAAAATGATATATATATAATGTATATAAGTGTGAGTGCACTTGGATGAGCAGATTGTAGATAGCCACTTAAAGACCTGACAATTATCTCCTACCACTCCCAACCAAGTAGTCTGTGAGGTATCTAATATGTGGGTACACTTAATGTGAAAGAGGTACATTATGGTTGAGCAGACATATAGCTCAAATTCTAGGTTTTGTTTTGGTTCAGAACTTGGACAATTGCCTCCGTCCTGAAAGGGTTAATAGATAGTTACTTGCAGAAAAAATATTTATTTTAAAGGATCATTAAATTCACCAGCTAGTAAGAATGGATTCCGAATATTTTCCCTTAATGGAACACTACAAAACTGTATTCCTAACAGTATATTGGGCCTCTGCTCCTGCAGCAATCAAAGGATGAGAAACCCTTTTTGGCTAGTTAACTGACTCCAGTACATTTTTGAGAAACATGGTTATGGAATCTGAATAATGACTGGTTACTTGTTTTCCAGTTGAAAGGCCACTGAATCTCAGAATGTCAAACCATCAGAGCCGACAGCTACAGCAGGTGATGACGGATGGAGAACACTTAGGAAAGCAACTGTGCAATGAACTTAGCAGACTTTATTCCTGCAGTGACGCCAACTCTCAGTCCTCAGGTGAGACAGCACAACTGATGCCTACAAAGATTTACATTATGGACCCATTCATCACATTCAGAGTTGGACGGAGAAACTCTTAAACATAAAGGTTCTCATGCGTCGTAATTGTTGAATAGTCACAAAAACATTTTATCCATTAATTATACACCCAATTCTATAAATATACAATAGCTCTAATGGCATATTTTATCACATTCACTGCGCAGAACTGGATTGGAATCATCACACGCTAATTTTTTTATTCTGTAGTACAGGGTAATTAACACTACACCAAGACTGTGAAACCTACTGATGCAAAAAACATGTTCCAGTTATTTTGTAAATTGCACCTTTGTGATTGCTCCATTGACTGCTAAAATAACTAATTTAGCCCTTGTTATAATTTTTTTTTTGCTAAGTATTCCTATTTCTTGTTGCCTGCAGATAGTCTTGGAATGCTCAAAGATTACTCACAAACAGCCTTAAACACAGACAGAAAAATTATCAAACTGGAGCCAGAAGATGCAAGATAGCTGGCAAGACAATCCAGTAACCTCCCCGGGAGTTTACCACCGTGACAAGCAAGCCTTAAACTCTCACCAGTGTTGCCTCATCAATATATTCAATACCCTGTTCAAAGCCAAAGCTCACAGACTGATACCATTGGTAATAAGAGAAGCAGGACTGCTAACACAATCTATGGGACACATTCCTTGCAATGCCTTTTACAATAAGGCACAGCTCACAAATTAATACAGTGGGCTTCCAATATTTAAGAATGTAAAATTTTATTATTTTTTCTTATTATTTTTATTTTCTATAAGTTATAAAACAGCATAGATATTAGAACATGTATTCAATTTAATAGATGTGAATACAGTTCATTTTACTTGAAATTTCAGTGTCTGTCGTATTTTACACATTAATAGTACTTATGCTAGGGTTAAGACATATCCTAGGGATAACAAGAAAGAAAATTTGACTGGCACAATAATAAGCTGGCAATAAGACTATACTGAATGAATATCTGTTTGGAAGTGGAAGGTTTACGTGAATGATATATGTATATGTCAAAAGCAGAGTATATGTAATATATAATATTAGTATAATCAGTACTGTGAAAGTCTTAATGTCTTCTTGCAACCCACTGTACGAAGTTTGGGAGTCTCTAGATTGATATCAAAAAAATAATTCACAAGCATTTAACTAAATATTTTACCCAGAAGCCTTTGCTGCCGGTGCCTGCAGCTCAAATATTTTATTATGGAGATATACGGGGTATACTCCTTTAAGGATTTATCTCTGGTAAATAGTCTGCATTGCCATGTATGTAATCTGTCTCTATTTTGTTTACTTTGATTCAATGTGCATTTCGTGAGATATGTGGTTTGAAGCATTATTACACCAACATTGCCAGTTTTCATCTAAATCTATCTCAGTGGTTCGTGAGAAGAGTATATACACAATATATATATATATCTGTGTTTGGTTTATTGAGTTAATATCTGCTGTATGCAACTGTAAATGAATTGTATTGATATTTATAACAAAGGAAATTGAGAAATTATTATTTTAACTCAGAATCTTGAATGGAAGCTCTGGAAGAAAGTGAATGCTGTATATGAAATTCTGTGCTGAAGTTTTGAATTAGTCATACCTCTATCTTCCCATGCTAACAATTGTTAATGAACCCAAGGCCTGATACTAGGCATTGGGGTCCTATATTTGCATATACAAATGCATTTTTATTACACTGCCATTTTACCTTTAAGCACCATGGGTAAGTACAGGTCCAGAAATTATTATTGCACATTGTTCAAAATTTGGATTATAGGCTTAATTTCCCCACTTTTTTATTTTGAAAATATAATAAAACTTTAGAGGGAAATCGTGCACGAATAATGCATTTGCAGATTTCAACAGCAGAACAGTAAGAAATAAGTAATGAAAGTGCAATTTTACTTTTTATGAAGACACCATTTTGTGGAAGGTATAGCACTTTTATGAGTAATGTTATTACGACAAGGAACATGTGTGGCATGTGAACTGCTACAAGACAAAATGGCTACTGACAGAACCATTATTTTACAGATATGATCTGTATATTGTAATTGCACATAACAAAAAGAACTGCTGGCAAGGGAAGCTATGTGTGCTTAAGGTTAGACTGGTCTAATGTAATTATGAGTGTGGTTTCTTTTCAAGGCTTTTGGCTATGAATAAAGCCAGAATGGGAGCAATCACTTAAATTCAAGAATCAGAACTTTAGTATATGTGTAGAACCTAATATAAAATAAATATTGCTAGTCTTAGGGGTTTACTCACAAGTGAAATTCCAAAATATATGCACAAATAGCCGATTTGGAAATTAGGTAGATGATAGTAGTTTAAGTATTTTAACCCTTTACTTTGCAATACCGTTTTCAGTACACTCAAATTCAGTGATAGCGAATAAACCTCACGATTGTTTAAAAACCATGTATAATGTGCCCATAGGTAATTATCTCGTATATCTTCCCTGCTGGATATCATAGCTCTGTAAAATGTTAAACCACACTTAAGTCTGAAAGTGGGTGGCTACATGAATGCATAACCAATCAATATTTCCAAAATGCTATTGAATCTCACCTATTACAGCACTTGCTCGTTCCCAGTTTTGTGAAATATTAGAATAAGTAAATAGTCTGTAGTCTTTTTTCTGTCTGCCATTTATAGAGCAGTAGTCATGCTTTCACTGTACAGAAAATGTGAGATGTTTTGTCTGCACTGTAGTCTCAAATCACTGTAACCCTGTGCAAGCGTTCCGTTTTCCATTGAATTTGTAAAACCACACGGAAATATTGTGCTTCTAGTCTTAGCTTTATATTTTATACAAAAACAATGTGTATTAAAAAAGAAAAGCTTAATTGTACAATTTGATTGCATGTTCGTAACTTGTGTTTGTAAAATTATGTCAATGGTACTCAGTTTGTTGTCTTACGTCATTTGTGCAAAATCAGGTTAGCCCTTGCAGGTACATTATAACTGTTCTTTTCGACAAAGCACATATTCTAATTACTTAACTCCTGTCATATCTGCAACATTTGCCTTTTGCTCATGAGGTAAATACTATTTACTCCCCCCCTCCCCCCACTAATGTGGCTTATGGAATACGTGCTGCAAAGTTTAAAATTGTGTGGTGGCTTGCAGTATATTGAAACCGTTTTATTGAAAATATTTCAAGACATCAATTGACTTGTAATAGGAAGGACTATGCACAAAATTATAATAAATTGAGTTTACTTTTGTTCTTTTTTGTATTGATGTCAGGAGGCAGCCATTTTATATTTATGATACAACACCGAAACTTTAAAAGGAGTTGCAAACACAATTTCTTCTTTTACAAAAATAATGCAAATATTTTTTTTAATGACCAAAAATAGTAATGCCCTGGCCCTCTATGGTGATCCAGCTTCTTTACAAAGTTTAAAAAGTTGATTAAAAAAAAATAATTATTTGCCCTGTTCTTCAAGACAGGTTAGGCCTTTTAATGAATAGTCATAAACATCAGTTTGGTAGGTTAACTAAGTAATGGTATGGCCAGGAAGAAGATGTGTGCTGAAGCAATGACTTTGCTGTTGAAATCTTTAGATTTCATAGCAACACACATTTCCTAAGCACAATGTAAACAGAATTTAAAGGTGTTTTTGTTTATTTTGTGAGAGATGTTTCAACCAGGATACTTTTGGAATTTGTAAACCATTTAAATTCTTTTAGCATTGCAGCTACAGATACAGTTTACTGGGAGCACTTAACAAGACGCTACAAATGTGCATTTTATTTATTTGTTTACATTATTAATTTACTCCTTATTTGGGGTTTTGGAAGGGAGAAAATAGTTACTCCCCTCTTCCTGCCTCTTCATTGCCGTTGACAGACAGGGCAGGCAGAGGAGGCTGACAATTAATTGATCACAGTAGCATTTAATCTAGGCTCCTCTCTGGCTGATAATGAATACATCTCCGTTGATGCACTCTTGGTTTAGTGCTTCTGTGTATCTTTGGACATTTACTGAGGTGGAGTATATATTTGAAAATTGTAAATATATGTGGTTGGGTAACTCCCACAGTATTATTTGAAAGGTACAATAATGCTATGCTCAGCTGTCCTTCTTCCAAAAAGAAATATGATACAAATTCAGTGTTTTGTTACCAGCATACAATGTGATGTTTTTGTTAATCATGTGCTTAAGTCTCAGAAAGCTTAAAAAGCTCACAGGGGTTACACGTGCTCTTGAATATTATATAATCCATATTTTAATATCATTAGGACCTGTCTTGTCTTCTGAACACTTTGTACTGCTGGATAGTACACAGTCCATTAAGTCGATCTTTCGTGGAAGTAATTGCCTAAAATAACTATATCGGGAGAATGAGCCATTCAAAAATGACAATATAAATTAATTTGTATAACTGAAATATATTTATGAAGTCAATCTCTCCAGCTGTTTGTGAACTAAAACCCAGAGTGATCATACTTTGGAATAGGCTAACCCTGCGATGTTATAAAATTGCAAAGATTTATTGCAATGCGAAGAAATGGTTCTGGGTGTCCTTATACAACATCTAACTTGTTAGAAGAGGTATCCTTAATTGTGATATATATATATATATATATATATATATATATATATATATATATATATATATATATATATATATATATATATATATATATATATATATGTATATATATATTTAAGCAGGACATGTCAGAGCAACACTTGTTGTCTGGTTAAAGAGTCATCAGATCACTGCAGAATATGGTGTGACCATTCACACAGAAACCAAAAGACACTTGGAACTCCAAGTCATAATTGTTTGTCAATGATAACCTTTTTTTGTCCATCAGTGTTGAAGGACAGTGAGTATAGGTGGGATTTCTGTGAATCTGACAGAGGCTTCATGCATTGCAAGAAATGTTTGACATTTCCTTGTGGTTTGCTCACTTTGTCCCAATTCTGGCCACATGTCAGTTGATTGTGTACTCTCTTGCCTATTAATTCCATATGTTAAAAGAATCCTCATATAAGGAGAAAACAAGCCACGTGTATGTTGGCTACCTATGCCTACAACAGTCATGCTTTATTTTCTGGCCGACCATGCTAAAAAAAAGCAACATAAATTATTCTTGTAGTTCAAGTTGGCAGCCAAATGTATCTTTCAGCCCCCTGATCAGAGGTTGACTCAGTAGCCATCAGGACAGGCAATAAAGTGATTAGCGCTTTAATTTCCACAGGAGTCAGATGTATCCACTTGGTGTGTATCTGTACTGTATTATAACCTCAGTTATATATCCCTCCTGGTATGTTGGTACCTGATACAAATGGATTGATTTGCACATATTTTACGACCATTTAAAACTTAGTGTGTACTGTGTGCTTAGGTGTCTCTGTGTTATGCTGGTATTTAATGTCTAGTGATGAGCAATGAAATAAAGCCTTCTCATTTATAAGTTCACAGAACATGTAGATGCCAATTTTTTTTTGTAAACACTAATGTATTTAACTTCTTATAATTAAATATGTATTGATTTTTAATGGCATTGTGCGTGTTTATTTTAGAATTGTCTCAGATTTGCGTACAACACATATACACTTACACTAACATGACCCTAAAAATATTTAATAAAAAAAGATACATAAGGGCAAAGTGTGTGTGTCTGTCTGTCTATCTTTCTATCTATCTCTATTGCAGTTGTTAAAACGTATCTTTTGTTGCAGCATTGTTGCAGTGTAAGCATGCAGAAGCCAAACACAGAAATATTGGACACAGGTCTTCAGGAAGTAACAGGCCTTTATTCACATTACCGATCGGGTCTCAGATGAACTCCTGTTCCAACATTCTGAGAGACCAACACATAGTGTACATTCCTTATATAGCACTATAACTCCTCCCATTAATAGCTACACCCACATACACCTTTAACCAATCAATGAGCAGAATATAGACTTGTACATCTAGTCAAACCACATGGCTCATCCAAGACAAAGGAAATAAGTGCAATTTCAGTTCCTGCATTCCTGCACATGCTCAGTACACTGATGACAGTATCCTAGCTACATGTAGCTAACCAACTGACACAACATACACATATGCCACATGGAGATTTTGGCCTACTAAATTTTGACCATGCTGGAATCCCATCACATTCCCCCCTTTGATGCCTCTGATATAACATTATTCCAGATGCATCACCAATCACAGTTTTACCTACATCTCTCAAGTAGCCATTGAACCAGAGTAGACCTTGTAAGCATCTTAAAAACTCCTTCAACATTCTTCATCCTGAATATATTCTCTTCGGGCTAGGGGATCATATCTATAGACAGCCATTACATGAGCCGCTGTCTTTCTCTCTATAGTACTCTCTATAATACTACGTAGGGACCTGACCACTAATGGAATTAGACAGGGCAGGAGGAGGCACAAAAAAAATATAATAAATTCTACTCCTCCTACTAATGTCTTAATTCCTCCAAGCTGCTCATACCAACTTCCAAACCAACTACTTAGGTTATACCCATTCCAGACCTGAGTAGGTACATGCTCAAATTTAACCATGTGGCTTGTAAGTTCAGCCACTGCCTGCCCTTCATCATCTATGTGCAGACAACAGTTACTTAGATTAAACTTTCCGCATACACCTCCTTCTACTGCTAGTAATTAATCAAGGGCTAGCCTATTCTGGTATATGGCTGATCACATCTTGGTATTTTGCTTAGCTAGAAGATTAAGCACTTGAGCTGTCTCATTAGTAATAATCTCAACTACCGCCTGTAGTCTAATAATGCGGTTGAGCATATATAATCGGAGTTCTATATCCATAAGTGCCATCTTCTGCCCAAGTAGCAGGTCCATAATAATTAATAATACGTTGAGGGGGCCACTCATTATCTTCCCAGCTACCTATATTCAAGGATGCTCTCTCCCTTTTATGATTTACATCGTAAACCTTAACTCCCAAGGTCTCTCCTGTTTCGATTGGCAACAAGAAGAAGGATGGCTTTGGCATACCTAATACACATGCCCCTTCCCAATCTTGTGGTAACTCCGAATAAGTTTTCTTACCACAAATCCAGTATAAATTTGCTGGGGCTTTCCAACTAGATGTAGCCGATAAGTCAAACCATACCTCCTTTAAATGAGTGTAATTGGCAAACGGATTAGTAGGTTCCGAGACATTTGAAGCTGACCACCAAGTAGTATTTTTAGTATTAACATTATAGGCTTTTTGTCCCAAGCAAGTTAGCTCACCTACAGACGTGTTATACATTGTCCCTTTCCTGGCTATACAAACATGACCTATAATGGAGGTTTTTAACCACCATTCCAATTTACTTCTAGTACTTACTTGATGATCAGACTGGAAAGGTATCTGTTGTTCATATGTCTCAGAGCCAGGGTACCATATTTCCTTTGCCTCCCATGGCCACTGGTCTCCCATATTAGTACCTCCACACACATAGCAATTAGTTACATTAAGACTACCTGCAATACCCTCAGCCAAATCAATAAATAGGTTGTTAACATTATGGGGAATTTTATCCTCAATACTCATCTCCTCATAGAAGGAATGAGAAACCTGATGAGTTTGAGTTGCCACTGTCTCAGTTTCAAGACCTACATATATTATTGTTCCTGAATCTACTCCTGTGCCATATATTTGGAACCCAAACAGACCTCCAAACCTGTCAATAAAGTACTGCAGATTGGAAATGGTCATGTGAACGGGGTTACACACATAGTTTTACAGTATGGTGTGGTAGGCAACCTTTGGATAATCATATCTTGATCCACTGTTTTTCCCAGGTTGCCCAACCTACACATGACCAATAGGGGCAGAAGTTAGTCTCTATTTGGGCAATCAGGATCAGTAGATCTTTTACTGGGACATAAGTATTTATCATTAAACCCATAAGTTCGTTCCCATTTAAGATTACCACATACATTCCAAAGTCTTCCACTACCCGAAATCGCCTTACATGCATCAAATAGTAGAATACCCGTGGAATGTATGGTGCTTATCACAGTCCTATTTATTAATGTCCCCTGGGAGTTACTATTCCGAATTACCAACCAAATTGTACGGGGTTGGAAATGGGGATCAAAACATTTAGACTCTCCTGATATTGGCTTGCACACACTATAATCAATATCCAAATATCTACATTTAGATACAGATCCCTTACATTCATACTGTGAGTGCCAGATGAGAGTTTGAGATATTTGGTTACCTGTTTTAGTAGTCTTAATGCAACTATCGCAATTCGGTATGTCTGTACTCCTACCTTCCTGAAAAATCATAAAAATACTAAGACACAATAAAACACATTATTCCTGAAATCCTCATTTTTCTTCGACCGTGCGATGGCCTCTCAGCTTCCCGATTGTGAGGGCTGCAAGGATGTTGTTCTTCTGATCCTCACTTTCCTTCACAGAGATCCCTTCAAGATACTCTGGCTATGACACGTAGGCAGGTGGTCAGGCTTTATTATGGCCGTCAAAACACCTACTTGATGATCTTTGTAGACTTTTAACTAGAATGTCTCGATATCCCCTCGTCACTCCGACTGAGTTGCACGCTTCAACCGGGTCCTGCAAGGATTCTCAGGATCTGGAGTAGCTTGCCAAGAGTCTGCCGCTGGTTTAACCTTAGAATGATGAATCCAAGGAGTCACTTCCGCCACCTTTACAGCTGTTGGGGTAGATAAAAGAACAACATACAAAGGCTAACAGGATACACCCCGAGCTTTAACTCAATATGTATTGGTGGGATATTACGAGCAAGTCCTGGAGGATTATTTTCTTCCCATACTCCTGGAATGTCAAGTAAGGATTCATCACTCTTAGGGTTAACACTTGTCACTATGGAATAGAAGCGTCATTCTTCTTCCCTTGGCACCGATATCACCATTATGCCTGGTAATCCCTTAAACTTCAGAGATGTTAATCCATTAGGTAAAAGGTTATCTGAGCTTAAAGCTTCGATAATAGATCTCGTCCTAAAAGTTGAATCGGACACTCTGGCATATATAGGAACTAATGCTTCACCACATGGCCTCCCAGAATACAAGTGCGACTCTTAAGAACCGGTCTAGCTGCACTTCTCCCAGTAGCTCCTATCACAGTTATAGTCTTCCCCGAAGGCGGAGCCACCATCTTAGTCACCACAGAATGTTCAGCACCTGTGTCGATCATGAAAGAACTTCTCTTTCCCCCTATTGCTACATCGACCATAGGCTCCGCTTGACCAAGTGGGATGGAGCCCAGTCGGTATCAATAGTCTTCCATGATAGTGTCAGCCAGACCCACAAAATCTCTATCCTCTCTTTCTCTAGGTCTCTGCGTGGGTGGATAGTATCTGTCTCCTTGAACACTTCCTCTACTATTCCCATCATTCCCTCTAAAACTTCCTCTTACTCTATAACTACCACTATAACCTCCTCGTACCCTTCTCTCTCCTTGTCTATCACCTTCATACTGCTCTCTCTGTGGACACTCACTCTTCCAATGTCCCTCCTTTCTACAATACACACATTAATTCCTACGTAGAGGTCCCTTGCTCAGCCCATTCTCATCTCCTCTATTTACTTCCCTTCCCTGTCTTTCTACACTTAAGATAGCTACCGCTAGCATATCTGCCTTTTTCCTCATTTTACGTTCTTCCTCCGTCTCCCTATTCATATATACTGTATTTGCAATCTCCATTAGCTGTATTATGGACATCCCTACAAATCCATCTAATTTTTGTAATTTCCTTTTAATATCACCTTGGGCCTGGCTGACAAATGCTGAGTCTATCATTCGGAAGTTTTCAGGGGCTTCAGGATTGAAAGGAGTGTACAATCTATTTGACTCAAGCAGTCTCTAATATGGGACTTCGGCAAGGCTGCTCAATAATAGGTTCCAGTCTAGGAGTAGTAAGATAGGTGTAAGGGGGTGAGCTAATTTTATTAGTCGGCATTTGGTGGATGAAAAAACGTTTTTGTTTAAAGTGTTAAACCAAAAACCTACCAGTAGGTGTCACCAGAGGGTAATTGTATCAAAATAATCTTTATGGGTCTAATAAGAAAACTCAACTTTTAATATATTTCTACATAAAATAAAACCTTATAGCAATAAATATATTAAAATAGGTTAAGCAATCCTACATCTATCTGTTATAAACAATGTATTATCAATGTAACTCTCGAAGATGGCCAGTAGGTGGCCTAGAGTGCCTCCCTAAAGTCTAATGAAGCAAATAGACTTTAATTAATTATGTCCTATTTTATTATTACTTATTTTAATCAATGTCCACCCTGATATCTAGGCTTGATTAAATCTTTAGTTCTAAGGTAAATTAAACATTTCAGTTTGTATTTTAGTAAAAGGGGACATTTTGGACAAAGCTGGGAGGGGCCCATCCAGTAACTAAAAAAACCAATATACCATCTGATACCATTGATCATTGATTAGGGGGAGGGGTAGTACAGAAATACAAGAGTTTGAAACACAGGAACAGATAGGTATGTGGGTAGGCGGGGACAGTAGAGCAGGGGGAGTGCAAATACTGACTATATACCAGTTTTTAGCTTGGGAAAAAGAATAGGGGCTTAGCTAATCTGGCTCTGGAGGATGTTTGGGGGGTTGGTAATCAGATGCCAGGGGGGAGGGGATGTCCAAAGCAGTTGTAATTAAGTCCTTAGTTCTGACCACCATATGGCTACATTGTTTCCCATATGACACAGTTTAATTCACCAAGGCAGTTTTTCAACAATCAGTTTCCAACAGTCAATATATAGAAACTGATCATAGAATTCCAGCCTACTAGTTACAGCCACATGTACACCCTGCACTAATTTTAAGTGAAGACTGCTACATGGAGGCCATGCAGCCACCAGGACAGGCTACTCCCTACTTTTTTTTTTTTTTAAACATACAAGACAAAAGACTAACAGCCTAGTGAATCAGATTATTTCAACAGAACGTCTGATTCAAAAAGCTGTACAAATATACACACAGTTTCAACAGTCACACCAATCTCCTTATCACCAGCAACACATTGCGCAGTCACTAGGCCCAAACACACACACAGGATCCTCACATGCTCAACAATATCACGACGTCGCACACACAAAATTAAATCAAAAACCCACCAAAGACTATACACTTATCAATGTAACTATTATTCAAACCATACAACTATCCACGCTATTAATCCATATAAACTAACCGATCACATAACATTTCAACAATTTCATCTCTACAATTATCCGTACTATAAATCAACTTTTGACTAACCAACTATATCACATTCTAGTAACCTCATCTGTACAGTCAGTGGTTATGGTACAGTTAGTAAGTGGTTATAATACAGTTTTAAAGTCACAGATCAGTTAGTAACAGTTATGGTATTATACATATAACATAAAACAGCAATTGTTAGTAATTTTTACACAATGTCAGTGGTTATGGTACATGTCAGTAGTTATGGTACAGTGCGCTATTTTACAGTTATACACACAATTTACACTCCCACTAGACAGCAGAGCTCTAACTTTCTAGTAGGACATACAAGTTAACCAATTCACCAACTACAATATATTTAACAACATTTACAATAATCCCAACTATTCTAACTGGCCAGCACCTCGAGAGCTTTCGATCTATTTATACACCAGAGATTCGATAAGTTCTTCGCTGCCCAGACACCACGTATAGCGAACTAGAGGGCAGAATTTACACAGTACCCAGCTAGTCTATGAAACCATCAATAAGCTAGTGGCTGGATTTACAACAGAGCACACTTAGTTAAGATAGGGTGAAATCTAGCAAACTATAATATACAACAGAGTATGCTAGTCTCCCGGTCCCCCGACCTAGCGAACAAAATTTACACCCTAGATACGCTAGTCAAGACAGGACACCGGTGTCCGACATGAGCTATTTACACCAGAACTCAGTCTGACCCAAACCACCTATATTAGACGGGCTGACTACAGAGCGTCTAATGTCCAGATAAGCGTTGCGCTTTCGCTTCTTCCTTCTATTGAAGGGGCCAATACCAATAACCGGTTCCAAATATAAAACCCCTTGTGGGTCTACCGCTCTAACGGTATCAATCTTACCTGTTAGTTTCTGACCCTGGGTTCACTCATAGACGGAACAATCCGGAACTCACTGCGCAGAAGCCGATGATCTCCTGGACAAAAGGCCAGTGGCGCCGAGACGAAAGGAGGTCCACGCAGTAGAAGTCCAGGATTGTAGCGTAGAAGGTTTGGTAAAAGTTTACCGTCTCAAATCTCTGCGCCAGCTTCCATGCAAATGAGGTTCCCACTGCCAATGCACCAGAGATGTTGCAGTGTAAGCATGCAGAAGCCAAACACAGAAATATTGGACACAGGTCTTCAGGAAGTAACAGGCCTTTATTCACATTACCGATCGGGTCTCAGATGAACTCCTGTTCCAACATTCTGAGAGACCAACACATAGTGTACATTCCTTATATAGCACTATAACTCCTCCCATTAATAGCTACACCCACATACACCTTTAACCAATCAATGAGCAGAATATAGACTTGTACATCTAGTCAAACCACATGGCTCATCCAAGACAAAGGAAATAAGTGCAATTTCAGTTCCTGCATTCCTGCACATGCTCAGTACACTGATGACAGTATCCTAGCTACATGTAGCTAACCAACTGACACAACATACACATATGCCACATGGAGATTTTGGCCTACTAAATTTTGACCATGCTGGAATCCCATCACAGCATCAGTGTTTCAGTTTAAAAATCTAAACTTTCATCAGGATGGTCCTGATGAAAATATATGCATCATAATTTAGGTTTCTTTCAGTCTTTCTTTAAACTGAATAAAGTTTGGAATACGTTGGAATTAATAAGTTGTATTAATAATGGTTAGAATTAAAGTATCTCTATCACTGTAACGGACTGTTTTGCCCAAAAGACGTTAAAAACCGTTTAGGCGATATTCCCCTTTTCCAGCTGCACCGACAGCTACTGCAAGCACCAATCTCCTGAACTGTAAACCCACGAATTCACCAACTCCTGAACAGGAAACTCACGAATACTGGAAACAGCTGAACAGGAAAAGCATACAATCAGCTTACACTCCTGGCAATCAAACTGGAACAGCATACAATAAATCCTCCCCCAATAATGAGACGACACTTCACTTTGAGGGTTAAGCAGGAACTCATTTACTGGGGCTAACTGCCCGGCTTTTATGCAGGTCTCCCACCTGGTGTACACTCCCCTAGGGGACCAAATGGGAGACTGGGACACAAAGGGTAAAAGGACCAATCACAGACTTACATATTTCAACCATCCCACAATGCATCACAATCCCTCCTCTCTGCCCTGGAGATAATTGGGAAGTAATTTAATTATCTCCAAAGACAGAGGCAAAACTCCATTAACCACATGGCAGAAAACAAACAGTAAAAGACATAAAATTACCTACAGTTACAGTCAGTACATAAAACATATACGTTCTACATATCCCCAGATAGCTCAGGTCTGAGCGCACATTATTAAGCGAATGGCGCTCAGACCACACGAATACAGTTTAATCGCCATGGAGCCAAAGTCTTTACACAGTCAGTTTCATGCGAATGGGCTCCATGGGATTCCTATCTGGGGCACAACACACTCAAACAAAACTACCAAACACCCGGCAGAAAAGCACGAATAAGTCTTTTCTGCAGGGAAAAAAAGATGTATTTTAACATGGGGCCATAGTCCAAAGGCAGCAGGCGAGCAACCAGGCTTCTCCAGTGTATAGTGGCGAGGTTGGTTTTGCCACAATCACCTTCTGGGGTGTTTGCATATTGTGGTTTGGCCACTTTCAATGATGTAGCCCCATGTGCTGTAGCCACCCCACACCTAATGCTCTGGCCACTCTTCCAGAAGGCACTCCGCACGAACTGGCACCACCAATCCGTCCAAACACCAAGATATCTTTGAAGGAGATTGCGGGAGCCTCCATAGACAATGCCATTTTCCTTACAGTCTTCACTGGGGGAAATGGCAAAACTTGCCTTTTGTCAAGTCAAAGTAGTCCCTACAATATCTCTGTTCTGGAAAGCAATTACTCATTAATAAGAGCTAATGCCCTTTATGTAATTAGCAGAGTATATTCTGTTTCCCCACAAGGAAATGTAAAAAAAAAAAAACAGTATCTACATGGATTTCATTAGGCAATGTTTTTCAGACATTTAAAGAACGTCGCCTCTTACTCACAGACATTATCAAGTTTATTGGCCCTACTGTGTGTCACTCTAATTCTATGCCTTAATCACAGACATTATCAAATGTATTGGCCCCACTGTGTGTCACTCTAATTCTATGCCTTAATCACAGACATTATCAAATGTATTGGCCCCACTGTATGTCACTCTAATTCCATGCGTATTTGCATATTTATCCTCTATCAGATATCCCTTCTTTGGTAACTGATGGCCATACAATATAAATCCCCTCCAACATCTACTATTTTTATTATAATGCAAGTCGTTCATACTTGCCAGTCTTTTTTACAATTTTTTTTTCTACCCTCGTTTACATTCCCCATTTTTTCTACACTATTTTCTAATGGACATTTTCTCTTCCATTAAATTTGATTCATGTTTACTCCTTTGTACTACTGTTGAAAATTCAACACAAAAATGTATAGTTATGTTACCTGTTCTTAATACACCTCTCATCAGAAACCACATTATAAGGTAGGCAATCCGGTTTATTCACTAAAGTGAGCGTTCTCAGAAATTCAAAGTGGATTTCAAATTTAAGACCAAACTAGCTGAACTGTAAAAAAATGCCTAATAAAATATTCTTGCAGTTTTGCTACTTTGGCATCTTTGAAATTCCTTTTGAATTTTTTAGATTCCATGAGCATTGTTAAATTACTGACAGTTCTCACTTTAGCGAATCAGAATAGCCTGTCTTCTGTACAATACGATATATTTTTTATTTTTTATTTTATAAGCAGTATATACAGTCACCTACATAATAAATGGCATTACACGTTATGATTTTGGGAAAAATTCTCATTAAGGTTTGAAGAAAACTGATGTTTTTTTTTGTGATATAGAGATATTACATGCAGTAATCCACCCACTTACCAACTGCAATCACACCGTAATATCTGAGAATGTCAAATGAGTTTCAATAGTTATAATAAGCGTGCGGAATGGATAAAATGTAAACAAGTTTAATATATGGCAGAAAATTCTGGAAAGAAATGATTAGGTTTTCTTTATGGTTTATATATATATACACTCACACTCTCTCTCTCTCTCACTCTCTCTCTCTTTAATAATAGGTCTGATAATATTTGGACACTGACAAGTTTTGTTATTGTGGCTGTTTACTAAAATAAATGCAAATTACAGTTAAATAATAGGTTTAAAATGCAGTATCTCAGCTTTAATGTGAGGGTATTCCAGGGCTCGAGTCCTGCAGGAACGCATGGGAACGGCGTTCCTGCACTTTTTCCAAAGCAGGAACGCCGTTCCCGTTACCTGTCCTGCAGGACCGGCCCTGGTCCCTGCACTGAGGGGCCGTCACACACTGTGTTCCCTCTCCAGCTATAACTCTCGCGAGACCCGCGGCTGTTACCATGGCAACGCTCCGCACAGGCGAGTCTCGCGAGAGTTAGAGCTGGAGAGGGAACACAGTGTGTGATGGCTCCTGTGTGCAGCGGCTGGCTCCCTCCAGCATACCACCAGGCGATCTCCCCCCTCCCTGACAAGGTAAGAAGCAGGGAGGGGGGATAAAATAAACAAATATAAACACATAAAGTAAGAAAAAAATGCTTCCCCCCCCCCACACCCATCATCCAGCACTCACACACCCATCATCCAGCACTCACACACCCATCATCCAGCACACACACACACATCATCCAGCACTCACACACACATCATCCAGCACCACAATACATCATCCAGCACTCACATCCATCATCCAGCACTCACACACCCATCATCCAGCACTCACACACATCATCCAGCACTCACACACCCATCATCCAGCACTCACACACCCATCATCCAGCACACACACACATCATCCCCAGCACACACACACCCATCATCCAGCACTCACACACCCATCATCCAGCACTCACACACCCATCATCCAGCACTCATACACCCATCATCCAGCACACACACACCCATCATCCAGCACTCACACACACATCATCCAGCACACACACACCCATCATCCAGCACTCACACACACATCATCCAGCACACACACACACATCATCCAGCACACACACACACATCATCCAGCACACACACACACATCATCCAGCACACACACAC
>OW240918.1:79762882-79820425 GCA_933207985.1 Pelobates cultripes
ATCATCTTCCGGCTCCGGCATCAGTACGGTGCGCGAGGGAGCTGAAGAGGAAGCACACAGAGAGTGCTTCCTCGCGCGCCCGCTGGGTGTCAGCAGGGCCAGCCTCTGGGGGGCCCTGAGGTGACCGGCTCCTGGGCCCCCCAGGGGAAGAGGCTGGCCCTGTGGGTACATACCGGGGTCGCAGGGCCCCCTGCGGCCCGGTATGTACCCACTGAATGTGGGGCCCGGACGGGCCGGACGACCTGAGCAGTCCGGGCCCCCCAGGACCGCCGGGCCCATGACAACCGTTGCGGTTGTCATGCCCTGATGGCGGCCCTGTGTGTATCAGTGCATCTGTATGTGTGTCTGTGCATCTGTATGTGTGTCAGTGTGTGTATATGTGTTTCTGCATTTGTGTCAGTATGTGTATCAGTGTGTCTGTGCAACTGTATGTGTGTCAGTGTGTGTATCTATGTATATGCATGTGCGTCAGTTTTTGTATATGTGTGTCTGTATCTGCATATGTTTCAGTGTGTCTGTGTATCTGCATGTGTTTAAGTGTGTGTATCTGAGTGTTTATGTATCTGCATATTTGACAGTGTGTGTATCTCTATGTCTGTATCTGTGTGCTTATCTATGTGTCTGTGTATCTGCATGTATCAGTGTTTGTATCTGTGTCTTTGTATGTATGTCAGTGTTTGTATCTGTGTATCTGCATGTGTGTCAGTGGGTGTGTTGTGTATTTGCATGTCTGTCAATGTGTCTATCTGCACTGTAAGAAATATGGGGAACCTGAAGAAGTAGGGGGGCTTAGGGCAGAGGAGGAGCAGTGGAGCCTGGGGCAAAGTAAAATCCAGTGAGAGTCTGGAAACCACTGCTTTACAAAGTTTTGTGTCATCTGCAAATACTAAAACATGGCTTTCAATGCTTGTTTCAAGATCATTATTTAAATATGTTAAATAGAAGCGGTCCCAAGAACACTGAGGGACATCACTTACCACTTTTGTCCAGTTTGAAATTATACCATTAATGACAATTCGTTGTACTCTATCCTTAAGCCAATGTTCTACCCAAGAGCAAGAATATTCATCTAGACCAATTTCTTTTATTATTATTATGTTATTATTTATATAGCGCCAACAAATTCCGCAGCCCTTTACAGTGGGTGGACAGACAAACATGTAGTTGTAACCAGACAAGTTGGACACACAGGAACAGAGGGGTTGAGGGCCCCTTCTCAATGAGCTTACATGCTAGAGGGAGTGGGGTAAAGTGACACAAAAGGTAGGGAGAGTATTAAACTAATGACAGTTGCAAGAGAGGAATCAGTTGGGCGCTATTAACAGTTTAATTGAAGAAGTGGGTTTTTACTGATTTTTTGAAGGAGTGGAGACTGGGTGAGCATCTAATGGAGGAGCGAAGTGAGTTCCACAGGAACAGTGCAGCCCTCGAGAAGTCTTGAAGGCGAGCATCAGTGGTGGGAGTATGGACAGAAGATGGATGTAAGTCTGCAGCAGAGCGTAAGGGCCTAGACGGGACAGACTTGTGTATTAGGAAGGATAGATGGGTGGGAGCAGCATTATGTAGAGATTTGAAAGCAAGAACTAGCATTTTAAATTGAGCCCTATATCTTACAGTAAGCCAATGTAGTGACTGACAGAAGCGTGAGGCGTGGGCGGACAGGAAGTTGAGCCTCGCCACCGCATTCATTATGGACTGTAACGGTGCAAGTTGGGAGCACGTAAGACCACTGTGAAGCGGATTACAGTAGTCAAGGCGAGAAAGGACAGTGGAATGGACCAGCACCTTAGTCGCATCTGGCGTTAAGTAGGGTCAATGTCTTTGAGATGGAAGCGGCAGGATTTGACGATAGACTGAACATGAGCTGTGAAGGAGAGGTCAGAGTCAAAGAGAACAGGCAGCGAGCCTGTGTGGTTGAGCTGATGTTAGCACTGTTGACTTAGAGGAAGACAGACACAGGAGTAGCAACACTTGAGGGAGGAAAGACCAGAATTTCAGTTTAAGTCAAGTTGAGTTTAAGGAAGTGGGCAGCCATTCAGTTAGAAATAGCAGAGAGGAATTCAGAGACACTAGTCAAGAGGGACGGGGAGAGATCAGGAGAGGACAGATATATTTGTGTGTCATCCGCATAGAAATTATATTGGAAGCCAAAGGAGCTAATGAGTTTACCAAGGGAGGCAGTATAGATGGAGAACAGTAGGGGACCAAGGACTGAACCTTCGGGGACACCAACAGAGATGAGTTGGGGAGAACAGTAGGGGACCAAGGACTGAACCTTAGGGGACACCAACAGAGATGAGTTGGGGAGAAGAAGCAGAGCCAGAGAAAGAAACACTGAAAGAGCGCTGGGAGAGGTAGGAGGAGCACAGGAGAGAGCAATATCTTGTAGACCGATATTGCGGAGGATGAGAAGAAGCTGTCGATGATCAACAGTGTCAAAAGCCGCAGAAAGGTCAAAGAGAATTAGGATAGAGTAGTGACCACAAGATTTTGCAGTGAGTAGATCATTGGATACTTTGGTCAGTGCCGTGGAAACCAGACTGAAGTGGGTCTAGCAGAGAGTTGGACTCAAGGAAGCCTGTCAATCTTGCATAGACAACTCTTTCAAGGATCTCGGATACAAAAGGCAGAAGTGAGATAGGACAGTAGTTGAATGGGGAGTTAGGGTCAAGGTTGGGCTTCTTTAGAATTGGGGTTATAGTTGCATGTTTGAAGGGCGATGGAAATATGCCAGAGGAAAGAGAAAGACTGAGAATTTTAGTGAGAGGTAGAGAAAGAGAAGTATGGATGAGGGAGCAGGTAGTAGGTCGGGAGGACTGGAGCAGAGCAGAAACCTCTTCCGCTGTTGCGGGTGCGAATGAACATAGAACAGCAGAGGAAGTGAGGTTAGGGGAAGTATTGTAAGGGAAAGAAGAAAGATGAGAGATCTCTTCCCTGATTGTAGAGATCTTGTCAGTAAAATGAGTTGCAAAGTCTGAGGCGGTCAAGTTAGTAGGTGGAGGAGGAGCAATAGGGCGAAGAAGAGAGTCAAATGTGTGAAATAGTCATTTGGGTTCGCGTGAGAGTGTGGTTATAAGGGTATTGAAGTCATTTACTTTTGCAGAGGAAAGAGCCAAGCTGTATGAGCGCAGCATAAATTTATAGTGGAGAAAGTCAGACGCACAGTGTCCAATAGCGTACAGCAGTTCTGGAGCATTTCGAGTCAGCTTTGTGTGCCAAGGTTGTTGTTGGGGCGATTGCTGCGTTTAAATGTAGGAGGTGCCATGATATCTAGTTAAGAGGAGAGGGTGGAATTGTAGAAGGAGGTTGCAGAGCTAGGACAGGCGAGGTTTGAGATAGGTAAAAGGAGAGTTTGGAGATTAGTGGAGAAATGATCTAGGTCAAGACATTGGAGGTTTCTGTGAGATTGATGTTCAGATGGTGGTGTCAATTGGGTCTTAGGTATGCAGATGTCAAAAGTCAACAGATGGTGGTCAGATAGAGGAAAAGGAATATTGGAGAGATCAGAGGCGGTACGGAGATTGGTGAGTGTTTCCTGCTGTATGGGTTGCTAAATTGGACCATTGCGTAAGGCCAAAGGAGGAGGTTACAGGGAGCAGATGGGAGGCATCAGTGCAGTTGGGGTTGTTGGTTGGGATATTGAAATCCCCAAGTATAAGGGAAGGAGTGCTAGATGAGAGGAAGTGGGGAAGCCAGGAAGAAAAATGCTCAATGAATAGCCTAGGATGACCAGGGAGGCAGTAGATGATAGCACTTCTTGAAGGAGTGGGTTTAAATAGGCGGACAGTGTAAACTTCAAAGAAGAAAAGGATAGGGCAGGGTGAGTTATGATTAGTTGAAAGGTACATTGAGGGGAGAGAAGGATGCCTTCACAACCTCCTTTACAGTTGAGTCTGGGAGTATGAGAGAATTGTAGCCCACCAAAACATAAAGAGGCAGGAGTAGCGCTATCAGAGGGGGACAGCCAGGTCTCTGTAAGTGCAAGTAGTGTGAGTCAGTTTGAGATGAAAAAGTCATGCATGACTGTTGATTTTAAATTACTGCAGAAAGAGCAGGCGTTCCAAAGTGCACACTGAATGTTGGTAAGTGAGGGTAAAGGACAGGGTATTGTGATGAGGTTTGTGGGGTTTCTGGTTTTCTTAGTGTGTGTAGAGAAGGTGAAGGGCCCAGGATTGGGAGAGATATCACCAGCTGCTAGAAGTAGGAGGAGAGAAAGTCACAGGAGGTGTGAATGGGTTTTGTATGCATTGGGTCTAGAATGAGATCGATTGTGGGTAGGAGTGAGTAGAAAAGTGAGTGCAAGGCATGAGATGAGAGAAGGGGGGAGTGTAGCAGAGAGGGGCATATGTAAATGTGGATGGGGGGGTGAGTGAAGTGGGTGTAAGGAGAGATTTTTATACTGAGGGAGAAGGAGGAAATAAAGAGGAGGAGAAGACAGATCATTGTTAAACTGGGAAAAGTAAATTGGAAATAATTGGAACATCAAGAGCAGGTGAAGGTAGGGTAAATATTGGGTTAAGAAAGTGCAGGAGTGTACTAATAAGAGGCAGTGTGTACACCTGTTATTTTTACTTATCTAACTCTAAAATTTGGGTGTGATAAACAATCTATAAATGTAATAATGAGTATGGGGAGGGGGGAGTATCAGACTTTCTTACAGCACTATTAGGGCTTGATAGTTTTGAAATCAGGCTGTTGAATAAAGATATGTGAGGGTCAGATAGGCTTGCAATAAAGCTGAGGGTGGGGGAAATGTATCTAGGCACAGAGATGAAGGGATAGTTATTCAAATAAAAACAAACATATCAATAAAAGAAGGGAGGGGTCAGAGGTCAGTCAGAAATCAGAGGGGAAATAGAGGAATGCATATAGGTGAATAAAAAAATTACATACAGGGCTAACACTTTAGCATGACAGACAAGGTATAAAGGCAAGAAAATATACAATGCATACAGGATATATAAAATAAAATAAATGCACAGGGTGGTTACATTAACTATAAATGATGCTGTGCAGAATAGTCTTAATGTGGTTTCCACAAGGCTACCTTTGCTTATTGCAGACGGTCAGCTGATGGAGCACTAACTTTCTTACAGCAGTATTGGGGCTTGATAATTCTGAAATCAGGCTTTGCTTATTGCAGACGATCAGTTTAGTTTGAACACTAAACTATTGTGAGGAACCATATCAAATGCCTTAGCAAAATCCAAGTAGATCACATCCAGTGGATCCAAAATCCAAGTAGATCAAATCCACCCTTATCTATACTTCTACTTACTTCTTTGTAGAATGCAATTAGGTTAATTTGACATGGCCTATGTTTCAGAAAACCATGCTGATTATTGCTAATAACAAAGTTCTCCCCAATGAATTCCTGAATATTATCCTTTTTTTATTTCAGCACAGAACTTCCTCCCTCCTTGAGTTTTCTGGGGGTGGACCAAGATTACGTAGCGTGCGTTGCTGCGTCCTCGTGGAACGCGGCTGAGGGAGCTATTGAGGGAGCCGACCAAGAGTGGAGGAGATGGCCCGACTTACCTGGCATGCCACCCGAGGTGCCTCTTAGAACCACACACTGGACCTGATGCTGTGCTGAGGAACAGGGAGAAGCAGGTAGCTACTCCATACGTCGGATAAAGTCATAGCCAGCTACCCCAATGGACAAACCCAAGGGAACCCAGCACGGACGAACACATCCAGTGTGAACATATAACATTGACAACAGAGGAAAACCACAAGTTGGAGCACACTCCTACAACCTAAGTGCCAATTGTTATTAATTTAACTGTATACACTGTTTATATTGTAGGGGTTAGCATAAACTCTGGACTGTCTGAAAACTAATGGACCACTAGAGAGAGGTGAAAATAGGGACAACGTAGAGAGCGGCACACAGAGGGCAATATATAAGTTAAAGAAGTTAAAAATCATTTAAAGTAAGTCAATGTGCAAAATAATAAAATAACAATACAAATATAACTGTGTACCAGGATAGAGAGGTGAAGGTGTGGAGGAGAAGGCAGAAGAAAGCAAGATACAAAAAGGTACTACACCAAAAGCAAAGATAGCAACAAACCAAGGAGCATACAGCCTCCAGGAAAAGAATAAACACATTTAAAAACAAATACAAATTAAAATATAATGGCTACAAAAAAGACACAAAATGGCAAGCACCTTAAAAAAAGAAAAAAAGCCATAAAATAAAACAGAAAAACATATTTCCTTCTTTTCACTAAATCCATCAAATAATAAAACAAATCTGGAGGAATCTTCTCTCTCCAATATCAAGAATCAAGAGAAGGAAGAATTGATTATGACTACCTACTTAGGCATCTGGACACACAATTTGGGAAATTGAGAGAAGAAATTCAAGCTAATACTCTAGACATCAAGAAAAAACTGCTGACTCTTTACCAATGATTCCAAGGAATAGAAGAAAAACTAAATGGTCTGGAACAAAAGGAAAAAGTCCACAAAGAAGAACACCTGGCACTGGAAAAAAAGATGACTGACATGGAGTACAAATTGATAGACCTAGAAGACTGGTCAAGACGGAATAACTTAAGAATTAGAGGAGTGTCAGAACAAAAAAATTAAAAAAATCTGGAACTGTACATAGAGGAATTTTTTAAACATCTGAAGGTGGAATGGGATCCAAGAAACCCTATGATGGAAAGCTGCCATAGAGTGAACAAACCTAAAGGTGTCTCAGAACATCTCCCGAGAGATGTAATGATATGCTGTGCCTCCTCTAAATTCAAGATGCAAATCCCGAGAGCCATAAGAAATAACGCGCAGAAGAATATGAAACATTGAAAATATTCCAGGATTTGTCATGATCTATTAGACAAAAGAGGAGGACCTTTTCTGAATGCATACCAATTCTGAGACCGAATAATATTAATTATCGTTAGGGGTTCCCCACGAAAATTATTATATCACACAAAGGGAAGCTTACCTCCATTAATTGTGCAGATGAACTAAAAAGTTGATTAAGCAAAAACAAAACTGGAAACAGCCCCAACCATTAGTCAATAAATCGGGAAGTCTCAAACATTTAATGGAAGGGAGGGAAAAAAGTAAAAGAAAAAAAGGAAAGGGAAGAGAAACAACCTTTTAATTAGGAAGATGGAAAAGACATATCTGAACCACAGACTTTTATATAAAATACACAAATACATATATTTTTTATTCTATTAATAGCACTAGGGGATACAGAGGGCAACAGGGAAATGTAAATAACAGTAAATTAGAAATTTAGGGGACACAAAATAATGAAAAATAAGAATTGTAGATTACACTAGAAAATTGATCAAACAGGCACATAATAAGATTAGAAACACACAAAGTGAAGGAACATTAGCCCTGCTAGGCTCACATCAATAAGAAGGAATTGAATGCGCAAGCAATTTACACCCTAAATGGTAGTGAATTAGGGATAACCACACACGAGAAGGATTTGGGAATTGTTACAGAGAACAAATTAGGCAGCAATATGCAATGTCAATCTGCAATTGCTAAGGCCAGTAAGGTTTTGTCATGTATAAATAGGGGCATAAATTCTCGGGATGAAAATATAATTTTGCCTCTTTATAAATTGCTGGTAAGACCACACCTTGAATATGCTGTGCAATTTTGGGCACCTGTTCTAAAGAAGGATATCATGGCACTAGAAAAAGTGCAGAGACGAGCTACAAAATTGATAAAAGGAATGGAGCATTTTAGTTACGAAGAAAGGTTAAAAAATTTAAATCTCTTTAGTTTGGAAAAACGGTGCCTCAGAAGGCATATGATAACATTATATAAATATATCCGGGGCCAGTACAAACCATTATCTGGAAATCTATTCATAAACAGGGCTATACATAGGACACTAGGTCACACATTTAGGCTGGAAGAAAGGAGATTTCATCTAAGGCAAATAAATGTTTTTGGTTTTTTTTACAGTAAGAGCAATAAGAATATGGAATTCTCTCCCTGAAGAGGTGGTTTTATCAGAGTCCATACAGATGCTTAAACTGCAATTGGATAAACACTTGCAAAAACATAACATACAGGGATATAATTTCTAATTAGTGGGGTAATAGCTGCTTGATCCAAGGAGACATCTGACTGCTATTTTGGGGTCAAGAAGGATTTTTTTCCTAGTTTATTGCAAAATTGGAAGCACTTCAGACTAGGTTTTTTTGCCTTCTTTTGGATCAACAGCAAAAACATATGTGAGGAAGGCTGAACTTGATGGTCGCAAGTCTCTTTTCAGCTTTGTAACTATGTAATTTAAGATACAAAAAAAATAAATATTAAAGGCAAAGGAAGGTATAAATACACATTAAGGTTCGCACCTAGACAGGGAGAAAAAGAAAGAAAAGGTTAAGGGAAAGACTGATACGTTTAAGAATACCACAAGTTTTGTATAATGAAAAAGTAAAATAATAGTGAATAAAAACACATAATAATCGACTCAACAACAAATTGAAAGTATTCAGGGGTTCGATCTACATTATCTACTCTATTCCTTTCTACACTAGGAACTCTACTTGTCTTTATGGCTGGGTTTGATTTTTGATTTGATAATATCAGTGCCCTAGATCACTTACCCTCAGTACACTATCCCCACAGGACATGTGGGACCTATATCTGAGTAATGAGTTTAATTACCCGAGATACTGAATGGCGGGGGTTTTCTGTCAAACACTATGTCTGTCTTAGGTTGACTCCATTGTTTTGGATCAACCTGTCTTACTTTTGTGTAAATACCAATACAGATGTTTTTTTGTTTGTTTTTCACAATCATAAGGTAACATTTGGAGAGAGAGAGTCCCGAAAACTGATGAGACATACAGACACAGAAACATACAGGCAGAGACAAACTGATACAAAGACATACAGACAGTCACACAGACAAACAGACACAGTCACACAGAGACATACATACATACAGAGACATACAAGCATACAGAGACATGCAGGAATACAGAGACATACATACATACAGAGACATACAGAGGCATACTGTAACAGAACTCCCTGTACTCCGACCGAGTACCTTCTGTTGATGGACGCTTCCTAGCCTGCGCTGAGGACCACAAGCACCGCACTGGACACCACACCACCGCAGACTCCACAACCGTCATAGCTTAACTGGAGTCTCGACGTCTTCTGTCCACCCTGGATCAGCTTTTGTCCTCTAGGACCGTGTGGGGAAGACCTCTCCTCCAGGAGAGCGTATCAGGAACAAGCTCTTAAAAGAGCTAAGTGATTAAAGCTCAAGGGAGTATGCAGAGCATAGCAATCCGCAGTGTGACTATAGCCGTCTCCTCTAATCACGAGACAAGACTGTGTGTTGAGGGTCAAGAAGAACTGTTTTAATTAGCACCAAAGGGCTTTCTTTTATACAGGTTTTCCCTACATAGGACCACCCACAGGGTTTTTCAGAACAACTAATAAAAAGATTACAACACATACCATAAAGTAAACCACCCCATTCATCCCAGCAGAAATCCTCCCCTCTGCCTGTGATATAATTATCTCAACACAGTAGACTAACTTAATTATCACAGGCAGAAAATATACAGTTTTTACACATACACTGTAGCGGAGCGGCAATATTAATTCCCACGAACTCCGCTAGTAAAGAAGGTAATCCACAGTCAAGCGCTGAAAAGTAAGGCAATATCCCAACTCCCCCATTAACCGGACAAAACACAGTTCTGGGAGTCAACTGAGGTCTTTATTCACATGCTCCAGTATTTATACAATTCCCCATGCAAGGGGTTTCCTGAGTCACATCACATGGGTATTACAGGAGTGGACTACATGGGAAACTTAAATCACAGAGCATTTCTCCCATCAGGCATTGCTGCACGAGAGGGATACTCCCACTGGAATGTACCGTTAAGTGGATTATCCCTCCGTGCAGCAGAACCGACAATTCACATTAAAATCTATAACTTTAATAATACTTCGCAGATTTAAACAAATGGACGTTCGATAGATAGCTGGGGTCTGAGTTCACAGTTTGTGAGACTTCCGCTCAGATCCCAGCTAAAACAACTGAATGCAGCACGAAATACACTTTGCCATAGAGTTCGCCCCAAAATACTGAACACCGACGGGGAACCCTAATGGCGAAAGACCGGAGCTCCTGAACGGCCTGGAAGCCCAGTGGTGTTCGCGCTGTTGAGTAACCGTTTTCAGTTCCACGCTCTCGACGACCAAACACCGCTGGGGAGACAAAGGATCCAAGATGGACGACCGCCGTGTGGTCGGTAGCCGAACGACGGCCACCTAGGAGAGCCTCTAATTACCGATTGCAACATTGTTGCAATCGGTTAACGAGTGCCACACGTCCCTCTCTGTGTGGGCTATTAGGGGGTAGCTCATTCGGTTCACGAACAGCCCGCAATGGTGCTGTTCGTGAAATGAAACACATGAATGCTAGCAGCTTTTGGCAGATAGCATACGAATGCAATACAACATACAATAATACACAGGATACAGCCAGGGAATACAAAAAGTCACCAGAATAATACAGGCAACCTTTTTGTACATCTAGTCCATGTTGTTACAAGTGGCCAGGTTTGCCACATACACTGTAACTTAAAAAACCACACATCCAATCTTCATAAAAATATTATTAATCAGCATCCTCTAAATATAAACATACTCAAAAATCATAAAAATCCGTCCAGTATATAAAAAGTTAGTTGGAAGTCCTTTATTACCGACCGCAAGCACATTTTCATTCCCAAAATAGTTCTATGGATTTGAGCTGTGCGGTCGGTCTATCATACACTGAAAAAAGGACTAAGTCCCATTCGAACGAGTGTTCGAATCTTTGAACAGGACTTAGTCTCCAGCTGCAGTGTCGAAGTGCAGGAGAAAGTAGGGGTCAACGGTGTTCATTGAAATGTGTAGCCAATTTCAGTTCCATGGACTTGGCTACACATACCGCTGACCTCTTTCGAATGAACAAAGATGGCCGCCCCCACGTATTCATTTGCACGAACTGCGGCCACCCAGCGGTTGGCAATTTACCTACAGCAGGCTCCCAGCCTGGGAGGTAAATTGCCTGCACGCTTCCACTTCTGGGTGGTCCGCCTGTGTGGTACTTGGTTCAGTCAGCCCCATTTACTGAACCAAGTGTAAAGAAACCATAAATAAAGTACTTTAACCAAGTCTGGGGATACTGGCTTAACCCCTTAAGGACCAAACTTCTGGAATAAAAGGGAATCATGACATGTCACACATGTCATGTGTCCTTAAGGGGTTAAAGGGGCATTGTCCCAATTTTCCCCATGTCCCAAAAATGTGCTTAAAGGGCCAGCACCAGTCCAATGAAAGTCCATAAGCCCCAATAATGTTCTTAAAGGTGCACACACCCCCGGGCCATAGTCGCAGGGCAGGAGGCTGGCAAGCAGGCCTCTCCAGGACCAAGTGGAGAAGGGCACTCAGTCACACATACAGAATCATACATACAAAGACATACAGGCATACCGAGACATACAGGAATACAGAAACACATACATACATACAGAAACATACAGGCATACAGAGACTACAGAGGTATTCATCCACGAGTACTTAAGGAACTAAGTGTACAAATAAGTGGACCTCTGTTTTTAATCTTTCAAGATTCTTTTCTTTCAGGAAGTGTTCCAGAGGATTGGAGGAAGGCAGATGTGGTTCCTATGTTCAAAAAGGGTTCAAAATCATTGCCTGTATGTGAGCTTAAATTCTATGGCTGGAAAAGTATTTGAAAGGTTATTAAGAGATAATATTCAAGAATTCCTTGAGAAGAACATGGTTATCAGCAAAAATCAGCATGGTTTTATGAAGCACAGGTCATGTCAATCTAACTTGATTGCATTCTATGAAGAGTTAAGTAGAAGTATAGATCAGGGTGTTGCAGTGGATGTGATCTATTTGTATTTTACCAAGGCATTTAATACAGTTCCACACAATAGATTAGTGTTCAAACTCAAAGAAATTGGTCTAGATGAAAATGCTTGTTCTTGGGTAGAACATTGGCTTAAAAATAGAGTACAAAGAGATGCCATTAATGGTAAATTTTAAAGCTGGACAGAGGTGGCAACTGGTGTCCCTCAGGGTTCTGTTCTGGGACCCATTCTATTTAACATGTTTATAAATGCTCTTGAAAAAAGCATTGAAAGTCATGTTTCAGTGTTTGCTGATGACCTAAAACTCTGTAAAGTAATACAATGTGAGCAAGATATTACTTTGCTGCAGAGGGATTTAGATAGACTGGGGGACTGGGCACTCAAATGGCAGATGAAATTTAATGTTGAAAAATGCAAAGTTATGCACTTCGGCGTAAAGAATACACAAGCAACGTATACCCTTAATGGAAGCGAATTAGGGATAACAACACACGAAAAGGACTTGGGAATTGTTATAGACAACAAACAATGCAACAATGTGCAATGTCAATCAGCAGTGGCTAAGGCCAGTAAGGTATTGTCATGCACAAAAAAGGGCATTCATTCCCGGGATGAACATATAATTTTGCCTCTTTATAAATCACTGGTAAGACCACATATTGAATATGCTGTGCAATTTTGGGCACCTGTTCTAAATGATATTATGGCACTAGAAAAAGTGCAGAATCGGGCTACAAATTTAATAAAAGGAATGGAACATATCAGCTATGAAGAAAGGTTAACAAATTTAAACCTCTTTAGTTTAGAAAAACATCGCCTGAGAGGGGATATGATAACATTATACAAATATATTTGGGGCCAAAACAAACCATTGTGTGGAAATCTATTCACAAACCGGACCTTACATAGGACATGAGATCATGCGTTTAGACTGGAAGAAAGAAGATTTTGTCTAAGGCAAAGAACAGTTTTTTTTAATGTAAAAACAATAAGGATGTGGAATTCTCTGCCTGAAGAAGTGGTTTTATCAGAGTCCATACAGATGTTCAAACAGCAACTAGATGCATACTCGCAAAAACAGAATATTCAAGGATATAATTTTTCAATGTAAGGTAATAACTGCTTGATCCAAGGATAAATCTGACTGCCATTCTGGGGTCAAGAAGGAATTTCTTTTCCTAGTTTGTTGCAAAATTGGAAGTGCTTCAAACTGGGTTTTTTTTTTTTTTGCCTTCTTTTTCAACAGCAAAAAAAAAATGTGAGGAAGGCTGAACTTGATGGACGCAAGTCTCTTTTCAGCTATGTAACTATGTAACCATATGCAGAGACATACATACATACAGGCATACATGCATATAGAGACATACATACATACATACATGCATACAAATACATACATACCTACAGAGACATGCATACAGGCATACAGATATATACAGGCATACATGCATACAGGCATTCAGAGACATACAGAAACAGACAGTTACAACTACATACCTACTGTACAGACAGGTCCCTGGGGTGCATACTGACTGGCTCTGTGGAGTCCTGTCTTGCAGCCCAGACTCAGCACTGGGTGACAGCCTCGCTGTGTGGTACACAGGGAGCAGGGATATGATGTAATTCATATCCCCGTCCCCTCCACACAGCCTGCGGCAGACACCAGGATAGGAGGCTGGGCGGACGGTAGGAGGCTCGGCTCTGCGGGCGGTAAGACCTGGGCTGCGCTCGGCCAAGCTTCAAGAAGTAATCGGCTGGAGAGTAGCGCACTGTGAATCCCTCCTGCCGATCAGCCTGACATTGCGCCCCCAGGGCCAGTGCCGACTTATGGTAGCACTGGTCCTGATCCCAACCAATAAATGATTTCCCTTCTTTTGCCCCAAGAAGATATCTACCCATAAAGCTTTCACATTTTCCTCCTCACACTCCACATGCCTAAGATTTGACTTTAACTCATTGTTGACATACAAAAATACCCCTATCCTATTTTCCTATCATTCCTAAATAACGTGTGCCCATTTAAGTTAACTGCCCAGTCATGTGTCTCATCCCACCGTGTTTCTGTTATGCCTATTATGTCATATTGCTTAGAGTATGCTATTGCCTCTAGTTCCCCCATTTTGGTATTTAGGCTCCTTGCATTAGCAAGCAATACATTTAATATTATCATGAGTAACTTTGTGCACATTTTTATTACTGTTGTATACCTCCCCTGTTCTAGTCTTGCCCCTTCCCAATTTCCACCCCCGGCTTATGCTGAGCTAAGGCCCATCTCCTTTCTGTCCTATCTCCATTTTATAGATTTCTATGACCCTCCCCCTCTACCACTAGTTTAAAATCTCCTCCAACATTCTAGCCATCCTATCCCCCAGCACAGCAGACCCTCTTCCATTTAGGTGCAATCCATCACAGCTATACAGGTTGTAATCAAGCGCAAAATCAGTGCTGTAAAAACGACGTTCGGCAGTTCCGACGTGCCGAAACTGAATGCCATTGATCCGAATTGCTGAAGCAGACAAATTTTTTTACTTACCAGAATTTCCAAACCAAATTTTTTGCCCATGCACATCCCTAATATTTTGTATGGATTTTCTGTACCTGAGAGATAATTGAATTATATGTTTTTCTCACACAATTATCTCTCAGGCACAGAGGATCTTGGGATTGAAACCCCTGTGTTATTGTATTAGAGACCCCATGTAGGGGTCTGTGCATAAAAGCCGTGTGTGACCAGAATAAAATCAGTTGACTCCCAGAACTATGTTTTGTCTTGTTACTGGGGGAATGGATGGCTGTGTATTTTAATGGTTCCAGAGTGGCTGAAGGAATGAATTAGCGGAGGTAACCAGTCGGGTTACCTGTGGTCCGCTACATGCAAGCTATTTTGTTCAGTTTATATCAGAGTAGTATTCAATATGAAGAACAGCAAGTCAGGTACAGATTTGTTCATGTCCTAAGACCAGCAGCAAGGGAATGGATACAAGCCCCATGGAGAAACAGCAATATTTAGGAGAACATAAATAATGGCTTTCATTTCCTGGCAGCCACTAGAGGCATTTGGAAATCTATGGTCTTTACATTCAATGTCATCATGTTTGGTGAACAGCACTGTGATAATGCTTCTCCATGAGAAGTCTCCAATTGGCAGAATGCCAACAGACACATATGGGCTGTATGTCCCCATTGAATCTGTCAGCAAATGCAGATCGCTTGTAGTGACGAGACTGTTATTAGGTGAGTTTATTTGTTTAGGTTTCAAATAGACATGCTCTGAATCTAAATTTTGAACAGAACACACTCATTTTATAAATACACTAATCAGTCACAATATTAAAACCACCTGCCTAATATTGTGTAGGCCTCCCCCCCCATGCAGCCAAAACAACTCTGATGTGGTGAGGCATGGACTCCATGTCCTGTGGTATCTGGCACAGCTTGTGCAGGAGTGTGTGGGAGGTTCCTGAACTCAGTAACCGTGGGCCCGTTATTTTATAAAAGTGCTAATTTCTAATGAAATCTGCACACTTTGCTAAAGCTTTAAGGGTCTGGAGTGTCCCTTTAAGGGTAGAGATGGTTTTATATGTGTGAGAGCAATGTCCCATTCAAGTACAGAACAGACCCATCAAAATATCCAACTCCAAGACTGTAAGTCCAATACTTCAAACTGAACAGGTATCAATACCACTGTATCAATACTTGTGTGGGTTGTAGACTCTGTCTCATGCTACCACTAGAGTGAAAGCACCGCCAGCATTCAAAAGTGACCATTCTGTCATACGGACTGTTTAGTTAGTAGGTTAATAACGACAATTTAAGCAACTATTTCAGTAGAAGAACATGCAGTTTCAATACTCTAAATCAAAGGTTTTCTTGAAATCCCAAAAGTCAATCATTTAACCATTCAGCCATCTCAAGGAAAGCCATCCATCATGATGGTTTTGTGAGATTACAGGCTAATAGAATGAAAGTGTCTATAGGAGAAGCAGAAAGGAGGATCAGAAGCTGTTCTAGATAAGAAGATTAATGGCAATGTCCCAGAGTGTGCGTCATTTGGTTTGCTTGTGTAGGCGTGTGTGGGAGTTCACTGAACTCGGTTCAGGCGAGTAAGTGTGGGCCCGTTAATTTAGCATGCCACAGACATAGTTTTGAAATAACAGAGACAAGGGTGGTCTGATACTTGATCTTAGCTTTTGGTTGACTGCAACTCCCATAAACCTTTGTCTTTTATTGGGGCTGCAGTCCGAACCTGTTCTGTGGAATGAATACCTGTAAGCCAGGGACCAGTGAATACAGGGACATTAAAGGTTATTCACTAAACTGTTGTGGCAATTCTAAATCAACATAATCAAGCTGAAAATATAGCTGATTTAACTGGGATTTTATTTTTATTTATTTTTTTGCAATTTTGGCTATTGAGCCAAACTTAAAATACGCTTTCAATTTCTTGTTTGTGAATAATCCTGAGAATATTTTGTTGTCTGTTCAGAAACAATATATGCCAGATATTAACAATAAACAATATGTGCCAATGCCATTTCCAAAGCTGTGTAAAAAGAAATGAATACATGACAGATATTTTTTTGGCATACTGTATATTAATTATGAGTAAAGGAGAAGAATGGTAGGAGAAGCTGTGGCCATGGGCAACTGGTGGGGCCCAGGTAAATTGTTAAAAATACTAAACTGGCGTGGCTACTTGCAATGGGACAGTGCCAGATATCTCCTGGCATCATAACCACTAAAAATGGGCTGTTGTGGTTGTGGTGCTTTGAGTGATCCAGTAATTTAAAATTGGCATTACATGTAGTTTAACTGTAACATACAGGACCTGTTACCTTATTGTTCATTGTTTTTGTGTCTTGTGTGTACAGCACTGCAAACTTTGTTGGCACTTTATTAATAATAATAATTATTATTATTATATTGCCAAAGACAATAACATTGAATACAAAGTGTCTCTTAAATTACTAAGCTGAATACCATTCACCATGTTATCATAAAGATGTATGACACATTTTCTTTTGCTCTCTATTTTCTTCAAACTTTGAAGAAAATGTTCCTTATTATGTACTTGGGATTTAGAATAGTATAATTAATTAGTATACAGTATCTGTTTCGTTCATACACTACTTGCGTGATACCTTTCTTTCTTTTCTTTCTTTTTTAAAAAATTGTCAATCTTTCTTTTATTGAGGCAAAATCTAACGTTACAGAAAAAAGAAAATGGCTTATAGCCGATAAGAACATTTCAGGTATACAGTTGTAGTATACATTATAACCTTGAGCATATTGTAGCGGATGGCATTGGGCTGTCCTCAAAATTATGTATATTCCTATGTGTTCGGTTAAATTGTGCCATGTGTATGTGAAGTGTATGCAGCATTTGTCTGATTGTTCGGTAAAATCACTCCAGTTATTATGCAAGTGAAACTACTGAACAATCAGACCACCCCAGGAGTAAGTGTGCCTTCAATTACCGTTCGCAACAATGTTGCAAACGGGTAATTGGCAATTCTTGTAGTGTGGTCTTTGTCCTCTGGGTGGCCGCCATTCGGGAGACAAACACGTGGTGACGGCCATTTTAAACTCCCTAACAGCTCTGTTTTGCCGTCGAGTGTCTGGATCCCAAATCGGACACTCGGTTAGGCAAACACCGCTGAGACCTCCACACTGCAACTTTTGTCCTACTATCGAAAGTACACTGCTCAAAAAAATAAAGGGAACACTTAAAGGACCACTCTAGGCACCCAGACCACTTCAGCTTAATGAAGTGGTCAGGGTGCCAGGTCCGGCTAGGGTTAACCCATTTTTTCATAAACATAGCAGTTTCATAGAAACTGCTATGTTTATGAATGGGTTAAGCCTTCCCCTATTTCCTCTAGCGGCTGTCTCATTTACAGCCGCTATAGGCGCTTGCGTGCTTCTCACTGTGATTTTCACAGTGAGAGCACACCAGCGTCCATAGGAAAGCATTGGTAATGCTTTCCTATGTGACCGGCTGAATGCGCGCGCAGCTCTTGCCCCGCGTGCGCATTCAGCCGACGGGGAGGAGAAGAGGAGGATCGGAGGATGAGAGCTCTCCGCCCAGCGCTGGAAAAAGGTAAGTTTTAACCCCTTTCCAGAGCCGGGCGGGAGGGGGATCCTGAGGGTGGGGGCACCCTCAGGGCACTATAGTGCCAGGAAAACGAGTATGTTTTCCTGGCACTATAGTGGTCCTTTAAACAACACAATGTAACTCCAAGTCAATCACACTTCTGTGAAATCAAACTGTCCATTTAGGAAGCAACACTGATTGACAATCAATTTCACATGCTATTGTGCAAATGGGATAGACAACAGGTGGAAATTATAGGCAATTAGCAAGACACCCCCAATAAAGGAGAGGTTCTGCAGGTGGTGACCACAGACCACTTCTCAGTTCCTATGCTTCCTGGCTGATGTTTTGGTCACTTTTGAATGCTGGCGGTGCTTTCACTCTAGTGGTAGCATGAGACAGAGTCTACAACCCACACAAGTGGCTCAGGTAGTGCAGCTCATCCAGGATGGCACATCAATGCGAGCTTTGGCAAGAAGGTTTTCTGTGTCTGTCAGCGTAGTGTCCAGAGCATGGAGGCGCTACCAGGAGACAGGCCAGTACATCAGGAGATGTCAGAAAAGAAAAAAGGATGATAAGCGCTCACTATAGTGAATGGTGAACAGGCAGCAGTATACAAAACAAGGATTCCCAAACCTTGTGAATAGTTAACAAGAAAGAAAGGGGGTGTATGCCGCGCCTAATAGTTTATATATTTAAAGTATACATACATTTATTCTCAAGTGTATCCAGAAAATCAGAACCTCGGAATAAAACAAAAAATAAAAATAATAGTGCAATACAGTATGGTAATATCTTGAAGCGGTGAATATAGCTATACACAGTCCACTCACATTTATATGAGCTATAACAGAGCTCAGCTGTGATGCGCTTGGACGGTACAATCCCCGTCTCAGGATATGTTGTTGTGGTTGACACAGATGTTTCCAAGGTGCAGTATGCGTGGTATATGTAAAAAGGAAATAGCAGCCAATGGTGAGGTAAGTACTAATAGTAAAATAAATAATGAATAGTATTGTACTTACATTTGCTAGAGCATACCACTTGCTCTAGTATAACCAGCTTGGGTGGTATAATACCCACCAAGGATATGCAGGATCCAGGAGGTAGAAAAATGAATGAATATAAAAAGTAACTAATAAAAGTATACTTTAATATAAACAAACTTATAAAAAAACATAAAAGGTATAAAAGAAAAGTCCCACTTAATGCGTTTCGCCTGATAAGGCTCCTTCAGAAGTGTGAGAGAGGCCGTAGGAGGGCAACAACCCAGCAGCAGGACCGCTACCTCCACCTTTGTGCAAGGAGGAACAGGAGGAGCACTGCCAGAGCCCTGCAAAATGACCTTCAGCAGGCCACAAATGTGCATGTGTTTGCTCAAACGGTCAGAAACAGACTCCATGAGGATGTTATGAGAGCCCAACGTCCACAGGTGGGGGTTGTGCTTACAGCCCAACACCGTGCAGGATGTTTGGCATTTGCCAAAGAACACCAAGATTGGCAAGTTCGCCACTGGTGCCCTGTGCTCTTCACAGATGAAAGCAGGTTTACACTGAGCACATGTGACAGATGTGACAGAGTCTGGAGATGCCATGGAGAACATTCTTCTGCCTGCAACATCCTCCAGCATGACCGTTTTGGCAGTGGGTCAGTAATGGTGTGGGGAGGCATTTCTTTGGGGGTCCGCACAGCCCTCCATGTGGTCGCCAGAGGCAGCCTGACTGCCATTAGGTACCGAGATGAGATCCTCAGACCCCTTGTAATACCATATGCTGGTGCAGTTGGCCCTGGGTTCCTCCTAATGCAAGACAATGCAAGACCTCATGTGGCTGCTGTGTGTCAGCAGTTCCTGCAAGACGAAGGCATTGATGCTATGGACTGGCCCGCCTGTTCCCCAGACCTGAATCCAATTGAGCACATGATGTCTCGCTCCATCCACCAACATTACGTTGCACCACAGACTGTCCAGGTGTTGGCAGATGCTTTAGTCCAGGTCTGGGAGGAGTTCCCTCAGGAGACCACCCGCCACCTCATCAGGAGAATATACAGGCGTTGTAGGAAGGTCATACAGGCACGTGGAGGCCACACACACAACTGAGCCTCATTTGACTTGTTTTAAAGACATTACATGAAAGTTGGATCAGCCTGTGGTGTATTTTTCCACCTTAATTTTGAGTGTGACTCCAAATCCAGACCTCCATGGGTTGAAAAATTTGATTTCCATTTTTTTTTTTTTTTGTGAATTTGTTGTCAGCACATTCAACTATGTAAAGAACAAAGTATTTCAGAATAATATTTAATTCATTCAGATCTAGGATGTGTTATTTTTGTGTTCCCTATTTTTTTGAGCAGTATACTTAATTGTCATACACAACCTTCCCCAGGGATGGCCTTTTTGCATCGTTTTCCAGACATCTGGTCTAGGGCGCACATATTGCTTGCTAGTCACTTCATTCTGGCAGCTTAATTTTTTTAAGGGAAGAATTTTTTGTGATACCAAGTAATCTGGGGTCAACAATGCAGGGGAATCTGCCTGGTTAGAATGTGGACAACTCGGGAAGGAGTTGGGGGTTAGGGCTGTACACAGGAACAATATTATTTTACAGTGCTCTATGGAGTTACCAAGGAGCTTGAGTTAGTCTCTTTTAAGAATTTCTTCTTTTCCCCTTTACTTTCTTTCTCTTCATGTCGGTTTCTGCTTCTCTCTTCCTTCATCACAATGTGTACACATCATGTGCTGAGGGTGCTATAAATACAATTTCAAGAAATGTATTGTTCACCAAGAGAAGTTTCTCTGAACTTGCTTTCACCAAAATGACCATTGGAATGTTATAATGTTATATTATATAATTTGACATACTATATGATATGAGTGTTCTCTAGCTGCCAATACCGGTCGTTGATTTTTACTTTTTCCTTTGTTTTATTTCCATCCCTCTAGAGTCTAGTACCTACTTATTGTACTTTTGTATTATGATGCAGACACACGTTCAGCTGATCCTTCTCCCATATGTGTCCATGTATAGTGTTATTTCTTGAAAATTTCAATAAAAAGTTTTATTGGATAAAAAAGAAAAGCCTAAACATTATTTTTTTTAAAGATGCCTATGTTATTGGGCAGACAATGATGCACTGGCAATGTAAAGCACACTTAATATAGTGTAAAATTCTTTTTAATTACAGACATTTTTTTATTTCCCAAAAATTAAAATGACCAAAGAGGGACACTTCAATTTTAGGGATGGGGCTGTGGCCAGGGGCAGGGCAGTTATTTTAAATTTAAAATAATGACTTACTAATATCAATATATACAACTAAACTATTATTCAGAACAAGAACAATGTCAGGGTTATTTACTAAAGCAAGGATTGTTGGGAATTCAAAATACATTTCAAATTTAACATGGACCAAAGGTTAGATTTTACTATATTCAAGGGAGTAAGGAGGGGTAGATGATGATTTTAACACTATAGGATTGTGTTACTGACCCTAGTGTTCTTTTAAGATTCTGGTACTTGCTTACACATCTCTACATAATCTTGCTCCAACCCACCTATCCTTCGTAATACACAAGTATGTCCCGTCTAGTCCCCTTCGCTATGCCGAAGACCTATGTCTATCCTCTGTCTGTACTCCCACCTCTGATGCTCGCCTTCAAAACTTCTCAAGGGCTGCACCGTTACTGTGGAACTCCTTTCCCCTCTCTGTTAGACTTTCACCCAGTCTACATTGCTTCAAAAAGTCATTGAAAACTAATTTATTCAGGAAAACGTATCAATTAAACTACTAACAGTTAACAGCTTTCCCAAACCCCTATTAATCTCCTGCAACTGTGAAAGGTCTAATTTTCAGGTTTAGGCTTCGAGTGCTGGAGTTTGAAGGGTTATTTGCAAAGTACTCACCCCTTGTCTTCTGTAACACAGTCTGATTAATGATATTAGAACGGTAGGAACTGTTATACAGGGTTCATCACTCAGAGTTTATCTGCTCCTCCTGCAATGCATTTCCTGTGTGAGAGGCTGTTAGTGGGCAGATGAAAGTTGATAATTTCCTCTTCCTGTCCAGCCGCACACACAGACACTGGAGGAAAGCAGGTCCCTCTATAACTGTTCCTGTAGCTCTGCTATTATGGTTGACTGGAATACAAAGGACACTGGCCAAGGCTCCTGGTACTTATCTTTCCCCACCAGCCAATCTAACCTCAACAAAGCACAATATAAGGGCAGTTACCTACTCTACCTAATGGGAAATCCAGCCCTGGAGAAGATGCATGATACCAATGAGCAGTTCCCCCACACTTTCATTATGTAGGTCCCACTTATTACTTTTCTAAAACCTTACTGTTTAGAAAGCAGTAATCTTCAAATGTAAAAATTCAGTGGCAAAGAAATGGCATAATTTAGTGAAATCTAATGCAGACACCACTTGATCTTAGCTGATCTAACAATAATCTACCAGCCTAATCGTTTCATGTTGGGGGAGAGCCACATGTATGAAATACATAATATCTTTATAGTAGTTATATGAAATACCTATCTAACAAAATGATATATACGGTAGAAAACAGCTGATCTTACCTGACCTAACAAAGATCTATCTACCTGAATGATAATTCACCTAACACTAGCAGGGGGTCTAGTCCCCATTAAATACCTAATATCTCTGTAATTGTGAGATATCTAATAATAACATAAAACAACTAGCTGATCATACCTGTTCTAACAAATATCTACCTAAATAGCTAGCTTTTATGTTAATGTAGGCTGATAATGGATTAGCCCCAGCAAATAATTGTTAATATTGCTTCTTCTATGTTAGATCTAATGCAAACAACAATTGACCTAAGCTGATCTAACAATCTGCATACATTTTTTTTTTTTAAATGTTGATTTTGGGAGGCTAACGTATCTTTGGTTTAATGTGAGTATTATTGCTGTGGAGCTCTATTATAACCTCAGACAGACGAACAATATGGAGCTCCTAGAAAAGATAGGTATTAGGATAGAAAAGTGGGACAGGAGGATTTAGGCTCGAAATAGGGACTGTCCCTCCGTAATATGGACTGTTGGGTTGTATGTACTTACTATTTTTCAAGTACTGCAGATAAGGTTGATTAAAGTGAGGCATGTGCTACTTGATTTCTGTTCCCGAGGTGAGATACAGTACTGGACATAATAAAAAAAAACATAGCTGGGTCCTCTGTTCCTTTAGTATCAGCATGTGTTCATTATTTATCTGTATTCCCTCTATTGTACAGCACTGCAAAATATGTTGGTGCTATTAAAATATACCAAAAAAAATGATGCTAATATTAGAACACTATAGGTCCTGAGACTACTTCATCTCATTCAAATGGTCTGGGTGCACTGTCCTCTTAACTACGTAATCTAAAACATTACAGTTTCAGAGGAAGGATTAAGACTGCTTCAAGTGGCTGTCTACTAGTGACCATTAATTCAATGAAATGATGCTGGATGTCCTCACAGTTTGCATGAGAATATCCGGCGTCTTGCAAAACACCCAAAGGAATACATTTATTCAATGCCCGATTTGGATTTTGGCGCTGGAATAGTTTTTAACCCTTTAATTGCCTTTTTAACCCCTTTGCAACCTGTGATGGTTCAGGACCATCATCAGAAAAATCCCCTTGAGGACCGGTGACAGTCTTGAACCATCACAATGGTAAGAAACATAGAAACATAGAATGTGGCAGCAGATAAGAACCATTCGGCCCATCTAGTCTGCCCAATTTTCTAAATACTTTCATTAGTCCCTAGCCTTATCTTATAGTTAGGATAGCCTCATGCCTATCCCACGCATGCTTAAACTCCTTTATTGTGTTAACCTCTACCACTTCAGCTGGAAGGCTATTCCATGCATCCACTACCCTCTCAGTAAAGTAATACTTCCTGATATTATTTTTAAACCTTTGTCCCTCTAATTTAAGACTATGTTCTCTTGTTGTGGTAGTTTTTCTTCTTTTAAATATAGTCTCCTCCTTTACTGTGTTGATTCCCTTTATATATTTAAATGTTTCTATCATATCCCCCCTGTCCCGTCTTTCCTCCAAGCTATACATGTTAAGATCCTTTAACCTTTCCTGGTAAGTTTTATCCCGCAATCCATGGACCAGTTTAGTAGCCCTTCCCTGAACCCTCTCTAAAGTATCAATATCCTTCTGAAGATACGGTCTCCAGTACTCTGTACAATACTCCAAGTGAGGTCTCATGAGCACTTCCCTCTTTCTACTGCTAATACCTCTCCCTATACAGCCAAGCATTCTGCTAGCATTTCCTGCTGCTCTATTACATTGTCTGCCTACCTTTAAGTCATCACAAATAATCACCCCTAAATCCCTTTCTCATATGTTGAGGTTAGGACTCTATTAAATATTCTGTACTCTGCCCTTGGGTTTTTACGTCCAAGATGCATTATCTTGCACTTATCCATGTTAAATGTCAGTTGCCACAATTCTGACCATTTTTCTAGTTTACCTAAATCATTTGCCATTTGGCTTATTCCTCCTGGAACATCAACCCTGTTACATATCTTAGTAAGATGTACTTACCCGATTGCAGTCGTTCCCCCGGCGGCAATTGGCATTGCTCCCAGTGTGTGGAGACTGCCTGCAGCCCAGACAGTCTCCCCGCGGCAGATTAGGACCCAGGGGGCCATGTGATCGCTCAATAGAGCGGTCACAATAGGTGTCCTAGTGTCTGCCTGGCAGTCTCCCTGCAAGTATAAAAATAAATAAATAATTTTAAAAATTTAATTATATGTCCTGTTTACAGGATTATGCAGTGTTGCAGCAGTTGAAACAGGTAAGTAGATTCAATATGGAAGGTCAAGCAGGTAAGTAACTTCAGATTAAAATAATGCAGATAAATACAGGATGTTTTCAGGAGCCAGGATCACAAGTTCTATGTCAGAACACTGACTTCATCGTAAAGGCCATGAGAAGAGTTGGGTGTGGCCTTTTATAGGAAGATCATATGAGGCAGGTGAGAGCAACCGAGGATTGACTAGTGGCTAGGGAGGCCACTAGAGGTGAGAAACACATATTGCAGAAATAAAAATAAATATTTCTTGGTTGTCAGGATAGGATCCTGACACAATCCCCTCCTTGTGGACTCTTGACGCGATGGTTTCATGCAAAGTAGAAATGAAGGTAGTATAGTTGTACATAGACCCAGGGCCGGTGCTAGGATTTTTGACTACACAGGCGAAGATGCATTTTGACGCCCCCCCAAAAAAAATAAACAATGCATCTTCACCTCTGTGTCTCGTAGCCCCCTTTTGAATTTCTTACCCCCATTAGTGTTGCATATCCCTTTAGTGTGTCTCCTACAACCCCTCTTATGTATTTCTTACTTCCCCGCCAGCCCCTATCTATCTCTCTTTTTCTCCCACATAGACATAGATACAGGCAAAAATACATACATGCACAAATACACAAACATACAGACACACAACCATACAAGCACACAGACATAATTTTTCAGGCACACAGTCACAAAGATATACAGACACACAGTCATAAAAGGCACACAAACAAACACAGTCATACAATCTACACATATAGGTACATTATCGTACAAACACAGACATACATTCATAAAGACACAGGCACTCACAGAAATACATACACAGACATAAAGAAACAGAGATAGGCATACAGAGACATACATACACAGACAAACAAACAAAGAACCCTGCACACTGATACCGTGTAAATGCTCCGGCCATCAACAGAGGTGGATGCTCCATGTCAGGCAGACATTGCTGGATCCACCAGTAAAGTCTTCAAAAGGAATAAACGCAGGCAACACTCCAATAGTAAGGATGGTATATTTATTGGTAGGTGAACCACCCCATAGAAAGTGTGATGTTTCAGCTCATGCAATAAGGCTCTGCTGAGCCGAAACGACGCACTTTCTTTGGGGTGGTTCACCTATCAATAAATATACCATCCTTACTATTGGAGTGTTGCCTGCGTTTATTCCTTTTGAATACATTTACACAGTCATACAGAGACATACATACTGTATGTCTCTGTATGACGGTCTGTGTATGTACACAGGATGGCTAAAAGATAGATCCCCATCTGTTGTGCAACTTCAACAATGCTTTGAAAGCTGGGGCTCTACCGATTCCCCATGCTTGCAGGATTGTATTTAGCATGGAGCAGTATTTGTGTGTTTGACTGTAAGCATGTGTTTGTATGGAGTATGTTTGTATGATTGTAGCGGTGTGTTTGTATGTAGTGTTTGCATTTGAATGCAAGCATGCATTTATGTGTAGTGTTGGTTTTTGAACGCAGGTGTGTGTTTATATATAATTTTGGTGTCTGATACAGAGGTGTGTTTGTATGTAGTGTTGACGTTTGCATGCAGGTGTTTATTTGTGTGTAGTGTTGTGTTTGAATGCTGAGATATATGCACATATACACATACACTGCCACACATGCACACATGCACACACTGTGATACACATACACAAAGATACACACACTGACACATGCAGATATACATATACACAAACTGATACCCATTCAGATAGACACACAGGTACACACAAACACTGACAGACATACAGATAAACACACAGTGACATACAGACACACATACACAATGATAGGGAAGAAGACACACAAAGACACACTAACAGACAGACACACACACACAGACATTTAGATACACACAGACACATGGACAGAGACATATACATACACACACACACTGACAGACATGGATACACACACACACACTGACAGACATAGATACACACACACTGACAGACATACACACACACACACTGACAGAGATAGATACACACACACTGACAGACATACACACACACACTGACAGAGATAGATACACACACACTGACAGACATACACACACACTGACAGACATACACACACACTGACAGACATACACACACACACACTGACAGAGATAGATACACACACACACTGACAGACATACACACACACACTGACAGACATAGATACACACACACTGACAGACATAGATACACACAGACACACTGACAGACATACACACACACACACTGACAGACATAGATACACACACACTGACAGAGATAGATACACACACACACACTGACAGACATACACACACACACTGGCAGACACAGATACACACACACACTGACAGACATAGATACACACAGACACACTGACAGACATACACACACACACACTGACAGACATACACACACACTGACAGACATAGATACACACACACACACTGACAGACATACACACACACTGACAGACATACACACACACACACACTGACAGACATACACACAGACACGCTGACAGACATACACATACACATGCTGACAGACACAGATACACACACTGACAGACACAGATACACACACTGACAGACACAGATACACACAGACACACTGACAGACATACACACACACACACTGACAGACATACACACACACACACTGACAGACATAGATACACACACACACACACTGACAGACATAGATACACACACACACACTGACAGACATGGATACACACACACACACACACTGACAGACATGGATACACAAACACACACACACACACACACTGACAGACATGGATACACACAGACACACTGACCAACAGGTTCAGAAGGGGGGCTTACCTGGGATCCAAAGTGCTGCCTGAGGTAGTTGGGAGTTGGAGGAGCTGGTCCTGCCCAGCCCCCTCCTCTCTGCCTTTTGCTGCTGTAGTCTTCTTGGGAGGACTTCCTCCCATGCTGATTAGATGGGGGCCCGTAGCTCCGCCCCTGCTGGGCACCAGTCGCGCTGTGTGCTACAGAGGGAGCAGGGATATGACGTTCATATCCCCGCCCCCTCCACACAGTACGCGGCACTGCAGGTTGGCGCTCGGCCACGCTACAAGAAGTGACCGGCAGGAGAGGGGAGCTGTGCGCTTCTCTCCTGCCGGCCACCCGGACATTTGCGCCCCCGGGCCGGTGCGCCCTAAGGCGGCCGCCTGTGCCGCCTTATGGACGCGCCGGCCCTGCATAGACCATAGTGAACAGAAAACAGAGTCATTATTTCTTTCTCCTATGTTCTTTCTTCTCTTTGTCTTTAAGCATCTGCTCAAATATGTTGAGATCTTTTAGATGCACAATTATACCATTTGAGGCTTTGACGCAGTCAGGAGGAATTTCTTCAGTGATTGCATTTTCTTTCTCTTTAATTCGTAGTGTAGAGATGGATTCATTAACTTTCTTCATCAGCCCAGATTTGAGAATCTGGGATATTGTAGGTTTCTCCAAGGTAGGTATTAGTGTACCTAAGGTTACAGGTTGTAAAGAAGAACAGGTTCAGACTTGAGTAATGTCATACTAAGTGTATTTTTATATTAATATATACATACACTCTGTTCCAAAATATTATGCAAATTCTATTTAAGTGTCACAAAGATAAAATATTTAGTTTTTCAGTTTAACTCATGGATGGCATTGTCTCTCAGGGCTCTTTTGATCACTGAAAACAATCTCGAACACCAGTGACAATTAGATTGCCAGGTGAGCCCAATTTAAGGAAAAACTACTAAAGGAGGGTGTTCCACATTATTAAGCAGAGCACCATTTTCATGCAATTTGGGGAAGAAAAAGGATCTCTCTGCTGCCGAAAAGAGTGAAATAGTTCAATGCCTTGGACGAGGTATGAAAACATTAGATATTTCACGAAAACTTAAGCATGATCATCGCACTATTAAGAGATTTGTGGCTGATTCAGGGCACAGATGGGTTCATACAGATAAAGGCACATTGAGGAAGATTTCTGCCAGGTCCATGCATCGGATCAAGAGAGCAGCTGTTAAAATACTTTTACATAGCAGCAAACAGATATTTGAAGCTGCTGGTGCCTCTGGAGTCCCACGGACATCAAGGAGTAGTCCAGAGTCTTGCAACTGTGCATAAACCTTCTATTTGGCCACCACTAACCATTGCTCACAAGCAGAAACAGCTGAATTGGGCAGAAAAATACATAAAGACTAATTTTCAAACAGTCCTGTTCACTGATGAGTGCTGTGCAACCTTGGATGGTCCAGATGGAAGGAGTAGTGGATGGTTGGTGGACGGCCACCCTATTCTAACAAGGCTGCGACGTCAGCAAGGCGGTGGTGTAGTCATGTTTTGGGCCGGAATCATGGGAAGAGTGCTGGTTGGTCCCTTTAGGGCCCCCGAAGGTGTAAAGATGACCTCTGCAAAGTATGTGGAGTTTCTGACTGACCACTTTCTTCCCTGGTACAGAAAGAAGAGCTATGCTTTTTGTAATAAAATCATCTTCATGCATGACAATGCACCATCTCATGCGGCAAAGAATACCTCTGCATCAATGGCTGCTATGGGGATAAAAGGAGAGAAAGTCATGGTGTGGCCCCCATCCTCCCCTGACCTCAATCCTATTGAGAACCTTTGGAGCATCCTCAAGCAAAAGATCTATGAGGGTGGGAGGAAGTTTACATCCAAACTGCAGCTCTGGGAGGCTATTCTGACATCTTGCAAAAGATTCAAGCAGAAACTGTCCAAAAACTCACAAGTTCAATGGATGCAAGACTTGTGAAGCTGCTATCAAATAAGGGGTCCTCTGTTAAAATGTAACTTGACCTGTTAAAATGTTTAAAAAGTTAAAATGTTGTTATAAGTTTGATTGAAATAGCTTTTGATTTCAGTAAATATGCTGCAAACACAACAAATGACAATTTTCAGTTATTTACAACCTATAAAGTGTTTTGAAACTTACTGTGCGTAATAATTTGGATAATACTGTTATCATTAGGAGGTTTGTTCAATAAAATTTGAATTGTACTCTTAATAGTTGATAATATGAGAATGATGCTGACTGTTATTTACATCAATTATTTAGGTAAATTAGAAAAATTTCATTTGCATAATAATTTGGAACAGGGTGTATATTAATATAAAAATACACTTATAATTAATTTACATACATATATAATAACTATATATATTGTATATATATATATATATATTATTATTATAAAATTAAAATAAGTAAATTAAAATAAATTAAAAAAACATAAAAATAATAATAAAAATTAAAAAAATTATATATTAATATTAATATCAAAATACACTTAGAATGAAATTGTATATATATCTATGTATATATAAATTAAAAATAATACAAAATATACATATGTCCATATAGAAAATAAATATAAACGTAGACTTCAAATATATAAATATGCATATATATTAAAATTCTACGTGCGTATTTATGTAATATTTTTACATAATTAAGTAATTTTATTGATTGCAATTTGAGGGACCTGCCTGACAACCCAGGTCGAAAGTCCAGAGAATTTACTTTGCTAGCACTGTATTTAACCCTGTAACTTTCTATGACACCCTAAAACCTGTACATGGGTGGTACTGTTTAATTTGGGAGACTTCACAAATATTAGTGATTCAAAACAGGAAAACATTTGCATTTTTCACACACAAACCGCACTTTTACTGATGATATAATTGTTGTGATACATATTACACTAATATTTGTGTTCGGCAAAGTCTCCCGAGTATAACAGTACCCCCCATGTACAGGTTTTATAGCGTTTTTGAAAGTTACAGGGTCAAGTATAAGGCCAAATATTTTTACATTGAAAATTGCCAGGTTGGTTACGTTGCCTTTGAGAGCGTATGGTAGTCCAGGAATGAGAATTACCCACATGATGGCATGCCATTTGCAAAAGAAGACAACCCAAGGTATTGCAAATGAGATATATTCAGTCTTTTTCAGTAGCCACTATGTTCAATTTAGTTTTTTACTTTTTTCACACACAAACAAATATGAACGCTAACTTTGGCCAGTGTTTGTGACTAAGTGGCTACTAAAAAAGACTGGACATACCCCATATTGAATACCCTGGGTTGTCTACTTTAAAAAAATATGTTCATGTGGGGTGTGATTCAGAGATTTATGACAGGTAACATTGTTACAATGTCACTATTGGTACATTTAAAAAAAATATATTTTGAAACAGCAATTCCTACTTGTACTTATAGCACTATAACTTGCACAAAAAAAAAACACGTAAGCACTGGGTGTTTTTAAACTCAGGACAAAATTTTGAATCTCTATAGCAGTTTTTTTCATAGGTAAGTAAAAGATTTTTCAAGCAAAAGTAAAAAAACAGTTAGTTTTTTTCAATTTTTCACCATATTTTATTGTTTTTAAAGTAAATTATATGACATGGTACAAATAAAGGTATGTAAAGAAAGCCCTTTTTGTCCTGAAAAAAACAATAAATAACTTGTATGGGAACAGTAAATGAGAAAGAGGAAAATTACAGCTAAACACAAACACCACAAACGTGTTAAAAGAGCCCTGGTCTTTAACGTACAACATCGCAAAAACAGGCAGGTCATGAAGGGGTTAAGGGCTGCACTGGTGGGAAAGCAGGGGGAAACTACAGTGTTAGGAATACAATGTTGTACTAATCATTATTACGTAGTCCCATTCAAAGCCATACCCCAGCAATTCAATTTGCATGTCCTCTGTATAAAATTACCCCATATTAGGGATCTGAAAATTGTAAATATCAGTCTAAGGACCTCCATACTACATTTAGCTTGCCCCACCTACTGGCAAGTATCTAGATTACACTCACATGAATTTAAACTTATTCAATTATACTTTTTAGAATTTAACATTCTATTTTATATAATGTTATTAGACTAAACTGTTACATGATAAACTAAATATCAATCTATAAAGTATAATTTGATTATTAATTATCTGTATTATAAATTTGCTAGAATATTATGTGATACAGTAGGATGTAGTTTTAAGATGTCGATTTACATCCAGGAGATATTACTTATATTAGCATCAATATAGTTATCAATGAGCACATTAAAAAGAATCAGATGCACTCTGATTAGATTTATATTGATGACTTGGCGAAAGGCAGGTAGAGGTCAGATTGATTAGGAGATGGAACAATGGCAAAATTTAATAATATCTGATTAATTGACGTAACAAATGATTAGAAAGATGAGCATCAAGATCATCGTGAGCACAAATAAAATGGACTGTGAGGTTACATAACAGTAGTAAACAGTGAAGTCAAATGAGTTTTACAGAGGAACTGGTGAACAAAATAATATGACAGCAAAAAATAATTAGGTAAAATAAGATGAACTGGGAGCCTGGTCCCTACCACATATTTGGTTCTGTAGGTGTTGTGCAGTTAAGATAACTCTTAAAGGATCACTATAGGGTCAGGAACACAAACACATATTCCTGACCCTATAGTGTTAACACCACCATGTAGCCCCCGGGGCCCCTCATGCCTCCATAAATATAGCAAAATCTTACTGTATTCAAGCCAGAAGCTGTAGATCTGCATGCTGTTTGTCTAAAAAACAAAAAACAAACAGCATGTGCCTCAGTGACATCTAACCCGGCCTTCCTGGAGGGAATGGTCCCTGGTCATTTTAAGTCCCTAATAGGTAGGGCCCCAATCTTCGCTTAAGATGTCTGTGGAGCCAAAAAAACACAAATGGTAGTTCCTGACAGGCAGCCTACATTGCTCGATAAATGCAGGTATCTCCAACTGTCAGTTCTCCATTTTTTTCAGTACTCTTAAACCGTAGAAGGGCTTTACAAGACCCATCACTCAGTTTGAAGACTGTGCGCGCCGGGAGACTTTGTATAGAGACATTTCAGTTATCTACCAATTACTACTTCTGGGCACCGGTGCCCCTCCTTAACTTTTATCTCTCGATGGAAAGAGGAATAAGGGATCACCCTATCAGAAACTGAGTGGGCTAAAATCATGACATAGACCCATCAGTGCTTCCCTAGTTCAAGACTGCAGGAAACTAATTATAAAATCCTTACAAGATGGTACCTGACTCCTGACCGTATATATACAATTGCTCCAGATAGAACTGACTGATGTTGGCGCTGTGGAAGGGACAAAGTCTTTGCAACCCTTTTGGAAGTGTATTCATACCACAATGACAGAGATCACAGGTGAGACAGTAGAGTTCGCACCTTTGACAATGCTCCTAACTTACACTACGATTGCCCAGTTTAAAGGCCCCTTAGCTAGACACCTACTCACAGCAGCTGTAGGTCACTAATCCAAACATTATAGAGGCAATGTGCTGCATCGATATTTCAGATCAGGGCTAGGTAGTGTATTTTTTAAATATTACCTGTGCCACGCACTACAATGGAAAGACAGCGGTAGATTAAAGAGGTCAATGCGTGGCTGAAGTATTTGCTTAGGAAGGAGGATTTTTGCTTTTTAGAGCATTAGGCCGATTTTGAGCTTGCGTACAATCTTTATAGCTGTGATGGATTGCACCTGAACTGAAGAGGCTCTGCAGGGCTCAGGGACAGGATGGCTAGAAGGTTGTAGAAGATTTAAAACTAGTGGTAAGGGGGTAGGACATAGAAATCTACAAAATGGAGATAGGACAGAAAGGATATGGGCTTTAGATCAGCACAAGGGGGTGGAGATGGGGTAGGGGCAAGATCAGATCAGAGGAGGTATGTAATAGTAATACAAATTCACATAAAGTACAAGTGACTAATGATATTAAATGTATGCTTACCAATGCAAGAAGCCTAAATAACAAAACAAGGGAACTACAGGCAATAGCATACACTAAGCAATATGACATACTAGACATAACAGAAACATGTTGGGGTGAGACACATGACTGGGCAGTTAACTTAAATGGTTATACAACATTCAGGAAACATATAAAAATCAGGAAAGGTGATGAGATATGTTTGTATGTCAATCATGAGTTAAAGCCAAATCTTAAGCAAGTGGAAGGTGACGAGGAACACGTGGAAGCGTTATGGGTAGATATCTGCTTGGGGCAAAAGAAGAGAAATCATGTATTTGTTTGGATATATTATAAACCACCTAATGTTAATATTGATGTGGAAGAACTGCTTTTAGAGCAAACTGAGAAAGTTGCCCATCTGGGTAACACATTAATTATTGGAGATTTTAATTACCCAGACATATATTGGGATAGAGGGACTAGGAGGTGAGGAGTTGTGGCACCACGGACCGGACTTTGCAAACCTGTATGAAATCCAGCTACATTCCCAAAATGTAGGGGCGAGACGCGGATCTGTTCCTGGCACAGAGACTGCCTATTTAGTATAGCCTACATGGGGTATTGGTTGACTCCTGGCTTTTGATATACGTGAATACCACCAGTACCAGCCTTCTAGGCACTGCAAAAATTCATGACAGATGAAGCAATATATGCTTTTATTCTATGCCTTATTAGAACTTTCTTTTTTATCTAGAACCTAGTGGCATTAGTAGTACTCCTCATCAGTTACTATAGCAATACCTACCTACCAACCCTTTCTTACATATCCACTGACATATTCATTATCTTATTCTCTCACTAGTGTGCTAAGCTCTATAAGTGAGGTACAGTATCACTACGACTAAATGTGGGGGCGTGAGCGTCAGAACAGAACCCTGGAGCAATGGAAGAAGGTTGCCTAGCATGATGAATCACAATTTTCTTTTAAATCGGGTGGATTGTTGGGTGGATGGAAAGAGATGCCCAATGAGGCAGTGTTAACTCTGGTCAATTTTCTGCTGGGACAACTTGGATGCTGACATTCATGTGGTTGTTACTTTGACATGTACCACCTACCTAGAGATTGCTGCAGACCATGTACACTCCCTCTGGCAAAACCCTGATGACACTGGTATCTTTCAGCAGGATAATGCACCCTGCAACACTGCAAAAATTCTACAGGATTGGTTTGAGGAACATGACAAAGAGTTCAAGGAGCTGCCATGGCATTCAGATTCCCTAGATCTATATCTGATTGAGCATCTCTGGGATGTGTTGGAACAACAAACCAAATCTATGGAGGACCCACCTCACAACTTGCAGGACTCAAAGTATCTGCTACTCATGTCTTGGTGACAGATAACACAGGACACGTTCAAAAGTTTTGTGGAGTCAGAGAACTTATGGATCAGAGCTATTTGGCAGAACAATATTAGGCAGCTGGTTTTAATGTTGTGGTTGATCAGATTATATAGTTGTAGAAAGTATATCCCCATGCTACTTCCATTGTGACACCAGCTGATAGAGGGGGCCCTCAGATATCCAATGATACCTAGGGCTACTTGATAACAGCAGGGATTTAAACCTGCTGTTAATTTTATTAAATGATGGCCTAAGCTGTCAACGGGCGTTAAAACGATGCACTGTATGACAGCATAGACTGTCAAAGATGTTAACAACATGACGTTAAGAGGTTCCCCAAGTGACTTTATTTCATTGATATGACAATACCTTTCATGGGACACTCCACTGCCAAAAGATAAAAAAATAAACAACTATTTAGTAGATATATTGCAATGAAAATAAGCATGCATTTATTTATGCATTTTGTCATTAGGGGCATATCAAAAAACAGCTTGCAAAAGTTGATCTGCTCTCTGCAGCCTTTGCAGGGCCTCCTCCTTTTCCTGGAACCAGGGCCGGATTAAGAGCCAATTGAGCCTGGTGCTGACAATTATGATGGGCCTAATTACAGATGCTTTTCGACAGAAAACACTAAACCAGTTATACCTCCCAAGTGTCATGTAGCTGGTGGAGGTGGTGCTGGAGGGAAACTCACAGGCTATATCTATCAGAAACACATACCCTATGTTAATCTCTCGCTTTCATATTTCAAGTAAATCCATATTGCCTAACAGCAGTGTCCAGTGGAGCAGGATTTCGATGGATGGGGTAAAAGAGTGGGCCACTGATGTGAATCACGTAACCAGAACCACCCAAAGGGAAAAACATGCCAAAAAGAGGGGAGAGGGGGGCTGCATAAAGAATTCGATGGTCAGCCTGGCGTGAATGCACGTCAGGCTGCCTGCCATTTCATGCAGGATGACAAACCAATGACATACTGTGCAGACAGCACCCTGAGCTTTGCATACATGCGCCTGATGATGTGCTAGCTCTACACTTTCTAAGGACTGTCCCCCAACACTCGTTGGTCTACTCCTCTCCTAACCTTCTTACTAGCAGGCAGAAGCTCCTCTTATACAGTCTGGGACAGAGGAAAAGTGTATGCAGTCAGTGCAGAAGAAAGGGAACATGCCACAGTGTTAGAGAGACTGAAGCAGCAAGAGCATTCGCATAGTGCGTAAAGTCAGCTGTACCTTAACTAATTTCATTGTGAGCCAGTCCACACCAGTTTTGTTCCCCCACATCCCACTTAAGTTTCCAAACTTAAGTAAAAGCAAGTGAGTAGTAAAAAAAAATTTTTTTTTATTTTTTTTTAAATCAATGGGTCTATTCCATAGTCATGGGCCTGAAGCTGCAGGTCCATCAGCCCCTATGTTAATCTGGCTCTGCCCTTTTTATAATGGGAAGTGATTCCTTCAACTTCATGTCCACACACCCTGCAGCTCTGCTATCATGCATGATAGGCTGATTGGACTACAGAAGACACTGGCCAGGCTCCTGGGACTTTTCTCCCCTCAGCCTACCTAAACTTTAAAAAGTTCTATTAAAAGTACTGTAGGGGGGCGGGGACGGACCACCAAGCAGAGTGGATGCATGGCACTATAGCTCCCGCTATTTTCAGGCAATATGGCCCCAAAACGCACTTTCTGGCACTGAGTCACGGCAGGCAACTGCACTACGAGGTGCTTGGACCGGAGATCAATCAGCGACCCGACTCTGGGCCCGTGTTTGGAGTGAAAACGGAGCTTCGAGACCGAGGCCTAGTCAAACCTATCCAGATGGGGAGTACGGCGGACGGCCGCTGCCATGCTACCCTACCTGGCTGCAACACGGAGGTCCCCTAACACAATGGGGTGATGGCCCTGCTTCCCCCCCTCTGGGCCAGTGGGGGTTCTACCCAGAGTGGGGACTTTGTTTATCACCTAAGATGGCGGCTGAGCCTGAACGGCATGCTGTGGAGAGGGCGGCCCCTCCTCGGGGCTCTTGGTGCTCACTACGGGCAACATTAGAGCAACCTACCTATCCTGTGTCTCGGCCTGGGGTGCTCCAATCGACACCGAGGACCTTGAGCGGAGACCATCTGACTGGCAAGCGGCTCCAAGGGTACTCAGACTATAAGCCGGCATGTTCCTGTACAAGCGAGCTACGCGCACGACAGCCGAGGATCAGTGTGAAGACCTCACACATACCCAGCTCCCACCCGCAACCGTCTGACACTACCTGACAAGCCACACCACAGCATCTTTATTCGGACAGGGCTGAAAAACACAGAACTGTGACCTGCCAGTGATGGGAGTTAGCTGCTCTCTGCATGAGGACTGGGGCTGCCTACTCTCTGCCTCCTGACCAACTACAATTAAGATCAAGTTCCCCTCTCCTCTGGGAGAGGAGTCTCTGTTCGGAACCCAGGGTTATTTGTTAATCACGGTGGCATAATTTTTCTTTTTATATTTTAAACAAACGCCAACCGTGCCATATTGCCTAGCATATTTGTCTCCCTCTTCTAATCTACTATAACTATGCTTTAAGTTTTTGCCTTTGTTCCATCTCTCAAGCCTGCTATCAGGCAGCGAAGCGCAGATTCAATATAAGTAACCTAACAGCTAAGCGAGACTAGCCTGCAAAAGCTTGTGTGTTATTCACAGATTACAATGCAAATATGATTATACTGCATGTATACATTCTGGTAGCTCGTGACACAGCATGCCAATTCTAAGTTTAGAGAGAGCAGCGATGTTACCATATGTACCAAGCAAGCCTCAGATATTTTCAGCTAGCATGTTAATCCCTAGGCTGTAAGATTAATCAGTATACTGCATTACTAAACTCTGAGACAGGCAGATTTTTTTGTGTAACTATGATCCATTGTTTAACCTTTAACATGTCTCCTATCTTGAATATAAAAAAACTGTGCTATGTATTTCAATGCCATACCTATGTTAATGTATGTTTTCAAACCTGCTTGCACCTGCTATTGTGGCGGTACAAACATGATTGTTCAAGCTATGCACAAATAAAATAAAGAATAAAAAAAAAAAAAAAAGTACTGTAAATAGGCGCTCCCTAGATGCCTCTAGGAGGGTTCCTACTCTGTCTAATGTAGAATCCAGCCCTTACCGCAGCCTCTGCTGCTCTCTCATTGAAAGGTGGGTGTTACACTTTTGCAACACCCACCTCCGGTCTGCGCTTGCCTCCTCCTGTTCTTTTCACTGATTTTGCTTGGGGACACTATCCCATCAGGGCAAACCTCTTCCATGATACTGACACGCTGGTTTCTGAACGCTACACTCTATAGCCAGCACTAGCAGAGTCAGTAAGAAGGTTACAATAGAGCCACAGCACATGTGCTGTGATTTCTATTGGTGGAGAGCAAAAGGAATGCATGTGGAAGGTCTCTTCATTATCAATCAAATCCTCGGCATAGAGTCTATGCTGAAAAATTGATTTGCAGATTGGAGAAAACCCTATTTTCAAAGGCAACGTCAAGTAAGATGAGGATGGAGGGAGACATCAGGGATGGAAGGTGGTAGGATTAGTGTTTCTTAAACACATATATCAGTAATGGTGGTAAACACACAAAATGTTTTAGTATATAGGCAGGAAATACAGTAATAGTGACTAATGATGCAGCATGCACTATCTACATGCTACAGGATAGACCTTTTCATGTCCTGTCTATTAATGTGCATAAAATATATGTCCAAGAAATGCTGTGAATCTTATAGGAGAATTCCAGGGAGTTAGGATGGAAAGATAGAGAGGGGGGTGGGGGGGCTTCAAACAAATAAGTATTAAAATGTGAGAGTCAGGAACTTCAAACTAAGTGACTGGCTGTGGGGTGAGGAGGGGGGCATGTCATCAGCTTAGCTCACATTCATCTTTCAGTAGCAGAGCTGACTACATTCCCTGATAACTTCTGTCAAATCCTGCTCTGTTCTGCGGAGATGTCTGGCCTTAGCTTCTGGGATCCAGTACTCTTTTTACAATTCTTGTTTAGTTTTTTTGGTTTTCTATTCCATGTCTGGTTTTCTTTATGCTGGGTTTTCTGGGTTCATTACTGTATTCCGTTCCTGGAATTCCCAGTCTCTTGGATTTCTTTAAATGTTTGTTTTATGTTGCCACACCCGGTCCTTTTCCATTATCCTTTTGTTTCAGTTGGTTCCTGCAGGCAGTTGTTCCAAGTCCTCTGCCCTCTCTTTGCAGGTAAGTGCTGCGTGTGTTTTATTATTGTTTATTTAGTCATGCATATCTAGGCAGTCTAGGACCCACCTTAATTGGTGTACTTTGGTGCAGTGGTGGGCTGCATACATCTTGGCCATTTATGTATATCTAAATCTCCAATGTTTTACAAATATAGTACTTAGTTATGTCTCCTCTTGTTTTGCCTTGTATCTCTTGTCTTGTTTTATTTTGTCTTGTATTCCCAGTTCATGTACAGTCCTGTCCTGCCCTGTTCATGTTTCCCTCGTGTCTTGTGTACATGTTCTGGGTTCTGCTTTCTGTCCTGCTCCAGTTCTGGGTTCTCCTAGTTTTGTCTTTTTTTCTTGTTTGGTGTCTATTCTATTCTAGTCTTGCCTTGTTTCTGTACTAGATACATATCTGCTGCTGAGCCTCCCTATTCAGATCCTGGGAGGTCTGCATATTGTCATCTGGCACCTGGGATCTGCAGAAGCTGTATCAGGGCCCTGGTATGTGGCCGCACAAACGATGGTGCTCAACACCAGGTGGCGTGCAGTTACTCTGCACCAGGCCCTGCTAATCCATTTCCATGCAGTGACTCCTTCTATCAAGATCAGGCATACTGGGTCCCGGTCACTGGACCGCCACCCCTGACAGTATGGCTGTAGGGACTTGGAGTTCGTGGAGTGGACTTTGCAGCTTTCCTGTCCTGCTTTTGTTCCTGTCCTGCCTGGTCGGCATGCTAGAGATCCTGTATCAGGATCAGTCTGCTAGAGATGACGTCCTTATTTTTGTCTTGGAGGAGGTCGATCTGCTAAGGGGTACGGTGGTCACTTCAGGTGTTCTCTTGTGATGTTTGGTTCCTGGTTCCTTGTTCCGGTTCCTGTTTCATGGCAGTGCTCCTATTCTGGAGTGGATCTCGGTCCTGGCTGGTGGTTCGTTTGCAGGAGACCTTTCCAAAGGAATTAAAGTAGTTTGGAATGGCATTGTGAGCCGCAAACTACTTTCCTGCTGTGTCGGGGAATCCTTGCCTACGGTAAGTCTTGAGGACTTGGTTGCTGGATCCTCGCTTCTTTCCTGGTCTCTTCCTGAGAGCTGCTAGTCGCGCCCAGAGGTCGCTCCTTAATAGGGGAGTTAAGTCACATCCTGCTCTGTTCTGTGGAGATGTCTGGCCTCGGCTTCTGGTATCCAGTACTCTTTTTACAATTCCTGTTTAGTTTTTCTTGGTTTTCTATTCCATGTCTGGTTTTCTTTATGCTGGGTTTTCTGGGTTCATTCCTGTATTCTGTTCCTGGAATTCCCATTCTCTTGGATTCCTTTAAATGTTTGTTTTATGTTGCCACACCCGTTCCTTTTCCATTATCCTTTTGTTTCAGTTGGTTCCTGCAGGCAGTTGTTCTCTCTTTGCAGTAGGTGCTGTGTGTGTTTTATTTTTGTTTTTTTAGTCATGCATATCTAGGCAGTCTAGGACCCACCTTAATTGTAGTACTTTGGTGCAGTGGTGGGCTGCATACATCTTGGCCATTTATGTTTGTCTAAATCTCCAATGGTTTACACATATAGTACTTAGTTATGTCTCCTCTTGTTTTGCCTTGTATCTCTTGTCTTGTTTTATTTTGTCTTGTATTCCCAGTTCATGTACAGTCCTGTTCATGTTTCCCTCATGTCTTGTGTACATGTTCTGGGTTCTGGTTTCTGTCCTGCTCCGGTTCTGGGTTCTCCTAGTTTTGTCTTGTTTGGTGTCTATTCTAGTCTTGCCTTGTTTCTGTACTGGATACATATCTGCTGCAGAGCCTCCCTATTCAGATCCTGGGAGGTCTGCATATTGTCATTTGGGATCCACAGATGCTGCATTAGGGCCTTGGTATGTGGCCGCACAAACGCTGGTGCTCAACACCAGGGGGCGTGCGGTTACCATGCACCAGGCCCTGCTAATCCAATTCCACACAGTGACTCCTACTATCAAGATCAGGCATACTGGGTCCCGGTCACTGGACCGCCACCCCTGACAACTTCCAACCAAGAAGATGTCTTGTGAAAAGGGAAGGCATGGCTAAAGGGATAAGGCTATTCTGCAGAAATCTGCTAAACTTTTTTCCTTTTTGGTAAATCAAAAAATGAGATTTGAAATGCAGACAAAATACAGAATATGAGGCCAAAACCTGTCAAATACACAAACCTTTGTTTGTGCCTATACTGTCACTGTCTGGTTTCTTTGCATATTTTTGTGTCTGGTGGCCGCAGGGTGCAGGAGAAGGTGAGTTGTTCTTACTTGAATCTGTCCCTTACGGCCACCACCATGTTTTTATGCTGGTCTTCGTCAGCTCCTGACACTTCATTTGCCAGGTCTTTATGAAATACTAATTTTGGAAAAGGGTGAAAATGATATTTCATGGCATTCTCACACGTTGATCTCTTAGGAACCTGTGCCAATATGGGGTTTCCTGCTTATTTAGCCAATACAGAGCGATTCTGTGCGATTCCAGTAATGTCTCATGCGGGCGTACCAAGCAGAGCCAGGAGGTTTGCTGGACATATGTAAATTAAAGGGAAAAAAATGGATGGAGTAACCCTTTAACATTCTTTTCTCTTCTTCACCTTTTTATTTTGTCTGAGATGCCTAATTATCCTTAATACAATATCTATATAACTGATATTCTTTATTTTGCAATATATAATTGTAATAATTTACTTGGCTATTACAAAAGCAGTCTCATGTATTATTTTTTTTTTTTTAGCATGGGAGATTTTGTCAGTGAAATCATAAACCAGCAAGACTGGCATTTAAGCTATATTTTATTCTGACCTCAATATATTCTATTATATCTCATAAGCTTGCGAATGTTGAACACTGGTTCTCAGAGTGCAATACTAAATATATATCAGTAGAGGGCACCAGTGCCACATAATCCACAGTTATAGTATATAATAGAGGGGCTGCTTGGCAAGATACTTAAAGGGAAATAATAGTTACAAAGAATAGAGGTGCTGACCGCTTTATCTGCTACAAATCAAACTACACTAGAAAGGTCGACTAGCTGGACACCACCAACACCACAGCCGCCACATGGGAAGATGAGAAGAATGTACATGATGCAGTAATGAAATCAGAAGGACTAGTTCTGTTAACATATTTTTAGACTGATTTTTAAATTTCTTTTTTTCCTTTTTTTTTTAATCGTTTTCTTTTAAATATTTTTTACATTTCAAAATTTATCTCAATTTACTTTTTTCTTTTCTCTTCTTTACTTTTTGCAACTTTAGTTACATTATTAACTATTTTTCACTTATTTTTTCTGAATATTTAATAAGCAATTTTATTGTGACTTACTTTATTTAATATTTTAATGTTCTCAATGTCCATACTCACTTCCCCCCTAATAGGCTTGTATATTTCTGAAGATGGGATATTTTTTACATCCCCTCTTAAGGCCTAACTGTTTGTATAGATTTTATTTGTTCTTCTTTATTTTATTAATTTGCTTTTTTAATTTTATTTTTAATTTATTTATTTTTTTGTCCCTCATGGGACCTTTGGCCCAAGTTTTTGTCCCTTGTTTTTTTCTTATGTTTTTTGGTGTTATTAGACATTTTACATTTACATTATCTGGAATACATTTCTGAAAAAAATTGGTCTATTAAGGCACGTTGTTTCAATTTACTTAACCGATATCTTTCCAATCAAGGTCAGGTGGGTCATATATATTGTTTGTTCTCTGACCAGCATTAGTCTCTTGATTTTACATAAATATGTGTTGGGAGCCCCTCATATGTTTCTTTTTACTAATCCTGTTTTGGAGCTATTAAAGCTTAGAAAATTGTTCTAAAGTTCTCCTCTTATAATGTGAGGGGCCTCAATACACCACATAAGAGACGTTTGCTGTTCGGGGAAGTTAAAAAGCAAAAACCTGATGTTATTTTTGTAAAGGAAACTTTTTTCGAAAAAGACACTATAACTAAGTTCATGTCAAAACAGTTTCCAAGATAATTTCATTCTGCATTTAAATCCAAATCCAGAGGGGTTCTATACTGTTCCATAAATTTTTTTCCTGTAAAACAGAGAATGCTATTGATGATTCTGGTGGCCGCTTTGTAATCTGGCAGGGGACAATTGGTGGTGTGGAATACACATTGGCGAATGTGTATTTCCCTAACTCTTGGCAATATCATTACCTGAGAAAAATGATTACCCATATCTTTAAGAACGTCAAGGGTAGATTGATATCGGGATATGAATTTCGTGTTGGATTGCGAACAGGATATAATTACTGAAAGATCCTCAAACAATTACATTAGTAAACAATTGGCTAATTCATGCTCTAAATTTCTTTTTTTCACAGAGCTTATTCGACACAGAGCGGATCCAACATGAAGGAGAGAGAGATTACACCTACCACTCCACCACTTATAACGTATTTTCGCACAGACAGATTTTTGATGGGTGAGCAAACAATATCCTCTGTCACAGCATCTGACATTTTAAATGTTAACTGGTCAGACCATGCCCCCATTACGTTACATTTAGAAGAGTCCTTTCAGTTGTCTCTGGAAAGTTGATGGAGACTTAGTGATTACCTGGTTAATAACCCAGAAAACAAGGTGCTTGCTGAAAATGAAATCATCACTTCAATAAGGAAAGCTCATAAGGCGGTACTAAGAGGACATTATATTCAAAGGGCATCATATTTGAAGAAAATTTGTTCCAAAAACGTAAAAAGAGTTAGAAAATTAATTATACAAATTAAATCTGGCTAATAAATTTAATCCTTCTTTGTCCCTAGCTGCAAAGATTTCTGAAGTTAAAGTGAAGCTTAATACTTTGCAGTTGGAGCACACTGCCCTGATGTTGAGGAAACTAAAACAAGTATTTTATTCAAAAGAAAACAAAGCCTCATCATTATTGGCTTCTAAATTGCGACATAAAATGTCACAATCCAGGATTAAACATTTATTTAACAATAAAGGCATAAAAATTACCCACCCTATTAAAATCAGTAACACGTTCTTGAGTTACTACAAAAAAATTGTACAATCTGGCCTTAGACCCTAATATAACCCAGCCCATATCAGATAAAATTTGTTCATTTCTGGATAAAGTTCCTTTAAAACAGATTTTGGGCAACAAATGAAATACTCTTGACTTACCTATTTCCACAGAAGAAGTACTAAATGCCATCAATGTAATACAAGCTGGTAAAGCTCCAAGATATGATGGTTACACAATGTCTTACTATGGGTCCTTCTCGGGCATTTAAATCCAACATTTAACAGAGCTATTTAATAATTCTTGGTAAACTGGTGAAATTCATGGGGAGGCCTTGTGTGCACAGATTGTGATGCTGCCCAAGCCTGGTAAAGAACAAAATGTTTGTCAAAGCTTTCGTCCATATGCCTAATTAATAATGACACCAAAATGTATTAAAAAATTTTGGCCTCAAGACTTGCACCAATTCTCCCTTTATTAATAGACAGAGATCAGGTGGGTTTTATCCTGAACTGTCAGGCCCCGGACAGTATGAGCCGATACATTAATTTGATCCACCAAATTTAGCTTAATAGAATGCTTTCTCTGCTCCTTTCTTTACATGTGGAGAAGGCATTTGATAGAATCCATTGGGACTTTTTAAAATAATTTATGTCGTGATTTGGCTTACCAAAAGTAGTGTTTGCTCTTTATTGCTCTGCAACAGCTACAGGTTTTACATTGGATAGTTTCACACTCACTGTCTAACGGGACCAGACAGTGGTGCCCATTATCGCCACTTCTCTTTGTGCTGGCAATGGAACCCTTGGCTGAAATGACTTGCAATTGTACGGAGATAGAAGGCATTGCAGTTGGGGGTAAAAAACATAGGGTTGGTCTCTTGGGGATGACATTATGCTGTCTTTGAAAAATCCCATGTTCTCAATTTCGCCTCTAATGTCAATCTTGCACGAATTCAGTGAAATGTCATACTATAAATTACATACAAGTAAAACTCAAGCCCTTGCTTTCTTTGTCCCGTGGTACGAATTGGACACTCGAAAAAATAATTTCAAGTTTGACTGGATGGACTCTTACTTAGGTATCAAATTATACAAGAACCTGTCTGAGATACATAATTATAACCTGGGTAAGTTCTGGTCCGCTTTTAGGAAAGACTTGGAGTGGTGGTGTGTGTCACGTATCCTTCGTATCCATGTGGGGAAAAAAATAGATAATTACCTTCTGAAAATCGAGGGGAGTGCCGCTCGGCGGTCTTCTGCATTGATGCCTGGTGTCATGTGGTATCTCTTCCAGGTTCGGAGCTCCGCCCCCCTCTGACGCGGCTCTGACAGTATTTAGAGAGACCGCGCCAGGGAGAAGGCGCTTGGTGATACTGGGACCTACTTCCGGGGTATGCACGCCAGCTCCGGTTACACGCTGGCTCCACAAGCTCTGATAAACCGTCCTAGCTTTCTGAGCTGAGGGAAGGAATATGCTTAATGCCATAGAGGATTACTGGAGAACGGATACCCTTCTACTTTACAAGTGGACTATATCTCTGAACTCTTCGTGGACAACTCACATTAACTTAAGTATAGCTTTCAACTATTATCTGCAATCTCTCTAATCAATGAACTAATTCCTGCTTGCTCAATTCTTCTCTGCTTCAAGTTACTAATTATATGGAGGACAACTCCCATCATGCTTATTAACTATGAACTGTTCTTGCTTTGCAAATATTCTCAGCTACTTGCTTAATGTTTATATTGAAGATTATTCTCATGAACTTTAAGAATCTTACTTAATGCTTCTCTGAGGAAATATTTATTAATAAACTTTGTATTATTTGAACCTGAACTTCTTCTTATTGGATTATTGCCTAAATGCAATTCATTTAAGTTTAACAATCATTAAAACTTCATTTGAATCACAAGTTGCCAGCAATCCTCTCTTTTCTTAAAGCTACAGTATTGATACTTTAAAGATTCTCCGTTTCATTACTATTGTAATTAGGGAGTTCTACAAGCTGCAGTTGAGTTCCAACCCAAATAACCCAAGTAGCATGACACTTGGCTTGTGCGGCATGTCAGTGCACGCCGGCCGCTGTGGACCCATGCAATTATGTAGCCTAACATCCATCCACGGTAGAGACAACGTCAAAGTGCGGGTGACATCACTTAAAAGATGCACACGCACGTTTTGAGGTCAAGGGCTAGGTACAGCCAATCGTATCTGCAAGAGGGTTATTAAAACTTACATATTCCTTAGCTCAATGCCCTGTCGTGGTTTCCCTTAGATGGTTATCAGAGAGTGTGTTCCTGGTTGTATTTTTCTGGTTTTTGATTTTGGCTTTGTTTTGACTTCCCTGATTTCTGGTACCCTTGACTTTTGGCTTTTCCTTATTGCTGTGTCTTGTTCTGTGTCCATGAACTTGGTAGTTTTCTGACTATTCTTGGGTACATTAAGTCCGGCCATTCTAAGGTCTGGTAAGACGTTACCCCCTCCCCACACTGTAACACCCTTTCTCCCTGCTTACCTCCCCCACACTGTAACCCCTTCTCTCCCTCCCCCCCTCATCACATTGTAACATCTTCTCTCCCTGCCTCCCCTCCCCACACTGTAACCATTTCTCTCCCTTCCTCCCCTCCTCACACTGTAACCCCCTCTCTCCCAGCCCCCCTCCCCACACTATAACCCCTTCTCACCCTGCCCCCCACACTCAAGCCCTTTCTCCCCCTGTCCCCACACTGTAACCCCTTCTCACTCTGCTCCCCCTACTGTAACCCTCCCCTGCCCCCCCACTGAAGCCCTTTCTCCCCCTGCCCTCCCCACACTAACTCTTTCTGACCATGCCACCCCCACTGTAGCCCTTTGTCCCCCTGCTCGCCCCACTGTAACCATTTCTCACACTGCCTCCACACTGTAACCCCTTCTCACTTTGCTCCCCCAATTGTAATCCTTTCTCACCCTGCCCCCCACACTGTAACTCCTGCTCACTCTGCCCTCCTCCCCACACTGTAACTCTTTCTGACCCTGCCACCCCACTGTAGCCCTTTCTCCCCCTGCTCACCCCACTGTAACCCTTTCTCACCCTGCCTCCACACTGTAACCCCTTCTCACTTTGCTCCCCCTACTGTAACCCTTTCTCACCCTGCCCCCCCCACTGTAACCCCTTCTCACTCTGCCCTCCTCCCCACACTATAACTCTTTCTCCCCGTGCCACCCCACTGTAGCCTTTTTCCCCCTGCCCGCCCCACTATGACCCTTTCCCACCGTGCCCCCACACTGCAACCCTTTCTCACACTGCTCCCCCACACTGTCACCAGCACACACACTCCATCTCACACTGCCACCTCACATCTCTGTATGAAACGGGATATGACGTCACTTGATATCCCGGCGGCTTGCTGCATGTCTGTTTATTGCGAGAAGCGACTATGTGATGCCACTCCTCGCAGCTACCTAGCAACTTAAAAGAAACTGGAACAGATCACCTGGCACCCGACTGGGTAACTCCGTTGATGTATCCTCCTAGCACTTCTTGAAGATTCCAAGCACTCTAGCTGACACCACAACAACCGCAGGCCAAACCTCTCTTCCTTCAGAGCAAAGCAGGAACAAGCTCCTAAAAGAGCTTAGGAGTGATTATAGCAAGGGAATATGCAGGGCATAGCAATCCCTTGTAGCAGATTCCCCCCAATAAGAGACATGACTCCAAATTGAGGGTGAAGTAGAACTGTCTAAAACTTTATTTTACTTGGGACTAGCCCATATGGTCATTACATTAACATTGCTGTGAAAACTCAATAAAATTACAAACAGTTTACTCATAGCAGGCAACATACAGTGAATTATTATAACATAATTAGATATTTATAAATGGGTGGGGAAGAACATAATTAACACAAAATGTCTCTCCTGCATGCAGAATTAGCAATATGCAAATCTACCCGAATATGCAAATTACCAGTCTTGCTATTCAGGTAGTGCATATTACTGTTGCTATCAACAGAGGGCACTACACTACATAGCCAAATCCACCTAGTTTGTTGCAATCCTCAGCAGTACAGGAGAGCAGGCAATACATCCCAGGGGCCATAGTCACATGGCAGGAGGCTGGCAATCAGTCTTCTCCAATGCCCAGTGGCACGGCTGGTTCTGCCACATAAACTTTTACAGCTGCTGCAGCCCCTGGCCAGCTCAAGCTTAACCGGCCCACCTGGAAATTTCCCAGTCTCCCGGTGGGCCAATCCATTCTCTACATTAGTTCCACCTCTGGGATAATTAACGTGAGGTGCCTGGATGAAAGAGTGGGACACATTACTTTTTATTCTGGCTGAGTCTGTGAGTAAGCAGTTATATGCCTCTAAAACTGATTACCATGATATGCCAGGTTTCTGCTTCTAAAACTGCCATGATACCCCAAATTATGCTTCTAAAACAGCCATGATATGCCAAGTTTGTGCCTCTAAAACTGCCATGATATCCCAGAATTATTAAACTAAAACTGCCATGATATCCCGGAATTATGCCTCTAAAACTGCCATGATATGCCAGTTTTATGTATCTAAAACTGATTGCCATGGTGTGCCATTTGTATGCTTCTAAAACTGATTGCCCTGGTGTGCCAATTTTATGCATCCAAAACTGATTGCCATGATGTGCCAAGTTTATGCATCTAAAGCTGCCAAGATGTTCCAATTTTCTGCCTGTAAAGCCGATTGCCATGGTGTGCCAATTGTATGCCTAACTGCATGGGCTACCCAATGGGTGCGAGCTCTAGTGCAGCCACACCGGCTGTGGTTCCACCACTGATTTTCCTTTTTTGACACTTTATTCGGGACATACAAACGTATTCCCAACACTATAATGCTGGACCACCTGTTTTACTTACTTTTTCTCTATCGTCTCTTTGGCGGAGCTCCAGTACTGTCATGGGTTTGGGGTAAATAGGCTCAGTATGCATACATGTGGACAGACACAGTATTTAAATTTAAGGTCTTTATTATAAAGCAAATAAGCATAACGGAAAAGTCCCAATGCAAAATAGAAGCAGAAAATAATGCAATATCTTCATAGGAATAAAAAGTCCTTAAGATAAAATAGTTTTTCACCAGAGTTTCTGCACTGGGCAAATGATGAAAGGCTTGATTTAAGTGGTAGCAGAATTGCAGGGGCTAAGCCAAGGCTACAGCGGGGTTGCAGAGGCTAAGCCAAGGTTGCAGCGGGGTTGCAGGGGCTAAACCAAGGCTGCAGCAGGACTGGGCTTGGCGCATCCCCAACTTCCATGACACCGAAATCCATGTGGCTCTTGGTGAGTGAGCGCAGCGCACCAGCCTCTCCTGGTGTGCCATGACAAGTACTCTGGCTGAGTACCCCTACCAAGTCGGCTTCCTTGCTGCTATCAGGGACCCTAGACCGCTGGTAAACCAGTCGCCAGAGCTTGACTAGGATTGCTGAGGGCCTTTTCCACCCTAGATCAGGGGCTACTGTGTTTGTAGTTCAGGTGACCTTTTCTCCAAAAGTGCTATGATCCCAGCCCTTTCCCCAAACACCAGACGATACATGGTGAGGGTTAAAACAGCAACAAACTTTACTGAGCACAATACATGTATTTATAGGCACATTCTCCACAGGAGATCATCAGTTAGAACAATGGAAATCCCTCCCCAGAGGATTGGCATCTTGGACATTATTAGTTTAGGTTGCCATTATTGAATTACCTGCCAGACATCAAGACCTGTTGCACAATTTTTGTTTCACAATCATACAATAACCTAATTAAAGGCCACGGTAGGAATAATATATAGGAGATGGGTGGGGGGACATAAGATACCACAGTCAAAACTGGGGGGGGGGGGGCACTGATGTCAGAGTATTTATATCGGCAGACATTTTGTGCTATGATAGAAACTAAAAGTGTATATTCTGAGTCACTCTGAACAGACCAGACTCCATTTTGTTATTCCAAGTTAACAAAGACAAAGAGACACAGGATTTCTTTCTGTAAGACTGGCCTCTTTGCCAGAGCTAAGGAATGCATAGTATAAACAAGTGATAAGGAAGGGGGTTGGACAGACTGTCTAATGCTAATGGAATATAATCAAATCTAAACCCAGACAATTGTGACAGAGAAGATTAAATAATTTAATATTTAACTGTCTATATATATAAGGTACCATTGTATGGAAAAGGGTAAACTTAGTTCATGATCTGTCATATCAGAAATTATGGCAGGAATTGCAGACGCTAAGTCTGGACAAAATTTAAGAAACCCTTTGAAATTTTAAATTATGGCACTATCTAGATAGGCCAAAATGACGTCAAAATAGCCACCAGGAAAAGTTAACTCTTTCCTGGATAGGTATGTTTAGTGGGACAAGACTGCCCTCTACAGACCAAATAACTAATTTGCGATCTGGAAGATAACCACACCTCTAGTGCTTCTATTGGGTTATCAACTGATGACGTACAGAGAGTCTGGCCCTTTAAAAGTTAATACAAAATACGAGAGGGGAGGCAGATGCAGGACATATGCAAAGGAGAGGAGAGAGGAATTGGAAGTTTGGGGACTCCAACTCGGACAACATCTGAGACTAACACTCTACTCCTAAAACTCTAACACTTAGAATTTACTGACTTCCTAACCAACACCTCCATGCAGAGAGACTACCAATCGGATGAAATATCTACTCAACTGGTAATTATACTGGTTTCATTTAATTAAATTAAATTAATTAAAATGTATTAATAGCATTATATATGACTGGATAAAGCACGGTCAGATTTCCATATTAAGAAATCTTAGTTAACTAAGAATATATAGTTATAAACATTCCATTCTGCAGGTGGAATTAAGAATAATTATATATTGATGTGATATTATCACGTGTTAGCATACCGCTGTTTTTATCCAGGTGTATTGATTTGCTCTAAATTAAGATAGATATCTTTTAGACAAATTAAAAATCTGCTTATATAATGTTAGATTCTCTTATTGGATGGTTTAAGAAAATGAATTTAAACTGGTTTAAATGTTATTTTATTTAAAAATTACATAAGAATAGATCTTAATTACCTAGGAGATCTAGCCAGCATTGAAAGGGTTATTCTAACTGTCTGCTAAACTTTACGACCTTATGCTGCATTCTGAGGAATTCTGTTCTTCCCTGTGAAAAGTTTCACTTTCAGTCTGTGAAAGCTAGTCATAAATCGTCAGAATTCTTGACAGAAAATGCTAGTTAGCCATTGAAACGTAATACCCATTCCTTTGTATTGCATATAATTTTGTACTGGATATTCATTGATTATTGTTATGCATGTTACATAATATTATTTGTTAATTATTGGTTATCATAAATAAAATCTATTTTTATACATTGTGATATTATTATATGAAATACATTCCACTTAACACGATAAACGTTCTTTGGGATCTGAGAATTGAATTAGTGGGCAATTCTCACTGTTACTATTATTATCCCATAAATATCCCCACATATTGGAGGCACGGTGCTGAGATCGTTTAAGTTGAAATTGTATTTCATATATAATAATAATATTGGTGTAATTCATGCAATTTAATCTTAATATAGAAAAGAGTTTTGTATTGAGATTAATCAATAAAATAAAAATAAAAATGGCCAGTGGCAGTGATAAATCTGTAACAGATAATACTGAAATAATTGAAGACCTAAGAAAACATGCTCTAGTTCATATTCATAAACATATGAAAAATGATGCAACCTATGAGGTTTGGTTGAAAAGCATAGAATGGGAAGCTAAACACACCATTCTAACTGATGAACACATCATCATATATCTTAAAGAAATTGCTGAACAAAAGAACATAGAAAGGAAAATGGCGTTCATAATACACTCTTGGCCTTTCTTTATGACAGCACTTCTTAAGGTGTGTGATGAAAACAAGTCACTGAATGCCAAATTGGACACGTACAGTGACGATCTGGGCATTCAAAATGGGAAATACCAAGATTTACTTGCTGAGCATAAAACTCGTCAGGCTGATCATGAAAAAGAAATGAAAGCTTTGACGGATAAATATGCACAGGAAATAAATCAGCTTAAAATGCAATTGGATGAGTATGAAAAGGAGAGTCAGAAATTAGACAGTGAGGTTGGTAGTCATCATTCTGTGCCAAAAAGTTGCACAAAAATGCAAGAAAAGACTATCTGTAAATCCCCTCCTTATTATGATTTTCCCACACCAAACCAGGTTTTCATAAAACAGTCTGTAAGTAAAGGTGTGAGTAATTCTAAAAAATCACCTGTGGAACAAGATTCCCCATCTCATGACATTACCAAGCCATCTTGGCAATCTTGGGCAGAACAGTTTGAAAAAGCTGTCTTGGCCAAACTTGAGAGGGAGAGTCCAATTCAATGTGATAGGAATGAAAACAGACATGGTTCTGTACACTGGCAGAACTCTGATGCAGATCAGAATTGTGACAGTGAACAAGAAGCTCAGAGTGATGGGAGTGAAAGTGATTGCACTATCCACTCTGAAGGCCATGTAACTGATATGCCATCTGCACTGTTGTACGGGTCTAATTCCTCTTCAGCAGACAGATCGCATAGACGTTTACCCAAACACAGAAACAGAGGTCGTAAATCAACGACGCCTGTTTATGAAACACCAAAGGTCATCAAATTCCTTAGAGAGACTGTCCCACAATTTTCTAGAGGTTCAGGAAACATATCTGAACATCTGGAAAATTATGATAGAGCAATGAATTCATTGGGCATGTATGATGACATTCATAAGAAATGGTTCATTACATGGACCTTTGATTCAATGTGCCGTGTTTATCTAGAAAGTCTTCAAGCTATACAGTTAATGTCCTGGTCCAAAATGAAATATGAAATAATCATGGAATATGGTAAGTATAAAACTATTGCCTCTGCAAAGAAGGCGCTTTATAACTTAAAGTGCCGTCCAGATCAAAGCCCCAGAGAATTTTTAATAATTCTTAAAAATGCATACTCCGTGGCCCAAAGAAAACCCAGGTATGAAAGCACAGACTTCAAAGATCTGTATTTTCATGCCATGCCAGTAAACATACAAATGAATCTCGCAAGAGATTACGATTGTAAGTTACCATTAGAATGGCTAGTCAGTCAGTGCATGAAATTGTATACTATACACCATGCACATGACGAAAATCAGCCAAAGGTTAAGAAACCTGGTGATAAAATGGTGTCAGAGACTAAAATTCAGTTAGGTTTAGAAACCCAACAGAAAAAGAGGAAAACACCAAAACCTCAGAAACAGGAAAACGCAGGAAGCAATTCTGCAAATTCCTCTAATAACTCTGAAAAATCCAATGCCAATGGGAATAAACGCCCCTGGGTTAATAAGAACCAAGGCAATTCCCAATGGAGAAGGAATCCTCAGGGAAATAGGAGATATGGAAACAGAAATAACCAATCTGCTTCCAATAACTCACAACAGTCTCAGCCATCCCAGCCAAATTCTAATGGGCAAAGACAAAACGGCAATGGGGGAAATAATTTGCGTCGTCAGGTTGGTCAATTGACTGACCAGATGGGCAAATTAATGGAGGGAATGACAAAGATTAACGAAGTCTTTGCCAGAAATCCTTTTTTAGGGATAGCTCCAATTGCAGAACTACCTGTGCAACCGCAGCAACAACAACAGGTGCCGCAGCAATAATAGCCACTGTGACTAAACAGGCTAGGTTATCAGTAGATGTAATGCCTAACCCTGTTTCCTTTCCAGGTACTAACAGTCAAATAAACAATAGTTGTGTTGGAAAACCTATTGCCTATACCGTCACTTCACTTCCGGGTGAAGGAGGCGCAACGTGTTCCTCTGTTTTTTCATTTCAGCCAAAGGCTAAAATAGCCCCAGCAGCCACAAGTTTTCAGGATCCAAACCTGAAAGGGTTAACTGATGAGATGCCGACCACTAGTTCCCGCTTGACAGTTCAAGATGTTCCTAAAAGGGATGGGCCTGTGGGTAAGACTGAGCACTCCTCAGTACAGGTAGAAACTACTGCTGTGACCGGTAATGTATGGAAAACAAGTAATATGTTGACACATTCTAAATTCTTATGTGAATTAGAAGAACATGAAGGAAGGTATTACATGTCTGTAGAAATACAGGATTCGTTACCCCAGCCTTTTAAAGGGTTAATAGATACTGGTTCACAAGCCATACTGGTTCCAGCAGGTAATGGACTTAGCAACGGATAAGCTGAAGCTAAGAGGTTTCCCCAATGCTCTGTTGAGTGTAGGAGGAAATGCCCTTCATGTTATTGGCAATACCTGGTTAAAGTTTAAAATTGGTAACAAAACCTTTAGACACCCGGTGATAGTGGTAGATCTCCCCTATGACCGACTGATTCTGGGTATAGACATACTTAGAAGACTTAACACAATTATTGACTGTGTGAATGGAATTGTATGGTCACAAGCTAAGGTTCCCATAACCTATGAGAAATCACATGTACAATCTGATCGTAATTGCCATGTGATAGAAGAAAGACCTGACTCGATAGAGGTACATTTTAGGAATAGTCAGTCACCTGACGTGACTATCCTGCAGGTGACTGATGCAGTCGCACCTGTAGATGAGCATTCCATAAGAATTGCTCCAGAGAGGATCCAGAATGTCTCTCTGGAAGGTGATGTTTTAACCATTTCTCTCCACAGGGACTATGTTGAATCTGTAGATCTGGCAGGTCATGCTCAATTCCTTGCCAGAATTGAAAGGGTTAATAACAATTTATTCTTTCCTATGCAAATACATGACTTAGGAAGAAGTAGGAATGCAAAGCTGGACTTAAAGAGTGAAAACAGCTATATTAGCAGAAGTCTGTTAAAGCAGATCGCTAATCCTAAAATGATCAGGTACGCTTCCCCACATGACAGGTGGATCCAGAATCTGGATGGCGAATCAGAGAGTCACAATGTGATAGCGAAATGTTTACTATCTATTTCCATAGGAAATAAAACAGTTAAACATTTATTCCTAGTGATAGACGAACCTCGCTATCAGGTTTACGTCGGCAATGATGTCATACATCGTTTTGCCATACACCTTGACCTGATTAATTCCAACTTGTGGACAAGGTTAAAAGGTAATCCTGGTGGATACCTACACGAGGAAAACGCCCTGAAATCAGGACAAATACTACCATATGCTGTAAGTATCCAAGTTCCTGATGACATAACCATCCCACAAGGGACAAGTAACTTTCTTTTACCCATACAGGTCAAGGAGGGTCAGAGATTGGAAAACTCTGATGCCCTAATCTGCTTATCCAACAGGATACAACAATTAGGGATGGTGGTAACACATACACCAATGGTAAGTATTGGTAAGAATCCAACCTATATCATGGTCAACAATGTTACACCCAATAGTGTTACTTTACCAAAAGGAACATTATTAGGTCTAGCACTGGATGTTGAGTACTATACATTTGGTTTCCAAAACCAAATTATAGGCCTCATCCCTGAAGAATACTTAACTGAGGACGAAATTGTTGATCAAATATTCCATTCCTCCCCAGAAGGATTATTCATTATCCTATCTGTATATCCCTTCAACGTTGAAGAAGGCTCATGTAAAATCGAAGAAGCATCTATCACCTTCGATCATCCGCTCAATGAGCAGGAATCACAAGAGTATCTCGACCAAAGAGAAAAGGTAAGTCAACACCGAACTGACCTAACTTCTAGGCTTGAAGAAGCTTATGAGATAGGCCAGCCTGAAATCTTTCCAGGATTTCAGGAAAGGCTAGAAGAGCAAATATCTTTAGCTGACGGTTGCTCCAACGATGCTGAGCGGCAACAGCTAAAGGAAATCCTTTTGGAATTCCAAGATATTTTTGCCAAAGATTCCTACGACTGTGGGTTAACTAACCTCCACGTAGCCAGAATACAAACTGATCCAAATTTGCCACCTGTATTTATCAAACAATATAGACTCCCATTAGCGTCATATGATGGTCTACAAGACATCATTCAGAATTTAAAGGAAAGGGGCATTATACGTCCAGTGCACAGTTCGTATAATAATCCAATCTTGGGGATTCTGAAACCTAATGGACAATGGCGTTTATGCGCTGACTTACGACAGCTAAATAAACGCGTCTATATGTCTGGTTGGCCAACGCCATACATAGAGCAATGTTTGGTACAAATGCAGGGATCCAAAATATTCACTGCCATTGACTGTGCGCAGGGATATTGGACTGTACCAGTCCATAATGAAGACCAATACAAATTGGCCTTCACATTTGGAAAGCAGCAGTATACCTGGACCCGTATGCCTTTCGGTTACATAAACTCTGGTCATGAATTCGCTGTGTTCATGCATAAAGCTATGCCTGACGCACTCGAGAGAGGAACGTTATCATATGTCGACGATGTCTTGCTGAAAAGCACTTCCTTTGATAAGCATATCTTAGAGATTAGACATGTTCTCACTCAGTTAAGAGAGGCAGGGATTAAACTGTCTTTACAAAAGGCGCAATGGTGTCGCACCCATGTCAATTTCCTCGGACATGAGGTAACTTCTGAAGGATTAAATCCCCAGAGGAAGAAGGTTGAAGCCGTACTAAAGGCTAAAACACCTTCAAACATCAGGGAATTAAGATCGTTCCTTGGTATGACTAACTACTCCCGTAAGTTTATAGATAACTATGCAGAAATAACTAAACCACTCTTACACCTGCTTAAAAAGGAAACTACCTGGAACTGGGGGGAGCCTCAGGACCAAGCGGTAAGTGAACTGAGGAGGAAGCTCACTCAGGCACCCTGTTTAGCATACCCAGAGGGGGTAAACCCTTCTATCTGGAGACAGGATATACAGATTTAAGCATAAGTGCTGTTCTGTATCAGAAGCAGGACAGTTTAAACAAGGTTATTGCATATGCTAGCAAGACTTTGTCACCTGTTGAAGTTAAATTCAACACGTGTGAGAAGGCGTTATTATCGACTGTCTGGGCACTACAAAATTTTCGTAGCTATATCCAAGGTGAGAAAATAATTGTAGAAACAACTCACCAACCTCTACAGTATCTGCAGAGTGAAAGAATTAGAGACGGTAATCTCTCTAACAGTCGGATTACTGCATGGACTCTATCCTTACAGGGATGGCCGTTAGAAGTCCGTTATAAACATAATAAGAGAAGCCCAGTTGCCCAAGTTTTAGCAGAATTACATGACTGTACTGCTCCATCTCTGGATGATAATGACACCGGAGATGAATTCCTAGAAGAGCAATTGCTATCTCCTTATAAAGTTTATGACGAGGAATACTGTCGACCACTACCGTGGGTATACATTGATGGTTGTTCATATCACCAC